>OX459028.1:55445887-56070887 GCA_949775025.1 Tricholauxania praeusta | reverse complement strand
AAAATTAAGATTTTTGTCTAATTTGGCAACCATGTATTCAAAAATATTCGGCTTATCTATATAAATAAAATGATAGCTGTTTTCGATGTTCGCATATCACGCAAAAACTGCTTGATCAATTTCAATCAAACTTATTTAGGGCTGTTTCTTAGACGCTTGGTCTCAATCTCCAATTAAATTTGTCACGATATTCCTGTTAAATATCAAAATACTTATATAAGTCTTAAAATTGCTAAAAAAATTAATTTCACATATAGAAACAAGCATATAAACATAACAAATCGTTGAATGGGAATTGAATGTGTTAGTCAGTATGTATGCTTTGTTTTTTTGTCATTTTCATGACAATTTAAAAAAAATAATAAATTGTTTACTAAAAATTTTGAAATGTCTGAAAGTAAAAGCTGTTTGTTTAAGAAGAAAATATTTGAAAAATTATTAAAACTGTGTTCGAAAATTTTTCAAATAAATTCAGAAGGAACTTAGCACTAATGGTTTATATGTATACTAGCAGATGCCCGCGACTTTGTACGCGTAGCCTGTTTTTCTGCGAAGGCAAACAATTTACTTTTTTTAAATAGAACTACAGTCAATTTTGGATTCTTCTTCACAGATCTAGAGTTCTTGTTGTTTTCTCTTCCATAAATATTCCATTGCATTGCCATGTGAAAGACAAAAACAAAGCACACACAAAAACTAACACATTCAATTAGCCTAGTACACATTATCACACTTGTTGTCCAACATCAATGTTCGATAATGTGAACGACCGCTTGACACACATGTTGGATGGATTTCAAAAATTGTTGATTTTCCTGCTGGCTTGTCCAACCATACAACCTGTGTGCACTGGCTGTCAAGCCTAGTGAACATTTTTCATTTTAAATAGGATTTCATGCAGTTCACTTCGATGTGCACGCTCATAAATTGTTCTGCAATTGATGTTTGATGGCATGCACGAAAATATGAACGCAAAGCATTATTGACAGTCACACATGTTGTCAAGCCATTTAGGACAGCATGTGTGTTTTCTATGTGTGAACGCACTGTAATTTTTTTTTCATTGATCACAAATTCCGCGTTGCTGCGTTGACAAATAAGAGCGAGAGCGAGAGTAAAATTTGAATATTCTCTTCCATTGCATTGCCATATAAAAACAAAACGCACACACATTAACTTGCCATTAAACGATTTGTTATGCTTACATGCTTCTTTCTATGTGTGAAATTAATTTTTTTAGCAATTTTAAAACTTTAATATTTTGATATTTAACAGGAATATTGTGATTATTTTAATTCTATGTTGGGACCAAGCGTCTAAGAAAGATGACTAAAAAAATTTGATCAAAATTTATTCAGTAGATTTTGCGTGAATCCCGTTCATCGAAAACGGCTATCATTTTATTTATATAGATTTCGTACTAATATGCACCATATCATTATAACCTGGTGCGTTAATGTCCTTTTGGATGTAAATTAGGTAATAGCACATTAAATTTTACTGCCCGGTACTTTTATGTTCATAAGTGACCGAAATAACTTCGATTATAACTTAATTAAAATTATGCTACGCGTACAAAGGCGCGGGGATTAGCTCGATTTAAAGAAAAACATTATTTAGCGCCGTTTTTCCTCTTTAAAATGATATGAAGTTTTCTTGCAGAGATATAACAGATCTCACTGCGTTGCTGAGAGTAAGAAATCACTGGACTCTAGTCAACACAGTTATGTGAATGTGAACTCCGATGCCTTGGAACAAAGTTGTTTTTTGACAACCTAGGCATTATAGTGATTGTTGTACTTCATAAGAATATCAGCTTAGATTTTTTCAGTTACTTAGCGCATCAATGACAATATCTTACCTTAACAGTGCTGAAACTTGAGTTTTAGAGTTATTATAGAATACAATCAAAAAATTAAAAAATCTCGCTTCTGAAGCTTACTTTGTATGTAAGGTATTTTAATGGCAATATTATTTCCATTCTTTTTACAAATGCAACTTCGCATGAAACAACAAAAGTAAACAGCTCAATAAAAATTCTTCTCAAACTAATGGAAAAATTCAAAAGATTAACCACTGGCTATATATAAAACTATGTACTATGTATGTAAGTTTACATTTATTTCTTTCAAGGCTCTTGCTATTTTGAACCTTCGTTAAATTTTTGTATATTTATTTTTTCAAATGCTAATGAGTTGCTGACGTAGGTTTGTTTCAAAACAAAAACAGTAATTAATAACGCTTGAACCTCTAAAGATTTATTAAATATGTTAAATTATGGGTTATTCTAAAAATACTTTATTTGTTTACAAAAATTACAACAAAAAGATGGGAAAAAAAAACAACAAAATTTAATAATACACAAATAAATTTACATATTATAGAGAGATTGTTGTTTCTTTTTTATTATACACAAATTTATTGCAGATAAAGTTACAAATACTGACATGAATTTGTGAAAAACAAATATTTTTTATAACACAGCAATAAAAATTTTTTACAAAAATTAAATAGTTACGTGTACTATAAAAAGCATAGTTCTTGAACTCATATCTTATCATTTATGAAGGCATATCACTCAACGCTGGCAACATGATGCGCGCTGCTCATTTCAAATTAAATTTCAAAATAAATCACGATGAATATTTTTTCCAATTATTACACTTTAAGCTGCATACAAATAAACAAATTCGTTCTGTCACTTGCTTTGACATGATTAAGCGTTACTTTAGTTTTATTAGTAAATCAATACTTGAAATACATATGCATATGTACCATATACATATACTCATATGTATATATGGAGTTTGTATTGAAAACGTGACTGCAATGAGGCTAAGTTTAGCCCCTTTTTAAAAAAATCATGTAAAAATTTTTAACGCCTGATAAGATTATCGTCACTTAGCTTTGAACAACATATATAAGTAAGTAGTATATGTATGTGTTACTGTTTATTGTTTGTAAAAAAATCTTACAAATAAAAATATTTTTTTAATTTGAAATAATGCATACAGCTTTGTTGAAATGGTTACAAGTTTTACAACATCTTGCTCGTAAAATGTTTTTACGTCAAGTAACCGGGTCATGTAAAACATGTCGCAATAAAAAATTTATTGAAATATCAAGTTTTCATTTGAAGAATATACACCATAGCATACATCGCTGAAAACGGATGCAACTTAAAAATAGGAATTTCCTCATACACAAAATGCACAAATAAAATTGTAGCTCTAGAAGCTTTTTCTTTAATGCCCTACTGTAGGTGTATTCATTTTAATATTCCATTAAAAACGCATAGAAGGGGGCGTGGCAGGTACAGAAAAGTATATACATGTTCTTAGTCAGCGTCACCACTTGGCGTCCGTTTGTCTGAAATTCACCACATCTTCATGCAATCTTTTTGGGATTGAAAATGTGTGAAATCGGTTCACGGACACGCCTACCACAAACGCAACTAAAACACTATATTTAGAGAGTTATTTGATTAGGTGTAACCAAAATTATCGAATATACTAGAACTAAAACTTAGACAAGCTCTTGAAAAAAAAGGGCGTGACACTTACTTACTAACTTAGATGGCCATAACAACCCGTTGTCAGGTTACGGCCGACCTCATTAGCTCTCGCCAGGCGCCTCTGTTTTGCGCGCGCCTTCTCCAATCATTAATGCCAAGCGCGGTTAAGGCTTCCTCAGCTTGGTCTATCCACCGGAGGCATGGTCTCCCTCTTCGTCGTTGACCGGGGACCTTCCCTTCGAATACCTTTTTCGCTGGAGCTTCTTTATCCATACGATGGACATGACCCAGCCAGCGTAGTCGCTGTATTGTTATACGCTTAACTATGTCAATGTCGGCGTAGAGCTCATACAGCTCCTGGTTCATTCGAATGCGATAGTTGTCGCCAACTCGAACAGGACCAAAGATTTTGCGGAGAACTTTCCTCTCGAACACCCCAAGAGCGGCTGCGTCTGTTGTCGAAACCACCCATGCTTCAGCGCCATAAAGAAGCACAGGTAGAATGAGTGTCTTGTAGAGTGTTAGCTTTGTCGATCGAGAGAGAGCTCTGCAACGTAATTGCTTACTGAGACCGTAGTAGCACCTATTAGCAATTGTTATTCTCCGCTTAATCTCCAGACTGACATCAATGTTGCTGGTTACGGCGGTGCCAAGGTAAATGAATTCCTTGACAACTTCTAATTTACAGTTGCCCGCTGTAACATGAGAGTCTAGATCCCGTGCTCTCTTGTTGTTGTTAGTAGACATCATGTATTTCGTCTTGCCCTCGTTTACCGTCAAACCCACTTTGGCTGATTCCTTTTCAATAGCAGTGAAAGCAGCAGTAACATTTCTCTTACTCCGACCGATAATATCAATATCATCAGCGTACGCAAGGAGCTGAACACCTTTGAAGAAAATGGTGCCATTATGATGCACACCGGCTTTTCGTACGATCCCCTCCATAATGAAATTGAAGAGATCGCACGAGAGCGGGTCGCCTTGTCTGAAACCTCGCTCGGTATTAAAAGTTCCGGAGAGGTCATTCTCTACCTTGACGGAGCTAAACGTATTGCTCAACGTCATCCTGCAGAGCCTTATCAACTTTGCAGGTATACCGAACTCAGACATTGTTGCGTATAGGCAATCCCGCACTGGGCTATCGAACGCAGCTTTATAATCGACGAAGAGATGGTGAGTGTCGATTTGATATTCATGGGTTTTCTCCAGGATTTGGCGTAGTGTAAAAATCTGGTCTATGGTGGACTTACCAGGTCTAAAGCCACACTGATAGGATCCGATCAGCGTTTCTGTATACGGCTTCAATCTTTCACACAATACGCTCGAGAGGATACCCCTGTAGTTGGCGCAGATTGTCGGGTCTCCTTGGGCGTGACACTACCAAGTATTATTTTAGATAATCGAAATAAATGTCACTCAAATAATAATAATGATTCGGAAAAGCTCAGGACAAAAACTTGGCAAATTCTTAAAATTGGGCGTAACACTCTTCATAGCAACAAAAATTTTAAAACACTGTACTAAAAAAATAAAATAATGAAACCAAATTTCTCACAAATACAAGAAATTGTTCGTTCGGTCAAGCATGAGACTGAAATTTTTTTAGTTTCGAATAGAGGGCATGGCACCTCCCACATAAGCATAAGCTTCAAAACGCTACTCAGAAAGTTATTTAAGTAAATGTTGCCAAATTTAATGTAGGTACATAAGGTCATACCAGCTGGCACGTAGTGTGATGGAAGAAATGAAATTTTTATAAAAAGTTAAGACTAAAGCGCACTTTGACTGTTAACGCGGTGAAGGGTATTTAATTTTTGGCAAGGCCAATGATAACAATCCTACTAGTTTTAAATGCAACTTCTTCCCCATTTACAAAGAATATATTTAATAATATATATAATGTTATCATTGAAACTCTCATATTATGAATTTATTTGTAGCACAGTGTAAATTTTATAATTTTTACAAAGTGTCTAAGTGTCACAAAGCAGCAAATGCAGCAGTTTGTATCTTTGGTTTTGGTTAAATTAAAGAAAACTATTCCGAATTTTCAGATAATTTATTGTGCTTTGAAAACGTTATGTTACAGGCCTAGTTGTCAAGTGATCGATTTTGGCGCGGCCAAGCCCTTAAAAATATCAAAGCCGGAGGTCTTGTAGGAATTGAAAAAGCCGTTAAAAAATGATAATTTTGTAATATTGTCGACTAAAAAAGAGTTCATCAACTTTTTATCAAAAAAATTTTACATTTTCCCAACAAAAATTTTAACATCTTACAATTTTCAGAAATTTTGTTTTTTTAGGGATGTCGTTAATTTCTTGTTTTTCAACTTGGACTTTCAAAAAGTCAATTTTTTAACACAAATCAACATTAATTGATTTGTGTTGCAAAATTGTTGGTCTACTGGCAATTTTAAATGATTTTATGTTTTGATATCGGAACTTAGCTACTACACCCAATAGCCTTCTAAGCTATTATGCTTAAGTCTTCAAATCAAATAAAAGGCTTACTAAGAATAAACATTAAAAAAAAATTATTAATACAAATTATAATATTGCTATTGGTTAAAATTTATAAAATAAGCAAATAATTACTACTTATCCATTCTTATAGTGCGGAAAGATTGCTATTATCTACAGTTTTTAACAAAAAGTTCTGAAATAAGTGGAAAAGATTTTTTCCTCAAACCACATGTTGTGAATTTTATGTGGTGTATGGTTTCACAATGAAATATGAATGCTATATTTGTAGTAAAACTTCATTTTTATGTCTTTTATAAAAAGAAACACTCACAGGCAGGTTAGATAACAATACATTATTCTTATGATAAGAGAATGACGAATGCTATACTACTTGTATTTCTTTTTATAAACGGCAGACTTCATTATCTAACAAAGTGGGCGGTACTACCCCGTAAAATCCTTTGCACACTTTAAACACATTAATGCGACACTCTTGTGACATCACCTATTGTTTTGATTTTGAGAATCTGATCATCTGAATGAATTTGTTGTATGTTGTATATAATGCAACTTTTTGCATATGCGAAAAGTGGCATATTGCGGAAGTACATCTTAAATTTCTATTTATTGTTTAAGGAAAGAGATGCTACTTAACATAGATTTCAATGGAAAATGTCGTAATATATGAAATATTATGCGGGTAACTTGAACATGTTCAGAGAAAGGATCCAATGCAAGTACAAATAGTGGTGTTAGGTTTCGTGAACTTACTAAAGGTAAGCGTTTGTTTGCCTACATAAGTACCCTATTAGTTTTTGTTCCTATACTGTTCCTTACAAAGTTTTTTCTGATTTATTCTCTGCTAAGTAGATATGCATTCTCGCAGTTTCATTTTTGAGTTTTCAACTTTTTTCAGCATTCAAGATTTCAGATTTATAGTGATGCATCACAGCAGTGTATAAGTCTCAATATTGAATTCATTGAGGGTACTTAATTTCAATATCCTGAAAATCATTATCTCTGATAAATTTCCAAATTTCTCTAATATATGTGACTATACAAAGATTTCCACAAATTTCCAACCGTTTTTGAGTTAAAGCCATGTTCAATCTACAGTGTGCTGAAAATATGTTTAAGTTTAACAAAATTTCGAATACTCCATATTCAAAGCATGCAATTTCATATCTAGCAGCCTAAAATGGCAGTATTTTTGAGTATAACTCGCACCTATTCCCCTTAGTAAGGGCGTCGCAACGAAATTTTTCATGGGGGTTCAAAAAGGTCGATATATTTTTCTGAAAAAAAAAAGGATTTATTCTATACTTTAGGACGGAATATAAAGAGAATTTTTTATGAAGAAGTTTTTTATTCGTTGCAATTTCAATTAATTAAAGAAACAATAAGTTTTGTTAAAATGTTGTTTTAAAAGTAGCTTTTCAATTACTTCGCGAGATGAATTCTTTCATAACTCTTCGCAAATCTAAGGATCCAGTGTTTTCCTTATAAACATGAAGGAGCGTTGTATAGGTAAGACGTTTTTGAGTCGCAAAACGCTAACTGACCCTTCACAAGAAGCTGCTGAACCTGGCACTGTCATTATTATATCGATAAACTTGATCCAGAAAGTGTTTCGTTGTGTGAGATGATTTCCGAAGTTGGTCAGAGATTTCAGTTTTGTCACATTTCTCAAGACTCAAGACGTGAGATAACCACATTAATAAAAAGATTTGCTGAGTCCTAAAATTTTTTATCGAACTATGATATAACTTATTTCCGAGTAGGGGGGCAAAAGTAATACACTGTCCCTCTGCCAAAATTTCAAAAATATGTTAGTGTGGCCCCTCTCGTACAAACAAATTTTGGGTCTGTTGGAGGTACTAAGCCCACTAGCACGTCACATAAGTTTTTCTACTGTGAGTCGCTAAGACAACTACTACAAATGGTTAATATTGAATTTCATCTTAATTAGTGCTATAGCTAGCTTGATATATGGATCAACAATTTATGAATTATATAGGGAGTTACCATGTTCATACATGCAATCTTGAACATTTTTGATTAAGCCAGAGGAAATCCTAATCGAAAGCACTGCAACGAATTAATGCACAGTATGTTCTGCAGTTTTCTTGATGTGATGATATATATACAGTACAATCTCGCTAATCCGAATCAATTAAAACAGACCGATGCGGAGGTCCGGATTACCAAAGACACATAAAATTTATTAAAGAAAAAATATTTATAAATCATTTCTTATAACAAATAACAAAAACAATCCATTCAAAATAGGCGTTAGAATTTATTTAAAAAAATCGGTATGGAAAATTTTACTTTTTTCACCTTTTTTACTTTAGGCCATATCCGGATTAACGAGATTCTACTGTGTATATTTTTTTAATGAGTGAAAAAACGCCTCTTAATGAGTACTTGTAATAACAGAAACCCCTTACCTTCTTCATGTAAGCAATAAATACAGATTGCAAACTTTTTGTGTTTACAAATTTGCCACGCCTACTTATTTCGATCAATTTATGTTTTCTACTCGTCCATTGTGTTTCGCTTTCATTTTTTATAGCTCTTGAAATATCATCCATTCATACATGTATGAATTTTTTGGCGATGCCACGCCACCTCAAACAGTTTTAGAAAAAGTATTTCTCATATTATTTTTTAACCCTCCGTTGCAGTATTAGTCAACCGGGTGACTTTTTCAGTTATTTTCCAATATTTATCCGTGTTCAAATTTACATAGGATGGAAGGCGTTTCTGACTTTACTACGATTTTAGTTAGGATCATTTTAAGATATATTTCGATTTTTTAGCTCTTACCTGTGGGTGTATTTATCAGAAAATTCAAGTCTAATCTCTTGTTGTAGTATTAGTCACCCCGGTGACTACGTGTATTATGCACGCAACATGTATTGCAAAAACCATAATATGATAGAAATATGTTAAATTGCTTATCAAATTTTATTGAATGAAAGACAAGTGAAGGCATAATAAATAGGAAAATAGAAAAATAGAAAAATACAAGAAATAATTAGAAAGAAAACGCGTGCAGGTTTCCTATTTCCTTTTTAGTGTGTTGAGCGCATACTGGGTTTTTGCATAGTCTGTAGCGCTTGCGCGAATTTCTTTGTCGAAACGCATTGGTGACACTTGCCCTGAATCTTATCGCAACCATAAGAGACAATTCATAACCAAACATATCGCATATTGCAGATCTAAGATGCGGCTTCTTTATAACATGTCAATTTTGCGAACGTCGGGGAATGTTGCTATCGTACAGTTCTTATTACAAGTTCTTATTATGATGTAAGCGGCAAAGGTAGCGATGTCGACCAAATTAAAAAAACAGAGCCATGGGCCAGCGTCTGGTTCCACGTTTACACGAATAGTTTGGGGTCATTTGGTCCATGATAAGATTCAATGAATGAATGCTTTCCTCCTTTTGTCTTGTTATAATCCAAGATAATTATCGGTTTGCGGGCTTTGGAGTTATATCTACAGTCTTGGTGATGTACATGGTTGAAAGGAAGGCTACCGATTCGTTTCTCCTGATCACATATGATACCAATGTTGCATTCTCTTGAAATGCAAATGTACTTTTTCCAACCAGATCTTTCCGCTTGAGCATTAGCTATGAAGGGACACATTTTTTATTCCGGCAAATTTTGCAGATCATGCTCAATTTCTTCTTGACAATATCTTCTGCTATCGTCAATGTGATGAAATACTTATCCATAAACTAATCACAAAACCACTTTCTCACAAAGACCTTTTCCTCGGGTTTCATCCGGTAGCTTCCCTCAATAGAGTTCTTCTTGAAGCGTATAATGAGTCCTCGAGTCAGCAGACCAATTTATTTTTATACCGTATTTGTTTGGCTTGGATAGAATGTACTGCCGAAAAGGACAGCGGTCGATAATTATTCCGTAAATTCAGTTTCAAATTTTAAAATCGACACTGTTGCAACGAACTTTCAATGTATATGCATTGTTTATACTCAACATTCGTTATAACAGACACAAATATAACAAAAAATCGTCGGAAATAGCGGACTAGGTTGTCGGCAATATCCCACGTGCATTTTGCCTATCAATCTTATGCCTATTCACTTTCGGATCATACACATTACGTACTTTTTTCAATAAGTCACCCGGGTGACTAATACTCTAACGACCGATTAAAAATTCTTCAATAAACGAAAGGTTAAGTTATCATTTGATACACAATCTCTTCGAGTTTCATTCAAATAGATGAAACCATTTCTCATTCATTCATCTCATTCGTATATGAAAAAAACACCCTTTAATAAGCACATTTTCAAAGAAAAAAAAAATGTTGCTTAAATGCATAGAAGTTACATTGTAAAATTATTTGCAAAAATTGTTCATATTAAGAAAATAATTAATGAATTGTTTGTTTAATTTATTGCGCGCCTGTGAAATGCAACATTTTTTATCTGATTAACAGAAAAAAATCGTGGAACATGTGTTCAACCTTATTTATACCTACCTATATGTATGAATACTTAATTTTAGACACGTTGTAAACGTCATGCTTAATTATAACTAATTTTGCAATATTTATAATAAATGTAGGTATTTGAAATGTTAGATATGCTTTTTTTAATTATAGCACTGTATGCACAAATGAGACCGAAATGCTGAAATCAATGTAGGGTGATTTGGGGTCGCTTTTACCAAGGATGGCATGCAAAAATCTTAAGTCGTTCGTATCGTATGTAAATTTTTTCCGAAAACTTAATTAAAATACTCCATTGCGACATTGCAAAATGTTAAAATCGACATTTTGAAAATGTTAAGGGAAATTAGGGTTTTGTGAGACACGCAATTTTCTTAGCTCGATAACTTCAAATCGAAATTGAAACTAATCGGATTCGTAGTTTGGGCATATAAGACAGCTCGATCACACATATCGCAGTGAATGAAGTTTTGTCGGTTCAATGTCTTCGGTATATCTTCGTTTCACAGTATGCAGAAGTCAAGATCTTCGTTCTCAGTAGAAGCATATGCCTATATTGCCAAAAATTTTGTTTGTTACAATTCCCTAAAAACTTTGAATGACAATTCCCAATGTCTCACAAATCCTCAATTTCTCGTACATTAAACATGGTGAGCATGTGCATCGTTAATGTTGCCTTAGAATTCAATATAAACATCGAAAATCGATTTAATTTTAATTTATTTGCATCGACAGTCGTGCTAAGAGGTAGCCGTTTTCCCCTATAAGAACTGTATCGTATATGTATGCACTAAGGGGGCTGATGCGAACAAATATGCAAATTAATAATAGTAGTTTATTTTAACATACCAATTTGCTTTGCAGTTATTTTAATAAAAAACCGTAGTAATTTTTTCTTAATAATATTTTGCGCAAATTCTGAAATTAATGAATTGTAATTTATTTAGAAGGAACACATTTCAAATAAGTGCAAATAATCGTATATTTTTATACGCTGTACTTTTTTTCTATATTGACACTTCTACAAAAGAATTAATTTATTGTTACTAACCAAATCAATATAATTTATGGGTAAATCATAGAAAAAGTTTCCAATGTGGCAAAAACTATGTAAACAGAAACGTTATGAAAGTGAATAATAAAAAAAAAAAAATATTGATAACTTCGGGCATAAAATTTACGCAATATTTGACCAACCTTAGAAAATCAAACATTAAATAAATTCTAAAGGTAAACACTTGAGTGTCAGCAACGCTCAATTACAAAAAAAAAAAAAAAACATCCAGAGACATAGAATAACAACAAAAGAGCGTTAACTATTTGCGCAAGTACGCAGTCGTAACAGTGTTTCAATTCCAAAGAATTTCTTGCAATATTTGCCAAATGATGTTTACGGTAAGTGGTGCTATACTCGTGCCATAGACGAACGCGTCTCAATTAAAATGCTCTATGTATTGGTCGTTCGGCTTCTTTAGTACTACTGTACTAAACCACTAAAAGGAAATTGATTGATTTTCGAAAGCTTCCTACAAATGGCACTAGATTCCGGAATGAAAACCAAACTTAAAAGGCACTTGGAAGTTCTTTCTTAGTACAACTACTTTTGTCAGACTTTAATGCTTTAAATTGTACATTGCAGACCTTAGAGGTTTATTAAAATATACCAGGTTTGGCAATTGAAATGAAAGATTATGTTCACACAGCTGTTTCTTCCAAACCTTTCATCGCACTATGCTCAAATTCAACAGAGTTGCTCTTTGATATATTGTCTGTCAAGTGACATAAGCATTTCATGGTGTTTGGAAACGTTTTCAAGTTGTACAATTTGGAAATGAAAAGAAATTTAGTGATTGGCCTCTATTTGGAAGGCAAAAAAAACGTCGAGATACGTCGGGAGCTGTCGAAAGCGAAATTGACCGATGTTTTCATCAGCCGTACCATCAAACGTTTTAAGGAGACCGGCAGCATTAAAAAACGCTATGGTGGTGGCCGGCGATGTACTGCAACTGGGCGAGAAAACGTCGAAATTGTTCGCAAGCGATTGGCACGAAGTTCTGTGCGCAGTGCAGCTCAAATGGCGAAAGAGATGGAAGTAAGCGATCGAAGTATTCTGAAAAACAAGCCTTTCAAAAGATTGAAGTCGCAGGACCTTTCCGTATTACAACGCGACAAGCGCCTCAAGAGATCGAGAGAGCTGATTCGCATGCGCCGCCAGAACGAGCTGCCCAATTTGGTGTTTTCTGACGAGAAAACTTTCTGCATCGAGCAGTTTGTAAACAAGCAAAATGATAGGGTATGGCTAAAGGGACGTTCCAGCGACCATTCAGATGAATTACGAGTCACTCGACGGCAAGGAGCCGAACAAATTATGGTATAGGCGGCAGTAACCGAAAATGGAAAGTCTCCACTCGTTTTTTCTACCGATGGTCGCAATGAGGTGAAAATAAATCAACAAATTTATCGGGTAAAAGTGTTGGAGCCTGGCCTGCTACCATGGGGACGCAAACATTTCGGTACGAAGCACTGGACATTTCAGCAGGACTCGGCACCGTCGCATAAAGCCAGAGGAACGCAAAAATGGCTTGAAGAAAACGTTCCATCGTTCATAAAGCACGAACTTTGGCCGTCGTGCTCTCCTGACCTAAACCCGCTGGACTACTGTGTTTGGGGTATTTTGCAGGCAAAGGCATGTGCCAAAAAACATATAAGTATGGAGTCGCTGAAGAAGGATTTGACCTGAACATGGAACAATATTGACCAAAACATCATACGGGCATCGTGTCAGTCGTTCGATAAGCGGCTCAAGGCTGTGGTCAAGGCCAAGGGCGGGTACATTCCAGATGAATAATCTTCATACAAACTTTGGATGTTCCTCTTTTACCTTAAAAAAAAGAAATAAAAAAGTTGAAAATTAACTGTTTGTTTTCATTTCTAAAATATATCATTTCAATTGCCGAACCTGGTATATATTGGGTATCTTTAAATTAGTATCGAAATCATGTATGGGGTAAAATTTCCCAACCGTACCAGATTAAAATTTTTTAAGCTCTGATCTTGTTCAAATTTTGCTTCCGGGCAGATAGACCCACTTTATGTTTTATTATTATTGATTCCGAAACCTAATTCTTCCGAAGAAGATCTAACGGCAGTGAGTTTCTTTTGCATATCTGACTGCTTGGTGGCGAGTAGGCATATGTCATCCGCATAAGCAAAGTCTTCAGATGTTCGCTGAAATTTCATTGAATGTCACGATTGGTGACAGCAAACAACCTTAGCACACACCTGAAATGGACTCAAAAAAGTCAGAAAATATCACGCTATGTAATACTCTACTTTACATCTGCAACACGATAATACGAAGGATATTATTTGAACAATACACGATCTGTTCGGTCGAAAACCTGCTTATTGTTTTCGGATATGTGGTTCTATTGTGCAGATTACTCTGGTCAGGAGGATTCATGTCAAGATCTTGAACGGAGTGGACAATATCATGATGTCCCTGTAAGTTTGGCAAACATATAATTGCCCTTTTTAGGGAATTTCACAAAGCATCCTCTGAACCAGTCTTCAGGTACTCGTTTTTTTTTCTCAAATTTGAATTAGAACTGGATACATATGTTCAGCGCTGAACTCCGGGAAAACTTTCAATATTTCAGCAACTATATGATATGCTCACCACAACAAAGCGTTGTTTTTCAGAGATTTGATGGCCTTTCTTATCTTCGATTAAGACGGGTGAAGGTGAAGGCGTGTACGAGGCTTGTCGCTGTGATCTTCCGTCAGGGAAGGAATGTAGCGAGTGCTAAAGGATAGAGGAGAACGGTTAACGCTCTCCGAGAAATGTTCTCTCTCCGATTTTGTCTTAATTTGTAACCAGCTATCTTTCGATTTATTTCGTTAATGGTACGAAGCTCTCTGATTTCTGCAGCTTTTTGAGCTTTGGCTGCGATATTGTTGAATGTTTTGAATGTTTTTGTTGAAGACTTACTCGAATATAAATAAATATTTCGAATTTCGGGTGTTCCCCAAAGTTTTCTAGAACAAGAGATTTTTTTTTTTTTGAACATGTCTAATGGACATTGAGTTTTGCTCCATAGGCTTAACTTTTTACACGAAAATACCGCATCTTACGCTAAACTAACCTGTTGATAAAAAATGGTACTTGTTGTCGAAATTCGTTTTTAATGATTTGCTGTTTTTGTTATTGATTTAAGTGATAATTTAGAAACGCAATTATTTATTTTCTTTGCTTCCTTTCTTATATATTTTTTTCGATTTTACTTAAGTACAGCTAGAAGCGGATTTAGCACTTAATTTAATTATATATCCCAACATATAACAAAAAAAAAAGTTGCGCACACCATATATAGTATGGACAATGATTTCAAGTCGCAAAAAAAGAGTTCTAAACATTGAAAAAATAACTAACTATGCTGAAAAAAACAAGCGCTGCAAAAATAGTAAATCAGTAGAATAAATAGAGGAGAGAATATTTTATCTTCTTTAGCATAGTAACTACACTGCGGGAATATGACCAACAAATTAAGACAATACATTGGGTAGCGCAA
Source organism: Tricholauxania praeusta (assembly GCA_949775025.1). Taxonomy (NCBI): domain Eukaryota; kingdom Metazoa; phylum Arthropoda; class Insecta; order Diptera; family Lauxaniidae; genus Tricholauxania; species Tricholauxania praeusta. Next base: position 56,055,852 of record OX459028.1, on the reverse strand, counting down.
TATTTGCTCTTTTAATTGATAAATAATAATAAATGACTTAATAGATAATAAATATGGAATGAAATCTAGAAATAAATTCTAAGGTAAAATCCGTTAAACATATAGACTGTTCTATTATATAAAATATTTTTCGGCTTAAGAAATTCGTGCTTATTCTATGAAATTTCATCGGCTGTAAGCCCGTAACCCATTCATCTTGTGACGAATTTTTAAAGAAAACTTTATTGTTTATATATGGTAATGAGACCGTCATATCTTAAAATTTGGCTCTTGGTTTCCTCAATCAAGGTAAATACCATTATGCTCCCATACATTTTTTTATGTGAAAACCATCGATGACATTAGTATTAGATCTCTAAGTATTCGTATCAAGCAATTTTTCTTTGTAAATTTCTCTCTTTATATATTATTACCTATATTAAAAAAAAAAAACAAATAAAATTTTTTAAAAAAAAATTTTAAAAAACACCCTAACGTTAATACAATAGGTTGCCTTCCATTTCATAAATAACATTTGGCAACTCTACCGATTTCTATACGGGTATGCGAATCACATGTTAAAAAATTGCGAATTCATAAAAAATCTTGTTAACATAGTTGTTGTTTTATTATATTTTACTGCGTAATTATCTTTTTCGAGCACACTGCACTTCTCCAATTCGTATTGCCAATAGTTTGTTATGTTGTTGAGAATTGGCAACGCGTATAGAATTTCCAATCTTATTTTTGTTTACTTAATGCCAAAAAAAAAAAATATTAAATACGACGTGGGCTATTGTGAAGTCATTATTTCACTTTAAAGACGCGCGAAAAAATAAAACAACAAAATACGAGTAGTTGTGCCTCAGTAACATGATTTATAGGAAATATTATAATCTTTCATTTGACATTGGGAAACAATTTTACTTCATTATCTATCAGACAAAATTGTGCTGAAGAAAAATTAAATAAATATAAGAGAGGAGGTCCAAAATTTCACGAAATGAATTGGAAGGGAGAGTGGTGTGTCTACTAATTTAAAACCACACTTATTGGGTACAAGTTACGAGCACAAAGGTCGATTTCCGATACTCTGACGCTAATGTGCAATGGTCCCTTAAAGAAGTCAATCAGATGCAAATATGGTACAAATCAAATTACGTGCTGTGATTTATTTCCTCATCAAACATATGGATATGCTCTTTAAGCCATAATGAGTGATATTGGAGTATCTTAGGAATATTAATTGGCTGGTGAAATCATGACTTACAAGAGGCATGATATTTTTAAACGATGTTAAGACGCAATCGAAAACTACCCTTGCTCAGGTCGGCGCTATTGTGATCATAACGACGGATATAATCGAAAAAGTGGAAAATCATATATAAGAAAATGCTCGTCTGAAAAAGAAACAACTTTCTGCATTTGTAGGTTATCATATATAATAATTATGTAGATTCTTCACGACCAACTTTGCATGAGAAAAGTCAGCGGAAGATAAGTGCCAAGAATGCTTACACCGTTAGACAACGCGCCTGTAAAACTAGCAAATAGCGGCAATACAGAAAGATGCATACTTAGAGAACCAGGACTCGTCCCAAATTGAAATAAATTGCAAAATGATTGCTAGGATTTTATTTTTTCTCTAAAAAAAAATCAAAAAAATTACACATACCCAAATAAGAAAATTTTCGATTTTAAGTTTTAAACTGCAAAGTTTTTCTTTAGATATAACTTAAGAGAAGAAAGTTTTTAATACGATAATATGAAAATAGACGTCAAATGCTAACGGTTTTTCTTCATGATGCGTACATTTTGCAATACAAGCATCCGAAAATCCATGTATTGTTAAAACATGTGATTTTCAAAAAGTTGTATTTTCGAAAATAAGCCCGCAAAAACTTTTTTCAAAAACACGTATCAAAGTATCGAAAAAAAAAATTATTTCTGAGAAATCTAAATTTTCAATGTTAAAACGAGGTAGTATGACCCATATATTGAAAAATAAAAATATTTGATTTCATTGGCAACCCTTCTCTTCCGCGGATTTTTGGTCATACATATGTATATTGTACATATCGGTCATACTTTAAATAACAGCATACAAACTTGGTTTTTGTTTTACCTTTTTGAAACGAAATATCTCAAAAACTATAGAGGATACACTAAAAAAACTTAGTTTTTTTTTGATTAGAAATTCTTTAGTTTTATAAAAAAATTTATATAAATTTGTTTAAACATTAGACTGAACCCATTTCAAATCATGCAGTCTGATTGACTTTAAATTTTGAAATTGGTTGCCGATAAAATATATTTTTTTTTTTTTTAGAGGAAATAAGATACACATATTCCCCCGATTTGAATGTAAACATTTCTTTTTAATTTGTTTTTTTATTTTATTTTAATTAGTTTTTTTATTAAAAAAAATGTTTCCCAAAATATCTTCGATATAACATCTTCTTTTTAATTATTTTTTTATATTCTACATCAGAGGTTTCCAAACTTTTTTTTCTCATAGACCACTTTCAAAATTTAGCTGGTTTCGGAGGACCTTCTGCAGCTACATTTCTATATTCCCAAAACTCGACAGAAAATGTGAAGATTAGATCTAACTATGGAAATTTGCATTGCGGCTGAGTTCCGACACGTTGTAGTGAATATGTAATATGCAAGTTTTTACAAGTAACAGTCGATGAGCTTCTTAAAATATTATCTGCCTACATTGAAAGGTGAAGTCAACCCAACATTTTAGTTCTTCACTAGCGAAACCAAATAATTTTTCGTGGATCTCCGCTTACGAATTGAGAACCCCTACTTTTTTTTCACGCCAACGTAGACCTCCGTCGAGTCTCCCATGGACCCCTGGGGGTCCACCTGGACCACTTTGGGAACCAATGTTCTACATCTTCGATATAACATCTTCTTTTTTATTATTTTTTTATATGCTATTCTTAATCGATTTTTAAAATCTGCTTTCATTTCGGAATTCCCGTCATAATTTTGGAAACTAAGAATTTTTTACTGATGGCGCGCACCTTGTTTCTCAAAATATCTTCAACATAAAATTTTTCATTTAATTTTTTTTTTTTTTCAATATTATTATTCAATCAATCCTTAGAAAGTATCTGCTTTCAAATCGAGATTCCGCACGGTTAGAAATTTTGGAATAAATTTTAATACTTTTGGGCTTACATATACTGGGTGTTTTTTTTAGAGGTTTGTTTTTCGAATAGAGATAAAACTGGCGTTTTATGGTCAAATCTGGCAACTCTAATGTCATTTATATTCAGTTTGGTTTGCCATTTCACCATGAACAGGTTGGCAAAAGAACAACGCTTGCAAATCGTGCAAATTTATTTCGAAAATAATGGTTCAGTTCGCGAAGTTTACCGCAAGCTCCGTCCATTTTATGGTCGACATAATCGTCCATCAGAGCAATTAATTCGGTTAACCATGGGTCGTTTTCGCACTACGTTTACTCTATGTGATAATACGCATCCGCAGAGACGTCGAACAGTGCGCACCGAAGAAACAATTGCCGCTGTAGAGCAAAATGTTGAAGAGGACCCGAATGAATCGATTCGCCACCGTGCACAGCAATTGGAGCTTTGCCCATCAACTTTATGGAAGATTTTGCGCAAAGATCTTGGCTTGCGACCTTACAAGATCCAGCTTGTGCAAGAATTAAAGCCGCGAGACCATGCAATGCGTCGTGATTTTGGTGTATGGGCCGAAAATGAGATTGATCTCGATGCTGATTTTCATCGCAAAATTTTGTTCAGTGATGAGGCTCATTTTTGGTTGAATGGCTACGTCAACAAGCAAAATTGCCGCATTTGGAGTGAAGAGAATCCACATGAGACCCTTGAGACGCCATTACATCCACAAAAACTGACTGTTTGGTGTGCTCTATGGGCTGGTGGAGTCATTGGGCCATACTTCTTCCGAAATAATGCTGGAGAGTCAGTTACCGTTAATGGAGACCGGTATAGAGCCATGATAACCGACTATTTTGTTCCCGAATTAGATGGCATGAATGTGGATGAGTTGTGGTTCCAACAAGACGGCGCTACATGCCACACAGCGCACGTCACAATCAATTTATTGAAGGAAACATTCGATGAGCGCATAATTTCGCGGAATGGACCTGTCAATTGGCCACCAAGATCGTGTGATTTGACACCATTGGATTATTTTCTTTGGGGATATGTGAAGTCGCTCGTCTATGCCAACAAACCAGAAACGTTAGGGGACTTGGAAGCCAACATTCGTGGCGTTATTGCCGACATACGGCCCCATATGCTAGAAAAAGTGGTTCAAAATTGGACCTCTAGAATTGGCTTTATTCGAGCCAGCCGCGGCGGCCACATGCCCGAAATCATATTTAAACATTAATGGCATAAAATTATTCTTCCAATAAAGCCAAATTGATGGACATTAAAACGATTTTCTTGCGTTTTATTTCAATTCGAAGCTCTATACCTCTAAAAAAAACACCCTGTATGACTACACCAGAATTGTATTAAAATTCAATACTGTCTAGATATTAAAATTCATTTTTAATACAAATTCGTCTTAAAATTTAATACTCGTTTTTATTAAAATTTAAAAAAAATATGTCGTATTCACTGGGATTCGAACCTAGTTCCCTTTCAATAAAGGGTTGCATGAACATTTTAACGACATCAGCCAACGTAGTATTATATCTACGTTGGCTAAATGTAATACTTGCGATCAGCGTTGCCATTGACCCGAAAAATATTTTGTCACGATGACTCAAAAATTATGTCAGTGACATAATTCTCTATCGAGAATTGAAAAATAAAAAAAATTAACGAAAACTCCATATTTTGCTCTGTCCAATAATTTTAGTAATAAAAAAATAAACTGAATCCTTGGAAATCATAACATAATAAAATTTATTTATTTAAACATAACAGAAACATATGTAAAAATAAGGTGCCTAGAAGAGGGAGGAGGAGTGTTGATGATCTTGGACAATACTATAAGTGTTTGGAGGTGGAGGTGGACATGAGGAGGCGCGGGGTGAAAGTGAAAAATCGAATATTTCTCCCATTAAAAATTTGAATGAAAAGTAAATTTTATACGAAATAAAATATAAAATATTTTGGAAGATATCAGCAGTGACTTCCGATGTACGCCACAACAATAAAATTTATAAGTTTTTATGTTTTCACACCCATCCTCTGCGCCCCCATCTCCAGCGTCGCCATGTCCGCGCCCCCACTGCTTAGCTATCCTCAGCCTCTTCACCCCCTCCGACCGACGGCCCCATCATCTGGACATTTACCAAAAATAGACAGTTGTTTAAAAACCACATGTAGCAATTCTAAAACTTCATTAAAAGCTAAGCAAGTTTCATAAAATTTTTCACTCTTCTTTTGACAATCCTGGCTGCCTACAATAGATAACTTTCGGTCTTCCATGTCGAAAAAAAAGTTGCAAAGGTATCCAACAGTTTCAATGTATTTTTTTATAATTCAACACTTTAAAAAAGCACGTGAAAAGGCTGAATAGCTAAGACCCACGGGAACAACAATTACATCGCAAAATAACGGAACCGAATCGTTTGTTACTTTGATTCTGACATTTCATTCGAAGAAACTATCAAACAAAAACGCATCCCATTAACATTGCACAATTTGCCTGGTTTTATAACTTTACGAAATCGGAGCTAGCTATGCCGAAAATTTTAGAGTAGCTAATCATAATATAACCGAAATATTTGAACTAAAATTATGTCAAATATATCATTGGCCATGTTAAATTATGTCACCATTTATGTCAGCATAATTATTTTTTAAACTATGTCACCACCAAAAAATTTATGTCACAAGTGACATCAATTATGTCACGGTGGCAACACTGCTTGCGATAGCATCAAATTGATTCCAAATGTTTTAAAATATCGTTTTAATGTTTGAACTGTATTAGAATTTAATACAAAACGTATTACAAAATTTTGTAATATATTCAAAAGTATTAAATTTAATCAATATTGTATTAAAAATCTTTGTAATACTTCGCTTGTATTAAAATTTATTCCAAGATTTCTAACTGTGCGGACATAACTTTGGAAAATAAATAAAGAAAGAAGAAATTCATATTTTCCAAAGCGGGAATGTCGATATGAAAAAAATTAACGGAAGAGTTATATCAAAAATATTTTGAGAAACATTTTTTTGAAAAATAATGTAAAAGGAAATTAATTTAAAGCTTTGAATTTTTTACTTTAAAACTAAATCATTTTTAAACAAAAAAAGGTACATACATATTTTGTTTCAAATTATGTTCGAAAAGTCAAAAGAAAACAAAGTGTGCAGCTACTTAAATAATGACATTCATTCATTTCCAATGAAAAGCACTTTTCCCAAGCTTAGCTAATAAACTAAACCTTACAAGCTTAAAATGAGTTAGTCCATCTAAAATTTTAATTATATGGAAACGATAGCACCTGCTGTCATCAATAAATTTTAGAAACAAATAAAGTTGTAAGTTAAAATTTTATATCCACATAAAAAATATTTTTTTCCTTATTTGTTAAATCATCATCGCTCATTAAAATTGAGATATCTAAATAAATAAATTTAACTTTACTTTTCTACTAATGAAAGCACCACAAAAACTGCTTTGATACATTTTTATTAGTACTTAATAATCAATTTTTTTATTATTTTTTCTTTATAGCAATTTGAATACAATCAGTTAAACGATTCATTACGTTTGTTTATTGGAAAGACAGCATTGAATCAATTTATTGGCAAAGTTTTACAAAATTATCGAACGTTATTAACTGGCAAAAATGAATCTGTTTATGACTACTTTAGCATACAATGTATTGGAGCAAAAACGTGCTACACAACGTGGTTGCAAAATTTATTTTCATTTTTAAAAAAAATTACCTACATATGACAATTGATGACAGCATTTGAGTTTTTGCGAATATACTAAATTTAGATTAGGAATACATTTATTAGAGAGGGCGCATGTATTTCTTGTGATATATCCAGAAAATCTAACAAAAAAACTTACTCGTATCTGCATGTTTGGCATTTCAAAAACAACTATATCATTAATTATGATAAATGATCCGAAAGTACGGAACATTACTCCGTGCACCTTCTTAATTTTTCTTTGGCGAGTCTTCGGCATTTTCGCAACACGAATAAATTGAGAAAAGTACATATGTTCTGCAAATGCCATCACTAATAACAATCCAGCAAAAAAGTGAATAGTGAATTACAATTTAGCATACAGAATGCAATACATTTATATAGGGTTGTCCACCTTCAACTTAAGTGCTTCTCAGCAAAGCCAAAAGAATTTCGTTATAGATATTGTTACACTTTGGTAATCCAATATATTTAATAACACGATTTATATAGACAAATTCAATATATTTATTTCAATTTTATATTGAGGGTATTCCTGAAAACGCGAAAAAGTCTAGAAAACTGCGTAAACTGCGAAAATTGAACAGATTTTCGAGCCTCGAAAATAACTTGTAAGAAGAAAAGCTTGCTCTTACTTACTTACTTGGGTGGCCATAACAACCCGTTACCGGGTTACGGCCGACCTCAAAAGCTCTCTCCAGGCGCCTCTGCTTTGCGCACGCCTTCTCCAATCATTCACACCAAGCGTGGATAGGGTTTCCTCGGCTTGGTCTTTCCATCGGAGGCATGGTCTTCCTCTTCGTCGTCGCCCAGCGCATCAAACACCTTTTTCGCCGGAGCTTCTTCGTCCATACGCACAACATGTCCCAGCCAGCGCAGACGTTGAATAGTGATGCGCTTGACTATGTCAATGTCAGCGTAGAGCTCGTACAGTTCGTGGTTCATTCGAATACGGTAGTCGTCGCCGACGTGAACAGGACCGAAGATTTTGCGAAGAATTTTTCTCTCAAACACCCCAAGCGTGGCTGCATCAGTCTGCGACACAACCCATGCTTCTGCGCCGTAAAGTAGCACGGGTAAGATGAGCGTCTTGTAGAGTGTCAGTTTTGTCGGGCGAGAGAGGTCTCTACTACTCAATTGCTTACTGAGACCATAGTAACACCTATTAGCAAGAGTTAGTCTTCGCTTTATCTCCAGGCTGACATCGTTTTGAGTGTTCACGGCGGTGCCAAGATAGGTGAATTCCTTGACAACTTCGAAAGTATAGTTGTTCGCAGTAACAAAGGATCCAATACGCCGCGTCTCTCTGTTTGTGGACAGCATATACTTTGTTTTGCCCTCGTTCTCCGTCAAACCCACTTTCGCTGACTCTTTTTCGATAGCAGAGAACGCAGCAGTAACATCTCGCTTACAACGTCCAATGATATCAATATCATCGGCATATGCAAGGAGCTGGACACTTTTGTAGAAAATAGTGCCATTACGATGTACACTGGCTCTTCGCAACACCCCTTCCATCACAAAGTTGAAGAGGTTGCAGGATAATGGATCGCCCTGTCTGAAACCTCGTTCGGTATCAAATGGTTCGGAGAGGTCCCTTCCTACTCTGACGGAGCTGGCTGTGTTGCTCAACGTCATTCTGCAAAGCCGCACCAGCTTCGCAGGTATACCGAACTCAGACATGGTGGGATACAGGCAATCCCGTATCGGGCTATCGAAAGCTGCTTTAAAATCGATAAAGAGATGATGGGTATCGATCTGTTTTTCGTGGGTTTTTTCCAGGATTTGACGTAGTGTGAAGATCTGGTCTATGGTGGACTTACCAGGTCTAAAGCCGCACTGATAAGGCCCAATCAGTGTGTTGGCAAATGGCTTAAGTCTTTCACACAGTACAGTCGACAGGACCTTGTAAGAGATGGCAAGAAGACTGATTCCCCGGTAGTTAGCGCAGATTGTCGGGTCACCTTTCTTCAGTACAGGACAAAGGACACTGAGATTCCAATCGTCGGGCATGCTTTCTACTAGCCATATTTTGCAGATGAGTTGATGCATACACCCTATCAGCTCATCGCCGCCGGTCTTGAACAATTCAGCAGGCAGGCCATCGGCACCAGCCGCTTTGTTGTTCTTAAGTCGTTGGATCACAACTCGTACCGCGTCATGGCTAGGTGGTGGTACGTCCACACCATCGTCGTTGATTGGTGGCATCGGGTTAATTTCTCCAAAGGCGGGATTGGTGGAGTCATCGCCAGCAAGCAGCTTGGAAAAATGTTCCCTCCATAATCTCAGTGCACCCTGCGTATCCGTAACCAGATTTCCATGTTCATCTTTACAGGTTGATGCTCCGGGCTTGAAACCTTGGGTCAGACGCTTGACTTGTTGGTAAAATTTTCGAGCATCATTCCTGCCCCGTAACACTTCGAGTTTCTCACGCTCGTGCCTTTCCTGCTCTCGTTTCTTGCGTCTCGTTTCTCTTTTCCCTGTAGTTTTCGTGCACGGCTCGCGTTGCTGCTGACTGCAGGGTTCTTTTGTAGGCGGCGTTTTTCACTGCAGTAGCTTCGCGACACTCCTGGTCATACCATTGATTTCGCGGAAGTGGGCGTTGGAAACCAATGACTTCCTCAGCGGCAGAGCGCATGGAGCGGGACATATGCGCCCAAAGTCCACCGGCATCATCGGGTAGAGAGTCAGGTTGAAGGAGCAGTTCTGAGAGGCGAGCGGAATAGGCTTCGGCCGTCCGATGTGATTGCAGCTTAGCGACGTCCAGCTTTCGTTGCGTACCAGAGCGTACATCCTTTGCATTGCACAGCCGCATGCGTATCTTGGCAGCAACAAGATAATGATCGGAGTCAATATTGACTCCCCGGAACGTACGAACATCTAGCACGCTCGAAGCATGCCTTCCGTCGATCACAACATGATCGATTTGGTTGCGTGTTTTCTGATCAGGGGACAGCCAGGTGGCCTTGTGGATATCGAGGTGTTGAAATCTGGTGCTACTTACTACCATGTTTCGCGCCGCGGCGAAGTCGATCAGCCGTAGACCGTTGTTTGAGGTGGTCTCGTGAAGGCTGAACTGACCGACAGTGGGGCCAAATATACCTTCTCTTCCGACCTTTCCGTTGAAATCCCCGAGTACAATTTTAACGTCATGGGCCGGGCAGCGGTCGTATACTTCCTCGAGTCTCGCATAGAAGGCATCTTTGACAGCATCGTCCTTTTCTTTCGTCGGGGCGTGCGCGCAAATCAAGCTTATGTTGAAAAATCGAGCCTTGACGCGGATCGTAGCCAACCTTTCGCTCACAGGTGTGAACCTGGAGATATGGTGGCGAAGTCTCTTGCTTACTACGAATCCGCATCCCAATTCGCGCCTCTCCGCATGGCAGCTGTAGTAGATATCGCAACTTGCTTGTTTAGAGCAACCTTGTCCTATCCATCTTATTTCCTGGATGGCGGTGATGTCAGCCTTAATTTTTCCGAGGGCATCCGCCAATTCGATAGAGGCACCTTCCCTATTGAGGGTCCGGATATTCCAGGTGCATATCCTTAAATCATAGTCCTTTTTTCGTTTGCAGTGGTCGTCAACGTTGAGGGGTTCATTATCCGAGGCTTTTTTAGTCTTCATTGGAGTGTTTTTTTTACGTGGCGGGTACCAAACCCTGCGCACAACCCAGTTTACTTCCAGGGAGGACACGCTGCACACATTCGCTCACTATCTCAGCGGATGCGGAGATAGCTACCCAGATGGAGCCGCGGGGAGGCTGTGTGTCAACTTGCTAATGGTTGGCTCAGAGATCGCTCTGGCAATCCCCAGGTGGAAAGCAATCAGAAACTTTACTCTGATCAACCAAAAGCCAATCCATCCAAGCTTGCTCAACCCCCGAAAACTTTCGAGTCAAATTAGTTAAGCAAGTAGCCTCGAAAAGTTGGAAAGTGAATCAGTGTTGCCGTTTTTCGAAACGGCATAAGTAAATTTTTTATAGTATTTTCTTCAATAAATTGAAGCAATTTATTTTTTTCACTATTTTGCGACATTTGAAGTATTCTATTTTATTTTACCAAGAATTTGATGAAAAATTTGATTATTTTTTCAACAAAATCAACCATAACTGAAACAGTGAACGTTTTGACTAAAACACTGTAGCACGGCAGCTCTGATCAAACTGTCAAATTGCCATTCATTTACGCGTTTGCATTGATAGGGGTGTTCCAGAAAGCAAGTTCGAAAACTTTCGGTTTTCACACTTTTCGAGTTTTTGCGTTTAGAGGAATACCCTTATTTTTATATTTTAATCTAAAAGTACAAACATTGTGTATGCACACTCCTTTCTCGCTATATTTCCAACGTCAAATCGATTTCCAACGTCTCCTCGAGTTGCCACATAGTCATAATCTAATTGATTGGTTATTGGTGCTTAAAGTTGCCACATCCCTCTAACCTTTTTCAGCTTTAATTTCAATCCTTGTTCGTTTTCCTGGGAACCGTCCTCTGATGGTGGTAAAGCGGTTTCAGCAGATTCTGGATCAGCTGGCTGCGATGATGGTAAAGACGACAGGGATTCAGGAACAATAGTTGAAGGAATCTTTTTCACATGACTTATATTTCTTCTGATGACCATACCACCGTTAGATATCCTCACTTCGTTGCCGTTTCGTTCAACGACCTAGAACTCAGTTTTATCAAAATTCGGTGTTAACTTATTAAGGAAAATCAAGTTCTTAAGTAGGACTCTATTACCCACCCCGATACTTGAATCTCGTTGGCGGCATCAGATCTCTCTTTTCCTTAGTGTTTGTTGATACAATCCTTTCCTTTGATAAGTATCTTATGTCTGGAATTTTATCACGTATTATCCTGTTAAACATTAGTTTTGTGGGCGCTGTTCCCGTAGTGCCATGGGGTGTGACATTGTAGATAAACAGAAAATTTTCGATTTTTTCTTTGTAGTCTTTTTTATTTGCTTCAGATATTGTCAACCTTTTTACCAGCGCTCTGTTCATATTTTCGACCTCCCAATTTGCTTATGGCCAATGTTGTTTTCACTACAAAAACGTTTGAATTCTGTGCTGACAAACTGTCAAAACTGTTCTTTCATTGCTTTAATGATGACTTCCGATGAAATTTTTTTCAAAAATACAAAATCTTTATACCGTGAATAGTATTTGATTAGTACAAGTAGATGCATACCATTAAAAAGTGGTCCAAGTAGGTCAGTTGCACGAAATTGCCAAGAGCCATTTGGAAAAATATGTCTTTGCATTGGCGCAGGATTATCAAGCTTTGAAACTAGAAGACAGTCTGGGCAAACTTTCACAAACCGTTCCACTTCTCTATCAATTAATGGCCACCAGACCTTCGTTCTCAACCTTCGCTTTACCGATGACTCTCCCGGGTGACTTTCGTGAGCCAGATCCTATATCTGTTTCCTTAATAGCTCGGGAATAACAATGCGTATATCTCGCAAAAGTATATTACATACTGCGGTAAATTCGAAACGAAATGGGTAATAACTCTTACTGTATCTATTTCCCAAGGCCTATTGTTAATATGTTCGATGACATTGGCTATGTGCTCGTCTTCTTCGCTCTTTTTGGCAATCGTGGAAATAGTTATTGTCCCTGTTGCGGAGTATCATGAAATGACGACTTTTCGGAAATTTTGCTTAGCCGTGAAAGTGAATCTGCAATATTCTCTTTTCCCGAACATTAAGTAACTTTGAATTTGAACACTTGTAATCTTAAAAGCCAGCATTCAATTCTGGCTGGAGGTTTAGATGAGAGCTTGAAAATCGCTTCGAGGGGCTTGTGGTCAGTGACTAACACGAATTCCAGGCCGACCAAAAACATTGACCGACACTAACTTATAGGAAATTGCGTCCTAAAGGATAACATTTGATCAGAAGTCTAAAGATTTCCAGAAATTTTGAGAAGAGTCACACAAAATGTTTTCAAATGGGATATATGAGCATCAACTCTGGTATCAGCCACTCGATTCGTATTATCTTAACGATTTAATGGAAAAACCTTAATTCTACATAAATATAACCAACAAGCAATACATTTTATTTACAAACAACTGGAAATCGATTAAAAAACTTTTGCGCCACATTCTATATTATAAGTTAATTGGTTTAAGTTATTTATTTTAGATTAATTATCAAAAGTTCAAAACCCATTATAAAAGAATTTTAATTCTCTTGCATCACAAATTCAAGAACCCACCCTTTTGTAGTTTGATTCGTTGCGCTGGAACCTCTTAATTACAGTAAACAAAACGTTACAAATTTGTTATCGAAAATGTACGCGTTCTTTTCTTCAAATTCGAATAACAGTTAAGTCATCTTAGTTCTAGTTTTCCTTGAACCGCCGAAATAGATAAACTTCCTGTCAATAATTTTATAAGCTTAAAGAAATCAACGTAAGCGTTTTCTGCAACATCATCTCGTCTACGCGCTCTTGCCACATTTGGGCGCATGAACTGCAGCAGCTCAACTGCACTTAATTAATCACATTGTTGGATGGATGCAACATAGTTTGTGGTAGTTGCTTGACTCCTTGTGGTGTCCAAATGCCGCTGCATGTGTGATTAATTAACGCTTTACCGGCTGCTGGCCGAAAGCGCAACTTGGCTTGCTGACTGCGGCGATGATGCTGATGACGGCACATCTTAAATGCGGCTTAAATGCAACTTTGTACGTTGCAGCTGCTACGAGCGAGTAGACTGTGATATTGACGCTTAATGTCAGTAGTCATTAGTTGCAACGCATCTATGGCAATGCTGCTGTGCTTTAATTTTCATGTCAGGCTTTTGTTTGTGTTTTGGCGCACGAGCCACCTTGAAGGTAGACGTTTAGGGCTTTACTTAATTTTAAGCGGATTTTCTTTAATTTAGAGTTTTTACTTTATGGTTTTAAGACAAATTTATCGCTTTAATCATTTTTACAGATTTTTATGGGTTTTAGTTTTTCTAAAGATGGAAATTTTATTTTTTTCGAAACAGATAGACAGAAGTTCAAGCATTTTTTTAAGCCTATTTTAAGAGGGCATTAGAGGAGTTATGTATTTACATTGTGATAAAAATATAAAAAAAACTGTAGGTATTTACTACAGCTTAACATAATGTTAAGATTCTGTTAATAACATACATATATATTTCACCCTAAAAGTATTTCGCAATATTATAGAATTATTTAATTTATTAAAAGCTCTTGCTTAATTTGATAATAAAAAACTAAGCTTTTTTAAATTATTTTTTATTACTATAGCGCTTTAGTTTAGTAAAGAGAGTTTAGTTTAGTAAGAGTTGTGTTCCAGCATTAAAGCAAAAAAGAGGTTGTGACTCTGTGCTGCTTTAGCTGAATTGTTCAAATACCGTAACATAAATTGACAAAAAAAAAAATCAAAACAGACAAAAACGTTGACAAGTGCACTGTAAATTATCCGCGCCATCGCATTATGGTGAAATAAAAAACAGAGTGTGGTGAAAATCTCCGCACACGTAATTCAACACAGTGAGCAAGGCTTTAACATATATCAAATTTTGTTAGAAAACCAATTGTTGTGTTATGAATTTAAAATACCTAGTTTTCCACAACTTCAATGCTGTTGAATAATCTACAGGCACAGCAACAAATTTTGAACCCACGTAGCACTTACACGGTCTAAGTATAAAAACTTTAAAATTTTTAAAAATATGATATATTCGTGTAAAAACTTTTTCTATAAAAAAACAGGTGAAAGCGGCAGTAACAATAATATTCTAACATTTTGTTGGTGAAATATTTATTGGAACTATATTCGAACAAATCTCATCAGGGCCGGCAAAACATATAACACTCGGGAGTCGAGTGATGACGAAATGATGAATCAACATGAAAATCTAACAGCTCTAGAACACTCTCAGAACGTTTCTGTTACCTTTTATTGCATAACAAACTTAGAGACAGCGAGACTCTAAAAGTATTCCAGAGCGTCTCACTCGAAAACGATATAAGATGTATATTATCAACAAATTTACATCGATTGCAATATGATGCCTTGGATTCGAACTGACTTTACAGATGACTCGAAGGGCTGGCTTAATGAATAGCGCAACGTAGCTCAATGTAACCTGGGGTTAATGGGCTAAAAAATTGGGGACCTCGAGCCTGGTCCCTTGGCTAAAATATATGGATATGGTGCATCGATGCTGCGTCACCTGGCGTTCTTACACTGCTGGATATTCAAATTCACTTTATATCTTTTACAAATTGAAATTTAAAAGAAATATTTTTATATTTTTAAACAACAATATTGATAAAACCTTTTAAAAAGTTCGGGTGAGGAATAAAACATCCGTAAAATTTTCTACACCGAGGACACATCTTCCGTCGGGTCTGAATCTCATTTGCTTTCAAATATTGACATCAGTATTATGGTAACTTTTTGTTTGTCTTCGTAGAAAAAACTTAAGAAACATTTTGGCGCTAAGTTTAAATATATTATAAGCTTATTTCCATCATGTCTGGCTTTTGAGATAAAAGATGTCGAAGTTTTTAAAAACACCAAACATTTGAACATATCCGTGCACTCGTATTAAAGACACCGATTATTCAGAAGCATTTCAGAGTATAAAAATTTACTAGAAAATTATGATTTTGAAATAAGTGCCAAAATATAAACAACCGCATTCATTTCACGCAAAGCGAAATCATCGGGCCCGACATGACACCTTAGAATTCCGTGACATTATGTACATATGTTGGTACACCTGGATCGAAAAAAAAACGTTTTATGAATTTCGAAGAAATGAAACATTATAGCACCCACTTTCTCTGAATTAAAGAATACTGCCAAAGTTCACTTCGAAAGACTCTTACTTCTATGTACCGAACATATAATTCACCAAATTCAACAACATTGCTAAGGACTTTAAATGGTTTTTTCACACTAAGTTTTTTGGGACAGTTTTATTACAGTGTTGGTCAAAACGCATGAGTGCAATGACTATTATATATCATTGGAAAGGTTTAATTCTTGATTTTGTAATGTAGACATAAAGATGTCGAAAGAAACGTTTTTCCTATCATTGAAACGAGAACTTCTTGGAGTTGTTTACTGTGAAGATTTTTTCTTTTAATTTTCCTAATCTTATAATCATTTATTACCGCATCTCTAACGAGATTTTCTAAAACATAATGAAAATAAAAATCTTAAACTTCGTTTAAAATCGAGAAAACTTTTACTGTCGACAATTCCTTGCAATTCTGCACTGAGTGGTATCATAAAATAAATTTCTTGCAGCAGTACATTAAAAATGCGAGCATTTTAAAAGCAGGATAAATGAAAAACAGAATACAGATTGGCCACATGTTTACGACGAAACAGAAGGATAAACCGAGTGACAGACAGACAGACAGGAAATTAAAAACAAGCAACTCATTAAGAAACTTCAGTACATATTTTCGCATAAGCAGAGATTTAAAAATCTCGGAAACTTCAATCACAACAACAAATAGTTTTTGACTGCTGTTTTGGAAAGTTTGTGGTCTCTGCTGCATGCAGTTGCAGTGAAGCACAACTGATTAACGTCTCAAAATCTACAAAGCTGCATAGAATCACCGAGTATTTGCTGGGGGTGACTGGGGTGGGGTGTTACTGAAGTGCAAAAAACTGTTGTAATAAAGTATCCCCTCAGCAAGTGCAACATTGATGATTGTGGGTGAATTGAATATCTCTGTGCCATAACTACTCCGAATATATTTGTGCTATTGATTGATGAACAGTGTGGCAAAGTAATATCGTGGCTGCTAGAAGCAAATTTACCACTGTACAGCACTACACAAAAACTAAATACTTCCTCATAGCTATTTCCACTTAAGCATCACGTGTGTGGCAACTAAGGTGCATTCACAGCAGATATTGAAAATAAATGAGTTTTCCGGAAAAGAGATCTATGTGCGACACCCCAATATGATATTTTAGTGTAATTTGACCCTCTTCACAGGCAGGCAGGCAGTCACATATGCGGTAGATTCGTTATGCCACCGTAGTAGCAACATCTTTAAGGCGTTTTGATGGATGTCGAAACAAGCACAAGTCATGTAATGAGCGGGGATGCAGCACACAGCATGTGTAACATATGCGCTGCCATTGCACGTGGGGAATTGACCACTGTGTAGAAAATCAATAGATTTTGGTATGGGGTCACATGTATAAAAGCCATTGTGGGTGTGTACAGCAGGGGAGGTAAGCAGCGCGAAAGTTTGTCACAAAAAAAAAATTGTACTCATCATCGACAAAGCTCATCAAAATCCTTAATCAATTTTATCATTCTAATCAGCAGTCAACGTTGTGCGAAATTGCAAGTCAAATTTTTTGAACTATTTGCACTTTCCAAAGGGGGTGTTTTGCTCTAGCACCCTTTTTTGCCGTAGTTTGGAGAGTTTTCAGGCTAAAATGACTGGAGGTAGTAAATTACGTGTTGTGCATAAATTTAAGCACAAGTGTTTAGTAAAAATTAATGAAGAAAATTTGTGCATTTGTGAATTTTCCAATTCTTTTCAGTACAGAAAAGTAATTGGCATATTTCTGTAGTTATTAATTTGCTGTTTGATTTCTCAAACAGTGAAAAATTCTGTGAAAATTCCAATTTTTTTATAATATATTTATTGAAATATCATCACTCAAATGTTAGACCTCCTGGTTAGTTACAAAAATCAACAAGTTTGATAGAAAAAAAAACTACTCTGAGCTGAACTGTTCAGTACCCAGCGGCAAATATGTTATAAACAACATCGATAAATAGTTATACTCATTGTACGCAGTGATGCTCACAACTCCAGCCACAACTGTAAATTCTTTTTACAAAGGGATGGCCACTTTGTGGGCAGCTTGCCTACATCTCTATATGCAATGTGTTACAAACGAAAGGCGGATTGCCTTAAAACATCGCTTACTAAGTGCCTGTATAGTTTAGGGAGTTGCCTACATCTACACATACAAAGCATGCAGTCAACAGGCAAGACCCCTTACATCTCCATATACAAAGCAAGCAGCCAGCACGCCGACTGCCTACAGATTCATATACAATGCAGAAACTAAGCGACAAGTGAAACAGAGCACAGCAAAAATTATTTTCTACGCTATGTCTTTGTGTTTGTAATCGCCAGATAATACTTGGGGAAGAAAAAAAGCTATTTAAGTTCTAAATTTTGTTCTTGGGCTTAGTGATAAAAAGGGCTCAAAGTTGAACTTTGAACACCAGAAATGTTCCATGAAACTTTTAATATAAGCAACTGTTAGATAGAGCGCTCTAAGTGCATTATTTCCACTTCATAAAAACTAATTTATATTTCTTCTTACACTTTTATTTTAATTGTACGAATTTTTCTAAAATTAGAGTGGAAAATGATTATAGTGGCAAATTTACAAACTTTGCCAGAAAACAAAAAATCATATCCCCAGATTTCAAAAATTCTTTTACTTAGTATGTGCGAAAGAAAGTATAGTCCCAAGATCCATGTGCAGTTTTCCACAAATTTTTTTTTAAGAATTTGTTTCTATTTCAATATTTGAAGGAAAATATATTTTTAATTCTTCACATTTTGCAATCCTTTACAATAATTGTATCAATTGTAAAAGCTTACATTATGAGGGGAGGTGCTAATATTCAGAAAAGGAGTTATCTCATTGGAAGGAGAACAGTTAAAAGCTATTTTTCACCTTTTATCTCCCTTGGGATAAGATATAAGCCCTAAAAACGGATTTTCTTTAATTATTTTAGAACTAAAAAAGACATCGTAAAATTTTCAGCATTTTTGATATCAGCTGTGCCAAATTAACAGAAATTTGATAACAATTTTGAAGAAAATGCTTCAACCACATTTCATCTATGTACGGGAGGTAGGCGTGCCCGTGACTCGATTTCAATCATATTCACAAATGTTCGTTTTTTTAACGTAAAAAAGATCTGTACTGAATTTTAAGAGTCTACCGCTATCATTACAATCTATGACCGCGGTTCCATACAAACCCATCCAATGTAAGGCGCTTTGTTGTAAACTTTCTTGGCGAATCGCATTACAAATCGGTGAGCTCACCGAGAGGTAATTTTTGTGATGTATCGGAACGGAAAATAATTTATAATTATTTTACTGAACTAACTGTTCAGTACAATGTGAAATTACACCAAAAACATGCCTGCAAGAGAAGAATGAAATATCAAATAATATTATATATGATAACATCAAATGAATGACTATTTTTTTCAAGGATAAATCCAGCCTCTATTCCATATAAACCGTTAACGTCAAACCATTTGACAGCCAACTTTTGTCGTATGGTTGCCGAGATGCGCCTACATTGAATCTCCAAACTATACTACATTATATCCAGTCGCAGCGTTCATTTTCAAATGATTAATGGCATAGAGTTATCTACTAAATAATGTCAAAGTTCAGGTCAGTTCGATAAAAAAAATTTCATCAAAAGTATCCTTTTGCTCGATTAGTAATTCCCACATCTTTGGCATAAGAACATCACGTTATTACTCTATTGGTAAGCCATTAGGATTATATATTTTTACAATATTATCATTGCTCAAATAGCAAATCTTGTGGCTTAGTTATGAAAACCAAACAATATTTCAATGGAAAGTTTGGCAAGTTTTGTCATATATCAATTACCTTAAGTTTTAAGATATAAATACTCCACTTTGCTACAGTAGAATGGCGGAATGGTTGGATATAAGAAACTTACCATGCGATATAAAAGTTTTTCATTACACAAATAGTATGTTCCTTGATTTTAATAAAATAAGTCACTTACTTAGCCCCAGATTTTGATATAAAAATCTCTCATGGCCCACGAAGACGGTACCCTGCCTAAGATATGACTAAAATTTGAATGTTTTTTCGGTTTATTAAACACTTATTTATATTAGGTCATGTAGATCTATTTAAGTATCCACATGCCGACAAAGTATAAATACCAAATTAAAAAGAAAAAAAAAATAAATAAGAAGACATACCTGCGTGCCCATATGTTAGGCAAACGTTGATCTTGAACATTTGAAAATCTGCTGCACAGACAACAAACGCCAACATGCCACGCAGTCAAGAAAAATTAGATGTAGATTGTAGTCTAGTTAGGATGTCATTCATTATCTGAAAACAAAATAATGTTTGACAATTAATTTTGTATGTAAATGTCAAATTAAACCATCTAAGGTTGATAAATTTAGGGCACTAAAACGAAAACAGACTTGTTTTTCATCTAATTAGCTCAGATTGTGACAGATTTATTAATGCGAGTGATTTGCGCAGACATTTGACATTGAATTTTAGTATCAATGTAAAAAATAGTTTTAGAAAATCAGAAAAAATTTAAAAATAAATGAGCAATGCATGAAGATCTATTTGATATTAGAAATTTTCACTAAAAAGGAAAGCTTGGCTACTGTTTTTCTAAAATTTCAATATTTTGGGATTTAGCAAAATATCTTTTTACTTCAATTTATATGTATGAAACTCATTATTGTTGCTTTTTTCTGCACCAATGACTTAACTCTACTTCATCTTTCCACAATTCATTAATTTCCTGCCCAAATCCACTTAACTTCTTTAAATGCACGCAATAAATTCCGCAACTTTGCGCCTCATCAAATAAAATTAATGTTTTCCAAATAGAAATGATACGCATCTATGTAGCCCCCTACCCTAATTCTTCCATTTAATCAGCAAACCCAACTCCCACCCAATGCATTTGTGCTGTGACGTGTGGTGTAGATGATCACTTTTTACAATGCCCATGCCGAGATTATTACCTACACCCAAGACGGCCGAAAATCCGCCCTTAACAAACGTAATAAGCAAACAAAACAACAACCCCATGTAATGCGTCAAAGGGTGCCCCGCTGCAAAGTTATTCAAACTATAAAAATTTCAATGTGAAAATTCCCTTAAATTAAAAAAAAAAAAACAAAATCCATCCAGTTGAATTTTCAACAATGAATTAAAGCAACGGACGTGCCGTTGCAACAACTACCCCCACGCCAATTCCGTTGCATGCCTTGCAACGTCTATACAGGGTGGCTGGAAATTAGATTTTCCACCATAGAAACTTTAGCTGTGGTGGAAACAATTGCATAAGCTGCCGTAATCCTCAACGGAATAATGACGAAAACGTTTATGGAATTACAAAATTCATTGCATACAGCAGGGCGCAAAAAAATAAAAGAAAAGTTTTTCTATCGTACTTTTGCCGGTGCGCCGGCCGGCAAACAAAATCATTGAAAGTGAGTATACCATTTTCAAGGTTACTCATCTATAGCGCGCTAGCGAACGCAATGTCTGTTGGGGTCGAACTGAAAAACTGCCACCCCTTGGGTTTTTTCCTTTGCCGCTGTGTATTTGGGGAGGTTAGGCCGGCAATGCATGCGGGTTTGTCTTTTGTATTAACCAAGGGTGTTGAACTATAAATTGAACTTTTGTAGCCATTTTTTGGGAATTAAGTGGAATTTCCGTAGCGCGCCCCCAACTCCATGCAGATATTTTGAGAATAAAGCATTTGCTGTGCTGCATGAGTAATGATGAGGGAATTATGGCACTACTGAGGGAAGCAAAGCCTTTATTTAGTTAAGCTGGGAACAAAAATTTAGTAAGTAGCTGACTTATCTTAAAAATCTTTCTACTAAGACTTTGTAGCAATTTTAGTACACAAATGACGCTGCTTAGATTTTAATCCAACTCCAGCGTGTTCATTCTTCTTACCTCAAGTGGAATGGTAGCTTAGGCATTGGAAGAAGAATAAGTTGCTTTATTAAAGTCCAGTTCATTCTCGCCACAAATTTAAAGCTTCATCTTATTAATTCCATACTCTGCAAAGGATGCTACCAAGAGTCACATAATGGACTTGCGCAAATGCAGATCGAACCATAATCGTTTTTGCTAAAGTGCGAAGACATGAAGCTAATGCCAGCCAAAATGAACAGAAATTTCCAGTCATATCTTTCATACCCAATAATGCTCTACATAATTTAAAGAGTAAGCAAAAAAATTTCATTCATTCATTATTTCTCTTAAACTTCGAAGTATTTAAAAGCCAAACTCAAACAAAATTTAAGCCCTCAAAGATTTTCCACTATTTATTCTTATAAAAGCATTAAACTTTAAGATCTTTCAACACTTTTCATTAGTCATCAAAATAAAGTGTTTTATTTGTTCAACACAACTCACAAAAAAAAGCATGCATACTTTTAGGAGGGTTATGCTGTTTGCTCAAGCCAACTTGCAAAACATTCAAACAAAAAGCAGACATAGAAGAAAAAACAAAAAAAGTTGCCTCACTTTATTTGCGCCCAACATTTTTGGGAATTCCCCATTTTATTTGCGCAACACTTGAAAAAGGGGAAGCATTTTTTGAGCGCAAGTTTTTTAGGATTTTAGATTTGTTTGCCTAAAGATTTACAATTGCCTGTGTGTGTGCGAGTGTTAACGACTCCTTTGGGGAATCTCACAATACAGCAGCTGTTTTATCTTCTCGACTCGTACACTACTGGCACTACTCAGCTTGAAGTAAATGATTAAATAAAAATGTCAATGCAAAAATTCCCAATCCCCATGCTCTTTGTGAAGCTGCGCAAATGTTTGAAAATTTTCCATATAATGTGTTTACATAACGGATTAAAAGCGCGCTGAGTGACAATGTTGCCCTAAGGGGGAGGCGATATTGTCCTTGACAAAAGGGTGGCATTATCTTAGGTAAAGTTTATTATTAATGTGATGGGTATACTTGATTTGTTTACTTATGCAATTTACAGTCAACTTGAAAGGTTGCGATTGCTTATTGGATTTTATAGTACAAAAAAAAAAAAAAAGGATGCTTGCAACATGAGTGTAGCATTAAAGTATGTTCGTCTGTCACATGTACTAAATTAAGTTGTTAAACATGAGCAGTTAATTTGATTTAAAAACTTTTCATTCAACAATTTTATAGTATAAAATCTATGCCTATTCGTATAAGAAAGAGGTGTGAAGATTATGATTCTACTTAGGAAATTTTTTCTGTTAAAATTGCGCTTTAAAAATCCCCGATTTAGCTCAATACAGGAAGATGTTAGTTAATCAAACAAAATATGCATTCAGAGCAATGATCCTGTGTTATCTTTAACTTATCTTTGTCAAAGCCGATTTAGAAAAAATGAGACCATAAAAATGAATACATTGAACCTTCAAGCAAATAAAGATACAAAACCATTCTAAAAAAAACGTCTTTACTATACATTTTTAAAGCTAATAATAGGCTGATTATAAAGATATCAGGTGACATGTCTCGTATATTTTACTGTACATAACAAAAAGCTTATAAAGACATTAAGTGGCATGTGTCTATATATTGTCCATTTTTTGTGTTTTTAAGGTCAAAATGAGAAAGATATCATTCATCATTACGTATAATATAATATATCACAGATAGCGTGGAGCACAATGAATCGTTTGGACAGGAGCTTGAAACTGGCACACAAAATGTAAATAAAAATTAAATTTGAAAATAAAACTAAATATTCCTCATTCTTTTGATCTTTCAAAAGTCTTTAAAATACATCTTAAAATGTCTTTAAAAGATCTCTACATAAAGCACTTGTCTGGAAACGCACTCTTTTCAAAGTCTTTGTAAGGCATCGTGTTAAGACCTCAGAAAAAAATTTTACCAAGTCTCTTCAAAGGTAACACAGAGCGAATATGTATTTATACTGCATATGCCAAATGGCTCCTATATGCTCCTATAAATATTTTATAAATATAAGATGTAGTTTTTCTACTTGACTTTAAAATACCTGTAAAAGACTCTATAACATCTCAGGTTATCAACATTTTGTGAGTTATGCTCTTTAGTATTGCGATGTTTGCTCTTGCTATTTTGTAGCCGCTCGGTAAAGCAGTTTTATTGATAAAATCTTCAATAAAAATATATGCTCTTGTATTTTTTTTATTTGAGCATTCGTTTTCGTTCCAATATCACACTAAAGACTTCATAACCTTTTTCTCTGCTCATTACAAGTCCCCTTGTCAAGCGTTGACGTGTTTAACTGACACCATACGTGCTCTTTTCCCATATGTGCTGGAGTGAGCTATGCTAGATGATTTTACTAGGCTATTGAGTTAAAGAAAGCAAATATTTGATTTTAGTTTTGAGACAGAAGCTATTGCATCATTGAACTGCAATCTATATCACAACTTTCTATATGAATAAGTAAAGTCTTCCCACTACAACTATACGTTTCGAGGGCCTTTGAACCTTTCCTTTTCATAGTGAGTTTTTGAGAGAATGCTCAATAGAAGTAAGTTATTGATATGAAGACTATTAAGCCCAATTTCCATGTGATCTTATCTTATCTTATCAAATATCAGGGAGGACATCACATGCTATGAAGATAGCCTATGTATGCTATTCACTCTCGCATTCTCCAAGCGCATTAGGTTCTGTTCGCATCCTTTTTCTTTCTTACATACACTTGATTTGATATCCCTGATATGGAATAAGATAAGAAAAGATAAGATCACATGGAAATTGGGCTTTAGTTTCTTATAAAAAAAGCAATAATCTAAGGCCCATAAAATTAGACTCTCGAGTGACCTGAATGTTGTATCATAAACAGCTTGCATTTCCTTCAAAAAGGAATGATTAATATATCAACAATAATTTTCCCATTTTGCTTTTGTTAAATAGAGCACATTAAATTGTATTTTTCCTCAACCTTCAAAAATTTCGTCGAATTTTTAGCGCATCAATCACTTTTCTGATTGAATGTTGATTTCAGAAACGTAAAATATAAACTCCTCCCCGAAATAAAATCCAATATTTAACATTTAAACAAAACCTGACAAGTCAGCTGCTACAATTTAAACGATTACTGTCAGTAAAGCGACATGATTATCCCTACAAAACAAAATATTTGAGACAACTTCAGACTACTTGAGCATACTAAAGGTTGAGCCAAACGTTTAGCAGTCAGCGTATTTATTGCATGCAGCATAACCTGTCGTCATCAATTTCTTAGAGCTGAACTCAAAAAACCAAAAACAAAATGCTACAAAATAGCAGCTGTTCGAGTTGTTGCCAATGGTCAGTAAGCCGCCAACAAAACGTTGGATCACAAGAAGGAATGAGGAACGAACATAAGAATCGACGCATAATATTTAAGGAAACAGATGACTTGCAACAAACTTAAACAAGATGCTTATCCAAGTTAACACAAAAAAAAAATGGGCATAAAACATACCGAAGTATCCAAGCAGTAAAAGTGAAATCAAAAAGGCATTAAAATGAAAAAAAGGACTTTTGCCATAAACTGAAGTGATCGTCTGATGCTGACTTAAGGCGTAAGTCGGCGATTTATGAAGCAGCAGGTAAACAAAAACTCAAATGGACAAGATCAATTGGATTACTCGAAAGAAAAAAGGTAGAATTTATAAAACTAATGAGAAGCAAAGAATGAGGGCGCAACAAACTAAAATTTATCAACGACAGGTGGCATAAGGGTTGTTTCGTTTTCTCATATCGAAAAGGGGCAAATTATGAAATTTTGAATTTATAATTCATATATTCTTTATGCTTAAACAATAACCTATAATCATTACGAAAACGTGCCACAAATGACTGACCTTTAATGTTCCCTCACATGGATTTTCTTTTCTACTTTACATTTTATTGCAATTATTTGGAAAATAAGCAGTACAAGATGATTATCAGTGTAGCCCCTAACATAGTTTTTTGTGGAACACATTTAATTATATGGTCTGACCTATAAAATGCCATTGTTGTAAACATTTGATTTTTTTGTTCTAATATAACGAAATCCAGTGAACATTTTCATTTCTTGTTGTGTGTTCGTTGATTTCGGTGGTTTCTTGGAAGCGCAGATTTTTTCTCAAAACTATTTTAACAAGCTGCTCATCAAGTTAAAATTTATGACCTATTGGCATATGTTTAGAGCTGTGGCAATGCAATAGAAGAAAATCAATAGTTCGTGGTGGTCGCTTATAGCTACTTTAATTGGATTCAATATGACGATGCTGGCATGTGTACATAAAATTTTATAGTGTTTTATTTACACATAGACGGCTCATTTTTTGTGGTCTCAGAATATCAGAAAATTATATGAAATTAAGACACTTATTTGCTTAGTTAAACAAAATTGATGTTTCCAATCTTTAAATATATACATTAAAACTGTTTAATTAGCCATCTAATAAGTTGGCTATCCGAACCTTGTTAGTTGTGTTTGTGGCGTTTTTTTCAGATATTTCAGAACAATTTGCTAAAGACTTACCAACCTTGATCTATGAACTTTCACTTGAAGCGTTGAGCGATCATATTAAGATGGATTGGATCGCTTTTATTTTTCGCCTACCGCTGCTATCAATGCCAATGCACAGTGATAAATTTTTTTATTTGAATTTAAACATTTTATTAAAATTTTTTGCTGAGCTTCCTCTTCAGTTCTTCAATGTTTATTGGTTTTCTTTACTTTCATCAGCTCTTGGTGCAATTGAAAAATTTCTATAAAATTGTTGTTAAAGCAACGCCTTAAGGTAGTTGGTTGCGCCCCTGTTTATGCAAAAAACCTTTTTTCGACACTTCCTTATCGAGACGGTGCACATTTTGAAAAAAAAAATTCCTTTTTTAAGAAAAGGCCAAAGGAAATTTTTTTTTGAATAATTTTTTGGTTCAAAAATTGCTAAAGACCGGAAATTTTTTTTTTTCTTTTTTTGAAAAGTAAACTTACTAAAATACCAACAAATCGCAAAAAAACAAATAATTTTTTCAAAATTCGGGCTCCGACTATTTGTTAGCATTTCGGTTGGTTTTAGTTAAAAAAAATTGTTCATTTCCGAAAAGAATTGCAACCTCTAGCGATTTTTGAACCAAAAAACTCGCTTTGGGACCACTGTGCGGTGGTACATATTTTTTATTGGGGCATGCCCATATCCAAAAATTTTTAGACTTTGCCCCATCGATTAGTGCAATTATATTCTTTTATATCAAAAAAATGCGTCAAGGAATCAAATCAAATCAATTCAAGTCAAATCAAATCAAATCAAATCAAATCAAATCAAATCAAATCAAATCAAATCAAATCAAATCAAATCAAATAAAATCAAATCAAATCAAATCAAATCATATTAAATCAATTCAAATTAAATCAAATCAAATCAAATCAAATCAAATCAAATCAAATCAAATCAAATCAAATCAAGTCAAATCAAATCAAATCAAATCAAATCAAGTCAAAACAAATCAAACCAAATGGACATGTAGAAACTTTTTTAACTTTCCCCAAAAATTGGAACAATGCCATTTATTTTACTTTAATGGGGCCGAAACACCCATCAACAGGGGTCGGGGCAACCATAGTCATGTCAGAAATCGTTTTGGATCTTTCCCATTTTATCACATAGATGAGGTCACATCACTTTTTTAGAGGTTCGTTTAATTCTTGCAATAAAAGTTTTACCAAACAGATGTTTTTCAAGGTTGTCCAACTGATTGCTGCAATAAGATTTGTCATAATATATAGGGTCAAACCACCAAATTTGAGGGTTAGAGGGCACACTTGGTCATGTTAAAATTTTTCTGACCCTTCCGAATCGATTGAATACATGTCGTCAAAACAGTCAGAAGCGTTATATGCCCATATATTAGCGGTAGCGTTACAATATCACCCATTTACTCCAGTACAGATTATCTCTTATGTACATATATGTACCTTCTTTATATATCAAGAACTTATTAAATATTCCGAATTGATCAATTTTGCTGTTATTTATTATCTAATATTACTCCAAAAAATGTTGATACCTGATTGTCTTAATTTTTTGTTTAAGAACTGCACGGAGCCTCCTTAAATTCGCCAGTATGTAATTTTACCTGTTAAAAACCAAACCTTACTTCCTTATTCTCCACAGGCAAATTGCTTTCTTCCACCTGCTTGGATAAAATTGTCAATGATAATTAAAACTTTCAAATTTTTTTTTTTATCGTTTTGTTATTTCACCATTAATGAGTCTACTTCAACAGACGCACATTAGACAGTTTAATGCTCTGATTAATGATCGATTTTTTTCTACAATTTATGTTGAAATGTGGCTTTCATATAACCTACCGTGTCTTTTGTTGTAATTATGCTAGCCAAACTATTTGATAATTGCGTAGTACTTAAATTCGTTGAAAAAAATTCAAAGAACGTTTTTTAATGATTTTAATTGCAAGAACAATTTTTTTTAGCAGTTGCTGACGCTCACATCGTTTGGAATATCAATGAATTATGTACGAAGAGGATGTTAAATTTCATTTAAAAAAAAATGTTTAAATTTGGATTTAAATTATGGTAACGTAAAGAAAACTTTTTTCTGATTTGTTAAAATATATCAATTGGTTAATTTACATGAATATCGACCGCTGATGGTTCATTTTGTAATCATTTGTTTATTCTTCAAAAACAGATATCTTTTTTTAACTATTCCCACTTAAATTGTTTTTCAACTGGACAGTAGGTTTTGTTCAATTATTAAACATGAAGTCCTTTAAATTTTTATGACAGAGTTTTCTTCATATTTAATGGAAAAATATTGTTAATATTGCATCCATCATCAAACAACATCCAAACATGCATGGACATTTTTTTTTTAGATCAAAAGTTTTAATATTTTGATGTAACAAGAGATAAAAGTTACGTGCCCATCTGGATTTTCATCAACACGAATTACATTGTTTTTTTAGAATATACGTTATAATACGCATATAACAATATACATAGTAATGGCAACAAAACAACCAGCAATAAGTATTGTACCTAGTAAGGGTGTTATCTTTGGCCTGGCCAAAAATTAAACACCCTACACAACACCAAAAATATGCATTATACTCTAAGATTCTTTCTCTGAAAGGGCATTCCATCCATTGGCATTTCAGTTTCAACAGATTTTTGATTATATCAAGGATACCACGCCCACACTTTGTACATTTTTTACTTGTACCATCAAACGTTTCTATACCGAATTTGGTAACATTTGCTTGAATTGTTTTCTTATCACATTTTAAAGTTTTTCATTGTAATAAAAGTGCCACGCCCTCTTTTTAAATACCATCCAATTGTTGCCTAACGACTGCCGTTAAAACCTATTTGAATACTTGCTGCCCATAACGTACCAAAGTTATTGCTTGTATGTATGTATGTATAATAGCTGCTACCAGTGGCGTACCGTGCAATATGACGCCCGGGGCGAATAGTTGAGGTGTCACCCCTACATACAAACCTCCACTTATTTATAATTTACTAAAAATAAAGAAAAACCCTACCAAAATCAGATACATTCGAACAACATTTGTCGCCCCCCAAGTGGTTTTGCCCGGGGCGGCTGACCCCTTTCCCCCCCCCAGGTACGATACTGGTTGCTACGCCTACTTTTTCAAATTTGCCCACTTTTTAGATATGCATTATAGCAACATACATTCTCTTAAAGAGTCCTTTTTTAATTTGCCTGAAGCGCATGGTATATAAAAATGTTTGCTTGTATGGTTGGCACTACGCCTATTTTCCAAACCACTACTATTTTTTTGTAGGTTGTCTGTACATTTGTTTCCGTAACGAGTTTGATAAAGCTTGCGTGCGTAACTTTGTGCTCATGACGTCTTAAATTATTTGCTTGCATAGGAGGTACCACACCCACTTGTCTAATTATGTTCACTTTTCGCCGAATGCCAGCTCAGGTTGCCAAACGTTTCTGTACAAAATTTGGTAGAATTCGTTTAAAATTTTTTTCAGCACATTGCAAAACTTCTGCTTGCATGGGGGATGTCACGCCTACTTGTTCAATCTCACTCATGCTTGGTTTCTCTTTATTGGAATAGTTCATATTAATTGTGGAAAATTTGGATGCATTATCTTAACAAACTCTTTCAAATACATCGCTTCAAAGTTAAAGCTTGTTAGGGAAGTGGCGCGCCTCCTTAAAATTTGAAAATTTATTAAAATTACATAAAATAAAAATTATAACATTTAATTTTAAAAAATGGCTAATTTTATCCTAAAGTAGCCTACACATAATAATAATAATACCTTGAATTAGTTTTAGATTGATGCCGCCCATTTTTAATACTACGAGCTTTAATTAAAGAAGCAATTAATGCACCAAGTTTTATCAAATTATCCTGCATTGTTTTTCCGTACTAATGATTAGATAGACGAACATTGCTGGATTGCTTCAAGAGATAAAGCTGATCAAAAATATATATAGCTTCATATACCTGTCACTACTCTTCTTATGCGTGCGTCACAAACAGAGGAGCAAAACGAATGTACCATCTATGTATGGTATCAAAATCATATCTAGAAGTAACTTTTTATAACACCATCTCATGTCTCACGTGTTGCTTGATGCTTTGCATAAAAAATGAGATAAATTCGATTTTGTTGTATCATTTTTATTTTTTTTATTTTCTTATCAAATCAAAAACCCTTCAATGGTAAAAGAAAAAATTTATGCATGAAACCTTTTTAGAACTTTTGTTTTTTTTATTATTTTTGCTGCAATGCAGAGTTGAAGTATCGTAAAAGTGTAACAAAACGCATCGGAAACGTTATAATGTATCGAAAACGGTCGATTCTGTTATATGGCATTGTGTTGTGGTTTCCTGTCTTAGACAAGGTCACCTATTACAGACAATTGCAGTAGATTCAAAGAGCTGCTTCCATTTGCATCAGTGGTGCACTGAGGACCACACCGACTAATGCCTTGGAGATCCTCTTTCATCTCGTTCCCCTTGACCTTTTTGGTAAACGAATGGCAGCATGTACCGCCATTAGACTTAGAGAAACTGCTTGCTGGTCCGAGGGAAGAACAGGACACTAAACTATCCGTAATAGCTTGAATTCCGTACCATCTAAATTGGACTACACTGCTCCAGGCGGTAGGTTATATGGGCATAAGAACATTGATGGCAATTGCAAAGCTGATGAACTTGCTAGGCAGGGGACTACTGCACAAATTCTTCAAGACAAGGAAGGTGTTGGCATGCCACTTGCCACCTGCAAGTTACTGTTTAAAGAAGAAATGATAAAAAAAGGCTAACATAAAATGGACCCAAGGGTCAACTTGCAATATAACAAGGCAAATCTGGCCGGAATGGAACGCTAAGCGATCTCTAGAACTGATATCCCGCACTAGACGTGGCGTCTCGTAGGTTGTTGCAGTAATAACCGGCCACTGGCTTATCGGCAGACATGCGGAGAGATTAGGTATTCGGTCTTTTGACTTTTGTAGAAGTTGTAGGGATGTGGAGAAGGAGGAAAACATTAAACATTTTCTTTGCTCCTGCCCTGCACTTGCTAGAAAACGCCATAAAACTCTTGGTTCG
Source organism: Tricholauxania praeusta (assembly GCA_949775025.1). NCBI lineage: Eukaryota > Metazoa > Arthropoda > Insecta > Diptera > Lauxaniidae > Tricholauxania > Tricholauxania praeusta. The sequence continues at coordinate 56,024,560 of OX459028.1, read as the reverse complement.
TTTTTGTTTGATGACCTGGATGACCTTAGACATGTTAGCATAGGTCAGTTATTTAGTTTTATTACGAAATCTGGATGATTCAATGAGAGGGTATAGTTAAGCACCCTGTGGTATCACAATGGACCAAACTTGGTCTAAGTGAGTCGGTTTTTGTAACTGACTGCCACTCCTACCTAAACTAACCTAACCTAATCTAATCGAAATCGGTCGAAAAGCATAGAAAAGTGTCAAAAGCCGAAAAACATCAAGTAGTATCAGATATTAATAAAAAATATTTGATATACATACATATATATTATATATTAGCCAAAAAGGACCTTCAGGAGAATCAAAAGTGATCCATTGGTTTTCTCGGAACGAAAACAAACTGACGCAAATATTGTTTTTAAGGGTCCTTCTAACTATTGAGTTGGTTTCTGGCTGACTTTATTTTGCTTCATACCGGTCTAATGTCTATATTAAAAGTAAACCAATTTTTTGACGTTTTTTATGAACATAATCTTACATGAAATGTCCGAGCTAAGCCCGAACCCCCCATGGATGATTCCTGCGCACGGGCCTGGGTCACAGCCAAACAAGATATTTATTTCGCGGTCATACTTTCATCGAACAAAATTAGTTGACTTGAACCACAAGAAAGTCTCGCTAACAATAGGCGTCTTGAACGCACTTGGAACAATATTTCGAATTTGAGAATAAGTGCGAAAGTAATAAGTATCGATGCTATAAAATATTTACTTTATAGCTTCTACATCTGTTGCTTAGTTTGCATGCAATTGCCAGCACTACTAATGCTGTTGCTGCAAGTACTACATCATTTTTACCATCAATTTTACATAATCTGGTTTTTTGCTGCACTTACTTCTTCTTCTTCTGCTGCTGCAACTTTTTGTATCTTCAATTATTATGCAATAATTTATCCATAGAATTTTACTTGAAAATATACTCGTGTACATATGAAAATCTTTGAAAACATCAGTGCAACAGATTTTTTACCGAAAGAAAAAAACCAAAAATGAGAAAAATTGTCTTCTTTTTCATTCATTTCGAAATACTTGTGTGAACACTACAACAAAAGCTCTTAAGACATGCAACACATGAGTTACTGCTGGCTTCAACTCTTTGAAGATGTGAGCAGTTTTTCAATTCAGTTTAACACATCGTTACCCACTGGAATGGTAGCTGTTGCTGCAGCTGCTGATACTACTGCCCATGCTTTAACCCTTCTGATAGCTGTTGATTATGCAAAGATAATATACACTTTGATGCGTCTGTTGCTTTCCTTTCAACAACTTTGATTGGGGCTTATTTAAAACCTCGTAAGCTTAAAACACTTTGGTAGAATTTTTATTAAAGTTTTTTGTTATTTGTGCTTGATTATAGAGTTGGAAGAACATGTGAATAAGGTCGTAAATGTCGAATATAAAATTTGCAAAAATTATGAGTCAAAACTTACTGAAACAGATGGCATATATTGGTAAAACGAATTCTTTTATGACATAATCTGGATCAAAGGAAAAAAGGCTAAGAATCAAAGAGTATGCCAAAACAATTATGATTTGTTTTTCAAGCAAAAATCACTTGAACTCAGTAGATTCTTTTGTTCCGAAATCTGAATTTTGATCAAAATTTCAAAAACTGTAGAATTAAAGTTGAATTCTATCATATGCAGCATATGCGTTATCGCAAAAAAAAAAAATCAACTAAATAAAATTCACGTCCGCACTGAGCAAATTGCGATCAACCACCACCATAGATCATATGTGGCGGCATCGTACAAAAGCAAAGTACAAAATAACGTCACGTAAGTCAATTCACTTGTCGCACGACAACTCAACGCAGATAAGACAGCCAAGCAAGCAATAGACGATGGATGACTTATTTGGTTTTTTCAGACCGACCATAGCCGACAATTAAAGTGTCATTGCAACGTCAACGCCAATGCTGATAAAACAAAGATCAGCCGCAAGATCGGCAAATGAAGATCAACATTACAGCGACAGCAAAGAAAAAGGTTTTGTTGAACTCAAATAGCAGAGAGAGAAAACATTTACACAAATTCGAGCAAAAAGTAAAAAAGAAAGAGAAAGATTTTTCCCACTGATGTGAATTTTATTATCAATGTTGGCGTCGATCATTAGCGCAGAATGAATTTTATAAAATGTCAATTTTTGAAAATTATTTCAAGTTGAATGGCTTTTTATGTTTGCTTCTGAGAATATGCATGGTAAAAACTCACCCCCCACTAGCATGTGTCTGCTGTTGTGTACCTATTGTCCTTGCCCTGATATGCGTGACAGTAGCGTACAACGATCCCTTTTTATAACCGTCTAACAATGCAGCAAGTGCAACACTCATGTCCCTTAAATGTTTTTGTATTGAAGCAGCATTGAAACAATATTGCGGTCAAATTGCACTACAAAGGATGTGTAACTTTTTTTTTTTTTGAGTATACCGTGAAAAGGACATTTATTATGCTAGAGCAAGCAAAAAAACAAAAAGGCGGCGTGTTTAAGGATTTAATTTCTTTGCATTTTCATATATTTTTTTTTTATATATATAAATCACATATGTGCTCGATTTGCGTCAGACAAAAGAATTACTGCAACAATAGGATTCGAGTTACAAAGGATGAGCACTCGCATTCTAATGCTAATGTTAATGTTAATACTAAGGCTTTTGTATTTGATTTTATGCTCGCGTTTTAGGGTGTGGCGGAATGTTTAACGTATGGCTTAGTTATTTCTTATATCCTTTTTACAGATGTTTGTGGTAAGATCTTTTGTTTCAGATCTCAAAGCATTACTTTGAATCAGGTGTACGTTCAAAATTATGACAGGAACATATTTTTGATACTTGGAAAAACTGAGAGATGAACGAATCAACCAGATTGAATTTAAATTCATTAGGACTATGCTATTTCAAAACAACTGCTTTCAATTTAAAAAAAAAAAAAACATCATTTATTTCTTAAATTTTTTTTATGAGCATAACTACTATTCACTACAGCATTTCTTATAAGCAAGCGACTTAGATCATGGTTTCAGTTTTTATTTTTGACTTATCCTCAGTGATCTTGACAATGCAGTGACAAGCTTTCAAGTTTATTTTTGCATTAACCCATTTTATACCACTACCCGATCACGCGAGCCGAGTTTGATGTTCTTTGCAGGGATAAGTTCTATTGAACCCCTAACTGCAAAAAAAAATTTCAACCCCCCACCCACTCCCCCTCAAAAGTTACTAACTGTACGTTTTTTCGTACAGTGGTCGGATCTGCAATGATATGTAGTTTTTGAGTTTAAGCTCACTACGAGGTATGCCGTACAGGATCTACAATTAACAGGGATACGCATTTATAGCTTCTGTACAACAGAGGATTACAGAGCGCAAATATAACTGACTCGTTAGGCAAGCAATTCTATATTCAATACATGAAGCCTCCCAAAACTTCACCCCTATCTCGAAAAACTACGATGATAACATACATTTCTTGGCCAAATATCACATTTTTTAAGACAGAAGACTTTCCGTTAGTGTCGGATGTCTTAAAGTATACCATAAAACAAAAAAAAAATACCCTTATAAAATGAAACTGATTATGAAATTGTATCAGGCCTTTCAGACTTAACTATTTGGTCTAATCTATGTGTATAACAAAAATAAATTTTTTTTTAAGACCTGCGAAATCCACATCAAAAACCCTTTGTGTTGACTAAATCAGAATATACACCCAGACCAAACTATTCTTCCGAGAAACACAACATTTAGAATAGTAATACAAGTTTCATCAGTTGCTAAACGGAATCATCAGTGACCTTTAAGCTGATAAGTAAGAATTTGGCTCGCCAAGAAAGCTTGCAACGAAGCAATATAAGTGTAATATCAATTAAGTTACAAAAACAAAGTTTATCAACAGAAAAATCAATATTTATTTTGCTTTGTTCCACTTATTGCTTGGGTTCTCAACAGATTTATGAAAGAAGGGAAACATATCAAGCATAGAAATTTTCACTAATCGGCTTAACACTGATGATTCCGTTTAGCAACGGATGAAACTAGTATGACTGGTTATAGCCCCTTTTATCCATTGAATTTATCTTTGCTTAGTGTACTAATTAGGATTCAGCGCACCATAAACCATCAGAAAAGTATACTCTGGTATTGGTGGCTGAAGTTTCGTTCAGTTTTGTCTGTGCGTGATCAGCTGTGTTCATGTAGTCGCGTATCTTTTGTTAACAAAAGTTGACTAAACTAAATCTTGTTTCCGTTCCATAAATTTAGTCAAATGAAAGCACAAAAATGAGAGAAACAAACAACTAATCTACAAAAAAATTGTTATCACATTTTAACCCTCGAATCGCTTTAGATAGAAATTGTTAAGCCAATAAAAATAAATCAAAATGGCTTTAATTTTATTTTTTTCAAAATATTTATTTCTGTTAAGTTAAGCCATTTACTTTGGCGATATATTCACAGGTGAACTTCTCGCAACTGTAGAGTGAATCTAACAATAATGGAAAATATTAAGTAATTAGTTTTTCGCTCATTTTAATAGCCACCAGAAATGACTTACTTTCGCACACCGCTCTTGTGACTTGACAACGCGTTACACTACGCCACCTGGAGCCTCGTTTACGCCGGCAATGCAAGTTGAGACCATCCACGTCATTATTAGGTAACCGTGGGGCACTGGCTGCACAACGTGCCAACAAACGTTGACACAACTGGCGATCCTGTGGACTTACCTGCGTCAGCGTTTGCTGCATAAGTAAGAGCACAGTGAATGCTAAGAAAAGTTGTAAAAATAATTTTAAAATATTTATGAAAATTTTATTTTATTTTCGAAAAACTTTTTAATTTTAATAACTAAATTCAATTTCAAATCAAATATTTTCTTTAATATTTAGCTTACAAAATATAAATACAAAATATGTAGCGATTTTGACTTGCATTTTAAATAAACTACGTTTCGTCAACGATTTGTGTTATATTTATAATGTTTTTTATTAAATAAAGTTATTGAAGAAAATCTGGGTAACTAGACTATTGAACAAAGGCATTAATTCTTAAAATAATTTCGTCATTAATAAGTAGTCCAATAAAGAAAACAACAGTTGTGGATGTTTTCCTTTGTCAACTAAACATAATGCAAGCTTACAAAAACTTTAAATGTGCAAAATTTTTCCATTTTTTAATAATAATTTGTAAAAGTTTATAAAAGCTACCATAATTTTGAAATTTTAAAACAGTTTGTATTTAGAACATTCAAAAAAATGTGGCGACAACTTATATTCGCGTGCTTGGGTAAAGATTGCACAGTTTAAATTTTAATTTTTTTTTTTTAAATTTAAATTTTTTATTTACAAAAATTTTTTTGCTCAATTTTTAGTCCTTCACTGTTTTCAGTTGTCTCTTTCGCAAGTGGAGCGGGACTGTAACACGCTGCGCACACGTTGCAACCTTTGTCAGCGCACGTTGCCGCAAGAGCCAAATAAAGTAAATTTGAGAGACGCCGTCAATCGTCAATGTAGAGCCACTATTGGACGGGAATATGTCTGGAGAAATTTATCACACTGTGACATTACCTATTACAATTGTCGTAGTAAGTTGATTTTGTATTTCAAATAACTCATGCGCTTGAATTTTTCGGGAACGCTTTAAACTCAAATGTTTACGTCTTTAGAAGAAGACCCCACACTTTGAGTTTTTCGGGAACGCTTTAAACTTAAACATTTACACCTTAAGAAGAAAGCCATCTGGAATTCTTCGTGATCGTGAAAATTCGAGAAAAAAACTTTGTCTTTTTGAATTTTTCAGGAACGCTTTAAGTTCGAAAATGTTCACTTTAAGAAAAAGTTTTGGGGGGAGGGCTATTAGCGTTTTAAAATTTTAATTTTTAAAAAAAAATCAGATTATAATAATCTAAAACCACACAAAATCTATAAAAAAAAAACCCTTATTTTGGTCTCTTTCATGGATTTTTGGGCCTCTCAATCTGAATCTGAACTCACCAAAAAAATGTTTAAACTTTTTAGGATACCCCCAAACTTTTCCCAATTTTTAATAGCTATGGTGGCTATTAGCTGTAGTAGCTAAACTTTATTATTATTATATATCAGAGTATATATTATTAATATATATAATATATTATCAGAATTTGCAATAAGCAGACCCAAATCTACATTGCTTGGTTTTTTTTTTTTAATGGAAGTACTGGAGATTTGAAAAACATTGGGGGCTTTTTTCCTAATAAATCTGAGGTAATTTTTTTTAAGTTTTACAAAAAAAAAAGAGAATACATTTTTCATATTAAGGTTGAAAACCTCAAAAAAAAAATTTAAGCGATATATCTTTGGCTTGATATTCTAACGCACATGGAATGCTAAGAGATTTGAGTAAGCTCAAAAAGTCGGCAAAGAAAATTTTTTATTAACGTTTTTTAATCAACAATATAAAAATTTATTGAAAGAGCCCCGAAAGCTCAAAGGTGAAGGAAATACATATACATGGGACATCTTTCTGTTTTTTTGACGGAAAACCGATGCTCTATAAAATTGGTTAGATCCACAAAAATTGACCGGAAGTAAAATTAGATTATGTATCTCTAATGCAGCGCCGAATATAGATAGATCTAGAGGAGATTACAGCCACAGGCTCCGAGCTTTGCGGGAAGAACCGAATATGAGGATTTCATCACCTTTTTTTTTTTTTTTTGTATTTTTTTTTTTTTTTGTTTTTTTTTTTTGTGGTTACACACTCCATATATGGTGCATCAGAGCGCCTTTGACATCATCACTTTATAATTTTTAAATTTTTACTTTACGGGCCTCGCAGTCTTAAGCCGGTGCAGCCAGTGTGGCAGCTACATCTTGAAAACGATTACGCACAGTTATAACTGTTTAAAAATTATCAGTAAATGGTGTTAAAATTCAAGTTTGTGTGAAAGATGACACGCCTCTTATTTATATTACCCGAGACTTATGTATGTTAATATACTAAAATATTTTCATACATATTGTTTATTACATTCTATAGTGAAAATTGTTCCAAAATCGCTTCAACACTATCGGAGCTTAGCGCTAATATTCTGATCTCAAATATTTAAAATTGATTTTAAAATTTATATTTTTTTTTTTTTTCATTTTCAGATTTGCAATGGAACTGCCGTTCTCTAGCGCAGAGCGCAGGAATGCGAAGACGGTCACCTTAAAATTTATTTAATAATTTTTACAGAGTCAAAATTAAAATGCAAAAATGTTTATTACCTTTTTTAAAAAAAAAATAAAACCTTTTAGTCCAAAGTTTTGCTCAGAAAAAAGTTAGCTTTTTATTTGAGTTGAACTCTAAATTTTTTGTTTAGTGCATTTTCATTGAATTCTCTCCAAGTGGTAGTTACTTCAGATATTTTGTAACACTCTCATGCAGTGATGCAACTTTTTAGCCACTTTAGTGTCCATCCTGTGAAGTGTTGCTGGAGGTTATGAAGTGCAATTCAAGCACACACAATGCAGTGCATACTTGACAGTAAAACTCTTAAAAATGTAGCGCCACGCAAAAGTTTAACATGCGCTCATGGTATTTGTGTTGGCCAAATGGAATCCATTGTTACTGACACTTAAGTGGAAAGTTATTGAGTGATGATAGCTTTTATAAAATCAATAAAAATCCATTAACTATCGTACTTTTGATGTAGCAAACATAGTTTTAGAATATTGAGAAAAATGTTAATATCTAAAGACTATCATCATATCATGAAATCCTTTATAATTTACCAAAGCTTTCAGTAAATACTGCTCTAAGCTCTAAAATTGCAAAACCTGTAAAATTCCATTAATTCTACTTTATTCCAAATTGTATCATATTTCAAAACCTTGAATAATGCATACTTTGCACAAAGCGCTCCCCACCAACAACCGACATCATTGGACACACTTGCCCACCGAAGCGTGTGTTTTACTGAGGTTTGCAACATATTGTGCTGCAGTGCAGCAGCAGCAGTACACCCTTGACACCCTCAATGAAACCTTAATATTCACGTGCTATTCGGGTGGGTGGTATATTGTCTATGGAAAAACCACCCTCGATGACGACGCATTTTGTTAAAATGCTAATCCGCCTTGTAATATTCGAAAATGCCAACAAACGCATTACTCAATGTCACAATAAAAATGTTTTGGAATTTTTAATGCATTTCAAAAATTGGAAAATGAAAATCAAAATAATGAAAATTTCGTAATAACACAAAAGGTTCGGTGCAAACAAAGAAAAAAGCAACTAACCTTATTGGTATGTACTGGGCAAACAAGAAAATGAGTATTGAAATTTTTTTTTCTAACCACCCCCAGCTTGGAAATGTAAAAATATTTTATTGGCATAACCCTGCAGTTGTTTACTTTGCAAGAACTTGCTATTTTTTATCAAGGGATGACACTTTAAAAGCATGACACTTTAAAAGAATAATGTGGACAGTTTTGTAACAGACGGTAGCGTGAAATTTCGTAACGAATTTTAAAATTACGCACATTTTTGCGTTGAGCAATGTTTGTTTTTCGAACCGATATTGGAATGTTATACGGTTGTAATTGTAGTTTTTTGGGGGAGGCAAAGTGTATATCGAAAATTTAGTGAAGGAATTAAGTTTTCAATGAAATGAGTTTTAAAAAAATGTTCACGTTTTCTTTTTAATTTTAATTATTTTAACTTGGATTATAAAATACATAAACCATTCGAATCTATCCGTAGAAAACTAATTTTCTTAATGTACATACTTTCGTCAAATATTAACTTTGACATTTTCAACATCTCTCAAGATATTTTAAAATCTTTTGACTTTTCGTTACTGATGTCAGCAAGGTAGAAAAGTTAACACACATCAGCACTACCCTTAAAATAGATAGGGATGCCTTTATGATACACTTTGTCATATTGCCAAGCTGATGAAAACTTTTGTCAACATACAGGTGATGATGACACACACACATGACTTTGACACAGAAAAACTGTGAGGGCTTTTAGCTTCTCTGAGTAAATTTGTTGTTCACATATTTACATTTTGTAGACAGCAGCCAACGTTTGTTTATTTTAAAAATTTTACAACAAAATTTTGCTGATTGACAAAGGTAGGCCAGTGTGCTGATAAGGCAAACAGAGAGTAATATCACTCTTGAAGGGTAAGATGCAACCTAACGAACTGTCAACAGTCAGCCTTGTAATTAAAGACTTGTCAGTCTAATAAAATGTCAATATACGGAATAAAAATAATTTTATTCCATGATTTTTAAAGTTAAATTTTGCAACCTCCATCATGTGCTTTGGCAGCTGTTAGAAAAACAGTTAAGTTTATCAAAAATGTATCATCATTTTGTTATTACTCAGTGTTTTATTAAAAAAAATTCTTGATATAAACTGCTTCGCCCTATGCTCACGACACACGTGTCGCAAAAGGGGAAAAATTGAATTAAAACGCCACGCTTTTTTGCTGATTGCACGGCAGAGAAAGAAGACATTGGATTATGCTTGGGGGTGTATCAAATTTTAAAATGATATACTTTCGTTAATGTTCTCGTACAGGAAGTATTACCTAAGCAATAAATGTTTTAGGAAATTAATATTGTTGCTGTTTCGGAAATTAGCAGGAAAAAATGTGAAGTGGAATTGATGGTGCAGTTTAACATAACTTTTTGTCATTTAAGACCATAGTGTATCACATTTTTGCCAACAAAAGCGTACAATGCCACACAAAGTCATAATAAAGATAACTGAATGGCCTACAATAATGGCAAGCAATTTTTGGAAATATAATCTATAATTTTGGAAAAATGAGGATTTTTCTGAAATTTTGACCAATTCTTTTTATAAAAACCGTTTATAATCTAAAAAATGTGTTTATAACCCATTTTTTTAGGATGTTAAGAAAGCTCTTACTTTTAAATGATTGCCATTTGCATACTTTTTTTTTTTTCATATAACTTTATACCGAAAAAAGGAAAGCCACCTTAACTTACCTTACCTTGCCTTGCCGAGCCGTACCTTAGCTTACTGTACTGTACTGTACTGTACTGTACTGTACTGTACTGTACTGTACTGTACTGTACTGTACTGTACTGTACTGTACTGTACTGTACTGTACTGTACTGTACTGTACTGTACTGTACTGTACTGTACTGTACTGTACTGTACTGTACTGTACTGTACTGTACTGTACTGTACTGTACTGTACTGTACTGTACTGTACTGTACTGTACTGTACTGTACTGTACTGTACTGTACTGTACTGTACTGTACTGTACTGTACTGTACTGTACTGTACTGTACTGTACTGTACTGTACTGTACTGTACTGTACTGTACTGTACTGTACTGTACTGTACTGTACTGTACTGTACTGTACTGTACTGTACTGTACTGTACTGTACTGTACTGTACTGTACTGTACTGTACTGTACTGTTAACTGTAGTGTACCGCACCGTACCTTGCCTTAATTAGCCTAACCTCACCTTAGTTAACCTTACCTTACCTTACCCTGTCTGACCTTACATATACCTTACCTTACCTTACCTTACCTTACCTTACCTTACCTTACCTTACCTTACCTTACCTTAACTTAACTAGCCTTAACCTATTACCATATCGGACTGTACTGTATCGTACCGTACCTTGCCTTATCTGATCTAACCTTGCCCTACCTTACCTTAACGTGCCTTAACCTACCTTACCGTGCCTTGCCTTGCCTTGCCTTGCCTTGCCTTGCCTTGCCTTGCCTTGCCTTGCCTTGCCTTGTCTTGCCTTGCCTTGCCTTGCCTTGCCTTGCCTTGCATTGCCTTGCATTGCCTTGCCGTGTCATGTCGTGCCGTACCGTACCGTGTCGTGCCGTACCATACCGTACCGTGTTGTGCCGTACCTTACCATATTGGACAGTACTGTACCTTGCCTTATCTGACCTTACCTTACCTTACCTTACCTTACCTTACCTTACCTTACCTTACCTTACCTTACCTTACCTTACCTTACCTTACCTTACCTTACCTTACCTTACCTTACCTTACCTTACCTTACCCTACCTTACCCTACCTTGCCTGCAAAAATTCAGCGTTCCAACAACACCGTGTCAGATTGAATACTTTTAATTTCAGACTATATTGGAGATGAAGTGAATGTTACATTGAAAACTTGTAAGAGTCTTTCCAGCTATCATTAAAACTGTGTTTCATCCGATTAGCATATGAGTGCAGAAACCATTCAGTGGTTATTGCAGAGTTACAACACTAAGAATCTTACTCGATTTGGTTAGAGCTTCTACATTTTACTTATAAATAAGACGTGCTTCGTTTGCTTTTAAAATTTACTTTTAACCTCACCTTATCAGACATCACGTGGCGTGATGATTTTAACCAGGTTATAAATCATCATCCCGGTTATTTAACCAAAATTTGCATTTATATTAAAATCCATAATTTCTAACCCACCAGCTGCTATTGCCGCCCCACCAAATCTTACAAAAATGCCACCCTTTTTTTGTAAAACGCAGTGACACTCATTATTCCTTACCACCCTCTACACTACCAAGAACTAAGCCACAGATTATTTGGGATTAATTACGCCTCATATATCAACAACTCATACTTGGTTGAGCTTTACCCACATAGAACAGAAAAAGATTCCAATCAGCAACTCTAACACATTTTCAACAAATATTTGGTGACTGTCCCCAAAAAAAAAATAAAAAAGGACTCAAAATCAGCAGCCACTTGCGAATAATTTCATTTTGATTGCGTTTATTACCAATGAGTATAAAAAAAGACCCTTTTGCTGCTATTGTAATAACCAGTGGATGAAAGCAGGGTTACCCACACAAGCCCACTGTGTTGCCACTCCCAATAAAATATGGCATTTTCTGCAGTGTTGCAACTTTTTTTTTTCGGTCGCATTTTGTCGTCGTTCATAACTTTTAAGCGGAATTTATGCGTTTTCAAGAACACAATGATATTATTTTTATTTTATAGACATTAGAGTGATAGAATCTCAACTTGATCATTGGTTGGGGAAAGTATTGCAGCAAAAATGGATGTGGATAGAGAAGAAACAGAAAAATAAATTAGAAAATTTTTATTTCTTATTTGGATTTTAATTTTATAAGTGTTGTGGTGGGGTGATGGTGTATTAAAGCTGCATACAACTATGTTAACGTAGCACTTGAGGGTGGTAATAATCTTGGCTGCAATGCTATACCAAAAGGGTATTTCGTTATTTGTCAAAAAGAGAGACATCTTTTACGCAGGAAGTCAAGTGTAAATTTATGAAATTAGCTCAGGGATTTGTTTTGTTTGATTACTTTGCTTTAACTGTGGGAGGTGTGGGTAAGTCGGAATGAAAGTAAAAGAAAAATCGGTCTGCTTGATGAAAGTTACAAATAAAATTTACTTATATAAAGAAATTGTAGTGGTAATGAATTTAGTTTATTTAAACTATTCAAGCTGAGAGTTATGCTTTTTGAGTTAACACATTAGTTATTCACGAAAACCCTCGTTAAAAAGTAATCAAAACTAAAACATGTTTACAGTTAGTAAAAAAACAGATATACATAGTTGTAAAACCTGATCAAACTTCAATACCATTCTCCTTCGCTTAAACTTCAATATGGAAAAATGATGATCTCAAAAGAAAAAAAAAAATGTCGCAGACGATCATATGTGTATCTAGTTAATTATCACAAAACTTAAAAGCTTCTTTTATTGAGATCGTCACACACCTGTATTAACAACTAATTAAAAAGTTTAGTGCCAAAAGCAAAACACATCATCTAACATGTTTACTGTTTGTCTTCATAGCCTGTTCCCAATAAGTTGCTCTTGCAAAGTGTTTTTCGAGGTGAATTCAAAGTGTAATTTCTTTTTCTTGGGTCCTTTCACTTCACACGAATGTGGGACATTTCAAAAATTCTTTGTGCAAAGACGAACTATTCCACGTATTTCTTGTTCTAGCAATTGTTTCCACAATGATTCAGAACGGAAATGATTGGACGAAAATTTTGATCTTATGAGCGTTTTGGCAGATGGTCTTGTGCCACCCAAAATTTTCAGAAATGGATATGCTTTTTGGTAATTTACTAGTGATTTCTAACTCTACCTCTTCTAAAATAACATAGATATGATTTTAGCAAGGTTTGCTTGCATGTCGAACTTGCTAATCAGCATTAACGAGCTAACGAGCTCTATCAGATAGTTTCTGAAATTTCATTGAATGCCACGAATTTTAGTGTCTTGATCCCTGCTTATACCTTTAATTACCATTAGAAATAAGATTGATGACAACAGAAAACTTTGGCGCACACCTCAGATAGACTCAAAAGGATCAATGTAACTCTCCACATTTGAAACATTTGTATTGAGCCTTAATGAGATCAATGATTTAGGGTGCTGCACTTCTTCTGATCATTCTCAATGCAAATGAGGTGATACTTTCAAAAGTGGTCGACTAAGGTTAAATTTATAAAAGCGTTCCACTCTTTTTTCCACCTCACGATAATGCCAATTATTTATATTTATTAAATCAATTTCGATATTTTTTTTTTCGAAATATCGTAAATTGAAAATTATTATACAAACTTATAATTTTCAGTTTACGATATTTCGAAAAAAAAAGATATCGATATAATTCTAGTTGTATTTTGAAGAGAAAGAGTAGTTCTTTAGAACCAGATTAATGGTTTCATAAAAAAAAATATAACCTTTCTATATAACTTCGCCTCAAACATATCGAAAAATCGTAATACTTATCCGCACTTTTAGGTTAAAATATCTCGAAAACCGGAGATATTAGAGAAATTCTGACCTTGGATTCGAATTCAGCGTGTCGAAAACCTTCGGGAAAGTATACTTGATATCAAACAACATAGATTTTTGGAACAAAATTTCATAATAATATTAGTTTTTGTACAAATTTCGTTGACGTGCGAAATCAAAAGAAACACGCACTTTGTACACATCAAGGTCACATACCCAATAGCTCAAGTGTTAGAGCGGCCGTCGCAATTCAAAAAATGCATACGGTCGGGTGTTCGATTCTCAGTACAACTTAACCAAAACTGGTCTGATGAGGCTATGTATATGCATATAAATATGTATATACGTGGTAATAGCCGAAACATATGTCACCAATTACCAGGTTAAATTGATCCACTTGTTATCTTTGTCATGTTGGTTGTATAAATGACTAAAAAGTTCAATACAAAAATTATTAATATAATAATTATTAGTCTCAAAAACAAACCAAAAAATTCGTTGACCTGTGTTATTGGTTTCGACGAAGACTCGCATATTGTTTCCTGATAACTGGCTTAAGTTTCGTTTTGACACTGGTTAGCACGATTTACGTTAGAATCTTAGATGGAAAGGATAGTATTGTGATGTCCCTGTACATTATTTATAGCGATAAGTCCTCTTTTTTCAAATTAAAGAGATACATTTGGATAAGAATATGTTACGTAAATTTAGTCTGCGAGGATATTTGCATCATACCGCGCTCGCTCGCTACTTTGTTGTTTTTAAGATATTTAATTATACGAGGCCCGTAACTGCGTTACTACCGTCGAAGTGATTATTCCGAATTTTTTCTACATTTTTCAAATTCGACTTTCTTTATTTTTCGAGATATCTAAATTTTTAAGATTTTTAAGAACTTTTCGACATATTAAGACTTTTCAAGATTTTCTCGATATAATTCAATATGAGTATGTATATTGACTTTTTTACTTGACATTAATCGATTCCAAATAATTCGCATTTTTCGATACTTTTCGATGATAGTTGACATTTTTCATTCCATTCGACATTTTTCGAATTTGATTAAGCTCTTCAAAACCACTGGTATCAAATTTCTCAATGTTTCTCAATACTAATAGACACTTTTTTGACACTATTTGATCAATAATTTCACAAATTATTATTTAACTGCAATGTTTGAAGTCGAATTTTTACTAAAATAGATATCTGAAATCATTTCTCATAAGAAAAAAAATCTTTCCGGTTTTAACATGGAACAGTTTGAATTAAAAATTTGACCTCTTCATCGGAGAAATTTCCATTTTTTATATCACACCCGAAATGCTTTTACTTTTTTATTTTAAATAAAACATACGTACAACCCAATTGAATTGACCTATAGCAGCGTTATGTATCGCATAAAACTTTAACTCTTGTGTAAACAAAGTTATCTCACGCGAAAGATCAACCAGCCGCAGTGAGAGCTTTTTTCACAATTGACACTTTGATCAATGCGAGATGAAAGCTCTTGCTCACAAATAAACAAACCCCAATGTTTGATTGCCGCGCAGATGTTCTTTTTAGTATCAAAAAGACAGAGAATACTTGTTGGTCACATTTTTGTGATTAAAGCTGAACAGAAAGTGAAGAAAGTGCCTGATGTCTTTGGGCTCCAAGTGTTGACGTACATTGCTTTGTTTTGTTTCAACTGTTGTTCTTTTAAGATTGTGATATACGTGTAATATTGAAAGTTATTTAAAAGTGTAACATTTGTGTTGGACGCAAAATAAAAATGTCAAATGTCACTTTCCTGTCATTCAATGGACTGCAACCTGTTTTGTCGACATTGCCATTGCAAAACTACACCAACAATTATACGGATAATGTTATCTTACTGATTGAGGAGCATAATTTTGCTACCTATCAGCGGCATAATCTATCAACCATCATTTTGATGATCTTTGCATGGGCGTTGTTGATTGTTGGATTTACAATTTGCTGTTATTCGCAATGTTTTGGAAAATTTAAACGACCGTCGCAGGTTGTTGATGTTGAGCGAAATCGACAGTTGAGTGGTCGCAATGCAGCCAGAGATGGTGTTGGAAATTATAGTGGTGAGTTTAATTTGTTTACATTTTATGTAGCTTTTCTCCACAGCAGTAAAGCTATATCGGGATAAGCTTTGTTGCCTACATTTAGGCCAACTTGATTTAATTGAAATTAAAAAAAAAATTCTCTAAAGTAATTTATTGCCTATTTGTCAAATTCATTTCGTAATTTACCCGCCAATTTAGCAACTGTCAATTTGTAACATTCACAAGTTAACTGCTCGACAACAATATGAAGCCATCAATTTCATACAACATTGAAAAATGTACTGCCAACATAGGTATTCCGCATGTTGTTGGTATTTCCCAGTTTGTGTTACTTGTGGCTTGAACTTTTGGTTATGCCAGTATGTGAACCTGGCAAAATGCCAACTATTGAAAAATTGACAAAGTGTGCAGAAAATTTGCAAAAAAATTTTAAGCATGAAATGCACTATAGCATCAGTGTTTTTTTTTAACGTAGATAAGTTAAAGGTGTGCAGATTTTCTTACTGGCTTGAAATCGCAACAGAATGCGGAGTATCGCTCAATACAAAGCGCTATTACATAAAATTTCACACCGAACTTTTTTTTTTTTAACTGGAAGTTAAGTTTTAAAGGAACAGTGTGAGATCGGCATTAAAACTAATATATCCACTCAGTTGTGTCCCTTAAGACTTTTGATCCATATGACAAATTCGAAAATGTTTCTAAGTTTGCCAGATATCGTTCGAAACAAGGCATAGCAATGTGTTCAATCAACTTATAATTTATGATGTGTTTTATTATCTTTTTTCGATATATTGCCTCCTTACTGCTAAAATAAAAACATTTATTATAGAACAATTTATTTCCTTTAAGCTTTGGTTATTAACAACTGACATTTCTCTATTCTGCTGCAAGCGACGCTATCGTACTTAACGTCAATATGCTGCAGCATGTATTTTGTCTCCTACCCTGATAAACATTCATTTTTGCAGTATTTCTAAAACGTTTATTTGTATTTGTATTGTCTCCTTCCTTTTTTGTATTCATTTTAAGTCGTAACTTCATTTTTTGTTCACAGCTAAATGTTATTTGTGGAATTTTTATTGCGGTATTGAGAAACTGCTGTCTGCAGTTTGCCTGTGGGATATTGGGTAAAGATATTGAAAATGCATCGATATGTTTTAGCAATTTAAATGATTTAAAATTAATACAGTGTTTATGTAAAATAAAAACTTTCTGTAATTGGCCGTCAAAAATAGTGAATATGCAGACTTCAAGAAATTTTGATCACCCACTTTGCAGAAAAGCATTTGAGTATTTCCATTCAAGTCAAATTATAGCTTATTAACTCACACCGAGGTACACTAGCTCAGAAAATTATCCGTACGGCCATTTTTTTTGAGTGTTTCTCATCAGAAAACCTTATGTATTTTAGTGAGTGAGTGTATTTATACCGGCTCCATAAAACTCATATTGGTTGAAATTAAGTTTTTCATACAAGTTTCAACCACTGCTACATAGTATCATCAGCAAGCTTTGTTAGCCGATCTTTAAGAATTTGCAAGCATACTATATTTTACTTTTTGCACTAACCAGTTCAGAATCATAGCAAAATATAAACATTGTGTGCCGAAATTCTACATTTTTCCCCTTTATATGCAATTGCGATTGTAACTTTTTTGCTATTACACATTTCTCTGGCCGACAATTATAGTGACAATATAAAATAGTTCAACCCGTTTAAGTCTCATCGCTTCCAAAAATAAAAATCAAGGAATCACGTTTCCCTATCCTCATCTCAATCCCTACTTAGGACTCAGTTTATTTCCATACCAAGTTTCAACAAAATCGGTCTTTTAGTATAGCTGTAAAAACATATTTTTTGGTTATTTCCTTGGATTTAATCTATATTTGTATCAAATTTCAATAAAATCATTATTAGCTCATTAATTTAGCAGTAAAAACATATTTTACTTTACTTAGAAACCAATCCATCTCCATACTAAATTTCAACAAAATCGGTGTCTCAGCTTAGCCGCGGCATCGTTTTTTCCAATTAGGGGCGGTATCACACCCACTAAAAGATTACAGAGTTTTTAATATCCTTTCTAAGAGCTCAATTTATATCCATACCTAATTTCAACATAATCTGTGCATTAGCCGTAGACACGTATTTTCTTGTTAGAGGCGTGGCACCGCTTACTAAATACTAGGAAAACAAATATATTCTACCCTGTCCGTTCTTACAATAAAAAAACCATCAAGGGATTATGGCAGTTAAAATGGGATGGAACAGTATAGCCACTACTTATTTATATTATATATGTTACGGCCAAACTAGTTTTTAGGATAAACTAGTTTTTAGGATAAACTAGTTTTTCCTAGGAAAACCAAGTTAATTTGAATGCCTAAAAGTATGCAATTCAATTTTAATACAAAAGCACTGTGGATAGCGAAGCAGGTGTTGCACATGTTATTTCGTTTCATTTCATTTTCATTTTCATTTTAATTTCATTTCATTTTATTTTCATTTCATTTTCATTTCATTTAATTTTTGCACATGTTATAGCCTGAAACGCGACTAAAGGCCGCCGCGAAGCCGTTGTTGGACATATTAGAGGAAGTAAGTCCTGAGCCGCGTCCCAAGGCAGGCCACTTACCCTCACTGACCAAGTATTCAATAAAATTGAAAAGCCTTACTTCGCTACTGCCTTATAGTCCAAGAGCCCAGAGCCGCCATTGGTCTGGCTGTTTACAAAAAGCATTGAAATACTTCCCTGACTAAAGTTCGGCTATTTTTTTGCGAGCTTTAAAGCGTCTGGTAGAAATTACCGCCGACGGGAAGTGTCTGGCAGTGCTGATTATTAATTTTTAACATTATTCTACAATACATATACAAAAATCAGCACTCAGTATTTAAGAAAATTAAGTAATGATTTTACGTTCCTTTAGCACCTGGTACCTGTAAATTGGCCGTCTGCCCAAGCTAACGGGTATGCATACGTTCACGGTACATACTAGTACTACACTATCCCACACATTTTGTTACTCAGAAAATAAGTAACGCCTGGCGGCTCTGGGCTCTTACTCTATTAGTTTTCCCTAGCCACAGTGCTTTTTTATTAGGATTTGATTGCAAATCTTTAGACTTAGCGGTAACTAGTTTGGCCGGTAACATAAACATATGTAGATCAGATCACTTGTACATCAGGTACATTTACAAAGAAAAAACTTATAGCTGAATTATATTGGTAGTGCTGGCAAATATTTGATCATACTGGAATTTAATCCTTTGTACTTTTCTTACTTTTCGAATGTACTGAAAAAAGTACAATTGCACTGAAAATGCCATCACTGATATGGACTCAAATCATGGCGTATCACGATATTTTTTCAATACTTCTTGTTTGCTTTGGCATGTCAACGTTCTGTAGCATGAAAAAGCAATAAATTTCTTCAGTGTTTAGTGAAAGAATAGAAAAATATAAACAAAAATAATTCTTTTGTTTAGTTGCTGTTATTTATGAACAAATAGCAGTTTTAAAATTAAAATTTAATGTGAATGATAACTCAATGTTTTAGTTTGTGCAATGAAACTAAGTATTTTATATGTTGTTGATGTGTGCACATCTTTAGTGGTGAGCATGATATAAGTGAGTCCATGCTGGAATGAATTGGCAGAGAAGTTATGCATACCCAACTCTAGTGCTACATTTTCAACTTCAAATTTTGCTAATTTTTTCAACATTATTGAATTTTTCAATTATTTTGACATGTTCAACGTTATTTGACTATTTTAACAATTTTTGAATTTCTTCTATATTTTTCAAATTTTTGTACCGACATTTTTCGTATTTTTGGCTGATTTTTTATTACAGATTCAGTCAATTACCCTTCACAAAATTTTATGACTTCCTCTGTTTTGATGTTGTTTTGTGATATTACATATAATGCCAATCCATTAAATATTTCCTGATCGGTAATGTTCATGGACATATTTTTTGACGACTGAGAAATTAAACATTTTACATGTCGATGAGAGTTTTTTCCATTTTATTCTTAATCTTGCTGAAATTTTTTGAAACAAACGATCCAGTCATTCCTTTTCTTTTGTTGTTATTTAACATTTTCCTTAAATTTAACATTGATAAATCCATATTTCCATATTCCCATTGCTACACTCAAACATAACGTAGTCTTTAAATATTTAAAAAGATTCGCTGCTAATAAAATAAATACGATACACAATTGGCACCTGCTGTGCCTGTGTCCTTTTTTCTTGCAGTAACATTTTCATATGAATAAATTATGTTGTGTTTTATGTGCACAAGTTTATGCATCATCTTGCAGAATACAGTATACCCGTATTTAGGTTAGAGCTTTAAAAGCAGCTAGAAGTCGCATAAGAAACGTGCTTCTAAAAAAATGTTAAACAATTTTTTAAACTAAGACTTTCAATCGAAAAAAAAGACATTTTTATAGAGTTGATTGATTGTTGTATTAAGTAAAAGGGCTTAATAATGAAGATTAATTGATAACTCTCTTTGTATTACAATAATGTCAAAAATTGTAAGACACATTATGAATAATGGTTAACATGGAAAATATTTTTGTTAAAAATGAAAACTACTATAATTTTACTTAAGAAAATCAAACAAAATTTACAAATTTAGTTTTTTAAAGCACACTTTAAGGCGCCACATCTACTAGATCTGCTACATTCATAATTTGCCTGAATA
Organism: Tricholauxania praeusta; assembly: GCA_949775025.1. Classification (NCBI taxonomy): domain Eukaryota; kingdom Metazoa; phylum Arthropoda; class Insecta; order Diptera; family Lauxaniidae; genus Tricholauxania; species Tricholauxania praeusta. The sequence continues at coordinate 56,003,983 of OX459028.1, read as the reverse complement.
AATTGTTTTAAAATTCAATACGTGTGACGAATATCTGCTGGCAAGTTTTTACTTAATTTGACCCAAAAAAAAAAAAAAAATACTAACCCAAATATATAACTTATTTGCACCAGTTGTTTCCATTCACATCACTTTTTAAATATGCATACGAATTTTGCTGCTTGCTCCGCACACTTCACTTTTTTTTAAGTATTTTACGTGTTTTTTTGTAAGCATTTTGTAATATTTTTGGCACACACGTGAGTTCTCTTTAAAAACCAAATGTTTTTTTTTATATTTTTACTCTCCTTGTCCCTACTCAATATGTGCGTGTGTGTATAACACTTCGGCTGACTTCGACAGTTGCTTTGCTTACACAGTGTGTGCACTCAAAAGTATGCAACAGTTGTTTGTTGTGGCGCGCAAGCATAGTAACTGCATATGTGTTTGTGTGTGTGTTTTTGTCACTAAAGCAAACAATTTCCGGCTTTTTATCATTTCTGTCAAAAACATCAACAAAAACAGCAACGAAAGGGAACAATTTCATTCATAAGATTTACTTGAAAGACGCATGTGTTTACTTAACATGAGCGCACAGTAGATAAAAATGAATAATGACAAAATTTTAAAGAAAATGCCTTACGGAAAATATTAAATCTTATTTAGAAAACTCAATCAATAGTCCTTTGATTGATGAGTTCCCAATGGACTATGAATTATCGTAGTGAACACAAACAATTTGAAATCTTTGTTAAACAAAAGTAGAAAGTTAATTTTGATTCGAGAAAAAGAAAAAAATATTTGCATAGCCTACATACTTATGTTAAAAGGGGTTAAGAGCATTCGTCAAAAGCGCAAAAAAATGTATGCTGCGTTACTCTGTTTTAAATTCTGAGCACATAGTTATTCAAAAACGTTCCATTAATTACAAAAAAATTTGCTTCGATATCGAATTTTCCTTAAGAACCTATTGCTTTGTAGCTGCCAATCGTATAATCCAACATATGATTTGTATAAATAGTTTAATGAATCGTTTTTTTTATCTAAAAATGCGTTAAAATATTCTACAAAAATTTGGTAATCTCACTTTAAAAGGAAAATTTGGACGTCATATCGTTATACAGAGTAAAAAATTTCTTATTGCAAAGAAATTTTCTTACAATGAGGTAAAATTTCTAATTTTAAGTAAAAGGTTAGCACTAAAATGATGGAATCATTACTTTGAATATAGTAAGTGGTCATCCAAACATTACTTAACGTGATTTTCAGTCATTTTAAGCCATTTTAACATTATGAAATAAAGTGACAACACCACACCCATAACACCAACCCTCTCCCCCCACCTTCTCCACCACTGTGTAACGTTAGATATTTTCGCCTGTACTTCACACAGTTATTTGCTTTGTAGAGACTAAATAAATTTTTGGTTTATTCTTAATTAGCTGAAACTCGCAATCCAGCACGGGTGGACCGTGACATGTCTTACTTGGAGACTTGTTTCAAAAGTACACACAAAAAAATTGTTTCTCTCCCATAATTATGTCATTGCATTGGAATAAAAATAGTTCCATTAGCTTTAATTTTTGTATAGCACTGTTAACTATTTAGTTTTAGTATTTTTTTTTTTTTCAAAAAATAGCCCGAATTCGTAGCATATATAAAAACAAAACGCACACGCAAACACCTGTCACTTGTAAGTCTTAGAATGACACAGATTTTAACTGCAGAAGATAACAACAATACTGATGCGCTATGTTTGTTGCTATTTGAGTAACTTGTATTAAATTAAACCTTGAAGAACAATGAATTTTTTCGAGATAAAAATCAACCTATATTCTAATTCATGACATATACTATCTATCCATTAAGTTTCATTCAAATCCGTTTAGCTTTTGAGACGTGATTGAGCAAGGAACATCCACATTTCATATTTAAGTTAAGAACTTAAATATTTTTTAGTTATTTCACTTAACGAACTTGATCAAAATTAATTCTGAAAGATCGAGTTATCACTTTAATTTTGCTTTAAGTCTACCTATTTGTCGTTGCGATGTTGGTGGTGTCACTTGATGTTCTTTTTCCTTACATTTTCTTGGAAAGTTCATTTAATGTGACTACTAAAGGACTTGATGTGTTTTCAGCTTGTGCTTGCTTACACTTTATTTCCTTAAACTAATTTCATAACTATATTTCTTGGATAATTTTGCTGATGTTACCAGTTTGTCCAAACGATTAATCCTTTACAGTCAATGGAAAACAAATTTTTAATTAGATAATGTGAAACTTAACAAACTGATAGTTGCTGTTTTCAAAGGGGTTAAATTTCAAAAACAATTTTGATTAAATGATGGATATATCATAAAAACGCGATATATTGAAAATCTTATGTTTCCAGACCAAAAATTTTCGTTTGGGCAGTGATTCTTATGTAGCATATTATTGCTAAAAATTATTCCAACCTCAAGAAATGATTTCTCTTAGCATTCTTAATAGTTTTCTTTTTAAATTCTGTTTTTAATTTTCGCGAAATTTCAGTATGATTAAGGATTTTGTTTGCGAAAAACGAAAAGGTAGCGGAAGAGTGTACCTTAGACTGGGTCGATTTGTATGAAGCAAAATAAAGTCAGCCAGACACCGACTCAAAAGTTAGACGGAGCTTTAAAAACGATGTCTGCGTTTATTTTTATTTGTTCCGTGAAAAACCAATGGATCACTTTTGATTCTCCTGAAGGTCCTTTTTGGCTAAAAAAAAAAACGTATTTTTGCTCGTAACTTTTATTCCTTAACAATACTCAAATTTACTGGAAAAATAAAGATTGAGTTCTTGCGAAAATTCGATGTTAAAACTTATTTTAAATTTTTTTTTTCTGTCATAGATAATATTTAGCCCCGAAATTCGATTTTTTTCACATTTTTTATATGGAAAAATCGAATTTTGGGACTAAATATTATTTCTAAAAGGAAAAAAATTTTAAATTTTTTAACGTCAAGTTTTTTGTAATAACACAATATTTTTTTTCAAGCAAATTCAGATATCCATTTTGTGAAGGAAAAAAAGTGACGAGCAAAAAACACGTTTTTTTTAACCTTCAGAAGAATCAAAAAAGCTCCATTGGTTTTTCTCGGAACAAAAAAAAAAAGACGCAGATATCGTTCTTAAGGGTCCCTCTAACTTTTAAGTCAGTGTCTTGCCGGTCTAGTGTACCTAGTCTAAAATAAACGATAATATGAAATGATAGGCAGCCACCATCTACTAAAGAGCCCGCCAAAATGTAAACCTTATTGTTATATAAGTTATTCCAAATAAAAATGCGTTGTACTTTTATCCAACAGATGCCCAACTGTACAACCCAAACTAATTGAAATACAAAAACATTTTCACTACGAACGAAATTCTTTAACCGCAGAGGTTTGTTCTAACAAAACTTTAAAATGAAGCAACAGGAAGCAGCAGCATTTAAGCCAATTTGTAAACCCTAAAATCGTGTTAAGTACAATTTCCACTTTAATCTACCGCTAAGAGATTAGATATTATAAAGATCTGTATTTGGTATAACCAATTATTTCATGTTTTCTTAGCTAAACGGAAATAAACGAATTCCTAAGTTGTTAAATGTTTTTTTTTTCATCATCAACTCCTTTTTTGTAGGTAAAAATAATATCCTTTTCAAGTCGGTTCTTTTTTTTTCTTCTCTACCTTTTTGTGTCTTGTTTGCGGCAGATTTTTTTTACAGATTGTTGCAACATATTGAGGTAACATACAGGTACACAAACAGTTACCGCATGAGGTACTATATTCCTGGTTTTTTTTTTTGTGTAAACGGAAATTGATATTTAAGTAGACAAAAAGGACATTGTTTATTTGTTGCAATCAAAAGGAGTTTGGAAACTGCAAGAGATAACGAACAGGAAAGAATTTTGGAATCATTGTAAAGTCGGTTTTTCCTAAATATCTAAAATTAAATTTTAAAAATTTTTTTATTTTACAAGTCATAACTAAAACAAAGCTCTTGAGCGCAGATAGCTTATAACACAAACCATAAGATAGCACATTTTTACTACCGCTAATACTATAACACTAACATATAATATATAACGATTTTTCGAATTTTAAGTAATTTTTCTTAATAATTACCATTTATTGCATGAACAGGGGCGACACTGCGTCTTTTGAGGAAGCTTACAAGCCCATTTATGTACAGAAAAAAATATTATTAAGCCTGCCGTTGGAGAAAGGTTCGAAAAATCTGTTTGAACTTGATTAGGGCCGCACGTATTCCTCGGGGTTTTTTTGAAACCATCTGACTTTTCAACAAATCGATGGTGAAAAGTAGAAAAAAAGGGGCGCATTATAGCGATTTATTTAAGAAAAAAATTTTAGACATCGACCCACCTGAAAGGCCGTTTCACCCCATTTATGAAAACAAAAAAGCTACTGCATCAATTAATGGAAAAGGACGACAAAAATTTCGAATATAAACAGAGCGGGTGTTTTGACCCCATTTATGTATGTATGTATGTACAAAATTACTTTACCAAATGATGAAGATGGGTCAAAAAAAATTTAAAAGTACATGAACATGAGCACCTTCAACCCTCAAAAAAGGGTTTTCTAACCCTAGCGACTTAATAATCGCTGAAAAACATCGGGGAAAAAATTGATTTAAAAAAATGAATTTAGGTAAAAATGTTAAGGGAGCTTTTTTGTAGAGCATTAAATTTCCTTCAAGTATATGTCATGGTTTTTTTTAGATATCATTGATTTATTAACTACAAAAAAGTAAAAAAGTAAAATCAAAGAAACATATCGATTTAAGAACCTCAATAACACGGAAACGGCCCGTCAATCAAACGTTTTTTGTAGGGAATTTAATTTTATATAAGAATATGTGGAAGCAAAATTTTTTTTACTCCAATCTCCCAGCAGTTTTGACGTAAATCATCAAATCATGAATAAAAATCCAAAATAGCGATGATAGACCTCTTAATATTAATATTAAGGGCTAAAATTTTCACCAGATTTTTTTTTTTGTCACTCTGAATGATATATTCGATATATCGTTCCAAAAAAAAAATATTAATTTTTTTTTTGGCGCAGTCTAATATAACCACAAAATCCTCACATGGCCTTTTTAAAAGCCACATAACGTAAAAATTCCGCTCGCGAAACCTCTTCGTAATGAACATTGGGTAACTCTAATGCCAACGGTACTGTTTTTTTATCGGGAACAAACGTCCAATATTTAAAAAATAAATATAAACTTAATGTCATTGCCTTATAAAATAATAACAAAAAGTTTTCCACATGTACAATCTAATCTGATATGCTTAAAATTTATATATAATTCAAGTTCATTTTTCACATAATTATATGACCCTATATAATTCAGTGTTCCGACTTTTATCCATTCATTTGGTTTTAAATGCAACATCCTTTTTAAATAAAACAAAAAAGTAATGAAAAGAATAAAATGATCACCTACGTTAAACAGGATCAAATTTATGCACAATTGTCCGAGCTGTCGGCACTGTCCTTTTTTTTTTTTTTTGTTTTTTGTCAGTCCTCTGACCCTGTCAAAGGCAGTTACTATAAAAACTTAAATGCGGCAATAAAATGCCTATGCAATGACAACTCAAAGCGGAACTAATGTTCTATGCATTGAAAATCCACTGCTTCCGTTTTAACAAGGAACACAAAGGTGAATTAAATTCCCTTCCTTCTGTTGTGTGTGACAAATTTTATGCTCTTTATTAAGTGTAGGTTTTTTACCAGTAGGTGATTACTTTTGTGAGTTATCACCTTTTTGTCCGCTTTGTTATTGTCCTACGATGATCATGCTGATCCTCTTAGTTTCTATAGCAGCAATTTCTTTTGCTCATTTCTGTCACATAACTTATTAATGATATCAATATAATGCAATTTATATAATACATTTGATGCGATCAAATGAAATTTTTGTATTAAGGGAACTATTATATTTAAACGCCGCGGTTTATAATGAAATAAGCAGATTTGTTTTATTTAAGACAAAAAAAAAACGATTTGAATGAATTGAATAATTTGTTTGAACTGAAGAAAATTTCTGACAATAAAATTTTCTTCAATAAATAAAATACACAGATTGCTTTATAAAAAAGTAACTCAACACCCCCTCTCAATCGTGTAATCCGATGTTATAACGTAAGTCTTTGAAACGTGTTATGTCGAATGACTTAGTAAAGATATCTGCCAGCTGGTTTTTAGTTCCTATAGCTTCAATTTGAACAATTCCATTTGCAACAGCATCTCGTATGAAATGATGCTTGATATCTATATGTTTGGCTCGCTTACTTTCCAAATTGGTGGCCATTCCAATGCATCCTCGATTATCTTCATAAATTGTAACAGCTTCGTTCTTTATTTCTTTCAAGTCTTGCATTATTCCACGTAACCATATTGCCTCTGTAGTAGCTGAACTCAAGGCAATATATTCAGCTTCACTTGATGATGTTGCAACGGTAGCTTGCTTCTTGCTTGACCATGACACCGTGCAGCCGTAAATTTTAAATATATAACCGCTAACTGATTTACGGTCCACAAGATCTGATGCCCAGTCTGCATCAGCAAAACCAATTATCGGCTCGTTAGATTTTGCTTCGAATTTTAATTTTAAATTAGTTGTTCCTCTTAAATATCGCGCTATTCGTTTAAGATGTTGCCAGTGAGTACTTGATGGATTCTGTTGGAAACGGCCCATATAAGATACAGTGTAGCAAATATCTGGTCTTGAGCATAGCATTATGTACATAAGACTCCCTAGTAGCTCACGATAAGGTTTGTCGCATATGTCAAGACCTTCGCTTGATTTTAGCTGCAACCCCTTCTCCATTGGACTTTGTACAGCATTACACTCCAACAAATCAAATTTATCAAGCATTTTTTCTATACTTTGCTCTTGAGAAATCATAAGGTTACCATTTGAATAGACAAGTTTCATTCCCAAGAAAAACTTTAATGCTCCGCAATCAGACATCTCAAAGCGATTAGAAAGGTGTTGTTTAAGTTTCTCAATTGATGATAACATGCTACCAACAATTAATAAATCATCCACATATAAGATTAGTATCATAACATCTTCCTTCTTATCATCGATCTTCGTATATAAACAATAGTCGTGTCTTGATCTCAAGAATCCAAGAGTTAGCAGGAACTCATTAAATTTTTCATTCCAGCAACGTGGAGACTGCTTTAGTCCATACAAAGATTTGATTAGCTTACATGCCATTCCATTTCTTGCGCCAACACCCTCTGGTATAGACATGTATATATCTTCTTTTAAGTCTCCATGTAAAAAAGCCGTCTTCACATCCAATTGATGAAAATGGTATTTTCTGTGCACACCAACTGCTAGAACTGCTCTTATTGTAGTTAACTTGGCCACAGGTGCATATGTTTCATTATAGTCCACTCCATGCTTCTGCAAGAACCCTTTGGCAACGAGTCTAGCCTTGTACTTTGTTTGGTTTCCATTTTCATCTTCTTTAATTTTAAAGATCCATTTTGACCTCAACAGTTTTATATTTGGGTTCACTTCGACGATCTTCCAAACCTTATTAACTGCCATTGAATTTAGTTCTTCCTGTATTGCTCTTTTCCATTGGTTTGAGTCATTTCTTACGAGTATATCGTTGTAGGATTGAGGAACACTAGTGCAAACGTCCGCGATGGCAGAATTTGCTCGATATCCAGTAAAGTAATCCATAAACTTACTTGGTAATCGGCGCTCCCTTTCACTGCGTCGAAGATTGCTGTTATTGAATTGCGATGAGAATTCAGGTAAAGCAGCGTCTATATTTTCTTGATATACAGCATCTTCAAACTCGTCCACAGGTTCTCCTTCATTTAAGTTTTCTGCATCCACTCTTGACTCAATCTCGTCAGAAACAGTTTCAACGACGTTATCAGTTTCAACCACAGCAATTCTGTCAGCATCCCCCTCTTGCTCGTGAGTTAATGTAACCATAGTTATGGATTGCTTGCTATCACCTTCACTGTTGGTTTTAAATGGAAAACACGACTCATCGAATTTCACATCTCTAGCAGTGAATACTTTCTTTTTCTTTAAGTCCCAAAGTCTATAACCATTTGGAACATAACCCAGCATTACTGCCTTTTTACTCTTCGGGTCTAGTTTCTTTCTGCATTGATTCGGTATCCAGGCGTACGCTTTGCAACCAAAAACTCGAAGTTTTTTAAACTCTGGCTTATTGCCATACCAAAGCTCTGCTGGTGTCCTCAAATCGTCCAGTGCCTTTGTTGGAATACGATTTATTATGAACGTTCCAGTTAACGCAGCTTCGCTCCACATTCTTTTCGGCATACCAGCTTCAATCAGCATGGACCTTACTTTTTCACATAGCGTTCGGTTGAATCTCTCCGCGACTCCATTCTGTTGGGGCGAGTATGCAATAGTGGGCTCAACTTGAATACCTTTGCGTTTATACCAGCTCTCTTGTTCTTTTGAAATGTACTCGCGCCCCTGATCAATGGTCATTTTCGAAATAGCTGTACCAAACATAGCAGTAGCAGTAGCCTCATATTCCTTGAAGACTTCAAAAACTTGATTTTTCTTTTTAATTGCAAATATCACTGCAAAGTGGCTATAATCGTCAATGAACGATACAAAATATTTTGATCCATCCCATGCTTGTGGATCTAATGGTCCACACACGTCAGAATGGATTCTTTCCAATTGTCGCTTTGCTTTTATGCGAGTACTATTAAAGGAATCACGACTTTGCTTTCCTTCAATGCACACGTCACAAAATCCAATTTTTGATTTCTTTAGACTCACGTCATTAATTAATTCACTTTTGATTAACATTTCCATGCCTTGTTGACCAATATGCCCAAGCCTCTTGTGCCACATTTCAACACCGTTTACTTCACAGAAATTTGCCTCTAGCTTGCTAACCCTTATTTCAACCTCGTACAAATTGCCACGTAAATATGCAGTCGCCAACAATTCATTCTTCTTACATATCACTGCCTTCTCTCGGCAAAATTTGACTTCAGCTCCAGCATTCGTCAATTTTCGAACTGAGAGTAAATTGTCTCTTAATTGTGGAATGTAGAGTACATCTTTCATGTTAATTTGAATACCTTTGTTAGTGGTACCACAGATCTTCCCAGCATAATCGGCACGCAACGATTGGTTATCCTTAGCAACATGAATTTCAACTGGATTCTTCAGTTTTTCTATTTCAGTGAAGCACCACTTATCATTCACTAGATGATCGCTCGCACCAGAGTCTAATTTGAATTTTAACAATTTGCCACTAGCCTTTTCATTATTTCGGTCAGCCATGAAACAGAAACCACTAGCGCTTTGTGCTACTGCGACTCTACAATTACTAGCCCGGTGGCCAACTTTATTGCACTTAAAGCACTTACCCTTGAACTTTCTATAGTTTTTACCCTTATTTCCGGTAAACGCCATTTTTTCTTGAATATTTTCGACATTGACATTTCTCTCCTTCAGTTTCGTTTCTTCAGCAATGAGCCTTTCTTTCGCCATGCAAAATGTTAATTTTTCATCATCTATATTTTGAAGAGCCGTTACCAAGGGATCAAAATGTTCTGGTAACGTAAGAAATAGTTGTGCAAGCAAATCACTCTCTTCCAGACTTGCACCTGCCAACTTTAACTGGCGTATTAAGTTTTCAAATTGTATCAAATGAGATACCACTGAATCGCCAATTCCCATGGTTAATTTTGCTAGCTGCTTACGTAAGAGTAACTGATTCACCACAGACTTTTTGGCAAATACATCCTGCAAGCTCTTCCACATCTCTTTAGCAGAAGACTTATCCTTCACAATTCCCAAGCAGTCGGAATGTATGAATGCAACCAAACGATCTTTCGCTCTCTTGTCCCGTAACAGAAAATCTGCTTTTGCTGCTGATTCTTCTGGAGGCTCGCCGGTTAGAACGTCCAACAGATTCAGGCAATCCAGATGAGTTTTTACCCGAAATTGCCAATCATCAAAACCGGTTCCATTAAATTGCGGAATTCCATGCGTTAAATTTTTAATGTCGCCCATAACCTATTATATTTAAACGCCGCGGTTTATAATGAAATAAGCAGATTTGTTTTATTTAAGACAAAAAAAAAACGATTTGAATGAATTGAATAATTTGTTTGAACTGAAGAAAATTTCTGACAATAAAATTTTCTTCAATAAATAAAATACACAGATTGCTTTATAAAAAAGTAACTCAACAGGAACAAACTAAAGTTTTTGCCTTTTTCACTCTGTTATAAAATAAAAGGTGGATATATTTTTGTATAATTGCACTTTCTGAATTTTTTCTTTGATATTTTTTAATTTTATATATTGTTTATTGCCTAGCTGGAGGTGAAAGTATTTTTTTTTTTTTTTCATAAAATCAAATCATTTTTTAACAAACACGATGATAAGTTCTTTTATCCTGTTCTCCATTGTTTTTCAGTTATTTCGTTTCAAAAAATGTTGAAAAAAGTCAAGTGTGCAGTTATTTAAAGAATGACCGATAAACATTTTGCAATTTTTCATATTCAACAACAAGCTAGCTACTATATTTTTATGGAAAATTATATTTAACATTAAAGATTGCACGGAATAGGCCCCATTGTAAATGTTACGAAATTTCAAGTCCATCACTGTGATTTGATAAAAAAGAATTAATTAAAATTGTATTACAATGTTATTTAATTATAAAAATTACTTAATATGATATGTCACAAAACTGATTAGCAACATATACATATGTACAGTATTTATTTGACAAACCTTTCTTGACTTTTCATCACGCTGATGCGCTGGCAACTTATTACGGGCGATGTCACAAATGTGTAATACAAAAGAAAGCAGCTGCTGCTGTTGTCGCTTATGATTTGCTAAAGTTTTAACTCTTGGAAAACAATAATAAAGAACAGCGACAATATTTTTTCTAAAAGATAACACCAGACATAAATTCTTCACATTCTTTTGAAATTACATTTTTATTGTTGTTCTTATGATAAATTTTCATTTTATTTTTGCATATCACAGTCAGTATGTGACTGAACTCAATGGAATTTCGTGAGGTTAAATTGTTGAAAAAAAAAACGGGGCTATTTTAAGGCTTACACAATTATGAGCAATTGTGTAATAAAGTGATTTAATTGTTCAATAAGATCTGTTAAATAATTTAATTAAAGCTGCTGTATTATTCACAAAAATAAATTAAGTAAATGTTAATGACACTTCTTTTTTTAAAGCATTCAAAACAAAAGTATTAAACGTAAATGTAAAACGATGTTTTTCGAACCAACTGTTGATATTTTTAGCATACACTTTATGACATTTTCATCAAAAAAATCTTATTTTTAAACGGCTGTTTGAAGAAAAGTTGTCATAATATTCATAATGAAATTTCTTTCATACTTTTCAATATAAACCGATATTATCTGTAGACTCTCTTGGTATTGTCTGCTATTGTCCGATGTGATTTCAGTATCTTTTACTCATTTTTGATGTAGTATAATCTTTACTGGGAGTTATGAAAAAAAAAGTGACTTGTAATTAAATGGCGAAAGAGTAATTCTTAAGGAGTGATGGTAATACTAACGCCTCACTTGTGATGATAACTGTGACGTTGCTGTGACACTTTAGGCTTTTACTGAGCTTGCCAATTTTCAGTAATAATAACAGAGTTTAGCTACTGCTGCTATTAGCCTTTTTAGCTATTTAGCTTAAAGCTTTAAGTCAAGTAAAAAGCTTATTAATAATAAATTTCTGGAAATGAATAAATTATGCTTGTTGCTTTATTTTTTTTTTTTTCAACATTTTCCTGACTTTTTCAAAAAGTGAGCTAATATTTTTGAAACTGGTATAACTAAGTAAGTTCTCCAAAATCTCTGCCGTTTGAAAGGAATGAATGGACGGATAATAAAAATGTATGGTCAATAACATTTATGCTATAATCAGCTGATTGAACAATCCTTAACCACGCTTAATACTTCGATTTTGTCCGGTAGAAAATGTCTACGTCTTACTCATTTTTTTATAAAGTGTATCACTTTCAAAAATAACAGCTCAATTATCGTATTTTTCAACCTTTTCCGGATTTTTTCAACATTTTTCGACTTCTTCAACATTTGTCAAATTTTTCAAAATTTATCGTATTTTTCAACATATCTCGGACTACTTAACATTTTTCGACTTCTTCAACATTTACCGACCTTTTTGAAAATTCTTGGAGTTTTTGAAAATTTTCCGGACTTTTTCAACATATGCCGACTTTTAAAACATTTGCCGACTTTTTCAACATTTGCCAACTTTTTCAAAATTTATCGTATTTTTCAACATTTTCCGGACTTCTCAACATTTCTCGACTTCTTGAACATTTGCCGACTTTTTTAAAAATTCTTAGAATTTTTCAACATTTTCTGAACTTTTTCAACATTTGCTGACTTTTTCAACCTTTGCCAACTTTTTCATAATTTTCAACATTTTCCGGATTTTTTCAACATTTTTCGGCTTCTTCAACATATGCCGACCTTTTTCAAAATTCTTTGAATTGTTCAAAGTTCTTGAAACTTTTCAATATTTTTCGGACTTTTTCAACATTTGCTGACTTTTTCAAAATTTATCGTATTTTTCAATATTTTCCAGACTTTTTCGACTACTTCAAAACTTCGTATATTCGGACTTTTTCAAAATTTCTGTTTCCATATTTTTCGGCATTTTCAACATTTGACGACTTTTTCGAATTTTTTCGTAATTTTCAACATTTTCCAGACTATATCAATATTTTTCGTTTTTCTCAACATTTGTCTACTTTTTAAAAATTTTTCGCATTTTCCAACATTGTCTGGACTGTATCTAGATTTTTCTACTTCCTCAAAATTCTTCGCATTTTTCAATATTTTCCAGACTGTTTCAACACTTTTCGAATTCGTCAACAATTGCCGACTTCTTCAACATTTGCCGACTTTTTCAAATATGTTTGTACTTTCAACAAATTCCGGTCTATTTCAACGTTTTTCGATTTTTTAAGTATTTGCTGACTTTTCAAAATTTTTCGTATTTTTAATATTTTCCGACTGTTATAAAAAATTTTCAACATATTCCAAACTTTTTCAATATTTTTCGACATTTTCCACATTTTTTTACCTTTTTTATCATACGAATACCTACTTTTCAATATCATTCGGAAATTGTCAACTCTAATCGACTTTTTCAAATTTGTTTTGATGCTAGTCGGTCGATATATTGCTTTTTCAATCAGCATTAATACTTTTGAAAGGAACTTTTCAATCACGATCATTCTTTATCATATTATTCGATACTTTTGATACTTTTAAGCAACATGTATCGTCTCCCTCTAGCATCCCTGAGCATTTAATATTTATTTTAATAATTTACCTACTTGATAATAAACTTTAATTTGTTCTATGCGGAGTTCGATCTTGTGACCCTGAGATTACAAGTTGAGCACTCTACAACGAAATATGTACAAACAAAAAATTTACAATGCTCCCCCCTTATAAGCAAAACTCTTAAGCTGACATTAAGTAATACTTACTCGTATAAATTAAATTTTGCCACCCAAAATGGGATACTTATGTATATTGTGATATGCGCATTTACAATTTTCAATGTATTTCAATAATAACTCGTTTTTATTGTAAATATTTTTTTTTCTTTCAAATATTGATCCGCATTACTTAAGTGTGAGTAATTAATTGAAGCTGTAAGCCCAATCAATGACGAGTAATCAAATTATAAGATCATCGAGTTTAATATCGCCGTTTGACCAACGCAGAATATTTACTAATTCTATTTAATACGCAGTGCAAATTAAAAACATGAGTTTGTCATAAAAAAAATAAAGGAGAGTACATGAAATCCAGTTTATTAAAACGTAAAATACACTAAGTCAAATATAGCAAAACAGAGTTTATTCGTATATGAATAACAGCTGGATTCGAAAAAGATTTAGTAACGTTTTTAATTTTCTTAATTCATTTTGGTGAATTAAATTTGTGAATTTAGTTAATTAAACACGACATATTTTAATAAATTATATATTTTATTGTATTTTTCGATTTATAACTAATTTGCATTTTACCGAAATTTTTTTTTTTTTTTTCAAATTAGAACTTGTTTACTTAACTTTAATGAATAAGCTAAAAATTGAAATTCGTTTAATGCCACATAAGGCGCTAATTATTGCAATTAGCAGCCAGGCTTAGAAGGTAACTTAAAGCCAAAAAAAAAAGTATTTTTTTTTTAATTTCTAAAGAAACTTCAAGCTTTATTCTTGTTATATGAGGTTTCTAATTGGTGTCAACAATGGCGACATCTCGCGACAAAATTAATAACTTAAACTCCAAAGAATGTGCAATTGTTTATTTAAGAATTTTTGACAAGTTTTATACATATATAGAGATGCTAATTTCTAAATTATCAAATGGACACGTTTCTTAATATTGAATATGCAATAAAATAATACTCTTATATTAAATTTGAGTAAAACTCTTTTTTTAATATAACTCAACATGAGACAACAGTTGAGAAAGTTGTCATTCCACATAACTCGCGCAAACGGCTCACTAGGCCGCAATAATTTTCCTTACTTACTGTTTGTCTTACTGGAAGGAATTCAGAGTATAACACATCCCCGTAATTGAAGACAACTGTCAAGCATAAATCTTGATATTCAAGCGACTTTGGGTGGTTTTTTTTTGATTTCGAATCGTTTTTGAGGCGCCATTTCAAAGAGTGTTCGCTGGTTTGCATGCGTGCTCGTAAGCCCATGTTATATCAACATTTGTTATGAGTTTCATGAGGGTGCGATCTGCAGAAGCACGTGGAAATTGAGCTTTTAGGCACGAGTGTTACTCATTTCATGACTAAAATAACAGTCAGAGTATTTGAAGCGAGCTTAAGTTTTAACCTCTTATTCCAACTCCATATTACTCATGCGATGACTTTGGAGCACCAACTTTTAGAATAAAAACGACGTGTTTATTGTAAAGAGCTCAAAATGACTCATTTTTCCTATTTTGCCCACCTATGCTTTATACCATTTATATGTTCTTCTACAACATTTTGAGTGATTCGGCACACTGTTCAACTGATTTTTCGATTACAACTCCCGTATTATGTATGTATATCAAAACAAGTGACTGATTTTTATCTATGTAACTATATTTTTAAAGTGTTAACCTGAATCGAAACTTTTACATATTTTTTTTAAAATTATCTTATTGTAAGTACAAGTCGAAGCAAGTCCTTAATTAAAAGTTTTAAATGATTGTTGTTAAGTTTGTCTTTATCAGTCACTAACTTATTTCGTCATACATACATAACACGGAGGTAAAAGACGCGGAGCACTTTGTGTAACAAAAACAGCAGCGGTAGACATAGTGAGTTGAATAACGCACTCAAATTGCTCAGTACAGTGCTGCCAACATGCAGAAAAAAGTTTTTGGCGGTATTTTCAATGCGTTCTTTTTAAAAATGAAAATAATAATAAATTTCGAATACCATAGGCCATCAAATTTGAACTTCGTTGTCGTTGACAGGAACGAAGATTGCCAGACATTGCAAAGCTGAGCGAAGTTTGTTTCACAAGTATGGATTTCCATATTGGTATCGCCGTAAGATGTTATTACACTGCCTAAGTTAGTAAATTGATACATTTCTTCTATGCTGGATTTGCTTATCATCAAGCTATTGCTGGCACCAACTCAACAAAAGAACATGCTTTAGAATAGGTGACTGCAAACACCTTGACGCACAATAAAATTTAAATGTTACCCACCTTTCATTTATCTGCACCACGATAGTGCGAAGAGCATTAATATACGGTTTGTTCGGTCGAAAATCTGCCTTTTATTTTCGGGTAAATGGCTGTATTCTTCACCTGACTCTGGTAAGGACGAAACTGATGGTATAATGATGCCCTTGTAATTCTATCATAGCGATAAGTTCTCCTTTTTTAGAATTTTCACTAGGGTTTCTATGAGTCAATCTTCAGCTAGTCGTTCTTTTCCCAAATTTGAATAGGAACAGGGTACATACATATGTAAGCTCAGCAGTGAACTCCAAGGAAGATTTCAAAACTATACGATTTGCGCCCGCTAATTTGCTGTTTTTAAAAGATTTGATGGTTACGAGGTCAGGGCGTTATATATTTATGCAACGTCTTATAATTGGTCTCTAGTACGCGCTTCATCTCTGCAGCTACACTCTTAAGTTAAAAAACTCCCAATTTTTGTTGGTAAACTCTTCAACTTAAAATGAATGCAATCTTATCACAATCATAGCAGTCAAAAGTTTGCTAGCTAATCTCTGCTCAACATGTTAAAATTTTTGAAATGTTTAAATAAATTTTGTATAGATTAGAACGTTATTGTTTTCATTGTTAATGTTTTTTTTTTGGGTTGAATTATGATTTGATTTGCCTAAAAACTAGCGCCAAGTAAGTTTAATACATTTTACAAGATATCAAAACACATTTTTTTTTTCAAATCAAAATAAGAACTAATCTCTCTTATGAAATATTTTAAATAAAATATATGTTATTATTTTTATGACTAGGCAAGTCCAAAGATAAAATTCTAGATAACAAGCTTTTAGTTTTTACTTACTCTTCAGAAAATGCTTTTCAAAAAGTTCGTGAAACGGAAATAATAAAATAGTGGTTTTCGGGAAGATCTATAAAATATTCGCTACGGCAGGAATTACCTCTTCGTTTGATGAAAATCCTTTCCCACAAAAGAATTGTTTGCAGCGTGTAAGGAGCCAGAAACCAAAGAGAGCTAAATTTGGCAAATAGCGTGGATGTTGTAACAATTCGTAATTTGATTCACTGATTTTAGCGATGGTGATAAAGTTTCGAATATGTTTTTGTCACAGCTTTTTGAGACCCAAAACTTCTCTTAAGATATTGTTCACTGTGCCTATTGAAATGCCTAGAGCTTCCATTAAATCTCTCTCGGTCAATCGATGCACAACCAAATCCTGTATTTTTCTGACGAGTTTTGGTATTGATGCATAGTTTTTGAACGTCGTTTACGTGTATTGTCTTCAAGGCTTATACGACCTTTTTTAAATAAACCAGTTCAGTTGCAAACCGTAGTTTTTGAAGGATTCACGTAACACATTTACCAATTCGTTATGAATTTTCATTGCCTTCGAAACTTTTCTTACAAAGAATTTTAATTTTTGTTCAATTTTTTTCCATTGTTAATGGAAAATGTACAGACATGCGAATTTTAAACGGCTTGGAAGCAAAGAATGACAGATTGAGATGAAAAACGATATATTAAAATGGCGTCGAAGACTTAGTTTTGAGATTGTGCTTCGCGAACTTATGGAACAACCTGTCACCTGCAGATTATTTCATTTAGAAAGTACTCCATCCAACATGACTGATTCTTTGATTTAAGCCACACTTTTCAAGTAAATTGACATGAACTGAAAATATATCGGTTTTGTTCCAGTTTAAGCTTAAAAAATGTTGCAATAAATTCTTGTTCAGCGAATCATATCAGTATCGCATTGAGCTGAGCAATGCATTTTGTTCAAGGAATCACAAGGAGACACGTGTTCGTTTGACCTAATACTTTTGGTTTCACAAAGTGTGCAAACGTGGGGTCTGCAACAAAATTATAACAGATGATATTACTTGCATAAGTGCGCCTCTCAAATCAAGCAGTATTTTTCGATGTGATGCATATAAGTTACAATTCCATCGTTGAAGCAAAGCTGTAGTACTTATGTTGCTTTGTTAATCAGCAAAAGAAGTGTTGATGACGATTAACTTTATAAAGCCAAAAATTGTGGTTGTTTTTTGTACTGAAAACTGGGCACATAGCAACTGGTAAATGATACACAGAAAATTTTGTATCACAAGCCTTTAAAAATTTATTAAAAAATAAGAAAAATGGGAACTCCATTACTGTTTTGTTACACCACGATAATGCGCCAGCTAACTTTGCTGAAAAAATTAACAACTTTGTAACGCTTTCAGGCAAAAAAAAACTTTGGTGGAAGAGACCTTCTTAGTAGTAATGTGCAAATAACAGCAAATGTCATAAGCGGAGCTGTGCCAAAATGTTATTTTTGAGAATTGTTTTAAATAGTGAATCGATCTACCAACTTAAAAATGCATTAGAATTAATTATCGTAGAAATAAAAAATAATAAATTTATTAAGCTAAAATTATTTTTGTATGTTTTTCTCCAAGCAATTTAAGGTTAGGCCGCTCGTATCAGTAAAACATAACAAATTACAGAAAATAAATCTAAAATGTATAAACAAAACTGACGCATAAAACTTAAGAAAAAAACACACAAAAGCAAACATAGATATCGACATTCCAATACATTGACACGCTTCAAGTATCTAAACACTTAATATGCTGTGACGTCACGATCGTGCAGTCATTGCCGGTGCTGCTGATTAGAAATGTTTATAGCTCATCATAACAGAACGTCGCCGATATGTTCGGTTTTCTGTTTATACTGAAGTTTGATTGTTGTTATTGTTTTTTTGTTTTTTTTGTTTTTGCTTTAATTTGTTTGCACTTCGTATTGTTTTTTTTTTTTGTTTTTATTTAACAAAACAATTTTTTTTTTTTCGTCTTTGTTTTATAACAAAAAAACAACAAACTGTTTGCACCTCCAACGACAAGATGCCGCCAACGCTGCCTGCTGCTGATATCGTCGATCGGCATTATATTCATTGTAGACGCAGCAAAAATGCTTTGCCATTGTAGAAAACGCTTTTAATTGTTGTAAACATTCAAAGCGGTAGGTTGTTGGATTCTATCCATGCGGTTCGTCGTCGGTGCTGTTCTACGCTGCGTAGCGATTAAAGTGTTCATCTGTTGCTCGACTTTTGAAGGAAACCGCGTGTATACGCGTTAATGTGTTGAGTGAAAATTCAACGAAAACATTGCGAATTGTAACTGAAATTTGATTTTAATTTAATTTTCACAAAAATTAACAATTGTGAAGTAAATCAACAAAAAAAAAAAATCTTTTTTTTTATAAAAAAAAATAAATAAATTTTAAATTGAAATTCGCATAAAAATTAATAAATAAAATCAACGCAAATAAAAAACGCAGTTAATTAATTTATTCCTTAGTGACTTATTCATTTGTGCTCCTTTGTTATTGTACGTGTATCTCAGAAAAAACAGAAAAAAAAATAACAAAATTCAAGGTTTTTTCTGATTTTATTTTGGCGCGCAGTTTTTAATGTAAAAAAAAATTATGTAAAAAATGTTTTTTTTTTACTTTTAAAGTGACACAACAAAAATTATTAAAAAGAAAAGAAAAAAAATCCATTTGAAAAATTATTTTATTGTATTATCAAAGCTATTCGTTCTATGGCGTAAAATCAACGCGGAAGTAAACATCAACCTAAAAGTTATCAGCGTATAACTCAAAGTAATTTTACAAGTCTCAAATAGAAACAAAAAAATCTACTAAGAACATATTTGCCGCTGGCGGTGTTAGAATTTTTTCTATTTTTTCTTTTTACAAGAGTTCTAAGTTCTGTCAAATCATCATCGAAATCGCGCCGTTACAAGGCAAATGGCACGTACTATATCTGATTACACAAATGTGCCTGTTTGCTATGATCATTAGCGTTTCGTATTTGAAATAAAATTATTTTACAACATTAATAGAATATTTAGTAGCCGGCATAACATTCTGGTTTTCAAACGAAAAATTTGTTTCGTTCAAGGTTATTTTTTTTTTTTTCGTGCAAGCAACTTCAAGAACAATATACCAAAAAACTTCACCGTTTATGAGAAAAGGGATTTTATTTTCCATTTTTTTTTTTGAATTTGCGTTATTGGTTTTGATAGAACAAAAAAACCTGCTGAACACGTTTGTGCTCTTAGCATATTTTTAGCTCAAGTCGTTGGAAGTTAGAGATGTTTTAAGTTCGACGTATTTTCGACTTATTTTCGACACAATTGCAATTTACTGCCTACAGCTGTAACTGCGCAATGAATAATGGATTATCATGCCTTTAGTATAAGCTTAGTATCTTAATAACTAGAGTAGAAACTGACACGATCCCGATGAGAAAAAAAATAATGAAACATCTTTACTGAACTTGTGCTGCTCTTGATAGCAGCAGGTTAAAACACCCTGGATAAACCATTTCTCAGATGCTGAAAGATATTTCCAACATACATCATAGTGATATCGAAAGATATGCCACAAAAAGTATCACCTAGTCTTTTTTGAAGTGGAGCTTTTACGAAAACTATTTCGCTTTCTTGTTTTTGGCTCTGCTCAGAAGAAATTCTGTGCGGGAGGATAAAGTTGGAGTTTTTATGGACACTCACATATGTACATATGTATGTACACTAGGGTGGTTCTTAAGGGTAGTTTTTTGTGAAAATCAAATCTGACGCTTCCTCAATTGATTCGAAATAGGGTAAAAAATTTAAGACAAATAATTTAAAATTTTTATCTTTAACCCTTACGGACCCTATTTCAAAATTAAGCCACCATTTTTTTAAATTTATTTTTCTTAAGTAGCTTTTAATTTCTAGTTTTCAAGATATATTCATGAGGAAGTTTCGAATATAGCCAAAATCATTTTAAGTTGGTAACTTAAAAAATTAACTTAGCCTGAACAGATTTTAAATATATTGATGTCATATGGAATTAAAGTCCGTAAATTGGGCTATCATAATATGTAAATAAAATTGCAGATTAATGATATAATTTTTAGAGAAAATAACAGTTGCTTAAAAAAGAATAGTGACAATTTTAAAAAACACGTGGGATATAAATTTTAAATTATTTTTTTAATTTGTTATCCTATTTCGAACCGATTGAGGGGGTATCCTCAATTTTTTTTTTCTAAGAACAATCCTATTATACACACATTCATATAATTTAGCTTTTAAATGTAAATACGAATCTTTTTCACTAAAGAAAATTAACTTTTATTGAAGATCAATTTCGAAATCCAGCTTAAATTTCTTGCAATATTGCGTGAATTGATATATTCGAAAGAAAATATTAGGAGTTTTCACGCGTTGATGCAAAAACGCCTTTGCAACGGTGGCAAAGAACAAAAGTGCAAAAGTTTGCATCGCTACAAAAATATATGCATTGTGTGCACAATCATCTACACTTTGCCTTAACCTCGTCACAGGAACGTCACGACTTAAAGAAAAGCCAACTTACAATTTTGCAATATGAATTTTATGCATCATTGCGTGAATACCCTAATTATTTTTGGTAAAATTAATAAAACGATTAAGTTTTCAATTAGGTTGTCGTGCTTTTTTGTAGCTGTGTATGTTGTTATTGATTTTTTCACAATGCCGAGTAATGAGTCCTATCTTACTCTCTGCGATGTAAGAACCAACTTTAAAGTCGAGTCTTCGACTTACAAATAATACGTATTGGTCAATTCACTTGGCTCGGCTTTCAAAAAAAAAAAAAAAAAAAAATCATTTTGCACTATTCGGCGAAAATTTTCTAAGAAACTAGACCTCGTTTTAGATCAAGTGGTAACACCATATTGGTAAATCCACCTACTGCGGCAGAATGCACATCGGATTTGGAAATTAAGTTAATTTTTAGTTAAAGTAGATTCAAATGTAATAGAAACTGAAGCAAGACTCAGTAATTTCATAATATCGAAAACAAAACTTTCTCGATGAAACCATATTTTATTAATATGCCCATTAGGGTGGAGTGAAAGTGTACGAATAATGTCGATTTTTTAAAAATCATTATTCCTGTGAGATAAAAAGTTATATATTGATGTTCAAAATGGGTCTTCAAAATATGACCGGTTTTCGATAATATCTTGAGATGCCGAGACGCAGATAAAAAAAAGAGAAAGATAATTTTATAAAAATTTATTGTTTAAAAAATTTTGTTTTGTTTCACAATATGGTAATACTTTTCGCGACAATATCCTGTTTTGGATGAATCCATCTCTTGATTCTGGTCCACATACTGCAGCTGAAGCTTCAGTAACTAATTTGATGGATCTTTCTACTTCTTGACTGTGACAGTCAGTTTTGTTGGACTTTGAGCGATTGTAACTAAGTACATCAATATCCGATTTACACAAACAGCATACTGTTAGAAAGGAAATAAATAAAAATATCTTTCGAATGCTGAAAAGTGTTTTTCGAATGCTGAAAAGCGTTTTTTAGACGAAAAAAAATTCATGCAGATATAGCCAAATATATGAAAAAAGTGCAAAAAAAAAAGTATTTTTTGGTGATATCTCGAAAACAATTCTTAAGAAAAAAAAAAATGGTTGCCATTTTTGAAATCTACGCCTCAAAATACCAGAGAAACCAGATCTTTTTTTTGCAAACTAAGTAGTGTACTGTATGAACGGATTTTTTTTTTGAATTGCTCTCGGAACCTGAAGATCAAGTCTAACAATACCTATCTTCCACCTAATTACAATACATGATATATGGCAACTATTTCCCGCACACGCTAATACAATTAATAAGAAAAAAAAAATTCGCTCCACCCTAATGCCCATATCTTTTGATTATACAAAATATTTGTTTGTTTGTAAAGATCACTATTTATTTAAGAAAAATTCAAAAATTTTTGACTTCATATTGTTGATGTTTTTTTAATGAATAGGTGCAACTTATTGTTAATCACTAATACGTCTTTTTCAATAACAATTTTTTCTTTGGGAACGTCCAGACCACAAGACAAACAATAGCACGCACTTGTCCATAACAAAAACAAACAACAAGAGCGCGCGCTTGTATGCCAAGCAGCATAAATGTTCGCTCAATAATTGTTATTAAAAGAGCGCGCTTTTGTGCGAAGCAGCATGGACGTTTGCATAAAAAATTTTAGTATAAAAACAGTTGTCAGCAGTTGTCTTTCGGTATCGCCCGCGAAAAGTGCTGAAGATTGAATAATTCATTAGAAAACATATTTTGCGTCATCGCACGTAATGCAACGTAATAATGCGCTCATGTTGAATGTTATATGGCTTCTTATATAGGAATTTTTTACTTTTACAATATTTTGTTTTTAAATTCATGTTATAAACTTCACAACTATAAATGTTATAAATGACCAGATAATAAAGAATTTTGAGTGGCTGCGTTTTGTTGAAGATGCCACAACTCGTTGCCTGATTCCTCCAACATTTAACGCGATTTTTAGTAATTCACAATATCAACATTATATAGCCTTATAAGGAGCTATCTCCGATACTCCCAGTTATAGTCTTCCAAGCACATAACTTAAAGTGCATGGTACTAGCAATATACAAAATTGCATAACACTTGCTAATTTAACGTGTTTTTGTAGAATGAGAGATGTCACGTCCCATATTTTACAGCATATTTGATATAACAGTATGCATAAAATGTATTAATTTCGAAACTAAAGCTGTCAAAAGCGCCAAGACATAGCTTTTCAAATGCTTATGTCCAATATGAGGTGCTACGCGATTTTTTTTTAAAATAGTGACATCAATTGGTTATTAAAATCATGTGATTTGACACCTCTTTAAATGTTTTTTATTCTCAATTTCTGAAAAACTCAGTATCGTGTTTGTGACCTCCTTTTAAGTCAGATGAATATATGAAAATTTATGGGTGTGATAGTATAAAGATTCTGGAGACGTATTAATACAAACAGACAGACAGACTCACATACATGTTAAATTTAATTTTGTATAATATTAGCAAGTACGTATTATTGATTAATATGTTTTATTTCATGGTTTTTTTGAGAAATTTGGCACATATTATTAAGTTATATTTGTTCAAAATTATCAACAATATGCTGAAGTCAATCATTTTGAGTTTGTTTATAATAAATACATAATGATTTTTATAAACAAAACAATTTTTTTTTTTTGCAATGAAATATTTTTTTTATTAAGATATAGAAAGTGATTTTGAGTATTTTAAGCATATAATCCAACACAGCCCACAACATTATCTATTTATAACTAAAAATTGAAAAAAATTTAAAATAATTAAGTTAAAAGTTCTAAGAATTGGTGAAAATATTCAAATATTCAGAAAAATTGTTTTTTTTTTACTGTAAAAATGTTTTTTTATGACGTCATACATTTTTTTTCGAGTTTCTTTGAGTTAAAAATTTTTAAAATTAGTCAAAAACACAAGAAATTATTTTTTTTATTTCGTTAACATTTAAAAAAAAATATGGGATCGTGACGTCACAGAAAAAAAATTTTTACATTACAAAAAAAAAATGTTTTGCTGAAAACTTTGATCAATTCTAAAAACTATTTACTTCGTGAGATTTTGTCTGAAAATTTAGGACAGTTTGTGAGAAAAAAATTATAAGATGTGAAATTTCACTCTTTTGGTTGCTCGTCGGTCAGTTGTTGTTCAAACCCCTTTGAATTTGCCACTTTGAAAATTGATGATCAGGAAAAAAATTCAACTTTCTTCTGAATTTATTAAAAAAAAAAAGTATTAGCTTTGAAAAAAAAAATTAGTTAATTTTTCATATTCAAAATTGGGCTTCAATTTTTTTTTTTTAAAAAATCTCACTGAAACTTAGTAAAAAACTCTATCGAAAACGTTTGAGGTGAAGTTTTCTTATTGCATCTGGATAAAGTTACAAACATTTGAAAAAGAGACTTTGTATGAAAACTCCATAAATTGTGCCCCTCCACCTCAGTCCATATTTGTCCAAATGAATTAATTTTTGGTGCGAGAAATACGATCTAATTACTTACTTACTTAGATGGCCATAACAACCCGTTGTCAGGTTACGGCCGACCTCATTAGCTCTCGTCAGGCGCCTCTGTTTTGCGCGCGCCTTCTCCAATCGTTAATGCCAAGCGCGGTTAAGGCTTCCTCAGCTTGGTCTATCCACCGGAGGCATGGTCTCCCTCTTCGTCGTTGACCGGGGACCTTCGCTTCGAATACCTTTTTCGCTGGAGCTTCTTTATCCATACGATGGACTTGACCCAGCCAGCGTATTCGCTGTATTGTTATACGCTTAACTATGTCAATGTCAGCGTTGAGCTCATACAGCTCGTGGTTCATTCGAATGCGATAGTCGTCGCCAACTCGAACAGGACCAAAGATTTTGCGGAGAACTTTCCTCTCGAACACCCCAAGAGCGGCTGCGTCTGTTGTCGAAGCCACCCATGCCTCAGCGCCATAAAGAAGCACAGGTAGAATGAGCGTCTTGTAGAGTGTTAGCTTTGTCGATCGAGAGAGAGCTCTGCAACGTAATTGCTTACTGAGACCGTAGTAGCACCTATTAGCAATTGTTATTCTCCGCTTAATCTCCAGACTGACATCATTGTTGCTGGTTACGGCAGTGCCAAGGTAGATGAATTCCTTGACAACTTCTAATTTACAGTTGCTCGCTGTAACATGAGAGTCTAGATCCCGTGCTCTCTTGTTGTTGTTAGTAGACATCATGTATTTCGTCTTGCCCTCGTTTACCGTCAAACCCACTTTGGCTGATTCCTTTTCAATAGCAGTGAAAGCAGCAGTAACATCTCTCTTACTCCGACCGATAATATCAATATCATCAGCGTACGCAAGGAGCTGAACACCTTTGAAGAAAATGGTGCCATTATGATGCACACCGGCTTTTCGTACGATCCCCTCCATAATGAAATTGAAGAGATCGCACGAGAGCGGGTCGCCTTGTCTGAAACCTCGCTCGGTATTAAAAGTTCCGGAGAGGTCATTCCCTACCTTGACGGAGCTACACGTATTGCTCAACGTCATCCTGCAGAGCCTTATCAACTTTGCAGGTATAGCGAACTCAGACATTGTTGCGTATAGGCAATCCCGCACTGGGCTATCGAACGCAGCTTTATAATCGACGAAGAGATGGTGAGTGTCGATTTGATATTCATGGGTTTTCTCCAGGATTTGGCGTAGTGTAAAAATCTGGTCTATGGTGGACTTACCAGGTCTAAAGCCACACTGATAGGATCCGATCAGCGTTTCTGTATACGGCTTCAATCTTTCACACAATACGCTCGAGAGGATCTTATATGCGATGGAAATAAGACTGATACCCCTGTAGTTGGCGCAGATTGTCGGGTCTCCTTTCTTTATT
The DNA here is from genome assembly GCA_949775025.1 of Tricholauxania praeusta. Taxonomy (NCBI): domain Eukaryota; kingdom Metazoa; phylum Arthropoda; class Insecta; order Diptera; family Lauxaniidae; genus Tricholauxania; species Tricholauxania praeusta. Next base: position 55,977,885 of record OX459028.1, on the reverse strand, counting down.
ACAGGACAAAGCACGCTGAGATTCCAATCTTCGGGCATGCTTTCCGCTAGCCATATTTTGCTGATGAGTTGATGCATGCACCTTATCAATTCTTCGCCACCAGCTTTAAACAACTCAGCTGGCAGGCCGCCAGCACCCGCTGCTTTGTTGTTTTTGAGTCGCTGGATAGCAACTCGAACCTCTTCATGGCTAGGTGATGGTACTTCCACTGCGTTATCATCGATTGGTGGTATCGTACTGCATTCTCTCTGGGCGGAATTGGTGGGATCATCGCCCGTAAGCAAGTTGGAGAAATGCTGCCTCCATAACCTCAGTACACTCTGTGTATCTGTAACCAGATTTCCATTTTCGTCTCTACAAGTGGATGCTCCGGGCTTGAAACCTTGAGTTAGACGCTTAACTTGTTGATAGAATTTTCGTGCATCCTTCTTGCCCTGGTACACCTCAAGTTCCTCACGCTCACGCTTTTCCTGCTCCCTTTTTTACGTCTGAAAATGCGCCTCTCTTCCTTCCTCTTTTCACGGTAGTTTTCTCGCACGGCTCGCGTTGCGGCTGACTGCAGCGTCTTCTTGTATGCGGCGTTTTTTTTCAGCAATCGCATCGCGACACTCCTGGTCATACCATTGGTTTCGAGGTTGTTGGCGTCGAAAACCAATGACTTCCTCGGCAGCAGCACGCATGGAGTGGGAGATGTGTGTCCAAAGTCCACGATACGATCTAATAGAACAACAATTTTCATCCCTATCCAACAACTTTTTCTTTTGTGGCCAGGGACACTTGGCAAATTATGCTCCATGTGGATTCATGAAGTAAGATAAATTTGGGCGATTTGCTTTGGAGATAATATTTATATAGTATTTATATTGTTTTCGCTTTTCCTACCACCCTCTCATATGCTTTTTAAATTAACTATTTCTAAGGCTATATATTTTTTATCTCATGTTAAAAGTTGTTAATACACAATTTGTTTCATGAGAGAATAAACATTTAAATTTTTTTATTTCAATTATTTTACATTCCAATTGATATTTATTGTAATATACCACCTGCCACCTACAACAGCTTGTTAGCAAAACAAAGCATCAGATGCTGGTACTTAGCAATCAGGTAGAAAATTTCCTGTGTGCAAGTATGTATAAAACAAACAAAAAACAGAACTTGTGAAGTTCATTTTTTTAATTGCGGATTAATTAAATAAATATCTTGAATTCTGATATGAAACGCAAGTAAATCACGCTTAAAATTTAAATGAAATGAAACGGAAAAAAAGTGGGAAAAATCAGAATCATATGCATAAGTGCAAGTGTTCAACCGCAATGGAGTCTCACAGATACATGCTGAACTGACTTACATTATTTTTGTTGTTTAAATTTTTTTTTTATCTTATTAACGCTTTAGTGCAACAATTCACAATTTGTTACGAATCGAAAGAATAACAAAGTAAATGCGGATTTTTTTCCCCTAAATTGCAGTAGCGCATTGCAATCATTATAGGTATCATCTTAGAAGTTGCGATTAAAAACACCACAACTGTGCGATACATTTCACTTGACTTGTTCACACATTTTTGAGTTATTTATTATGATTATTATAAATATTATTACCTTTTGTTTCTCTGTAGTTGTGCTAGTTATTTCAATGAGTTATATACCAGACCTATGCTAAAAGCATCTCAAGGAGCTTAATTTTTATGCAAATACTTTAATACAAGCTACCAGATACAATTTGTGTAGGCAAATAGAAATAAAAAAAAATAATTTCGGCTATTTACTTATACTAGCAGTAGTATGTGTGTGCGCAAAACTGTGCTGTGAACATTCTTCAACAATAGAAATGCCCCTATAACATATTTGATTTCAAAATTAACGCACTCATGTTAATCAAAAATTAATAAATCAAATGTGAAAGAAAATACAAACAAAATATTCGAAAATTTACGTATTGCGGAAAATTTAACAAAAACGCTCAGCACACTGAATTTCCTGTTCATTATAGCAAATTCGCACATACGGGCAACTTCAGTCGCAGTCTCACATTATGATGAACCAAAGTTAAAAATCGTGAAATAAAAAATATTTACTTTGATTAAACAAAAAATAGAAATTAAAAATATTAAAAGTGCAAAAGCAAAAAACGAATAACCAATAATTTAATTTCAAATAATCCACAAAAAAAAAAAAAAAAATTCAACTTTAAAATGTCTGTGTTAACAACGCCATTACCGCCAGAACCAGTGTTCACCACAATAACAAATCATACTGCGACTGAACGAATCGCAATTCAATCCTTTGATTTACCACAAAATTATTCGTTACTCATCAATAAACTCGAACAGCTTGCACTCGGCTTGGACACAGCACTCGGGAATCTTTCGCTCGATCACAAGGAAGTTGAGATCGCTGTCAGTGGTAGTGCCACAACGAGCGAAGGTTTCTCTCTCGGCGCTCCGATACTTGCTGCGCGTGGGCCACCGCATACGCCGCATGTGCAAGTACACGGCACCAATGAGGTGGAGTATTCACGCGTTGTCAGTGATATTTGGATTGGTGTCATTTTAACGTTACTCATCGTTTCGGTGGTATTCTTCATCTGTTCGTGCTTTCTGTATCACAAATTTCAGCAGTGGAAAAATTCATGTAAGTTCAGTAAAAGTGCTTTGAAATATTGAAAAATAATGAAAAGTCAAAAAAAAAAAAAACGCCGAAATTCAATAGTTAAATATCCCATAAATAAAAGGGGAAAAAATCTTCAAGTCGAAATTTAGGAATTAAGATTTTGGCGTGCCTAGACCGAAAAAATTTCACCTAAATTAAATTGCACAGAAACTGCATCTTCGCCTCGGGCGCTGAATGTGCACGATACGCCACTGCAAATAACTGACTTCAAGAAAACCGAGTTTATAAGCATTTTAATATTGACTAATGACCAGATTTTTGTAAAAAAAAAAAAAACTCTCATGGAGTGGCTCAAATTTTTGCAATTTTTTCAAGCTTTGCAAGCACCCCAAAGATATTTTGCTTTCGGTAAGGTGATTGTCAACTTGATTAACCTACTTTTATCTGATAGCTATTTAGGTGTCGTTTTCAAAAACGACAGTCAAAAAGTCGACAATCGACTATCACCTTTGGGATGATTACCCAGATTACTGGTGCTTTAAGCTTTAATATTGTCTTACTTAGGTATTCAATCATTTCGAACCGTAGCACCGCTATCAATAAAAATTGTATAGAAGATCACTGTTTTCTTGAATCCCATAAGATTCTTAACACGAAATACGAGAACATGAAATGTCAAAAAATTCAAAAATGTTCAACAATTTTTTTCATGCAAAAATTTGATTATTTTCTTAGCTCCATTTTGAAAAAATTACTCTAGAGATAGGAAAATTGATAATAAGGATTAAATATCAAGTCTTACAAGCATTTAATTCGCAAAAAAAAAATAAATTTCAATTTGAAAAAATTTGTCTAAAAAAGTTGAAAAAGAAAAGAACTGAAAATGTTCGGAAAAGGTTTAACAAGTTGAGAGAAGTTGAAAATGGTTTTATATATGTCAAAAAAAAAATCTTAAAAGGTTAAGAAGTCGAAAAAAGTAGAAAATTTAAAAAAAAAAAATTAAGACTTGAAACAGGTTGAACAAAATTGATTAGGTTGAAAAAAAGTTGAAAACCCTTCAAAAATAAAAGTTGAAACAGATTGAACAAGTTGAGTAAGACTAAAAAGTTTGAACAAGTTGAAAGAAGTTGAAAGAAGTGGAAAAATGTTGAATAATATATTATATATATAATATTAGAAAGAGTTGAACAAGGTTGAATAAGACGAAAAAAGCTGAATAAAAACTGAATATAAATGAATAAGACGAAAAACTTGAACATAAATTGAAAAAGTCGAAAACAGATGATAATTGTGGAAAAGACTTGAAAAACAATTGAATAAGTCGAAATAAGTTGGAAAAGATTGAACAGAATAAGAAAAAATTAAATGAATCGAAAAAATTGAAAAGGTATATGAACAAGTTGAAGAACGTTTAACAAAATTGAATAAGTGAAAAAATTTTGAAAAAAGTTGAAAGAATCGAAAAGACTTGAAAGTGCTTGAAAATAGGAAATTTTTTAAAAGGTTGAAAGAGTCGAACAAGTGTTGCATGTTACATCATTTCATTTCTTCCAGTTCACTCACTCTACCATAGATTGCCATTCATACCTGTCAGTAAAGATGTTCACACATCAAAAACAACTTTTGGCGCACTGTACTTTAGTGAGTTTGTATTTCAATATTTAAATCACTATTGTTTTGAAATTCTAATCAAATCAAATTCGATTAATTTTAATAGCTGACTGCGTGCAGCTTCGTTCGTTTTTAATCTGAAGTGAAAACCCCGAAAAGCCCCGTATTAAGATATAAAACTAGTTATTGAAAAAACAAACAAAAAAAAACATTAATTTTTATTTATTAATCACATGCTTTGAAGTGTTTATAAGCTCTTGACACTCACTTCATTTTTTTTTTTTTTTTGCGCAAACTTGAGTAGATGTATTTCTGGCATATTAATTTTCAAGTTATACACGAGTTAAGTAGGTCTTTAAATTTCAAGAAGTTTTTTGCATTTTTAACTTTATTTTTTTTTTTTAATTAAAAAACGCGCATCACCAGAAGTCATGTGAGTCTTTCGAGAGCTTCAAAATCGTTTCACTACAAAACAATTAATTAATTTTTTTTTTTGAGTGAAACAACGTGACGTCAAACAGGTTGTTTAATGATGGCAAACGACTGCTTTAGTTTAGACAAAAAACATTTTACTACCCTAATTTTAAATGACAATCAGTACAAATACTAGTAAGTAGTTATATAAGCCCATCATATATTTTGCTGTAAACAACTTCATTGACAAAATTATAAAAGACAAGTGAAAAAACAACAATAGCAATAACAATAAAACACCTTGACAACACACAGTGATTGTTAAAAGTGTTACACGTCATTTGCAGCAAAATCTGACAAGTGCAGGCATGTGATGTTTATCACATGCCAAGGAATCAAGTTTTTCTTGGAGGCGTATGAAGTGATAGTAAATAAATGATGAGGCGAAATAAATATAGATTTTGTGGACATATTGTTTACTCAAAGTGTGGGGCTTTATTATACGAAATATTTTTTTTTTTAGCCTAAAACTTCAGTTCAAATTCAGACATCCTGCAAATACTATAAACTTTACCTTTATTGAATGTGCAAAATTTTTCTAAACTTTGATATCTTTTGATAACAAAAAAAGGTAATTTAAATTAAATGTGAACAAAAATGCTATTTATTTTATATGATTTGAACATGCCCGTTTGCAGGAGGATTTCGGGGGTTCAAATTTGTCCACACCCCCTCTCGGACTTTTCGCACATAAGTTTTTAATGGCAATATATTTTCAATTAAATGGAAAAACAAGAAGATTTGCTTCTCTTGGAAAAAAACAAAAATTCACCTTTTATGAAAAGAATAATAAAAATTCTATGTATATACTTTTCAAATGACACCTATCTTGTTGAGTTCAGTTAAAAGGTGCGCAGCTGAAAGTAATTTTTAGAAAATACATTTGCAACTTCTGATATTTCACAAACCAGATCCAAGCAAAATTTGTCATTAAAATATATTGCTTTTCATTAAAAACGGAAACTTATTTTGGAAAAAACGTAAAACAATTCGAAGCGTGGTAAGGTTAACTTGCACCAACATTTTTCCAACTAAATATATTCACAAAGCTTTTGATCGTTAACAAATTCTGTAATAACAGCATTAAGTTAACAATTTATTTCTCGTAGAATTAGCTTCTTATCGATCGTTTGAAATGTTTAGGTCTTCTAGTCTGGAATGATTTCATAACACCTTAAGTAAAATTTTAGCCAATTGTATTAAAAATTAGGGGTTGCAGGTTTCGTCTGAAGTATTTTTAAAAACGTTTATTATCCTTTGATGCTTTCAAAATACCATCTGACTATTGTTTTTTATGCAAAAAATCGAAGAAAAAGTAAATTTGTTTTGGAATTAATAAAATTGGCTTAAGTTATGGAACCGTTTTAGACTAAGAAACCTAAACACTTCGAACAATCAAATTTTTCGTGCAGCCTTTATGTATGCATATTTCTTGCTTTTTTACGAACTTCATAACCTAACATGAAATATGCGACTTCAAACCCCAGCTCCTATCCCCTTGGATTTGAAGAATTTATCAGGTATTGAAGTTTCTAAAAAAAGACCAACCACTCTCAAAATTAGGGCCATACCGAGAGTACAATGGGATGGATTACCTCAGTCCCGCGATTATAGAGAGGCTCCGAGCTGCTAAATATGCCTAGTTTTTGTTCAGATATATTCTTTATAGCTTAAAGCAGTGATGGGCACATAGTGGCTCTATTTGCTCTCATTGCTCTTACCGCTATTTGACGCAAAAGCAAGCGAAAAAAAATTCGCAGAACTTCAACACTATCGAGGCACAGTGTTGACTTGAATTCAAATGAAAACAAAAACAAAACACAAAGGCCTAAACGACGGCGCCGCATTGTGTCTTGACGAATGTAGCAATTGTTTTTGTTTGTGGTACAATTTAGTTTTTTTTTGTGCTAATGGAAAATTTGGAAATGAAAGTAAAAAAAAGCTTTAAAATTTCGTTTGTTGTTGCTTGATGTTGTTGTTTTGCTCTTTTGTTAGATTTCTATGCCCAACGCTGGTTTAAAGCAGTGGAAATACAAATAGGTTATATAACTTTAGTGATAAACTTTTGTTTTCACTTGACAATCTTCAACGCTATAGAATGAATTTTTTTTTTGTTCCGACCTTTTGTCAAAAAAAAAAAAAAAAAGACAATAAACGATGAATACTTAAAATGTTATTGTTTTCATATAGGAGAGTTTACGGACCAATTTCTATTGAAATTTTTTATATCCCAAAACCGTATGAAACCGTATGAAACCGTTGTAATACATCCAATAAAATTTTCATACTATCATCAAAAATGGCTCGTTTCTCAATTATATAGCGTTTTTAAAAATAACTTTCTCATGAGACATTAGCTTTTTGCTTGACATTAGCTGATTCCTCGTTTGACATAAGCTGAATTCTCCGCTCTTCAAATCGAGCGTTTTTGTGAACTTTATTACCAGTGGTGCTCACTACCACAAACAATGATAAACATGTGTTGATGATCTTATGCACGTGCACGCTTCTTTAAGCTCTTTAATAGCTCTTTAATACTTTTTAACGCTTTTTAAGCGCCTGACCGTTCTTAGTTTTACGCTCTTTGAGTGACTGCTCGTTCTTTGGGTGGCACCGTTCATTACTGTAGTAACAACAATGACTTGATATATATTGAAATTTGTTATAAAGTATTTTATACAAAAATAAAAATGATTTTTTTTTTTCCAATCAAAATACTTCAATTGTCATCTTTAATGCACAAAACTTAAGGGTTCTTCACATGTAGTCGTGTTTTTGTGTTAAAGTTTTAAGTTGCACATGCATTTAGAAATAGCACATTGTTTATTAAAAACTTGACATGCTGTGATTTAACACTTTTTCATAAAAACAGCAATACGTGTGAAGACCCCTAGAGATATTCGAGACATTTTTTCATATTCTGCAGGAAGGCGCAGTGATAAATTTTGTTTTATTTATGGTTGTGCACTTGCCACCACTGATTGAAAATGTAGTAAAAATAAGCTTATTTTTAAAAAGTAATCTTTACTTTGACTTTTAAGGTTTGTATTTTAACTTTTAACCAGTTAAATTTGTTAAGCTACACATTTTGAGCAACTCAATTAAAAAGTTCACCACAGTAAATATATATAAATAAAATTAAGTTTAATATGTAAAACAAGACAGAAAATGAAAATAACTCATATCGATGCATCCAAAATCATGGAATTAAGCAAAGTTAATAATAAAAATTTAAATAAAAAATGGTGGTCGATATTCAAGAAATAGCTTTATCCAAATAATCCAAAATTAGCATGAATAACTAATTTACTTAAGAGTAACTATTTTTTGAATTTGCGACAAAAAAATATTACCCAAATTTTCTGCTTAAACTATAAAGCATGCAATAAACACAGCAGTGTTTGGAGACCTCGACAATTTTCCATACACTTAATATTTAACAATCTAATTAGAGTCATGAGACAAATTGACATTTTTTAAAGTGATAAGTAAATATCATAAAAAATCAACAGCGCATTGTCGTAGTCTGGAGTAGCAATGCTGTCACTTTACGACAGATATACATAAGTATCACAGAAACTAGGCATATTACTTTATGAGATGTAAATACAAAAAATATATATCACAGCGTAGTATATAAATAGGCATTTATATTGGATATTTACCTTATTTAAATAACAAGAATACGAGAAGTAAATACAAAAACTTTATACCTCTGCTGCAATAACAACTAGAGTTATTAGCTATGAAATACATTAAATATTTATAGCTTAGTGGTAATAAGTTCGCGTGATCTTAACAAGCGTTTAAAGTTATTTCTGTTAATAAGTGTAAAATATAATTCATTAGCCTCGAAATAGGCTATCGCATTTTATTGATATTTTAGCAGCTGTCCTTTCGCAAGAACATGCAATCTTGATACCCATAATTTTCTATAGTCTACTATGCACAAGAAATTTAATACGAGGGTCATAGAAAGAGGAATAAATAAAAATTAAAAAAATAAACTTACATATATAATTTTTTTAAAGTTATTTTTGAAAAATTGTCTTAACAAAAAGATGCCGCACCTCAATGGCCACAACGTAAATTAAACATTTCAATTGTTGACTCAATACTTGAATAAGATAGTAGCGAATGTAGGTCTTTAGTTGCATCGAAATCAAAAATTTTATATTTACTTTTTAAGCACGCAATAGAAATTTATTTTTCATGAAATTATACGAATGCTTTTCTTTAATAAGTTTTTATAATTTTAATTATAATACGCATGATATTCACTTGAAAGGACTTAACTTATCCCCCCGACTGTCTTATGCAAAATAACGAGAATCCATAATTTAATATCAGCTCCAAACGATGATAATTAGGAAAAGTTATTCACTTCAAATTATGCACTCAAAATAAGGTAAGTGGCTTGCCAGAGGAATTCGAATTGCATTGTAGTAGGACATGTCAAATCATTTTATGAAAAAAAGTGACTACAAGCTTTTGTTAAAGCTGACGACGACATTCTTCGACGGCCATGGCTTAAATTCAAAATTTTTGTGTGTTACCTAATAATTCCACAAAATATTATGCACTACGGTTGCTGAGTTGCATCGAAAATTAAATATGTATATAAGACTAAAGTACTTAGAATATAATTATTTTTGAGAGTATGAAACAATAATGCGATATAGAGCGAACTTTTTGTCCATTTTTCAACGGCCTCGACACACATTTAATATTTTTGTAGTTAGCTTTATGCTTGAATAAAATACTGAGCAATAAAAGTTTTAAGCTGCATCGAAAATAAAATTTCTCAAACATAAAGTGCAAGCATGCAATTCTAAATATATATTTCGCATACGACATGTTAAGCAAAAAAGAATTTTTATGTAAATAATCTACTTTATTTCAATGAAGAAGCTTACCTACTTCATTGCTTTCTTTAAGCGCTATAATGGCATTTACACTACGTTCAAGCAAATATTGTAAAATATGAAATTATTATCAAAGCACCACTTTAGCTTTGATAATCGCGTAACTCTACATGGCACGCCCCCTTTAAGTGTCACTGACGTGTTATAAAAACGTGGCAAATTCACCGACTACTCTTTTCCTTTGCTTATTTTTATACAAACACTTACTTTTATAAGTAAACAAGTAGATAAGTGGATTTGATATTGATTTACAAAATAAGCTCATACATAATTTATAATCTATTGCAAGCATCTAGTACTGTAAAATTTTTTATTAATTACTACAATCTACGTTGTTCATCTACAATATGTTAATTCATGTTTAAAGAGGTCTTAGCGACTAAGCAAATAAGATCGGTTAACAGATAAATATAGCAATGAGATCAGAATTTTTCTTATCTACTTGTACAAATATATGTGTGGACATAAGTTAAAAACTCCATATGGTACATATGGATAAGTTTGAAGTTTTTTTGAGTTTTGTCATATGATCAGCTGTTAAAGTTTAGAAGCATTCAAAATATATAATTTAATTAAGTTTTTAAACCTATTTAGGCACTCTTGGCATATATTTTACAAGTGTATTAAAGAATTATTCCATTAATGAATATTTAATTTTTATTCAATCAATTTTAATTGCTAACTTGTTTCAATCGCATTTAATATTTATTGAATGCAATCAATTTTTTTATCTTACGAGTAGTTGATTTGCTTAATCAGTTGAAATGAGTAAATCCAGTTTTATGAACAGTTTATAGATTTATAACTTATAATTGGCGAAATATGAAATTCAAATATGAACATCATATTTTTATAAATTAAAACAAAAAAATACTCGTTTTACAAAATAAATATATGCACAATTATAATAATATATAATGCACAATTTAAAAATTAATTAAAAGTTGCTCATACGTCACGTTGGCAAATGTGAAATTATGCATTTAAATTAGCTGCCAAGTGGTAAAAAGCACACACGAGTATGTGGCTATTGAGTATTGAATATCACAAATATAACTACACCCACTAATTCGGTTCAACCCTCAGACCCTGCACGTTGCCTGCAGTCAATTTAATTTAACAAATATTGACATAATCTCCATTAAAATTAGCTAAGTAAATAAAAAAAATATTGTGACAGTTCAAATTTACAGCGGCAGTAAATAAATTGGTGGCTGCTGCAAGCAGCATTGACATTAGGGTGTACCTACATTATTTAAAAAAACTTAAAACTAAGTTTACTCTAAGTTTTTAGTGAATGAATTTTCGTTTTTTTTTTATATATTATGGGTCATTTTCTGCCAATAGGGTCGTCTACTTTTTCAAAAACTGATGCTATCAGAAATGTGGTATACATGCTTGATTTAACACTCCATAGTTTTATTTATCCATATATTTTTAATGTTTTTTTAAAAAAAATTTTTTTCGCTAAAATAAAACCATACTTATGCTGAAAACCGGACTGTTTGGGTTCTTTATAATGCTAATGTCGTACTTCATCGGCCATTTCTCAAGTTTAATATTTTTGCATGTAAAAATATGCGTGAGAAAAACACTTTTTAATAAAAGTCTTAAATTGCATCGAAAATAAAATTTTCCTGATATTAAGTTCAAGCATATAATGCAAAATTATTCAAACACTTATATTAAACCTAGGCGTTTTGAAGGCAATCAAATGGCGTACATAATTTTTAGTCTTTCTGTGAGTTTGACTAACAGCTACGAAATAGATTTTATGAAATACCAGCCTCTTAATTTTTTAAGCAATTTATGCTCAAGTCTTGTATTATGTTTTTATTGTCTCTTTGGCGCTCCGCCTTTGAAACGTTAAGTCTTTTGTTCTTTTAGTAAGTTAGTCTTTCAAATTGCGACTATTTTATCAATAACACACACCTTAGGCACTCACACATATGAGCACTCAGACTTAATAATGAAATAAACACTATAATTAGCTACTATAAAATTCATGAGCATGCAGCAGCATCGGCTTTAGTGTTTTGTATCATTTTATTTGTTCCATTCAATATTTTAATGCAATTAACTTCAATTATACTTGAAACCAAATAATACGAGCACTGACGTTTTTTGTTGTATTATAATTTTTGCCAAAATAGGTGTAAAATATAAATGTTGCATAGAATTAGGCGCAAAAGCATTTCAAATTAAATGTCATATTAGCTAATGAGCACATATGATTTTTGTATTAATATTGTATTGGGCATTAATGAGATAATTGAAATTTTTCTCTTACTAATAGATTGAAATATGTATGGATATAATTTTTGATATTAGAAATGAAATACGCTAAGAATGTTTGGATATATTTAACCTCCTTTATCCTTAACCCTTTTATCATAATAAGTTTCTTAACAAGCTTAAGCTTGCCATCGGCATACCATAGTTCTTAATGTTTATTATGGATCAAAGAGTGAATTTACTATGGAGTCGCTTACTGATATTGAATTAGACTCCAATATACTTTGAAAGTTATTAAGAATGATCTACACGGCCGTCGGTCCCAGCAAGGCGCCTATTTCTTCTGAAAAGTAGATCAAAAAGTTTTAATAGCCGACATTTTTCCGACTTTTCAATAAGTAAAAAAAAACATGTATCTATTTTCCTATTTTCTACTGAGATTCCAAAGAAATACCGACTGATCTTTAGTAGAAATGATTGAATTTGAAAAGCTATCAACTTGTAGAAGTCAACGAAATGTCTGCCCCGGGATTTCTGGTGAGCATTACTTATTTGTTTAGTCAACTCATCAAATTCTACGATAACGCTAACACCCAGCATTAGAAATTCAATTTCTCAGATTGAAGAATTGATGCTACGTCTTCAAATACAAGGTGATCTAGCAATATCAGCAATCACCTCTCCGCCCATTCTTTAAGGGTCTATCAGGCATTGCTGTTTCTCTGACGAACTTTTTGCAAGTTTTGATAGTTGGTGTTGTCCTCAGCGTACCGGTTTTGGCCATTTTTGCTAGTCAAAGTCAATGAACCGTGTGATATATACTATATGTAGGATAGGTTGAAATTCCTTTAGAAAACCCAATTTTAATATTTTTTTTTTGAGCCGTTGAAGAGTTTTGAGTTTTTTAATGTTTGTTACATTGCTACTTTTACATAACATTCGCAAATGATGAAGTTTTTGCAGCGACTTTCGAGACGATTGAAGCGCATGTTCTTCAATATTACAAAGGTCTTGTCTTAATAAGACCTGTAATTTTTTATCATCGACAATTTAGAATTTCAAATGAGTTTTTAGAAAAGAATAAAAAAAAAATAAAAAAAAAAAAAAGAAAAACTTTTTTTAGAATAATGTATCACATGGAACTTTAGACTGAATTTGATGTTTTTGTTTAGCTATAGCGCATATGTTTTGTGTATTGCAATTTTTGCAGCGTAAAATAACCAATCAGGCTTATCTAATTTTCTATAAATGATAGTTTCTAAAAATGACTAATTATGAGTATTAATTGTTCCATAATTACAATGTGTATTCGCTCTAGTAAATTATAAGGCAATATATAAAAAAAAATACTACATAGATATGAAGAACATGCTGAATGCGCCTAAAAAGCTGTTAATGAAATTAGTGCATTTATTGTGCATTCAGACGCATATGCACACAGCCGCACACAACATTTTAAATTTTGAATCGACATAAATTATGATAAGTCAGTTGATTGGAAAATAATCGTAAATCATAAAGTGAAACAAATAAAATTGCAAATCACATTACGCACAGTGAAAATGAAATTAATGTGAGTTTTATAACAATCAACAAATTTATTTACTGTTTATAAATTATAAATAAGGTGTGTTAATCAATAAATTTAAGACTGTACACAAAGTTTTGTTAATCGTATGATTGAACTAAAGCACAGCACATCACTATAGTAATTGGAAAAGTTTTAATCAAATTTACAAAAATAATACCTATTTTGATTAAATTAATAAGTACACAGAGAAAACGATTTATTGAAAATAACAAATATACATACTATATGCATATATGTTTGTGATTGCGAAATATTTTAATAAGTTGTTTTAATCTTTGCAAATTATAAACCCTAATCAGTTCTTGCAACTGCTAAGTTAAAAAAATCTTCTTGTAAAAATTTAAAATGTTGATACATAGTTCTAAAGAAATTTTTGAGCTTTGTTTGTTTTGATTTTTTAGATATTTTTTATATTCTTTTTAACGAATGGCACCTTCTCCAGAAAACTTAAGTGTGTTTGTAGCCATTCATATTTTTTTTTTTTTGATAAGTGTGCATTCTCCGTGTTAGTCCATAATTCAATTAGGTTAAACATGTTTGGCTGGGCAGTTTCTCTGCGCAGTACAATTCTTCATCTGTCAGATATTCCATTTCTTTTTTTTAAATACGTTCCACAACGCTAAGCTACTCATATGTACAAAATGTGAGTGCTGATACAAAATATAATTTACTCTTTCACTCGAATGTAAGTTAAAAAAAAAAGTTAAAATCAAAACGAATCAAAACACAAAGAGATAACAAAATAAGAGCGTTAAAAGAATACACAAAATAATAAAACAAAAAAAAAATGTCGCGTTAACGTGTCAAGCAACTTTATTAAGAACACATTGAAAAGCAAAAAAAAAAACCCAACCAAGCAAAAATCGCATTAAATGCCACATAACGAATAAAAAAGACAGTAATGGAGAATAAAAGATAAAAGTTGCAAAAAGCAACACACGAAAATAGCGAAAACTTTAAAAAAAGCACGAAAGAAACTGACGATCAGTAGCATAATTGGTGATTTTTTTTTTGTATCTATAGCTCCATGTCATACATGGCGTATACTTGTTGCTTTTTCTATCAGCAAGTACGTATGTATCTTTTTATTTGAACTTTGTTATTGTGAAATTTCAGTGATTTCAAATTAAATAATATCATTTGCATAAATTTTTGCGTTTTAAATATTTGATTTACATAGCAATTAATGATAATAAAATGCGCAATAAAGCGTAACGTAACAATGAAGAAATACATTGAGTATCGCATGTTAACACAACATGTCGTATGTGGAACGTAGAATTTAATTTATTATTTTTATATGTACTGTAAGTAAATGCACTGCGCAGCAAATAAAAGCTAAAATTTAGTTTATAAAGAAGGATAAAAGATAATAAAATCAATAAAACTCAAAGCCTCAGTTGATTTAAATCTAAAAAAAATATTTCGGTTAAACTAAAACGTTTAGTCATATTAAACATATATTTTCATAATTCCTTCAAACACCAGTAAAGTTGCGAATTTTTTTACAATATTTCAAAGTTGATGCTTTCTAGTAGTTAAAATTAAGAGAGTGAATAATAGAAAGCATCAGCTTCAAATTTCGTCACACAAGAAAAAAATCTGTTATTGTTAAGATACAGCTGATTGGAAAGAAAATAAAAGCAACAGTTTCATATATTTTTACAAAACAGGCCTCCCGGCTAACACGGCGGTCACATTAATAAACAAGGCAGTTGAAATCTGTCACAGTTGTTCGAATACTATGTCGTATTATTAACGATTACATAAGTTTCCTACATAATTTATTTACTTACAAAAGTGGTTTTTTTTCTTGTCGCACAGTGTTGCTTTGTCAGCACGAATAACGAAATAAATTAAAATGCATCTTGGTTTTTTAATTTGGTACATAAAATATTTAAGTAAAAGAAATTTATTATTTTAAATTATATTTATTTTTCTGTTCAATTCAATTGTAAAATATTTACATGCTAAATTAAATTTTGTTCAAAATTATATTCAAATTGGACGTTTGCTTCCAATAGGCTTACAAGCTAAATAAATTTAATATGTATGTCTTTTTCTTGTAGTAAATTATTGAAACAGCAAACATGTATGCCAGTATAATCAAATAAAGTCGAATAAAATTAATTTGTGCGTTACGAATGTTTCAAGCAATCAATATCAGTATATAATTCACATAAAGCAAATAATTTGTAATGAAATTAAATTCAAGCAAAACATTGACAACTAAAATCATATTGAGCACATATTGATTGATGCAAAATAACTAAAAATAAAACTTAAGTGTATTATTCAGTGTATAAATTAAATAAAATATAGATACGTACATATTTGACTTGTGTTATAAAAACTGAAAGGAGCGTAGTTAGAAAGCCTTACATAAAATTTAGGCTCCATTTTAAAAATGTTTTTTATACAGTTTTCTATTGAAATTCAGGTACGTACTAAAAGTTTTGCATGAAGAATATTTTCAATTTGCAGCTTAAGCTTAATGTAAGGTTCTATAACTATGCGCCAAAGTGTTTAATAATTTATGCATATATTTTTTTGTTTCAAGAGCATTTGATCAATTAATTTTTTAAGGGATATTTAAAACTTAAGGATGCAAAGTTTTGCAATGCCTGAATTCTTTCAAAAGGTAACAGAATATTGGGACAGAGACAGAGGAAACTGTATGTAAATGATATGATAGTCTAATAAGCAAGCAGATAGAGTAAATAAGCATTTAAAACATTGAATTTTATTTGAAAATTAGAATAAACTATCATTTTATCAGTATTGAAAAATAATTAGATGACTAAGAATTTAACCTTTTGAGTATTGATTCAAGTTCAATGCGACATTTTATATTTATTTGACATTTATTTCTAATAACTTAAGTGCTTTAGCTTATAAAAAAGTATGAAAGTAAACCGCTATGTTTTGCGCTATATAGGGAAAAGTTTCAGTATAAAAGTATGTCATGCGCAGAACTTGTAGTTATATTTGGATCGCTTTAAAAATTTTTTTACTTTAGTTTTTTACAGTATAACAAAAATAATTTGCTTAGTAACTACACATTTTTACATCTTAATGATTTATAAAATATGAACATATTTCAAAAATGCCCGTTCCATGCAAGGTCTTCTTAAAATTTAATAACCTAATACCAAGTAATTATTGAATTGCTTACACCTCAATCAAAAAATAAATAAAGTTTTACGTTACTACTTTCTATGCAGTAAAATCAGTCGTTATCTTATGTTCCTCTTTAACTGTGTTGTTTTCTCCCTCCTGAAACTGCTGCTGTTTTTGTTGTTGGTGGTGATGATTTGTTGTTACACTACTCGCATCATCAGTATTTATAGCAACAATATCCTTTACCTCAGGGGTTTCATTTTCTTTATCGAACTTTCGTTTTGTTTCATCATCACCAACAAGACTAACGCCAGCGCTATCGTTGTCTAATGCTATTTTAAGTGCAACCTGTTGCTCCATCGCTGATTTTGATAGTAATATGGGATATGGGGTATCACTTGCCGTTGGCTTCTGTTGAATTTCAAGCTGCGAAGGTGAATTACGTTCAGGTGAAGCACTTGGTGGCTGTTGCAGATTTCCATGTATTTGCAATTCATCATTTAATTTATTTTGCTTTTCCATTACATTTTTAATACGTTTTGGTTTGGCTCCAGGATTAACGTTTTTGACATGGTCATATGTCGTATGTTTACGTTCAATATGCCTTTGTATATTTTGGCGTGAAGAGTAGGCTTTTTCACAAAGTTCACATTTAAAAGGTCGTTCACGTTGAATGTAAGTGGGAGACATATGTTCACGTTGAATATGTGATCGTACATATTTGCGCGATGAGTAGCCTCTTCCGCAAATTTCACATTTAAAAGCCTTTTCAGCTAAGTGGGGGAGTGATATAAAAAAAAACGTTGAAAAGTGCCAGAATTTGATATAGACATTATTAGCAAAAGAATAGTTGGAAACATTTTCTTAAAGACGGTGAAACAACTTAAACCTAATACAAAAAAAAAATAATAATTAGGAATACGTATGGTAAACGTGACATATGAGTAAAATTTAGTTTTATTAATGCCCCTGTTATGTATTAAGACTCAACTTATGTTGAGTTGTATTGAGTCAACTTAAATGATTTGTTTTGTTAATTTGAGGCCAACTTTAGAAAACAAAATAATTAATTATTACAACTTTTTGATATTTCATAGAAACAACTGTTTCCTTTTTTCGTTGAAAATTTGGTAAGAAATGCATGTTTTTTATTTTGCGATATGAAATAATTTAAACTTAATCATGGACTTTTAACCTTTGCTTTAATTACAAATCAATAAATGCCAAGTCAGGGCAAAAAAAAAATATTAGCGTTCATTTAATCCTGAGGAAATCTTTATCAATTAAAAAGAAAATTTTTTTATTATAAAATTAATATTTTTTTTAGATTTGTGAGTTATTTTTTGGAATTAAAATAACTACTATTCTAATATTAAAAAACAACAGCTTTGTTCGAATTCCTATATTTCTATAAAAAAAATTTTCAGAATTGTGTTGTTAAAAAAAAAATACATAAAAAAACTCTTACGACTCTGAAATCGACAATACTGATTCCTGAATCACCTACCACATTAATAGACCGTTGAAATACGTAATAGGGGCATTAATCTATGAATGCAAATAAATAAAGGTTCAAACTTTATTATTATCTCTTTGTTAATTTTTGGCATATCTACTTTTACTTAAAATTACTTACGATCAAAGTTGCGAATAAGAAAACTCATCGCATAAAACGCCTTATATTCAAGATGAATTTGTCCATGATGATTGAGATTCTAATTTGTGCGATAGGTCTTTTCACAAATTTCACATTTATAACTCTTAATCGTTTTCTTGTAAAAAATCATGGAAACTGCAAGTACGCCAGCATAATCGTTTGAGGTTGAATAAAATTATTTTGTGCATAAATATTTCAAGCAATATGTAATTCATATAAGAAAAATAATTTACAACATTGTCGAAATTAAATGAGTACATTTGAGAAATTGTTGATTAGCTAAATAATTATCATGGAAAACAACTTAAGATACAACTTAAATAATTCAGTATTTAAATAAAATACAATGTATGTATGTACGTACATATTTGATTTGTGTGAAAAACAAAAACTGAAACAGCCCAACGCCATCACACTAAGTACTTCATACACAAAAAAAAAATCTGTTCGAATTTCGTACGCATATGTGTTTAATATTTTATGTTTATAATTTTTTGTTTCAAGAGCATTTGATTAGAGGCTGCCTTAAAAAGGAGATCCAAAACTAAGTCATGTCACGCATGATTTGTTTCAAAAGGTAGTGGAATATTAGGACAATAAAATTGAGTTGAGTTGATTTAAAAAAGAAAAAATAATATTAAAATGAAAAAAAAGTCTAAGCAGATAAATTAAACAAACATTCAAAGTTTGAATGTAAATGGTAGCATAAGTTCATTTAAATTAATTTGTAATTGCATAACGATTGAAAATTCAATGCGGTATTTCGTATTCATTTGAATTTTTTCCTAAATTTCAGTAATATAAATATTTTAAAACTTTTAAATGAATAGAAAATTGCATTATTTTTTTAATTTTCATTTTGATTAAACCGCTATTGTAGGGAAAATACCGATTGTAATGACAATAAGTTTTTTCAATTTAATAAATAAAATATAATACAGAGGGGAAACTGTAAGACAAAATTAAAGTATTTTACCATTTCACCATAAAAGCATTACGTGAAATATATAAAGTGAAAATCTCACCTAGAAGTTTCAGTTTAATTTAGATCTGCTTAAAGTTTTTTTAGTTTTTTTTTTTTTGCAGTTTTGCAAACAAACATTTTGTAAAATGATATAACATTTATATCAAAAATAATTTGCTCTTTCATTATATATTTTTATATACATATGTATGTATGTATGTCTTAAGGATTAAATGTAAAAATATTTCAAGAATGCCGATTTTGTGCGAGGTCTTTGTAAAACTAAATAACCCATACCAAGTAACTGTCAATGTATTGCTTACTTCAATAGAAAAAAAATCAAGTCTTATGTTACTGTTTTCTGTCCGCGCACAGTAAAATAACTCGTTATTTTATGTTGCTTTTTAAGTGTATCATTTCCTCCCTCCTGGAACTGCTGCTCTTTTTGTTGTTGATGGTGATGTTGTTTTATTACACCACTTGTTCGCTTATATGACGAAACCTCAGCATCAGAGTTTAATATAACAATTTCCATCACCTTAGGAGTATCATTTTCTTTTTCTAACGTTTGTATTGTTTCATCGTCACCAACATTGATAACGCCAGTGCCATCGTCTTCTAAAGCTATTTTGAGTGCAAGTGATACCTGTTGCTCTATCACTGCTTCTGAAAGTATTATGGGTTGTTCAGTTGCCGTTGATGACTTGTGTTGATTTTTAAGCTGCGAGGGTGAAGTTAGTTCAGAAGAAGTTGCATTCATTGTCTCTACATTTGGTGGTTGTGGCTGTATTCCATTTATGACTTGTATTTGGGATACATCACTTAATTCCTTTTGCTGTTCCACTTCATTGTTCATATGCTTCGGTTTGGGCCCTGGCTTTTTATTTTCTGCACGGTCAGAAGACTTATGTTCACGCTGAGTATGCCTTTGTATATTTTGGCGTGAAGTGTATACTTTATCGCAAAAATCACATTTAAAAGGTCTTACATTTTGAACTGAAACTGTCTTAACATTTTGCGGTTGTGGTTGAGTTTCACTTATGATTTGTGTTTGCAATTCACCATTTAATTCTTTTTGCTTTTCCACATCCGTTGTGATATGCTTCGGTTTGGGTCCTGACTTTTTTTTTACACGTTCAGATGGCATATGTTCACGTTGAATATGTGATCGTACATGTTGGCGTGAAGAGTAGCCTCTTCCGCAAATTTCACATTTAAAAGCCTTTTCAGCTAAGTTGGGAGAAATATAAAACAAATTTTAAAATGCCAGAATTCAATATATGTATGAAGAAGATATTATCAGCAAAAAATAGTTGGAAAGTTTTTTTTCTGAGACGATGGAACAAACATTGTCCCAATAAAACAAAAAAAAAAATATTGCATGTACTAAGTAGCCCTTTGAAAACATGGTGTATAATTTTATTTAATAAAATATATTTATTGCCCCTATTACGTATTACAACAATGTATTCATTTGGTATGCACGGATATCAGATATCAGTCGACTACAGTTTTATATGTATTTAATTTTTAGTATATTATCCATAACACTTAACACTGAGTAGTCGACCGAGCTGTCTGCTTTGCTATTCTTTGTCATGTTTAGCTCTTAAGTAGGACATGTATATTTGTCATTTGAGTTACAATATAAAATTAAATAAGTTTTAGTGTAATCATTTATATCATTATTTTTTTATAAATACGATAAAACAGTTCAAAAGAATAACGACGTTTGTATTGAATTGACATCCGTAGCGTTCTTGAAGCGTCTTCCGTCTTTTGCGATTTAAATCAGACTTGATAAATCTTCTAATCAAACACTTCCAATATATATTTCGGAACACCTAGCAATGTGGATTATGCTGCATAACTTATGCCGATCCGAGATTGATATCACTGCCACTAAATTTTTGGTAGTTGTTTTCCACGAAATAACGTAAGCGTAGCTTCAAAAAGTTTTAAGACCCTGATCTAGCATATAGCAAAATGTTTCCTTGTTTAGGTATAAATAGTTCAAGAATCTATAATAATAAAAATATGAATTTTATAAAAACAATCAAATATTCTATTAGTTGCTTACTTAGTGTCTGGAAGTTCCAACGGAATGGTTCTAATTAAAGAAAATATCTAAATTTATATCATTTTTAAATTATTTTAAATAACGGCAAAAATAAAAACAAGAATTTATTAAGTATTTTACCACATCATCTGTCTGTAAAAAAAAATTATATTTTAACAGACTCATTTTATTTTTTATTATCTAATTTTGGTAACGACTCAACAGAGAGCGTATGTCATACATAATCAAAACAAAAAGTTCAGTTGAGTTGACTCAATACAACTCAAATCAATTTAAGTTGAGTTGGAATATCTAATAGAGGTATATTTCTTAAGTCCTATGTGCATTTAGAGTTATTTGCTATAGACCTCAAAGATTAGTAATACTGGTGACTAAGTTGTAGCGATATCTAAGTCACTGTAGACGCAAATAGCAAACATTTGTAATATACAGCTACCAGTGACTGCTGACATCTAGTTGTGAATAGCCGCCACTTGGTTTAAGCGACAATTAATTAAAGTGCTGGGCTTTAAAAGAAAAGTGTGCAATTTTCAATTACTGGTATATTTTGCAAGTGCCTCTTCTACCCCGTACTTTACCTGGATGGAGAGTTTTATATTTTTTGGAGGTACTCGTACATACTTAGTATT
Source organism: Tricholauxania praeusta (assembly GCA_949775025.1). NCBI lineage: Eukaryota > Metazoa > Arthropoda > Insecta > Diptera > Lauxaniidae > Tricholauxania > Tricholauxania praeusta. Next base: position 55,955,984 of record OX459028.1, on the reverse strand, counting down.
GTGTACTTAACTACCTAACAGAAAAGTTTATGCTTTAACCTATGACCGCCAAAACATAAAGGTTCATAATATCATTCAAAAGTTAGGACTTTTCCATTATTTTTTGTTGATTTTTGTTTAGGATAATTTGCTATTTGATAAATTACTTACTTGAGTGTGTCCTATAGTGAACCTTACGATCAATGTTGCGCATGAAACTTTTATCACAGAAATCACATCTATACGGCTTATCTCCAAGATGAGTTTTCCGATGATGAATGAGATTCTGATTGGCGCGAAAGGCCTTTTCACAAATTTCACATTTAAAAGGTTTCTCACCAGTGTGTACGCGCAAGTGTATTTTTAAATCCGAGTAACGCACAAAAGCCTTAGGACATTGATTGCAAGTATGACGCCGATCTCCATTATGATGACGCTGATGTAATACCAAATCTGGCCGAGTAGACAATCCAATACCACAAATATTACATTTAAAAAGTTTTTCCGTACGATGCCGCAACAAGTGATCACCGAGTCGCATTTTAAGACGAAATTGCTTACCACACAAATTACATTTAAAGGGTTTTTCACCAGTGTGAACACGAACGTGGTCGACAAGTTGATGATACTTTTGATATTGTTTTTCACAAATATCACATTGATATATAATTTTAAGTCTAGGTTGACGTGGCTGTCCTTTACCTTGCGTCACCGGACTTTTATTTGACGTTGCCGACATATTTTGTTGCGTAATGGAATCGGATAAGGTAGTGGAGTTTTCCTCCATTAGTTCTAAGTTAAAACGTTTTATGATAGTAGGTTGAGGTAAAGAGGGCGGTTGAGCAGAAAAATCTGTTACTGTTGCTCCTGGCTCTTCCTGTTGCTGAACATTTTGATTGGAAGTGGATTTTGTTCGTTTTTTGACATTTACTTTTGGTTGTGCTGCTGTTGAGGATACTTCAGGCGACATTGTTTTACTTTTTCCACGACCGGTGTTCAATTTATCTTTGTTGGTCAAGTCCTAGAACATTTTTTTTTAATTAATAATAAACCATAAGCATTTTCATTTGTAGTACCATCGAAGAGTAAAGTTTTCATTAGAACTAAAATAGTCATTATCAATGAAATAAAATTTTCATTAACATAGATAGAGTTTCCAGCTTTTCAAAGCCAATGAAATTTAACAGTAATTCGAAATATGAGAATTAAATAAAAAATGGATTTTAATTGGCATTGAGTTTTGTATTGCTGATGAAAAATGTAGAATATGTAAAATATCGATAAACTTAAAATTGAGCTGTCATTGACATAGAAAATTTGAATTAAGCAAATCAAAAAAAAAACAGACTTTCATTAGCATTGAAAGATTTAATTAAACTCTAAGCTTCCATGAAACCAAAAATGAACCATCTTTAGCTTTCGAAATTGGGAATTGAAAATATTATTGAAACTAAAAATTAATTTTATTTTGTGTCAAAACTCATGATACTAATTCAGAAAAGTTTTCCAATAAAACTGAGGTTTTAATGAAAATTTCAATGAAACTTAAAATGACTTTTCATTAGAATTGCAATATTTAATGCAATGAAAAAGTACAGCATTTATTAATATTAAAAACTTCGTGAGAATGAAAATGGGATTCTCATTGATACTCGTAAAATTTTCATTGCTAATGAAACTAAGCCAGTAGTAGCATAGAAACTTTCAATGAAACTGGAAAATACCATTTAGCATTTACTCAGAAATAGAATCAACTCATGGTATATTACCTTATTTCGTGATCCTTTCGGTCTGCCTTTTTTTCTTGGTAACATTGTCGCAGTTGTCGTTGTCGGTATCATTTCTTCCGTCGAGTTATCCGGCAAAATGGATTCTACTTCCTCGGGTTGCGATATCTCCGCAGAAACTTGTACTGGTGACGTTAGTTCTCCCGAGCTATGCGAGCTCCGTGAGCTACAGTAAATTGTTGGCATAGGCAACAAATCATTGTTGTCTATTGTAATATGCTGTGGTGGAATTGCAACCATTGGCCGCGGCGTTGTTTGATTCTCATCTGTGTTTGACGGCAACATAGTTATGACAAATACCTCTTCTTTTACCTCCGGTTTGGGATCCACAACCTTTTTGACCGGTCTCTCCAGCAATTGATGCTGCTGACGCAGGTGTATGGTGAACAGTTCCAAAGTCGCATATTTGTACTCGCAGTAACCGCAAATGAGAAGTAGTTTCTGCTGATTCAGTATAAAAACATTGCCACAGGATTCTAATGGATCTGGTATCTCTATTGGAGCCGATAAGCCACACTCTTGTTTAACTTCGGCAGCATCATCGTCTGTCGACGTCTTTTCAGTTGTACGAGCACTTTTGTGCTCTGTCGGTTGAGGCTCCATAAAAAGTTGGTGTGCGTCATTTAAATGCCTGGCGAAACCTGACATCTCCGCATAGCGTAAGTCACAAAAGCTGCAATGGAAAATAAGCATCGCCTCCGCCGAGTAGATGAAAATGTTGCCACAGGATTCCAATTGTCCAGCACGACGTTTGCGTCCATGCTTAGTAATAGCGTTCGCGTCTGCGCCGTCTGATTCGCTGTCATTTCTCTCTTGCTGTTGCTGCTCCGCCCCGGATGACGAAGGCAGCATTACTACTGATGAGCCGCTGCTCGATGTGCTGCGCGGGCGCCCGCGTTCACGCAACTGCAGATTTTTACCAACCCACTTATGGAAGCGCACCAGCTCATGGAAACGTATGCGTTGTGCCTCCAATTCTGCTTCTTCATCACTGCTGATCATCAACGTTGTTTCATCTTCTATGCCATCTGTTTCTTCCGTTTCATCTGAATCATTGTTTTGTTGCTCCAATGTTTCGTCCAGCACCTCCTCCTTGATGGGCAGAGGCACATGTTCAAGTTGTGTGTTGATCATTTTTATTTTTTTTCTCACAAAATTGTATTCTGTTCTCTTGCCCCTATTCTCACTTCACATGTATTTATTAAAATTTTACATATTTTTCGCTTTTTTATAAGAAAATTATAGATATTTTATGCACAAAATTAAACAAAAAAAGAATTAAAAATTACTGACGCCGCTTTTTCTTGTCTTTTGCTGTGTATTGCTTTCGTTGTATTAAATCTCGCAATGGCCGTTAAGCGTAATTTACCATTTTCGCAAACACACAGCTGTTGTATTGTGCGTAAGAGTGAGACAGTTGCGCACTGTGTTGTTACTTTTTGAGTAGTTTCTCGCAGTTTGACAGTTCTCTTGTGGAACGTAGACGACATTTAAATATGAGTTGGTGTGATCTCACAAATTGGAATCCACAACTGCCAGAGATGCATTTAAAATAAAATATAGAGGGTGCAGCAGAAATACATTTGATACATTTTTTAATTTGTAAATGCTAGAGTTTTATTTACATATGAGCATTTAAAAATGACTGAAGTTTATTACAAAACTTTTCGTTAGTGTTGTTCAGATAAAGGAGGTGTCGTCAAATTTAATTCTGGTCATGGTGTAATAATAAAAGTGAAGTAATTGGGGAAAGCTTCGCTTTTCAATCATCTGTCATCCTATTTGCAGTAATTTTCAATTGCTTATTCAGAAAAGTTAAGCGCTTAAGCATTAAGATCTTGAATATTTTTTGAACGATATGCCGATAACTACATTAAATCTTAAAAACTTAGTCGCTGTGGTTTTTATTTCAATGACCTATTGCTATCATATAGAATCAATGTTTTTCATTGATTTATCCATTATTTTTTTTTAGAAAGCTTTTAAAGTGAGACTCAAAATTAATCAAGTTATATTTTTGATATTTTGGAATTTGTGGATAAAAGCATCGCACACATTAACAAACTAGATCCGATCGATGAATTTTGATTGTTAAAAAAAAAAATCATATTAATAAAAAATGGGACATAGGGTTTGTACATTTGCATTTAGATATGTGTGTGTTTTTGTAAAGCTTATAAGAGTGCTCTTACTTAAAGTAAAGTAGTTTGTAATTGACAATTACTTCTAAAATCAGTGTCAACTAAATAATTGTGTGACAGTTGCCCAATTTATTAATAAGAAATAGTTTTATGTTGAAATATATTCTTTTTTATTCTCTTCATCTTCATCATTGCAGTAATTTCAGAACTTACTGATTTTTTAGGTATTATACTTTTTATGCCTAAGCTCTTTTTCGTATATTTTGTATATCAAATGATATCAAATTACTATAAAACTCGTGTTCATATTATATGAAATCGAAAATTACTATATTTAATGTTTGTTTTTCTCTTTTCAGATCGCACCAATCACAATGATCCGATTGAGATCTGCCGTCGATATCCAATTGATTTTGAATCTGAATCACTGCCGTCCTACACAATCGTCTCTGGTCTACCCACCTACGATGATGCTATTGAAGAATTTCGCAAAGCTGGCATCATACTCACGCCTTCCATGCCAATAATCAAAATCTTTGATAGCGACTCCAAACAAGCACACATTTTTAATCTAGAAAATGAACTGAATGACGCTACCATTACCAATAGCGGTGCTACAAATGAAAATGGAAGTGATAACATTTCGCTTAATTCTACCTGTACCTGTGGTGCAGGTAGTGGTGGCAGCGGTACTTCAGCAACAAGTACGACTCCATTGACACCTAACAACTCAATGATGAATCTCTGCTTGCCCAACGGCACTTCAGCAGCCAATCAAATTATTGAACTGACACCCGAGCAGTTAGCAATACTCTCTCAAAAACGTCTTTCACTGCAGATAGCTTTTAATGGTTCGGCACGACGTAATTCAAGGCCACGTATAGATTTATATCGTGCAGCGGCCCGTAATAATCATTTACGTTCGCGTGCCATTAGCAATATGGGATTTGAATCATTTGGACCGCAAATACATCGTTCAGCATCATCAAATTCGTTGACAGTAGAAAGAAATCTACAGCATCATTTACAACAACACCGTGGATCGTTATGTTAAAACAATGGGCTTAATAAACTGGTTGAGTGAGTAGGTGAATGAATAATTATACCAGTTCGAATGCAAAGTATTGTATGAAAGAATTACGAAACATTCCTTATTAATACTGTAAATGTACTTACATTCTTAAGACTTCGATTGAAATTCAATAGAAATTAAGAAAAAATATTGTAAATAAGTATAAGCAACTAAAATTAAATAAATTCAATTGTAAAAATTCAAAAAATATTAATATTAAAGCATTAAATCAAAAAAAAAAACAATGGACTAAAATAGACAAGTATATAATATTTATGAAGATACGCGATAAATAGTTTTAAATTAAACTAAGCCCAATAAAAATAAAATCATAGTGCGCATGCTTGCAGCTGAATAATTAAAAAGTTTTTAATTGAAAAATAATTTGAAAATTGGCATCAACTAAATAATTTTGAGAGAGGGTCCACCAACTAAGTAATTTGGAAATAATTTATAAATATTCTTTGGATGCTCAAATTTTAAATTTGCGAGCAATCGCTGGTCAACTATTTGACCACTTTTGCGTTTTCCATCAAAATTCTAACGAAATCCAGTAATTTTAATACATTCCAGGTGAGTCAAAAATCCAAATGGATATTTTTGGGTTAAAATCGATTACTTCAGGTAATTAAATGTAATTTTCGAAGAAAATGGTATAGTTTTCATTATGTTACCGAAAAATAATTGAAAAATTATACAAACAATGCCAATGGTCTGATTTTCGATACGTTATCGAAAAATCGTAAGAGTTTAAAATATTAAAACTACACAAATCAAGCAAAAAAAAATAAAGTGATTTTTAAAATTTTTCTTAAATTAAGCTAATTTGTTTTTGTTAATTTAATTATTTTCGCATTTCACCGTGTATATTTATAATAGTTGAATTTTCTATTGCTTATTAAAAAGATGTATTATCTTGTAGCATATTGTTAAAGCCTATTTTAATAAATGAAATGAAATGAAATGAAATGAAATGATATCAGCAGGTTCACTTCTTTCTATAATATAAAGTTGATAACAAAGTTTCGAAAAAGAAATATTAAATCGCATTCTCAAAACGATTACATATAATATCGGTTTTTATTAACAATTTTCCCTACCGAAAGAAAGACCCTAGCAACATTCCTTCTGCATCCATTTCATATTTTAGTCAATTTCATACTATTAACCACCCTGTACTCTGGACTTTGATAAGTTCCACACTTACGTGGATCGGCATCAGTGATCAATAATGAATTCTGTACCAATTCTGCTACATTTTTCAATGAAAGGTACTATATATTTAAATTACTATCCACTCTTGTCTATTGAGGTAGGGCGAAGGTGCCGAACTCCGAACTCAAGCGGTCCCCGAACCAGTGTTGCCACTGAGAAATTTATTTTCCTACCAAAATGTTCTCGAAAACCTACCAAAATCGTTTGTAACCTACCAAAACTTTACAAATTAAAAAAAAAAACCTTTTTGCAGCATTGAATTCGTTTATTAACATTTAATGCTGTTTAAAATACATATTCTAGTATGTCGTCGTTTAAAATGCTTAACCGCATATAGCACAAATTTTCTGTTGCAAAATCGTGTAGAATGGTTCACATCAAAAGTCGGGCAAGTGTGCGCAAAAAGTTACCACATGACACATGCAGCGTACAATTAAGCGATGAGCGTTAGAAGAAAGAAAAATAGTAATTAAAAATAATTTTGAAATCAAAACCGATCGCAACGTTACAAATTTTTTAAAAAAATGAAAGCCAGCTATTCACGGTATTATTAAATGATATAAAGAGGACAAAAGGATTTCAAATAAACAACGAACGGTGACAAAAAAAAAAACGTTTAGCTCCATAGACGAAAAATGTACCATCCGAGAAATTTTTAAAAATCCATTCATATCTACTCAAAAACTTACTGTAATGGTAAAACTAATTTTCATTAAAGTCCATGCCGTTCGAAAAGTTCTCCGGAAAAATAATTTTAATGGCCGAGTAACACAGGATAAGCCATGCATCAACAAAACAATTTCGCTTGAATTTCGCAAAAGAGCACATTTTAAAATATTCTGCTTTTGGAGCATGGTAAACACACCCTAAGTGGTCGGGGTTCTGAAAAAGAGTCATATTTTAGCCCGACAATAACCGTATACCGTATATACAGCCCGTTTTCAAAATGCTATTTATTAAAGCCCACAAATTCAAATTTATTATTACGGAAATATTTTTTTTTATTATGTCATCTTATGTACATAAAAAAATTTTAGTTCTTAGAACTTAAGACCTTTTTTAGCGACCCATGCAACAATTTAGATGTGCGATCAGTCGCAACACTATTTCGTCACATTGTACATACATACATATGCGTATTCCCTAAACGTAATTTGTATGCAAGAAAACAGAGACCATACCCACTTGTTGAAGATAGGGTTGGCAAAAGCTATTTCCAGATGTAAATATTTGCTTCCTGATTCGAAAAACTTCACGAAAAAATTTCAATTTTCGATTTTCATAAAAATTTATCCTAAATCCTACCAAAATCAGATTTAACCTACCAACCTACCAAGAGGAAAAAAACCTACCCGATTTGGTAGGAAACTACCAAAAACGGCAACGCTGCCCCGAACATTGCAAGATGTTATGTGCTTTTGGAACGCAGGAGAACTTTTTTTATGCTCAGATATACTTATGTATGTCACTTTATATTTTTAGGAAGTAAAATTAAGTTTTTATTTTGATTTGTCTATTTGGTTTTTTATGTTCTTTAAAAGGCACATCTTTTCAATTATGTAGCCCTGAGCCTAGCAAAATCTTAATCCGGCGCTGCTATGTGGTAAATAAAGTAGGTTAGCATAAAATGTAATCAACCAATTCGGAATACATAAATATATATAAATAATTTTTATATTTCTCATATCTACCAATCTAGTATTCAATAAAATATGTACATATTTCTAACTCACTAAAACATGTCTGAGTCAAGGCTTACACGAGGAAATTCGATGAAACAAATTCTTGTCCATTCCCTTTTGTGAATTTGTTTTGCGTTTATACACGAAAACTAGAATTTCTTTCTGCTTGTGAATATCAAAGCAGTTACTGTGTCGGCGTTTACACGAGGAAAGTCTGAGAGATAAATTCTTGTCCATTCTCTTTTGTGATTTTCGTTTCGCGTTTGCAACATATGACAAATTTTTTACCTCGTCCCTTTCGCTTTTCCCCTCTTGCCTACAAACAAGGAAACTTTGCGGCAAGGCTTTCCTCGTGTAAACGCTGACTTACATTGCGTTCCATGACATATTTTAATATGTATGTATTTTTGTGTTCCTCGTTCTACGCAGTAAAAAGAACTTGAGGAAATGTAGCTGAAATCAATAAGTACCTACTGAACTTTTACAGTCGAGAGATGTAGCAGATCTGCTACAATAGTATGTAGTAGGTAAAGTGGTAACGCTGATCGGCACTAAATGTCAATCTTGTTCTTTTTCGCACAAATTCTACTTCCACAATTGAGTCGAGAAATCCACTCAAAAAAACAACAAATTCCACGCTTAAAGTTGTACGTGACAAATAATTGCGTATACGCCCCGTTTTTTTTTGCATTGGTGCTTCTACAGGAAAAAAAAAACAAAAATATGTATTTCAAAGTGACAACTGTACAAGAACTTTTACAAACGCAACGATATTGGTAGTTTCGAAGTTACATTTATCATTAAGTGCATATACATATGTATGCGCATACATATATATTCATGTAGGAATACAAATGCGATCATAACCTTACGGCTGACTTAACATGTAATTTAGGTACAACGTGGCGTATGAGCAACAATTAATTAATACAGAAAATTAATACAACTCATTTTGCACTGTATACCTAAATTGCAAATGGCAAATTTTTAAATGGTCATTACTTTTTATAAAACAATAATAACTAGTATATCAATAATTTAAGCACCGTTTTAGAGATTTTCTAGTGCATTATGCCCACAAACACACACAAATTCATCTGTAATATATGTACCTGGCAAATCAACGATTGTTTAAAAATTTTGTAGGTACTTTAAGAAAAATTAAAAAAAAAAAAATTTAAAAAATTACTAAAACAAATAGCAACCCCAAGTTCCAGGCGACAAATTCTTTAGCCGCAAATTAATACAAAAAAAAATGTGGTTAAAGTGTAAAAATGGAAACATAGAAAACATTGAACTAATAAAGTAAATTGCTCTGGCATTGTGTAACATATGTTGCCAATGCCATTATAACAATATTTGTAGCAGTTATTAACCACGAAAAAACAACAAAAACTGCTGTCGACAAAACATCAGCAACCCCAAGAATAGAGTACGTTACCAACAGCATATTGCATTTATGTTGTCGCGTAAAAAACTGAAGCAATTGTTTGTGTTCCAATAAAAACCGCAAAAGTGCCCCTTTTGGTTGAAATGAAAAAAAAAAAAAAAAATGCCGATACGCTTTTGTTTTGCAAGTAATTTTCAAATTGACTTTTCATAGATATTTTAAGAGAGAGAGTTGGGAATAGCTAATAAAACACTTATTCACTTCCACACAAGATTAAAATTAATGAAAAATTATCTAATTCTAATTGATCTAATGGATCATACTCGTAGTTAAAAGATATAACATTCACGCCCACTTTTCGTGGAGCTTCTACTGTAACAATGCTGTTTGTTAAAAAACAACAATCTAATCTCAACGATCCTGAGTTAATATGGAAATATGAAAAAATCTTAAGTATAGTTATAAATTAATAAATGAGTAGTTGAGTCAAGTCATAGCTATTATTTATTCTCTTAAAATTTCGTTACATGTTATTTTATTCTAAAATCTGCAAAAGATGTACGCACAGGGAATTGATTTCGAAAGAAATGCCTTCACATGTGCAAATGACGATTTTTGAATATCGATTTTAAGAATTTGCGAGCCCCTTCGAAGAACTGCGGACCCGGGAGGAATCGTCCCGTTGCACCTCCCCTGTCGTCGGCCCTGCTCACACATTTAAGTGCTATTTATTTTGTATGATAGATACCACGTCCAATTGACAAATGCCGTCCACATTGTAGGGGCATTCTTGCACCACCATTCGTTTCCGTATTGATTTTGTTAACATTGGCTGCGATGCTTCAATCCAGGGTTACCAAGTTGGAAAGAAGCATTTCCCGGCCTTCTCATATATATGTAAGTACATGTGACAAAAATCCTACAATTCTCATTCCAGAAATTTTTGAACTCATACCAGGCGCTCGTCTTTGACATGAAATTCCGGTCTTGATTGGGTTATTCCCACTTGGCAATGCCTGGTTCTATCAGAAGTGCGTTTTGACTTTTTTGCATGTTAAGCTTTTTGCTTGATCAAAATTTTATATTTCCTATAATGCTCGGAGCTTAATAAGCATTCTAATGTTGAAACGATTTTTGAAATCAGTTAAATAGTTGCTGAACCTACTTCCAACACAAAAACAAGCTCAACATAGCACTTTATATAACTTAACTAAATGTTCATGTCCCATTGTAAAATAGATGTCATTTTAAAGAGAAAAAAAGTAGGCTTTTTTTTGTGACTTCATCCATTAAAGACTGGTATTAGAAGGGCGCATACAATTTTGATAAAATTTGGTTTGGCTTCGGACGCGCACGTTCCTTTTTTTCATAATTAAATTACTCTTTTATCATCTCATTCTATCTTCTCTCTTCAAAAGTAACAAAAAAATAGAAAATTGAAAGAGAGTTTGTTCCTCGAAAAAAAAAACAACAATAACAACACAGAATTCAAGAAGCAGCATAAGCAACGAAAAATCAAATGACAATTTTTGCGGGAGGCAAAAACTTAATCCTTAAAATAAGGATATTTTTAAGTTAAATAAAAGAGATAGTATAGTTTAAAAAACAAATTAATAAAATCGGTTCTGTATATTTTGCGGTTTGGCGTAACAAACCATTTCCATATAATCAATTTTATATAAATAATATAGATTCCACATAGGATCTTTGCATTGGTTTCGCGCTTTTTTTTAAAAAAGCTTTAAGTTTTTTCTGGATCGGCTTTCCACCAAAATTTCGGACACTATAAATTACCTTAATTCTTCCTCACAAAAATTCAGTTTAACCAAAGAAGTTCAGAAAAATAAAAAATATTCATTTCAGACTAATTCTTCCTCTACACAATAAAACTTTAAAAACCACAACAGCTCTTACCTGTCGCCTGGAAGGATTTATTAAAATTCACTCTTCCTTTGGGTTAAAATTTACCCGTTAGACCTTAATGGGAAAAACCTAATTTTTTTTTTAATTTTACATAAAAAGATAAAACATTTATAAAAAAATTTGGAAAAAAATTGTTTTGAACATAATATATTGTACATCAATACATAATTTGAATTGGTTAAGTTTGCTGGAAGCTACGAGCATCTAAAATTTTTCTTTAAAAAAATATTTCCAAGGATACAGTTGATGCTATTCATGCTTTTGTTACGTGACAACAGCTTCTACCATTGTTCCATCCATTTTTTTCTTTGTGTACGCAATGAATCCAAAATAAACAATATTCTTAACGTATTTCTACGTTCTCTAGGTAGATGCTTATAGCTAGATCAACTCAGAAAGTTGCGCTAGTCAAGCTCAAACGCCACTGAAACTCTATATCCATTGTGCCCAGCGCCGATAGAGTAGAAAGTCTTATAGAGAAAGAAATGAAGAAAAAAATACTCACTACCGAGCTAAAATTTCAGATGGATGGCGCTCAAGGTTATTCGCTTAATCTACAATAAAAATATTTTCAACAAATATCAATTTAATTTTGAGTTTATACGTTTAAAGTATAATACTATTTTACTATCACAAGCTGTATACGTATGCAAACCCGTATTACACTGGTTTACATAAATGATAATCATGTTCTATGTAAAGCAGTGCGCTGATTCCTCTTGTAGAGTTAATGGTGAACTCGTTGATGGCTCAAATCCATTTTCAACACTTCTCCAACGATTGGTGATATAAAAATATTCCTGTAAGATGTGTCGAAAACGAACCTAAGTTTCAGTTTTTAAGTCAACTGTTTTTAGCTTGTTATTTTATTTATAACTTCTAAAAAAAAAAAAAAAAAAACCAATGCAAAATTGTCCGAAACATATTTCATCAATTGCATCTAAGCTGTAAAGTTTGATATACTTTTCCTAAAAACCAAATGTGTTCGAATAACTCGATTAACTGAACTGAAATTAAGCCAAACCATTTTTCTTAAAAACCGAAAAATACAGTATCAAAATATCAATAATAAAAACTGAGAAATTTTCATTCTGAATCATCGTTCCATTGTACATGACGAATGGTTACTGATTTGCATTGAACAAAAGTACTATCAACTAGTGTTATCAAATAAACAAAAATGTATGAACCTAGGACAATAACAAAGTGACGTAGACATAATGTACTCAATTATTTAATTGAGTTGATATTATTTGATAAAAATACTAAAATTGTTTAGTAGTCGAAGGCATAATTTCTTAGAGAACAGTCGTAGCGTAAGTGCTCTAAATTTTGATCAAGTTCATGGTCAAATTACAGCAACTTTTTTGTGATAAGAAAAGTATTTTAAAAAGAATATAACACATTGATAAGAAAATTTCAAAGATTAAATAAAGGTGCAACAATTGATTAGTGCAGTTAAAATGTTTACGATACGCAAACGATATCCACCACATCCGGAGCGTCAATTACATCCAATGCAATTGGAAATCAATGCAACACACAAATACCTACCATCCATAGGCGAAGACTGGTCCAAACGCTGGTGCACAGTAACCAATGACTGCGAAGATTCTTATGAGAAAATTTTCAATTTTGAATTACGCACCGATGATGTTTTCGTAGTGACCTTTTTAAAATGTGGCACAACATGGATGCAAGAAGCACTATGGCTACTAATGAATAATCTGGATTATGGAAAGGCTAAACAGTTGTTTTTGGGTTTACGCACTGTGTATTTAGAGTGAGTTTGATTTTTTTCTTAATATATTTCTCTATTGTTGTATGATTGATTCAATCACTACTTTGACTTACCCAATCTGCAAATGGACTTTAAGTTAGAGGACAGAAATTTTAGTTTTTTTGCAAAGAGACGCAATAATTAGTAAAGATTGATAAAGAATCTTCGGGAATCTGTTGACAATATATAATTTATCGCTGAAACAAAGGGTAGCTATACGTGCCTGGTGTACGAAAAGAAAAGCATCAATAATCTAAAAAAACTCCTCTTTTCTGGGCGCATTGTTTCTCCCGGAACCAAAGCAAAGCGTTTCATTGATTTACGACTCTTAATAAAACGAACTTTAATGAACATTCTTGCTGCAACCGATAGTACCACTTGCCACGATGCTCGTTACTGTGAAAGACTCTCTAAGAGCTTATCGATTATCTAGGCACATGCCAATGAAACATGTCGGGCATCCAAAGCAGTGGTCATAAAAGGTCATGTTCTTACTAAAAAATTGTGCAGGAAGTTGACTTCCCCATTTCTGCGGTCTGTCCAACCTCTGATATTCGGAATCTTTTTAAGCTACAGACAAAAATCTGCTTAATAGCTACTTCACTTCAACCTTGTTTGAAGCTGAATGGCCAATCAGTTCTATAATGGTAGGGGCATTAAAAACTTACTTTCTTTAAACAAAATTCGAAAATTGACCCTGTCACTTTATGCCAGAAGATTTTAAGTTCCATTGGCAATAATTGACATGCTGACCATTAAATAGTAAACTGGGGGTAAATATCCGTCATCCGATATGGTTCGCTAGTAAAATTCACGATATATGGCGACAATAAGTAATTGATCATGGGCAATTCTCGACAGTTCCTGAGACATGTTGGCTTTGATATCGTCAAGTTAACCCCGATATCTTCCCGATGATTTAGTATTGGCGCTTATCTTTGGAAAGAATGATGAGAGTTTCAGTTTTTTGCAACGAATGCTGACTATATTGCTAGCGGGTCTTACATTTTCCATCTTTCCATTATTTTCCACTCTTCAGACCATTAAAATTATATCAATACATGACAATTTCATTCTACAGTTTCAGTGTTTTGTATAAGAAGGCAAACTTTAACAGTATTGATATGTGTAAGCAATTGTCCAGCCCACGCCTAATTAAATCACATTTGCCCGCAAATCTGTTGCCAAATCAACTGTGGAAACAAAATTCCAAGGTAATTTAGTAACCTTTCTTTATCTATATCACTTTAAAATAAAATTCTCTACAGATTGTCTATGTGGCACGCAATTTGAAAGATGTAGTTATCTCGTACTATCACTTTGTTAAAGGTCTCGGCTGGTGGACTGGTAACATTGAAGAGTTCGTAATGGATTTAATGAATAACGATATGATGTACGCACCATATTGGGAACACATTGTGGATTTTTGGAAGATGCGTCATGAACCTAATGTTTGTTTTCTGACTTATGAAGAAATGAAATATGACTTAGCTGGGGTGTTGCAAAAACTTTGTAAGTTTCTGGGGAGACCTGAGCTAACGGCACTGGAACTGAAACAAACTGCAGATCATCTTTCATTTGAGAATATGAAAAGTAAGTTGTACATTCTGAAACTATTGCAATTTGAATACCAAAACATAAAGTATTTACTTTATTAAAGATAACGAAATGGTAAATTTAACGAAAAGTATCAAAGAGATGTTGCCCACAGCTTCTAAAGATTTTCAGTGAGTTTTTCCGTTTATTATCATTTATTTCGTTAATTTATAATTCTTTGTGATTTCGAATTGTTTGTTTTTTAGATTTATGCGTCGCGGCATTGTGGGTTCCTACAAGGATGAACTAACATCAGAATTACAGGAAAAATTAACTAAATGGTCGGCAGAAGTTTTATCTAAATACGGCATAAGTGAAGAAGAAATTTTCGGGAATATTTAATAATTGTCATATCCAAGAGTTTATTGCAAATTTTTTAATAAATATCATTTGTAAAAATTTTACTTTTTCTTCGGATGACTGAATTTTCAAAATTAACCGAACAATATTTTTATTTTTGCGTATTGAAATTCTCAAATTAACATCTTCATTCCCGATGAGCTTGATCACTGAATGCATTTGAAATGCACTACTTATTGTTAGCTAAATCATTTATTTCACTATAGGTTAATTAAGACTCACAAAATAGTTCGCAATTTTACTTAAGATTGTAACCCAAACTAATTTTCTGTACAAACATATTTGTCTTTATAACAGCCGTTGCTATCTTACACAAAACCCTTTCACATTCTCGTGCAGTTCTGAGATTTACCGACTTGAAAATATTGTAATTATTGTTCGCTCCAACATTGAACTTTACGCCTATTTTTATGTCACTTTCGCTCAATCCACTGTGAAACTTGTTGTTTATGTTGTTGTGCCTATTTTCTATGTGCAATCGTCTATGTTGGTCAGAACACTTTCTGCGATTGAGTACAAATATCAGGCTGTTCACAAATGAAAAAATTAATCAAAATATTCTTCTACAAAAGAGTCGTTTCTTTAGAATACTAACACCCTAGATCTTTTTATATAAATCATACAAAGAAATACAAAATTGTTTAAAATATTGGTATTGCGCATAAGTTAAGTAAGAAAACTTATACAAAAACTTCTTTGTAAAGGGAACATCTATTGCTGGAATATAATGCGCAGTATCTGATTTGCTTTTTGTAAAAGAATTTAAGTGTGGATTTTTTATTCTTGGGTTCTTTTGTTGATGATTGCTTAATGCTTAATGCAGCCCAAATATTTCCAAAAAAATTCAAAATTTGAACTTAGATAATGCACACATGATCGATAATAATTTGCTCTTAACTTGTTTTTGTACAAATTGGTATAAAGAAAAAATTGATTTGTTTTTAATAATATCTTATCTGATATAAAAAACGACCTGAAGTACACTCTTTTGTATAATCCATAAAAAGTCATTGTTCATATTCAATATATATTAGCTGTAATACGAACATTCAGAAACAGTTAAAATTCATAATTCCAACATACCAGTCAAAATGTTTCACATAAGTAAACGTAATTCACCGTGTCCAGAGCGTCAGCTACATCCAGCGCAATTGGAAATAGCTGCCGAAAATGAATTTCTTCCACCAATAGAAGAGGATTGGTCAAAACGCTGGTGTACGGTATCCAATGACTTTGAGGAGAATTATGAGAAAGTATTTAATTTTGAAACGCGTACGGATGATGTATTCGTAGTGACTGCCACAAAATCTGGCACTACATGGATGCTGGAAACAGTATGGATCTTACTGAACAATCTTAATTATGCAAAAGCCAAAGAGATCAGCATATCAAAACGAACAGTTCATTTGGAGTAAGTGTTATAGTGAAATAGTTAATAATAATATAGCTGAAATAGTCAAAGAATGGTGATGATGTTGAAAAAGTTAGGAAGTCGAAAAATATGAAAAATGTTGAAAAAGGAATAGAAATAGGATATTAAAAAAAAGTCGAAAATACTTAACAAAATATGCATACACTGGAGGTTATGAAAACTGCACCACCACAAAAAATCATTAAAATTCGATATTATTGAGATTTATATTGAAAAAACTATTTTTTTATTGGTTATTGTTATTAAGCTAATAATATTACATAGTTTGAAAACAAATAGACATTTCTGGATCTTATATGGCTATTTTTTTTTTTTTTTTGGATTAAGTATAAACAATAATCTGGAAAAAAGTTAATGCTTTTAAGAGTCCTTTGATTATTTATTTTTGCAGAAACTGATCAGTATCTTGTAATCTTCAATGTTGTTTATAAATACTAATATTAAGTTACAAAAATATATAAAAAATTAGTGTAATAATGCTCCTCCTTTAGCCTGTACTACAGCCATTATACTTGATGACATGGAATCAACCAACGCTTTGAGGTTATCGTCCTGTATCACATTATACCAAAGCTTATCTAAAGCTAAAACTGATTTTTGAAGTGAAAACTTCTTATGGCACGTTGTGCAGCTGAGGAAAAAAGTATAATTTCGCGACACCGACCGTCATCGGGATTCCCCGTCATGAATGCGATAGTAAAATTTGAATGTTCTTTGAAGACTTGGGAAACGAACTCGATTTAGGAAACTTGAAGACTTGGGAAACGAACTCGATTTTGAAATTTTGAAGACTTGGGAAACGAGCTCGATTTTAGAATTTTGAAGACTTGGGAAACAAACTCGATTTCAGAAATTTGAAGACTTGGGAAACGAACTCGATTTTAGAATTTTGAAGACTTGGAAAACGAACTCGATTTCAAAAAATTTAAAAAACGTTACCTACTTTTAGGCGCTATTAATAATTTGTCCCTAAAAGTATGCAACACTTTCTGACAAATTCGAAATAGCGCCTAAAATTAGGCAAAGATTTTAAAACTTTCAGATAAAGTTGCCTACTTTTAGACACTATTTTTGAAATTTGTCGAAAAGTGTTGCATACTTTTAGGAGTAAATTATCAAAAGCGCCTAAAAGTAGGCAACGTTTTTTGAAAAAATTGGCCCATGAAAGTATGCAATTTTTCGGAAAAAAATTTTAAATTTGTAGCATACATATGTTGACTTCCGGTTAGCTGTTGCTCAGTCAGCAAATTTTTCTCTGCAAGCGCAGCCGAAAGCAGAGCCAGCAGCCCAAAGCAGGGAAAAATCTGAAATACCAAGCCACCATGAACCAGCAGCAAGCAAATTTGGTTTTTTGAAAAACTTTAAAAGGTTATATCTCGGCTATTACTAAACTGATTTAGACAAATGAGGTGTTATAGTTTTTTTAAGAACAAGCAGATTTTTTTGAAGTCATTTGTGTTTTGATAAACTGTCACTAGATGGCGTTTTAAGCAGTTTGAATATTCTAACAGCCATAACTCGGCAACGAATAAGCCGATTTTGATAAATGTGGTGTCATAGTGTCTGTAGGAAGAAGCAGATTTTTAAGTTAAATTTTAGAAAAATTATGTTTAAGCTATTTAGTCACAGGTCCAGGTACTTTCTTTACCTGATTTTTTCTTATACTTACATAATTCGCAATGATGTTTCTTACTGCAATCAGAATAAATTTTTGTTCTCAAACATTAGGAATACTTAGCTCAAATTTAATTATTCACAGTTGAGGCTGTGGAGCCGAATATACTTCTTCCAGCAATTTTTGAAGTGAAAACTTCTTATGGCACGTTGTGCGGCTGAGGAATAAAGTATAAACTCACGACACCGACCGTCATCGGGATTCCCCGTCATGAATGCGATAGTAAAATTTGAATGTTCTATTGTTTCTTTTAAATAAATATTCCAAGTGGAAGACAAAAGGCAAAGCAGACACACTAACTGACACATTCCATTCTCATTCAACGATTGTTATGCTTACATGTTTGTTTCTTTCAAATTCCGCGTTGTTGCGTTGACAAATTGAGAATGAGAGCGAGAGTAAAATTTGAATACATATTCCGTTTTCTGTCTTCCATTGCATTGTCATATAAAAAGAAAACGCACACATACCAACTAACACACTAATTTGCCATTAAACGATTTGTTTTCACTTCTGTCGGCACTCCCGGAGTGCAACCCGCCGTTTTTTTTTTTTTTATCTCGGGCTTCTGGTCAGTAACTGAAGGGCATTCATTATATGCCGCAAGTGCACGATACAATTCAGGTCCGGCGAGTTTCCAGGCCAAGTCAGACATGAAATTCCGTGATTTGTGAATACTTTTCCCAGCTGTAAAAAAATTATTTGTTTTTTTAATATCCTGTTTATAATTTTAAAGTCTGTAAGAATCATAGAAAAAAATGCATGCACGATTTACCAATTTCGCACGCTGGCAAGGCGCAAAATTGTCCTGTAAAATTGCATCAATAGTGAAGGATAAGTGCTTTTTAAGCACCGGCTCCTACTTCTCCCTTATAACTTACTCATATATTTTCGCGTTCATAGTTCCTTCTAAATAGTTTAGAGGACCACGAACATTGCAAGAAAAGCATTCCCAGATAATCTGGCTCTATGGAAATTTTACTGTATTCACTATGCAGTTTTCTTTTTAACATTCTACATCGAAACGACGCATCTACGGAAAATTAACGGCTCATAGCAATTTGAATTTACTTTCATGCGACCAAGTGACATTTCGCCACAGCTCCACTGTCCAGTTTTTGCAGTTATGAGCACAAGCTAGACTCGTTTGTTTTCATTTTCTGTGTCAACAATGGCTTTTTTGCAGGACGTCTTCCATGTAAACTAACATCTCGTAGCCTCCTGTGGTCAGTTTCCACAGTAATTTTTATGGAATGATGCGTTTCTAGCTCTGTTCGTATAGCAATTACACTTTTAAAATGATCCTTCAAACTTATTTTCTACTATGCCATCTTTGTCCTTCTACTGGTTGAACGTTTAGGACCAGATCCTTTTCTCCTCTCCAGCGGCTCCTACATATCTTTTTTTTTTTTTGAAAAAGGCACAATTGTTCAATATGAAAGAAAGCCGCTTACGTACACGCCTACCTCCCATGCAAATGTGGGATGTGGTTGAGGTTGAATTCCATTAATTTGGTAATGCGCATTTCAAAAATACTAAAAATTGTACGATTTCTATATAGAAAAACCGTTTCAAAAGCTTATCTCTTCTGTTTTTGAAAAGCATTCCAATTTATATCGAGAAAAGGCGAAAAATAAACATTATATGTTCCCTTCTCTTTAAGGGAACTCCCTTCTGAAAGTAAGCATCTCCTTTCACACTGTAAGCTTTTACAATTGAAACAATTATTGTAAAGTATTACAAAATGTGGAGGAATAGAACTATTTTTTCCTTCAAATATTGCAATAAAAAAAACTCATAAAAGAAAAATTGTGAAAAGCTGCTGCTGGAGTTTTGAATTTTGCCTTACCATACTTTTCCTCATATTATATAAATAAAATTTTAAAATCCTGGGATATATACATATGCCTCAAAATTTGAATTTTTTGGACTTGGCCGGTTTTGCAACTGGGTGCCTCATATATTTTTTTTTCTGTCAAGCTTGCAAACTTGTCACTTTTACCATTCTTCCTTCTATTCTTTGGAAAATCCGTTCAATTCATAAAAGTTCTTATAAAGTGTAAGCAATTTTCTTTCCGCCTCTGAGCTACATTAGTGTATTTTGTTTCAAACAAGCTAACTAGAGCGCTTTATCCAATAGTTGCATAAAAAAGTTCCTTAGAACATATTTGGTCTTCAAAGTTTAACTTTAAGCCCAT
Source organism: Tricholauxania praeusta (assembly GCA_949775025.1). NCBI lineage: Eukaryota > Metazoa > Arthropoda > Insecta > Diptera > Lauxaniidae > Tricholauxania > Tricholauxania praeusta. The sequence goes on along the minus strand of OX459028.1, from coordinate 55,935,754 downwards.
TCTGTCACTAGAACCAAAAAAAAAAAAAAAATAGAGCTTTTCTAGTTTTTTTCCTGCCCTAAGTATTATCTGACGATCGTCTTAAAAAACTTTTAAGTCCTTAGCACTTTCATTTTCTTTGTGTTTATCACGACGATCTCCCACTTAGCGACAATGATAGGCAATATTTAAAAGGATTATCAAATACATGGATCTCTTTAACTACTACTACTAAGCTAACTCATATTTTTTACCTTGTTTCAGGTTGAAAGCCTTATATAAAAAGTACCCACTGGACTCTGTAGAGGTGTGTAATCAAATGCCTAGTCCTCGGATAATTAAAACTCATTTGCCTGCAAATCTGTTGCCAAAACAATGTTGGAAACAAAAACCGAAGGTATGTATATTTAAAAAATTATAATTTTGACCAATGTATAATGCTTAGTGGGCGTGTTGCTTTTTATAGATGATCTATGTGGCACGTAATTTAAAAGACTTTGTAGTTTCATCGTACAATTTTTACAAAGGAATCGGTTGGTGGAGTGGTACCATTGATGAGTATGTTGAAGACCTAATTAATAATGATCTGATGTATACACCATTTTGGCCGCATGTTTTGGATTTTTTTAAGTTACATCATGAACCGAATATTTTCTTTGTTACCTATGAAGAAATGAAACATGATTTGGAGGGAGTATTGAAAAAACTTTGTAAATTTCTAGAAATACCTGAGTTAACGGCAGTAGAACTACAGCGAACCATAGATCATTTATCGTTTGACAATATGAAAGGTATGTAAATGATATTGCTGGATTTTGTACCAAAGCTGCACACAAATGAGATCTACGTCAATGTGTTTCAATTAAAATATTTTTTTTTTAAATTTTATAAAAAATTTTGAAGGGCAATTGCCGCTTCTTAAGTGATCGTTTAATGTAAATTTCTTAGCTGAAACTTTGCAAATTAGGTGTTCGTGTAGGTTTTCAAGGTCGCTGAATTTGAAAATTTAAATAAATTCAATATATTTTACACCGTTACACAATTTTTTAGCCCGAAAACTTAATAAGCTCTTAGTTTAATAAAATAATATAAAATTAATCAATTGTGTAGCGACTCTTGAACATTAACCGATTTTGAAAAGTTTAACTACTTAATTATCTGAAAGGATGTTCAAATATAAATTCCATTTTTAAAGATCTCCCTCTTAGAGTATACAGTTATAGTTATTACCGAACTTTTGTTTTTATTAAAGAAAATCTTAACCTTAACCTTACACGTGGGATTAAAACTTTTCTGCCAACTGCTTCCACAGATTTTCAGTAAGTTTGTTTAATTTTTGTGTTTTATTAAAATAATCTTCTATTAAAAAATCACACTGATTTCAGGTTCATGCGACGTGGTATCGTGGGATCCTACAAGGACGAATTGACACCAGAAATTCAAGAAAAATTGAATGAATGGTCAAGAGAAGTACTGTCAAAACATGGCATTAGAGAAGAAGACATATTTGGCAGCGTTTAATGATTACATATTTTAAAAGTAATTTTTTTTTTGCCAACCATAATTTTATGAAAAAACAGTTAGTAATTGAAGATTAATTGATTTAACAAAATCATATATTTTTAACTATTTTATTTTTGACATAAGTACAAGTAAAGTTGTAAAAGTTTTATCCCGGATTGAACCTCTACAGTCTTTCCATGAAATTTATACAAAAATGTCTATGAGTTTATTGCATATTTTTTAATAAGTAAATAACATTTGTAAATATTTTGTTGTTTCTTTGGATACCTGAATTTTCAAAAGTAACCGTATCACTGAACTGGATAAAACTATATATTATGATTATTAGAGAGTATTCTTCATGTGTAACTAAATGAATGAGATAGTTAAAAAATTGATTTTTTTAAAAATTTACCATTTCCTTATCACGAACAAATGTCGCACCATTAAAGTCCTATTAGTTATAGTAGGTAAAATACAATGTGTTTACGTAATGAAATTCTCAAATTAACATCTTTATTTCCGATATGCTTGATCACTGAGTGCATTTGAAATGCACTATTTTACTTACGCAAACTTCCCTTTATATCAGCCGTTGCTGGCTTATACAAAACCCTTGAATATTCTCGTGCAGTTCTGATATTTACCGACTTTAATATTTCGTCATTGTCGTTCGCTCCTTCATTTAACTTAGCATAATTTTTTTGGCCATACATTACCATTTCACGCATATGTTTAAGTAACTTTCGCTCTATCCACTGCGAAAATGGTTGTATTTTTTTGCTATTTTTTTTTTCTCTTAGTACGTGTGAATGTTTTAATTTTCTAGGAACATTTGTCTTAACAGACAACTCAGAGCACTTTCAGCGATTGAGCGCAAAAAACAAGTTGTTCGCAAATGAAAAGATTAACCAAAATATCGTTCTACAAGATTTTTTCTTTGAGAAAATAAAACCAAAAATCTTTTTATATAAATCACCAATGAAATATTATCTAAAAAATTGTTTTTTATGTTGGTATTACCCATATATTATGTAATTAAAATTATACAAGAACTGTCTTGTAAAAGGAACATCTATTGTTGGAATATAATGCGAAATATCTGATTTGCTTTTCGTTTGGGCTCTTTTGTTCATAACTTTTAAATGCTGCAATCCAAATATTACCAAAAAATAAAGACTTTGAACTTAGATAACGTATATATGACCGATAATAATTTGCTGTTAACTTGTTTTCCTACAAATTAGTATAAAGAAAAAAGTGTTTTGCTTTTAATAATATCTTATCTGATATAAACAACGACCTAAATACTCTATCGTATAATCTATAAAAAGTCATTGTTCACATATTAACTGTAATTAGAACATTCAGAAGCAGTTCAAATTCATAATTCAGACATACCAGTCAAAATGTTTCACATACGTAAACGTAATCCACCGTATCCAGAGCTGCCGAAAATGAGTTTCTTCCATCAATAGAGGAGGATTGGTCAAAACGCTGGTGTACGGTATCCAATGACTTTGAGGAGAATTATGAGAAAGTATTTAATTTTGAAACGCGTACGGATGATGTATTCATAGTGACTGCCACAAAGTGTGGCCCTACATGGATGCAGGAAACAGTATGGATTTTACTGAACAATCTTAATTATGCAAAATCCAAAGAGACCAGCTTATTAAATCGAACAATTCATTTGGAGTAAGTATTATAGTGCCATTTGGAAAGGAGTTAATCTGTGGTGTGATCTTGGAGTCACCTAAGCAAACTAATGAATTACTCCCTATTCCTATCAGAACACCGACCATAGTTCGGTTTTTCGTTTTGAAGTTGAAAAAGTCAAAAAAATATGGAAAATTAAAAAAAAGTTGAATGAGGTTGAATACATGGAGAATATTACAACTAAGCAATGATTCCTTGAATTTGCAGTCATTTAGCAAAACTAATATTCTTGTAAGTTTTTAAAAATTCATCAATGATTTTTTAATAAACAAAAATCACAAAGATAATAAATGAATCAATTTAATCTGGTATAAAAAACACATTAGATTGATAAATGACTGCAAGTTCAATAAAATAATGTTTAATTGTAATGAATAATAATAAGCATTATATGGAAAATATTTAAAGTCAACACTTTCAACAAAGAGGATAAAAAAAAAAAAAATTAAGACCTTTTCAAAAGTGTAAAAAAGACTGAGAAAAAAATAAAATAAAATTAAATTGAAAATGTTGAAAAAGTCGAAAAAAGTTAGAAAGTCAAAAAAATATGAAAAATGTTGGAAAAGGTTGAAAGATATTAAAAAAAACAGTCGAAAAATAATAACATACATCGAGACATGCCGTAATAAGTCTTAAAACTTACAATATTCTTATGCTAGGTGTCATTTAAGGTATTTTACTTGTATGGGAGTTCCCACCCACATTTTAGATTCAGATATACCTTAAAACAATTAAGCCACCTATATTAAATTTCATAACAATTGTGGCAGTAGTTCACTTATAATAATGCTCACAACTTCCTGTTAACATGGGAAGTGTCACGTCCACTGATACGATTTCGTCGAATTCCATTTAATTTGAAAGTTTAAAGTAGCGGACATCTCTACACCAAATTTTATTAGGATCACTTTCATAGTGTACACTAACTACAACATTGAACGTTTTATGCTTTTTGGCCTTTCCATTTTTCGGACTTCGATTTTTGATTAAATCATTATAGTTGCTATAGTAGTTATATAGTAGTTATAAGAATGACCGATACATAAAAGTCAATTCGTGCTTGTTACCGAATTCTCAACCGTTCAATCGATCGCCGATAGATTGAGTACATATGTTTCTGATGATTTGTGGTAGATTTCTAGCATAATTTGGTTTGAAAAAATGGGTGATATCATGTCTTCCTATATAAGAGAAAAATAAAATTATCATATCTCACCAACTAATGACTGTCCCAGAAAAAACTTTCGGTTCGATTTTGTTTGATTATACTCTACCTGATAACCTTATAGGTCTTAAAAGACACAATATTTGTTCTATATAAAATGACGTTTAATATGATGTATAACACTTGGTGATAGCACTTTTAACGACAAAGATGTCTAGCCACCAACAAAAAGTCCGAGAACTCCTTTTGCACACATACCTGCAAAATCCAGAATTAAAATATTCAGCTAAAGGAAAAATAGTTAATGCATAAGATAGAACTGTTTTGACGGTTATTTCTATATATAAGAAGGGTCTACCTGTTTCACGAAGAAAAGGTTCTGGCAGAAAACCAGAATTTTCTAACTCAAGGCTAGTGGCGAAGGTAAAGGGTCTCTTTAAGCAGAATCTCAGCACCTCAGCGCGAGATATGGCGGCTAGATAAGGTATATCAAAATCTACTGTACAAAAAATAAAGGAAAAAAGAAAGCTGAAGACACATAGAGTTTTAAAAGTACCAGACCGTTCTGATGAAAAGCAGTTGATGGTACCTGACTAAATTTGATTGCTGTGTTATGAACGACGGAAGTAACGTCAAACCAGATTTTAAGCCGCTAGCTGGGCACAAATATTATACGTCACCGAAGAAGGGGCATTTGCCTTGTAAGTTCAAAATAGAAAAAACTTCGAAATCTTCGAAGCAATGTATGGTTTGGTAGGTCATATGAACCTGTGGCCTCAGAAGAATCTTCTTTGTTACGCAAGGCACAATCAATTCAAAAATTTATATAGACGAGTGCCTCGAAAAACGTGTTCTACCATTGATTCGAGCACATGAAAGTACAGTGATGTTCTGGCCCGATTTATCAACCTCTCATTAAGCTATGATGGAATGGTATCAAAGTAAAAAGATCAATTTTGTACTAAAAATAGCATATCCGCCCAACTCCTCCATTAGAGAGATATTGGGCTCTAATGAAAAGAGATCTTCGAAAGAGTGGTAAGACTACAAAAAACTTTAGAATTAAGTGGAAAAGACCATTCCGTACTGTCGATAAAACACCTGTACAAAATTTAATAAAAAGCTTTAAGAAAAAAGTAAGAAATTTTTATAAAAAATAATAATTGTTAATTAGTTTTTAGTTATTTATGTATATTCTTAACACTAGCCATTATTAATAAAAAGAGAAAAAAGACCAAAAAGTTTTTTATAACTGAAAATAAAACCGAGAAGTTTTTCTGGGACAGTCCTTATTTGAAGCAGATGAATGAGACTTGGTACATATCAAATCAGCACCTCCCCTCACACTGTAAGCTTTTATAATAAGTAGATACAATTATTATAAAGGATTTCATAATGAGAAGGCATAAAAATATTTGTTCCATCAAATATTGCAATAGAAAAAACTCATAAGATAAAAGTTGTGAAAAGCTGCAATACGAACCTAGAATTTTCCTTAACCACACTTTCTGACATAGTATATAAGAAAATTAATGAAATCCGAGGATATATATGAGGCGCCCAGTCGCAAAAACGACCAAGTCCCTTATCCATACTTCTGGGCAAACAACAAAAAACGTTTATCTTCATTGAAAAACTAAAAAGTATTTCCCACTTACAAAATTTCTTTCTCAAAGCACGACAGATCAGACTTTTCAAGTTTTATTTGCGTATGTTTTTAAGAAAACAATTTTGGACTTGGCCGGTTTTGATTCCAATGCGTTGGACTGGTTTTGAAAGCAAGTTCATGAACTTGGCCGGTTTTGAAATCCATGAATCTAAAATAAATTATAAAGTGTAATACTTATTTCTGTCAAAAAAATTTTTTTTTTAATCTAAAACCATAGTAGAAAGATAAAGCATGGTCTAGATTTTTATGTATGAGAATATCTCAAAATTTGATTTTTTTGGATTCGGCCGGTTTTAAAACTGGGCGCCTCATAAGTATATATTTTTACTGTTAAAGCTCAGGAAATTTCTCAATTATGACTTTTCAAAGCTCTAATTTTCAAAAAATCTGCATAATTCACATGTGAAATAAAACCTCAACCAAACGTTTTTTCAAAATTTCGATACAAATACTAATGAAATGAGCATTTCATAAAAAATGTGAAAAACTACAGCTGGAACTTTGAATTTTGCGTAACCGTACTTTCCCACATAATATATAAACAAATGCTTCAAATCCCCAACGATTGTTTGAAGAAACTTTTAAGTCCTAAGCACTTTCATCTTTTATTTACTTATGGCGACGATCTCCTACTGAGCGCCAGTGATACGCAATGTTTAAGGGGAGTACCAAATACATGGATCTCGGAGAAATGCTTCAAATTGCTCTAAGATGTTTCCATCCATCTCGTAAACTTATATTTTTTTATCTTGCTCCAGGATAAAAGCCTTTTATAAAAACTACCCACTGGACTCTGTAGAGTTGTGTAATCAATTGCCTAGTCCTCGGATAATCAAAACTCATTTGCCTGCAAATCTGTTGCCAAAAAAATGTTGGAAACAAAAACCGAAGGTATGAATATTTGAAACAAATTATAATTTTGATCAATGTATAATGTTTAGTGGGCGTGTTGCTTTTTTACAGATGATCTATGTGGCACGTAATTTAAAAGACTTTGTAGTTTCATCGTACAATTTTCACAAGGGAGTCGGTTGGTGGAATGGTACCATTGATGAGTATGTTGAAGACCTAATTAATAATGATCTGGTGTATTCACCATTTTGGCCACATGTTTTGGATTTTTGGAAGCTACGTCATGAACCGAAATTTTCTTTGTTACTTACGAAGAAATGAAACGTGATTTGGAGGGAGTAATAAAAAAACTTTGTAAATTTCTGGAAATACCTGAGTTAACGGCGGTAGAACTACAACAAACCATAGATCATTTATCGTTTGAAAATATGAAAGGTATATAAATGATATTGCTGGACTTTGTACCAAAGCTGCATACAAATGAGATCTATGTCAACGTGCATCAAGTAATATAAGTATAATAACATACATAATAATAATACTCAAAAATCATAAAATTGGCTTCAGGACGTACTTTAAAAAATTGTCGTAAAAGAAGGAATGAAGAGAAGTTCCTTCCTCTACACATGTGATACGTAAAAATATTCCTCTTTATAAAAGAGGAGGATTTATGACCAATATGTCTTTAGAAGTTTGAAAAAAAAGTTGAAAATTAAAAATTTCGTAAACTATTTTTTAAATTATATAATTTTTGTATGTCATACATTAGTAAGGGCACGTTGGCGTAACTAATATTTGTGGGCAGCTTTGCTCCAAAATCAAGCCATATCTTCAAATGAATATCGTATAGATCACGGCAGATAAATTGAGAACTTAAATGAAAAATCAAAAAAAAAATGTTTTTCTGTAAGTGTTAGAACTTACGTCCTGATCTAGAATCCTATTCTTGGTATTTTTTCAAATTATTCTATTCCAAGGAATTTAAATTCACAATTGATTTTTTTAACTCCATGACAAAAGAGTTTATTTCAGGAATGAACTGAAAAATTTGATTTTTATTCCAAAGACTTGCAATAATGAACCTGCAGTGGCGTTCTGTGAACATCTTGTTCCTGAGGCGATGAACAATCTGCCCCCTTCCATTACAACCATTTGGAAATAAGTTAATATTATGAAATTTAATTCTTATTATTAGAATAGTGATGGTATTTGGGAATATTGTATGTTGGATAAATATTATGTATTTGTGACTATATATCCAAAAAGAATTTCTCAGAACCGAAAGGTAATTTCTGAATAAAATTTTTCTGATCAATACAAATTTTTCAAGCCTCAATAAAAACCGAGCTCCAATTTTCCGCACCGAGGTAACGGCCTCCTTCGTCCCCCTCCCCACGTTACACCACTTGAATTTGATCTCTAAAAAAACTTAATTGCAAATTTATCTGGAGCAAATGTTTATATCAATCGAAATCAATTAAATCAATTTATTTGGACTTTTTTATGTTACCAAATGTTGACTTCTTGACAGTACTACCGCCACTTATCAAAATCACCTTACTTTTTGTCTTCTGCTTACTTATGACGTCATTATATTATGAGACTTATGAATATATCACCTTTAGCCGCTTTCGGTTTTTTACAAATGTGGAAATTTTTCCATTTCTAAGAATCACCCCCTAGTGTATACAGTTGTAGTTATTACTTAACTTTTGTTTTTATTAAAGAAAATGTTAACCTTAACCTTACACATCGGATTAAGGCTTGGCTGCCAGCAGCTTCCACAGATTTTCAGTAAGTTTGTTTAATTTTTAGCTTTTATTAAAATAATCTATTTTCAAACTGTTTTCAGGTTTATGCGACGTGGTATCGTTGGATCCTACAAGGACGAATTGTCACCAGAAATACAAGAAAAATTGAGTGCATGGACAAGAGAAATACTGTCAAAACATGGCGTTATAGTCGAGGAAATGAAGCACTGAACCTCCGATATTTTGCGCAGTAAGATGGATTTTAATGCGGTTTGGTGCATTAGATTCGTGAGCGCGCCCCGAAACTTTGTGACCGGTCCCCATGAATGAGAAATGAAAAAGTGCATTTGTGCAGTAAAAAAATGCATTTGAAAAATGCATTTCAGAAGTACAATAAAATGAAAATTCATAATTCGTTTTAAAATGATGGAAATAAGTTAGTATCGATCGGGCGGGTGTCATAGGCTATAAAACTTTTATTTAGGGTGCATATTTAGGGTGGCCCTCATACACAAATATTTTCAAAATAGCGATTTCTCAAAGACAGGCAAATCGATTCTCATGAAATTTACACAGTATGGCTTTTATGTTAAGGGGTACAGATTTGATGGTAAAAATTTTATTTAGGGTGCATACTTAGGGTGGTCCTCATACAAATATATTTTTAAATATCATTTTCACGATAACAGGTTAAACGATTTACACCACGTAGCTCTTATGTTAAGAGGCATAGCTAAGGATGCAAAACTTTTATTTAGGGTCACAAAGTTTCGGGGCGCGCTCACGAATCTAATGCACCAAACCGCATTAAAATCCATCTTACTGCGCAAAATATCGGAGGTTGAGCCTTTTTTAGTGCTTTATTTCCTCGACTATTAGAGAAGAAGACATATTTGGCAGCATTTAATGATTACATATTTTAAGAGTTTTTTTTTATCAATTATAATTTTATGAAAAAACATTTATTAATTGAACATTTATTGAACAAAATCATATATTTTTAACTATTTTGTTTTTATCACACAAGTAAAGCTGTAAATATTTTATCCTGGATTGAACCTCTACAGTCTTTCCATGAAATTTATACAAAAATGTCTATGATACAAAAATATCTACAACAATAAATCCTATAACTATACATGAAAATTCCCAAACACGAATTAAAATGAATTAATAAAAATATGCACACCATAGGGATTTGAAAAGAAAATTTAATTTCAAAACAGCCACTAAAGATTTGAGCATGGTACAAGGGAAAGTTTTTTAAATTAATGAAAATTTTTCCACAGTTTTGTTGAGTCAACAAAAAACAGTACTCTGAGCTGTATCCTGCAACCTGTTCTAGTAGCATATGCCCAACACGGTGGGGTGTGCCAAATGGGTGACGAATGGCAAGGTTAAAAATCGTAAAAAAGCACCCTGCAAGTACATTGCCAACGACAATTGGCAGCACTGACTATGATAGTGGCACGCTTAAGTGATGTAAGCGAAAAAACAACCGCACCACCACCCCATTGAAGGTCGACCGTCGTGCATTGTAAAAAAAATGCTTTTGTTGAAAATAAGGAAAACCCTTGTTATAGCAAAGTTTTCCTGTGTTTTCGTTTTATTAAACTACGTGAAAAAAAGGTGAATGTGGGATAGAGCACGACGGCACGATGAGTAATATTGGGGAATTCCCGATGTGACTCATATATACAATTTTCATAGTTGATGGAGTAAAAGGAAAAACAGCCCTACTTCTTGTCAGCTTTTTTTTTTTGTTATAAAGCTTATAGACCGGCAGCTAGCGACAGAAATTTGGTGTTGATCGAACCACGTATGCCTTTCAGGACTCTAAGCATATTACACTTGCTGAATAATAATTTTGTAATATAAGGGTTGGCGTCTGGGGCATTTCGAAGAATAGCTAATTTGAAATTGCAATAAAAATAGACATTTTTAACCAATCGAACCACGTATGCTATGTGTATTACATGAAATTTTAAGGCAAAATAATCCATCAGAAACACTTGGCATACGTGTTGAGCTGGGTCTAAGGGCCAATGCCCACTCTTACACATGCAAACAAAATTAGCATTTTAAGTCAATCGAACCATGTATGCCATATATATTACGTTAATATTTATGGAGATATTTTTATCGGAAAACCATCGGCATACGTGTAGAGCAGGGACTAAGGACTCTTGAAGGCATGTGGATGTGCAAAAGAAATACCCATTTTGGAACAATCGAACCACGAATAAAATTTATTGCAGGTTAAAGTTCTAACCTTAAAATGTGTATATGCAAAAGGGCATACGATGACTGTGGTGCATACCTCTATAAAAACAGTGAGAATACGACAAAATTTTGCAATAATTTGGAACAATCGAACCACGTATGCCCTTTGGAGTTACAAGAAATAATCATTGACTTAAGTAATTTTTACAAACGGCATACAAATCGACCGGGGCAATCGCATTAAAGATTAAATATTTTAACTGAGCCCTGCGAACTTTTTAAATTTTATCTGTAACGTAGAAGCTATGAAGGCGGAAGCAGTCTCAACAAATCACAAGTTGCTGTTTTCAATGTTATTTGAGAATAAGAGTGAGTAACACAAATCTGTTTGATAGCATAACTTATTGGCCAGTCGACAAGTAATACAATACTATGAAAAAATATATTAATTAGAAATATTGATATTGGTTTGATATCTTCCTAGAAAGCCCTTAAATTATTTCCATTAGGGAAGGCCGGAATCATCCTAAAATTGTCGATGAATATGGGTTTTCGCCAATTTCAATGGAATCTGTCTTAAAAAATTTGCTTAAATATACTCAATTGAATTTTTTATTAAGTAGGTGATACTATATTTATGTAAAGTGTTTTTTGTTAACGAAAATATTTAATAGAAATTTGTTGAAATTATAATATCATACGCAGCTTTGTATCTGAAAGTTTGGCTCTGATTTACTCATTCTCTCAATTTACTCATTTACTCAAAACGATTTATTGGCATTGAGCGACCTCTATGCATTCGAATTCGGAAATTTCCCTGTAAAAAGTATTGTTCACATTTGCAAGGTTCACATCACAAGGATTTTATTTCACAATATATTTTCTAATTTCCAAGCTTTTTTTACAAAGAGAATTTCAATACTTACTCCAAACATTTTCATAAGGAGAAAAGAATCTTAGTTAGTTATTTATTTTACATAGTAACTAAGTGTTAATATACAAATTTATTTAAAAAAATTAACAGAAACACTGATTTTAGATGGGTTGAAAAAAATTGGATATTGTTGACTACGTTTGCATGATTTAGACAAGAGTTTAACCGCCTTACTACGGATTTATTGGATTTTGACGATATTCGAAATTGATAAATTATTCCATTTTGCCCAAGACAATAATACATTCGAAAATGATATCGCCTCTTTGTGCGAAACTGTTTTTCGCTCAACGTCTTCTTCCGAATCAGATCCACTGCTACTGCTGGAATCATTTTGACTTTAGAGAGAGGAATGCAAAAATTTGCTCAGAAATTAGAATCCCTGTTTTAATTTGAACTTTGCCTGTACCTATTTTAAATACTATATCAATTCCTACTTCATTCACTGATTTCTTTCAATGCATCCACACAAGTGAATTTATATTTATTAGTATCGCCTGAGGTCGACCGTTAGTACTAAATTTTAATCTTGGAAAAATTTTGCCGGTCAATTAATATCAAAACGTTTTTGTTCATTGACTACGATCTTATTTAGTTTCACAAATCACATCACTTCACCACACATTTGAAATTACATTCAATGGACATTTAAAAGCAAAACAACATAAAATTATCAATTTCTTGGTACTACATAATTTCTATTACGTTGTCTATTTGATTTTGACTCAAAAATAAGGAGCTCTTTACCGTTCAGTCCGACCCGTTATCGTTTTTCTTCAAAGCATAACACAACTATGTTTTTCGTTTATTTTATAACAATAATTTTAAAAAATAAGCGAAATTGCAACTGTAACTCAAAATAAATCAGTTGAACTTCGATTATACGTGATTGTTGGAACCGATCTCATCCCGGATAATGGAAAATGCCAGATAATAGAATCACTATTTTATTTTATTACTTATCAATTTTCAAAGTTGAAAATACATAATATGTATGCATATTATTTCATTGTTTACAGCACCGTTTTACGAAAGTATTTAGTTATATTACTCATTTAATAAAGGTCAGCTAGCTCAAAGTATAAAGATATGTATGTTCTAATGAAGCGCAAATAAAGTAACAAAAAATACTTATTAGTATTAAAAAACTAAACTGGAAAGAGCTATTTTTTGTCATCGATCCGAAAAATCAAAATCAGGGTATCATGTTGTTTTATTCCCCACTCTTTCTCTTCTTTAGGGTACAATCTATCTCTATATCAAATTTCATCAAAATCGGACCATTACCTTAACTGTGAAAACATATTTTCATATTGGGGGCGTGGCACCGTCCACTTTAAACCGAATACTTTTCCTGAAGATTCATTCCATCTCTGTACCAAATTCCATCAAAATCGGTCCATAAGCTTAGCAGTGAAAACGATTTTCCTTTTAAAAGCGATGTCATGCCCACCAAAAGGAACTCAGTGTTTTTAGAAATCATGTTTAGGATTTAATCTGTATCCAAACTAAATTTAATAAAAATCGGTCCATTAGTTTAGCCGTAAAGACGTTTTTTCTTGTTAGGGACGTGGCACCGTCCACTATAAACAAATATCTTTACTTAAAATTCAATCTATCTTCACATCAAATTTCATCAAAATCGTTTGATACTCGGTCAAACATTTTTCTATATTTTTTTTTATATCGATAAAAAGTTTACATACTCGGTAACGCAAAGAGTCATACACTACTTTTTCTATGACATCGCCGTGCTAAAAATCATGCATTCTAGAGGCGATAAAAAGTTTATGAGATAGATGAAAGTTTAGATTACTATCGATGAACAAAATCTGCTGGGAAGTTTCGATGTTCACGTATTAATATATAGATAAAAAGCTGGTGACAAAACACAACGCAAAATTACCAACAAAAAGCAAAGCATAGTGGTGCAGCTGCGCCTGTGAGCGATTCGGCGAATTACAACAATACGAAGTTGTGGTAAAAGAGTGGAAAGGGTTAGGCGCTGGGGATCGCTGGTTCACATATGTAATTGAAAAAATTTACTTGTTGCGAACATATCAATGCTTTTTATTTGGATATTTTTTTCATACTTTTTATTGTTTAACGCGATTGCCCCGGCGGATTCGTATGTCATTTCGAAAATCACTTATTTACATAACTATTGAATGAAAACTTTAAGGGCATACATGGTTCGATTGGTCTTAAATTACCTAAGATATGACATTGGTTTTTTTTATTGTTTAACGCGATTGCCCCGGCGGATTCGTATGTCATTTAAAAAATCACTTATTAATATGATTATTTAATGAAAGCCTTAAGGGCATACGTGGTTCGATTGTTTCAAAATTTGGTCAAACTTTACCGTGTTTAAAACGTATGCCGTTAGTTATGTCCCATTGAAGACGTATGCCCTTATGTTTATCTTGTAAATGACATTGTCACTTGAATTATCTTACGAAGGCATGTACGGTTCGATTGTTCCAAAATGGGTATTTCTTTTGCACATCCACATGCCTTCAAGAGTCCTTAGTCCCTGCTCTACACGTATGCCGATGGTTTTCCGATAAAAATATCTCCATAAATATTAACGTAATATATATGGCATACATGGTTCGATTGACTTAAAATGCTAATTTTGTTTGCATGTGTAAGAGTGGGCATTGGCCCTTAGACCCAGCTCAACACGTATGCCAAGTGTTTCTGATGGATTATTTTGCCTTAAAATTTCATGTAATACACTTAGCATACGTGGTTCGATTGGTTAAAAATGTCTATTTTTATTGCAATTTCAAATTAGCTATTCTTCGAAATGCCCCAGACGCCAACCCTTATATTACAAAATTATTATTCAGCAAGTGTAATATGCTTAGAGTCCTGAAAGGCATACGTGGTTCGATCAACACCAAATTTCTGTCGCTAGCTGCCGGTCTATTAGATTAGTGTTTAAATTTAAATGTTCTGGGGGAAACAAGGAAATCCTTGAAGTGTTAAGCGTACACTGTTCGAAAATGCTGATTAGATTCAGAGGTATTTTATCATATGCAGTTACGTTTTCCTATCAATTAATTTGGCTATGTGTGTAGAGATCGGTGTTATTATTTTGAGGTATTTTATTTAAATAAATATGACTGTATCAAAATGGCTCTATCAGTGAAAATTATCAGTATATTATGTAACTAACTTTCGGTGGACCTACTTATCTACACGAATTCAATTTTCTATTTCCGCTATATTAAAATCAAATGCAAATAATAAAAATAGTTCAGGATTTTTACCGTGTGCTTAAAAATAGCGAAACAAAAATGTAAAAAGCTCATTCGATTCACGTCGTTTCACACCCTTTTGTTTGTTTTTTACACCCAAAATTATTTAGTGGGATTAGTAGTAGTCGGGTGTTTAACTACCACATGGCCAGAAATTGGGGGATGCTGAGGATATCTGTTCACTTAATATGAACGCTTGAAATTGATGGTTGTCTTTCCATGCAAAGCAACAAAAGAAAAAACGAAGTAAAAAATAAACATTTATTATTTTACATTTATTGTTGGGTTCTGACATGACAGCTGGTTTTGCCAAAATTGCTACAAAACGTGTTGCCATTAAATTACAACGTAGAGTAGTAACCCCAATACGCTTTACTCTCCACAAACGGCTTAACCCAACCCACCTTTAATGCCAGACGCCATGAAATGTCAGTGTGACAGTTTGAAAAATGACAGCAAAACATTTACGAATTAAATGAATATTTTGTGTGATATTTTAAAGTGGGACGAGTGAGGTGTACGCTTTATTAATTTAAATTGAAAATAATTTGAACAAGAGCGAGGTATAGTACACTGTTAAGCTGGGGTAAAAAATGCACAAAAATCAAAGCTCAGAAAGCTTAACTTTGCAGCTTTTTTAAGCCTATTTTAAGCTCTATGTTAATTTCAATTGACTTATGTTAATTATTATTGTTAAGTCTGTTGCAAAAGCCAAACTAATAAATTAATTCTTCTTCGGTTGTGTCCGAAGATTTGTTTTAAAAAAGGGGTTAATATTGTATTCATTAGTATTGATTAGTTTCTAATGTGCCACACCCATACACGTGCAGAATAATAAAAAAGGTAATGAATTAAAGTGCATTGTTGTAGCTAATATCACTTGAAGGCAACATTCTCGTAGCTGTTTAACGCGGGAGAGAAATTGATAGAAACACTGGCGGAAGCATCATAACCTGCTGACAGTAAGAAAATGCCTCGAGTGGTGGTGTTATTATTATTTATTTTAAAAAACAACTTGATTTAATTTGTGTATGTTTCTTGTTTGTAAAATTAAAGCACATTTTAATATGTTCGTATCAATATGTAATCTTTGGATTGAAAATATATACATGAGGATAACTAAGAACAAGAATACTAAGAAGAAATTTTATTTAATACCTTAACGATTTCTTCAATGATTTCAACTTTTCAATCTTAACATTACTCAATCATAAAAATCTCCAACAAAAACCATCAACAAATACCTACTTAAGCAAGGTCCCTTAAAAAAATCCCTGCCCTGTTCCAAGCTTCATCACACAAAAACGAAATGTCGATGCAGAACATTTTTATGTTTGACGATTTGATGCTTATTGCTCGAAAAAACAGAAATAGCAACAAGAAAAACCATTACAATAACAACAAAAATGGATGAGAATGAGTAGTACCAAAAAATCATGTTCTAACTCAATGGAGTTTGCATAGGGCTACCAGATGCGATACTAAAGTAGCAAAAGTGCTACTTTTGCAAGGCTTTGCTACTTTGTTTTTTGGTTTTGCTACTTTCGATGTTTGCGTAAAATAAAATATTTGAACTGAAGTGAGGACCTTTTTTTTTTTTTTTTTGCTCAGTAAAGTTATTTGAAATTATTTTTTTTTAATTTCCTGGGGTTTTGAGGAAGTGAGTACTTTTTTTTTTTTTTTGGTCATCAAAGTTATTTGAAAAAAAAATGAAATTACGAAATGAGGACCTTTTGAAATTAAAAAAAAAATTAAGGTTTTCATTTACAAAATTCCAATTTTTTGATATGTGCTACTTTTGTAGTAAGGCCATCTGGTAGCCCTAAGTTTGCATTATCCCCAAAAAAAAATTTTAAGGATGGCAATTTTCTTCCTTCCTAGCACTAATAAAAATGGGGCGGAAAAATTGCAAACCATGTAGCACATTTTTATACTTGGCCAAAAATATTGAGCTGTCAACATACGAACGACCTTGTAACCATCGTAAAATAGCAACGAAAACAACTACAACAACAAGACATTCAAAGGAGGTTTTTTTTTGGTTTTTTTTTTTCAAGCTATTTTACTCCATATCCAAGCTCGCACAGACTCCCCAGTACTTAACTTCCATCGAAATCATCCCATTCAACATAAATGAGACTACGTGCTGAAAAAGGCCACCACAGAAATGGGGAGCAATTGGGGGTTAAATGGTATATGAATGTGTGTGAGCCAACGACACAGACATAAAAGCTGTCAGTGTTGCTTACGTTTTTTTTTTTATTATTATTCATTGTTGCTCTGCTGCTAATTTTTATGAACTGCAACACGTCTTTGGGAGTTGCTCTTTACTTTCCCTATCGTCGTTTAGCGCTTGTATTTCAGCAGCTTTTAAGAGCTAATTTTTCCTTGAGGGCTTTTTTTACCCCTCTATGAGAATCCTCCTAAGATGGGTGTTGCTCTCACCACTTGACAGTAAATAATCATTGCTTTTGTTGTAGTTAGTATAACTAGTTAGCTCAGAAGCAGTACGGCTTTTGTCTTGCGTTGGTCTATTCAGTTTTTGTGCATGCAGTTATTGTATTCGTTATATGAAAAATGCGAGTTTTTACCCCACTACTTTTCTTAAAAGGCAATTAAGTGTTGCAATTGTTTTTTGTTTGAAAGTGGAGTTAATGTCAAAAGTGTCTGATATTTGCCATTCAAAGATGTGAAGAATGGAAAGCAATTTTTTAGTTTTGGAACAGCGCAAGTTCTTTAATTGATTCAAATGAACCTCTTATTACTCGAGAATGTTTCTTAAATGGAGTTAAATAGTTCCTGCACTGAGTTAAAAGTCATCTAAGCGAGATGTTTATCTTCTATTCACTTGACGTGTCCCAGCCAATGCAGTCGTAGGGAGTAAGTAACTTAAAACGCGTTTTATTTTATTGTGTTGAAAATTACTAAGAAAATCGCCGACTGAGCGCATAAAATTGAAACTGCTAAGTACAATAAAGTGATTAAATTTTTTATGTATTTCCAGACACAGTAAAAATTATGGGCTTTCTCAAGTTGAAAGGCCCGTGCGCAAGGGGGGGATTTTGGGGGTTAAAACCCCCCCATTGGGAATTTTCGTACATAGGTTTTTATTGAAATTCGAACGAAAGATCAAAAAACCACAACAAGTTTTTTTTTTTAAATGAGAGAACTGGAATGCCAATAAATCGTCGGAGCCCGAGTTTTCAATTTTTGACAAGATTTGCACTCTAGCTATTTTTGAACCAAAAAACAAGATTTGGGACCACTGCGCGTCGCTAAGACTAAGTAACAAAAGCGATTTTTCAATGCGCGTTTAAGCATAGCTCCGGCATCAATAAAAACAGCTTCAATAAAAATTTATGCACAAATCTATTCGCGCCACATAATTTAATTTTGCATGATAGTTCACGTGACATGTGGATAAATGAAATTCAACTTTGGCGTCAACGCATTGCCGGGCGTTGCAACCAGAGCTGCAAAATTTTAATTTTTCGGAATTTGGCCAAAAAAAAAAAAATTAAGAAGTTTCATGTTTTTCTTATTTATAAAATGTTTTTTAATTTTCTCTCGATTTTCCTAAAGTACACCTAAGGAAGTATCGAAAAAAAACTGACCGCTATTTTTTAAGCTTATACATAAGGAGAAAAATTGTGGTCTCTCCGCGAGTAAAGCTTTGGTGTTTCTTGTATAACAGCTCAAATCCTTTGTTGTTTTGAAATTGTCAATGCCACTACATGAATTTCCATTAAAAAAATAGATGAGAAAAAAAAATGTTTACATGTTTGGTCCAAAAGTTATCAAAATTAAATTTTTTTTATTTCCGAAAAATTAAAATTAAGACTATTTTTTTTTTAAATTTTTTAAATGAGGATGTACTCGAATATGATTAAATTTTCGAAAATCGAGTTTTCTCGAATTAATCTATAGCATGATAGTTTTTTGAACATGTCTAATAAACACATGTACATATGTATTTAGTTATAAATAAATGTCTATATTAAAAGTAACCCGTTTTTTGACGTTTTTTATGAACATAATCTGATAAGAAATGTTCGAGTTTAAAAACCCCCCCCCCCCCCCCCATGGATGATTCCTGCGCACGGGCCTGCGTGGGTGCATCGTTCATTTTTATTATTTATTCGTGCTTAACTATACTTTTTTTATTATGTATTTTAATTTTTCGCTATCTTACAAACAAAATGTAAATATATTAAGAAACAAAAAGCTAATGCCACCCAAAATTATGAAAAAGGTCAAGTGATTTCAAACAGAAACTTTATTACGACGAAATTGTGATACCTTTTTTTTGCTGTGTTCACACGGGACACACTTTTTCCTTTTTTCAAAACCATTGTGAATGGGGGAATGGAGGAATAGGTTTAAGCCCAATTTCCATGTGATCTTATCTTATCCCATATCAGGGATATCAAATCAAATTTTTGTAAGAAAGAAAAAGCATGCGAACAGAACCTTACTTTAGCTGACATTGTCCAATCTTATTTATTTTTGTAAAATATAAAATTAAAAAAAAGTCGCTCGGATCTAGGATCGAAGATATAGACATCGGAAGTTGCGGATATAGCTTTTGTAAAAATGGTTATAATTTAGGAACCTCTGAATAGAAAATGGAAAATATGGGTGTCATAAGAAAGATAATTTAATGACCTACTATAATGGTTCGCAAAGTTTTAAAATTTGACCAATAATTTTAGAAATATTACGACTTTTCTGAAATTTTGACCAATTTTTTTTTTTTTTTTTTAAAAACCTTATTTTTTCCAAAAAATGTGTTAATGACCTAAAACTTTTTTAGCATGTTAAGAAAGCTTAATTGATTCCCTTTAAAATGATATATAGCTTGCTGTAAATTTTTTTATATTTATGCCCTTTTTAAAGAAAAACAAAAAAATTTATTCAATGAATTCTTATGAAAACTATGTTTTTGTGAACAAAAACAATGAAAAACAACAACAAAAACGATTGTTACACCTTCAACTATTATTATAAGACGATTCTCATTATAAAATAATAAGATTATCATATAAATTAAAAATTTTTTAAAGTGTGAGGTTGGTGATAGAAAGGAGCGCTGTAGGTTTTTAATAAAAATGTTTAAGCTTTACAATGAGTATGGTCTTATAGTAATAATTGTTGTTGTTGTTGTTGTTGGTGGTTTTTTATTGTTTTTGTCCATAAATACAAACATTTCATAAGAATTTATTGAGTATTTATTTATATTTTCAGGCAAAAAGTGGGTCAATTCGCAAAAATTTAAAACAAGATTTCTTGATATGCAATAATAATTATAGATCATTGACACATTTTTTGGAAAAAATAAGATTTTTCAAAAAAAATTGGTCGAAATTTTAGAAAAATCGTAATAACCCCAAAATTATAGGTCAAATTTCAAAACTTTTCTAATTATTATTGTAGGCCATTAAATTATCTTCTTATGACATCCATATTTTTCATTTTCCATTCAGGGGTTTCCAACTTATAATCATTTTTCCAAAAGCTATATCCGCAACTTCCGATGTCTATATCTCCGATACTAGATCCGAGCGACTTTTTTTTAATTTTTTATTTTTTTATTTTTAACCCTCTATTACCCCTAAAAAAATAAATTGATTTGGAGAATGTTAAGCCCAATTTTCATGTGATCTTATTTTATCTTATTTCATCCCATATCAGGGATATCAAATCAAATTTTTGTAAGAAAGAAAAAGCATGCGAACGGAACCTGAAGCGCTTGGAGAATGCGAGAGTGAATAGCATACATTTGCTATCTTAATAACATGTGATGTCCTCCCTGATATTTGATAAAATAAGATAAGATAAGATCACATGGAAATTGGGCTTAAACTAAAGTAAATTTAAGCCAAAAAAAAACAAATTTTTTCCATGATTTATTAACATGATTTTTCCATTTAAGCCGTGCTATTGTGAATGAATTGTCAGGGCTGTTAAGTATCCGCAAATGTCAAACATGACAGAGTCAGCTAACGTCAAACAAAAAGCTAATGTCAGAAATAACGCAATGATGCTAATCTTTAATTTACTGCACACGCATTTTCATTCAGTTCTTTTTCTTGTTTCGTTTCGATTGAGACGCATCAAACGATAAAAGTTTTTCGAAATTTTTTAAATTGGTTTTAAGTAATAATTAAAAATATAATTTAAATTTTCAAAAGCTGCTGTATGTAAACATTTTTGTTGTGTGAAAAAATTTACGTTTTTTATTGCTATGGCTACGAAAGAGCCACGAAGAAGAGCGTTCAATAACTTCAATTTAATGTTGCGTTAACAATTGGCGTCGTACGGAGGCTTCTTTTTTTTACTGCGAGTCTTGGCTTCAAAGGCAGTGCCGACGCAGCAGTGCAAGCTGTTCATTTAACGTTTTTACTTGGTAACTAGTCATTTCAATATTTTTTTTTTAGTTTAAAGTGTAATATAAATTTTCTTTCAGTTTACAAAAACAAAAGACTGCTACATTTCAGTATTGCTGTTGGTCGAAAGGAGGGAGTGGTCAGGTGTGAGTCAATTGGGGTGGTAGACCACAGCAGAAATTGTGATTGCAATCAAAACTTCCAAGGAAACGCCAAATATACGAAAATTTGCCAAACTTTGCTAAGCTTTGAAACATTTGCTCAATACTTTTTAAAAGTGTTAATTTATTGCTGTATTTTTGTTTTGCGTTATCGTCGCGACCCAGTTTCAACCAGCTTACAAATCTTATCATTTGGGGTGTTGCTATACACAGGTTAGTAATATTGTTTAATGTATATTTTTACTTTAAGAATTTAGTAAGTCGACCCATGCATTAGCAATATTGTGCAATATATATTGTTGAATACTATGCTATCTAATTGTTATTGCGATATAATCGCCCTATAGCGATCCCAAAGTTGCCAACGCAAAAAAAAGAAGAAGCAAAAATTGCAAAGGACTTAAATTCGATCAAATAAAATTCACAAAAAGAAATACGTTTTCATTTCCGTAAGACTGAAGATGGTAAAACAAATGATGAATATCGTTTGGTCGACTTTTATTTTGGAAAATATACTATTTCACGGTAGAAGCATGTACCATAATTGGTGATTATCTTTTAAATAAATTAAAACAACAGCAATTTTCATTGCATATTCTTTGGATATTTTTATGAGATTGTTGGAGAAAGACTAAAGGTTTTTATTAAACAGCACAATCAACATACAATCGTGGAAGCTAAGTTACTTAAGTATTTAAAGTGTAAACTACTGTAAACAAAAAGTTTTAAAACGCAGCATGCAGTGATAAAATTTATAATAATGTTAAGTTCTTTTGGATTCAGATTGGGCATATGAAAATGGTTGTGGTTATTGTAAATAAATAGAATTAATTCGTACAACATAAACAACTATTATCTAACAACAATAAGACTAAAAACTCCAAAAATACTATATGACCCACAAAACTACTTGTGTTCTTTTTAGGCGGTGAAAAAAATTATGCAACGGTGCTAAAAAGAACTTTTTTCTTTTACCGCACTTGAATGATATCTTTGCGCCTGCAAAATTTCCAATGCATTGTAAGCCACCAAAGGTTAAGACGATGGCAAGCCTAAGTGGCGGTAGCGGCACTGTTGGTGGCGATGACGATGCTGATGGCGATAGTACCCGTACTGGTGTTTCGGCTACCATTGGGCACTCTCCGAAAAGTTATAGCTCCAATAACAACATCGATAATAATTCCAACAACATAAACTCAGATGATCCAGCACAAGTTAAACTTAAAAAACATACACTGGAGCAAAGAAAACAAGAATTGGAAAAACTGTTAAGTGAAAAAAGTTGGCTATTACAGCAGATACAAAAACAGGAAACGCAAATTCTTAATGGTAACTATGAATATCTTAATTTAAATGAAATATTTGGACAATTGCAACAATACAAACAAGACGCCAGCAGTGCCGTACTGCGACGCAAAGCTGCTGCTAAGGAAAATCAATTGAATAACAATAACAACAACAATACCAATAACAATAGCAGTAACAATAACAATAGACAATCAGAAATATCCAATCGATCCTCAGAATATGATAACTATCCCGGTGAACAAATGGCCACATCACAACCACCTGTTAGTACGGCACATAAAGTGGCAGCAGCAACAAAAAAACGGCAAACGTCACAAAATTGGAATGCTGCTGCTGTAAACACTTTATCACCACAAAGTACACAGCAACAACAGACACAGCAGCAATTACGACAACACTACATTGCGCAAATGACGGAGCAACAACATTTTCAATATACACAACAACAATTGCTGCAGCATCAGCAGCAGCATCAACAACACCGCCAATTGTTACCACATCAACACTATCATCCACGTCCACAAATTGTCACAGCCTATCAGTCGCCTACGCTACCACAAACAGATGCCATTTCTCTATATTCGGCTAATTCCGCAAATGTAGCAACATTACGTCAACACCCACAACATCAGCAACTGCAAACACCGATTGTTGTACAATGCGACAAATACTACTTGTCACCGACACATCAAAGCTACAATGATGGTGGCTTTATAAAATCAAGTCAAAACATAAAACAATATATTTCCCCAATGTCATCACCAACATTACAACAACAACAACAGCCACAACCACTTAAGCCCCTACAACTGCAGCAACAGCGCAATTTCGATGTCATTTCATTATCACCTTCTTATGCTGCTATAATTGATCCTCCAGCCAATAACAGCAGTGAGGGTCAAAACTTACGTTGGCGTTCACAATCAAATATACAACAATACATCGCTTCCTCGCCCACGTCTACTGCTCCGTTGCCACCCGAAATGAAAACATACTCCGCAGACATGCTGACGCAGCTGTATCCCAGTTCACCGCCCCACACTCTATCAGGAACAAATTTTTATAGTCAGCATTCTTTACCCGCAACAGCAGCTGCTGCTGCTGGTGTTATGAAATCTACGAAACCCTTAGATGAGATTTCGATTGCATCCTTTAGCAGTGAAACGCAAAAGAAACAAAAACCAAAACAATGGTTGGAATCATCGCTAGATGGTCCAATTATACGTTCCAATATTAATGATATTCAAGCAACAACACCAACACCTACTCTGCCCAGTCCATCCCAGTTGCCACCAGCACGTCCACCTTCAACGACACATCATCATAAACCACATACTGGCGCTTTACATCATATGCAACGCGAACGTCCACGTCTCTCCTCACAGTCAATGTGTAGTGCACAGCGTTATAACAGCATTGCTGCACAGCGTGGTAAAGCATCTCGTTTGCTACAGGATGATGACGGCAAATATGCAAAACTAAGTCAATCAACTTCTTATCTAAATAGCTTGGAAACCATTTCGGTGACAACATATTTTCCAGAGGCATTGCCATTGTCAACTGCGGCCGCAGTAGCGCCTTCGCCATTGCCACCAAGAAATTTGTTACATCGCGCGGTGCCGCCTTTGCCAACAACTGTTGCAGCTGACAAACCGGCGCTTTCTCCGGAGATACGTATTGAATCGCCTAAGAATATGACTATTGTTCAGCAAGCTACTTTTCAGCCATATAAAGAAATAACAAAGCCTTTTGAAATGGCTGATTTTTATAAATACTCAACGAAATTTCGACAAAAGGAGGCACCAACATCTTCAGTGACGAATACTGTAGAGACGGTAGACAACACTTAATTTGAACATCACATGCATGTAATAGCATCACTACAATTTAAGTTTTTAATTACACATTGTATTAACAATTTTACAATAATATTGTTAATCTAAAAATTTAATGAAAAGGGGTCACACATGGTGATTAGTCAGTGTATAGATTAATTACTATAAAAAAGAATTATGGGCACTAAAAAAGTTAGTTAAAGATCAAATTTCTTGATTATGGAAAAAAATGTCATTTCCGAAAAATGTTCTATCCGTCGCTAAAAAAAAAAACCTAAAATACTTGATCGTAAATGCATTATATGTGACACAGAAAAAGGACTGACTCAGAAGTGATAATGAAAGCAATTATAATTATCCTTATGAAAAGTACTGCTAATACAAAATCTTAATTTAGGTATTGTTGATTATTGAACTTAATCATAAAATGTGTATGCAAGTATTATAATTTCAATATAATTCACATGGAAAAATGAACTTAGCTGTCGCCACATGCATTTATTTCAATGATGATTAACCAATATCATTTGCATTAACATGTTCAATGTTTTTGAATGTCAATGTATAATTTTCATTAGCATTGAATTTGTTATAATAATGTTATTTAATTTCCATTACCACTAAAACTTTCACTGACAAAAAAATTTATCTATAATTGAGAGAAATAATGAAAACTCAATTTTGTTTTCGTTAAAAACTACTCGTATAATTTCAATGTCATTGACATCAAATGACAATGATTAGTATTACATATGTTGTATATTAGTTTTAGTTATATTTAACTTTTAATAAATTTTAACGTATCAGCCAAACTTTTATCATTGGCCTTAATTTCAGTGATAGTAAATTAAAAACATTTTCATTTAAATTTTTAATGCTTATGAAATTAGAAAAGCATAAGCAACTGTCAATAATAACAATGATTTTGTATCATTGAAAAAAAGAATTTCAATGCATTATTTGAAGAGTCAGTACTTTTTTCTTTAACGTATAAAAACTATTTACAAAAACTAAAAATTCCTTTTACAAATAACTAAAGCCTGTGAATTTTGCCACTCATTTACACTTGTTGTGTTAAAATAAAACTTTGCCTTATTGAATATTGTATTTAAGACAAACAAAATGTTTTATAAAACCATTTTTATAGTTGACTGTTTAAACAATAAAACAAAAGCCTTATTATAATTGTAACAAAATATACTATATACATAACATCTATTTTTATATAATGTATAAAAACAAATATGCTCAAATTCGTTACTAAATTTTTTCTTATTAGCTATTAAAATTTACCAATTTGACAATAACTTTAAAATACAATTAAAAAAGATTTACTATAACATGTATATTATTATACCATACCATTAGCCTATTATGGAATTGAGTTTTATTGTAATTTTCAATCGAGATAAGAAATTTTTGTAAAACTGTTTAAAACAATTTGAAATAAAGAAGTTTATTTTTCTTAACCACAAAGAATAGTTTGTTATTTTATAAATAAACCTTTTGTTTAAAAAAAAGCCTTAGCTGCGAAGCCAAAATCTACGCTAAATGTTTTTTTTTTTTTTTTGTAATTTGGATAAAAACTTCATTCGATAAATTATTGATTTTTTTGCCATATCAAAAGTGTTGTCATAAGGGGCATAATTGAAATTACATAAACATATGATGCTAGATTGAGACTTCATTTTACTGTATCACAACAGGATGTCTTTTTTAACCCAGACATTAACTATTTTGGTTTCTAACTCCTAAGTTGAGAATAGTTTAATAAATGGTGTACGTTGGAAGAGTTTTGTGAAGATCGTATGCACTCTAAGAATATGAAGAACATGAGAATAAAGTGGTTTAAGAAAAATTCTACAAAAAATTCGGTTCAGCTGGGAAACCTAGATAGAAAGTGTTGAATGGATGTTTTAATACTATGACATATACACATAGTAAGAAATAATCATTAATTAAGGGTATATTTTATTCACTATGTTGGGAGTTATAGTGGCCAGTACTGAATTAAACATTAGCTTTTCATGTTAATAATTAATTTTAAGTTTTTTTGAGACTTTTTTTGTGTTCAACTTTCATCGCGTATATGCATGTGACCACATGCATATTCTTACAAACTCAATTTAAACATAGATAAAAAAAATTCAAATTAGCTGAAAAAGTAAGATTCTTTTGGTCAAAAAAGCGTGAAGTTACCACAAAGAAATATCGCGGATGTCTAGAAACGGTGTAATAAAATTGTTGACGAATCCATGTACTTCAGAATGTGAAAAAATGAGAAATCACTATCGCTGTGGTTCGACAGTACATTCTCGCAAAAAAGACAGAAACCGACGTGGTTCGTAATCAAAATCATGTTCCTGAACGCTATTGTTTTAGATTTGCCTAAAAGGCTTTCTGATAGGAATATGATGTGTGAACACTTTAATACTTTGTTTGCATTGTTTGAAGGATTGGGTAAAAATTACATGGCTGCTGGGGAACAATACGCATAAATAAAAATGAATGAATGAAAAAAAAAAAAACCTTGATGGTGAATTTTGAGAATCAAACATATGTATAGTTCTGAATAACTGCTTTGATTTAAGTAAAGTTTCTACATGGTGACGCAAAATGAACTTATGGTTTGAATTAATTTAAATTTTTGGAGGTCAATACATTTTCTATAATTTTTTTTTAGAATTTAGCAAACAAGAATTGGGGACTTGAATATGGAAGAACACATCAGAACGAATCAAACTATCGAAATTTATTTTGAAAGCCAATGTGGTCAATGTCGTGCATCGTCCTTATTTTTATAATGAGCAGTGAAGCCCATTCCTATGAATTAAATTTGCTGACAAGCAAAACTTAATATAGATTGCGGAGAATTCAAAAGCAGTTTTTCAGTGACAATTACATACACTTAAAAGTGTTGTTTAGTGCAGTGGATCCTCCTTAACGACTATTGGGTCATATTTCTTCTTAAGTGCCGCATTTGCCAACACTGAACGATGTTGTGAATGCCAACTGTGTATGAGTGCATTATTTCGCTACTGACTGTTTTCTTTGGACCTGTTTGAATGGATGAGTGCACGTCAATAAACTTTGAAATTTTGCGAAAAGTTATGAAAAATATGTGAACAAGTACACGAATGTGCGAAGTAGAAAACGATTTCCATTTTCGAGACGTAGTCTTTTACATTTAGGTCCATAAAATTTGCCATTTATAAACTGTACTTAAATCAAAATGCAATTTACTTTGAGGTATACAAATTATAATAATTTCAAACTACAGATTATTTTGCATCACCTTATATTTACGTAAAAATAGCCTATATTTTCATAAATAATTTTCTTAAATTGAAACAAGTGTGATTTATAACTTTCACTTAAAAAAATTTTGAAAAGGCCCATACTCTTAAGAGTGCATATAGTACATTTTTTATTCTTGTTTTTAATTATAACATTAAATGTGCAGTGAACTTTTAAACTTCCATATGTAATTAAAACTTTTTGAAATTGCATAGAAGAAGCTTCAAACTCATTGAAGAAAAGTGATCTATTTTTACCTAGAAAGGGGGAAAAACAAACTAAAACACAACAATGCTGTGTTGTGCGCGCTGGAGTCGCTCCAAAATAATTTCCACTTTACTACAAGTCAATGTAATTTTGAATACACACATTTGTTTTTTCGAATGCATTGAATGAAACAAACAGAGAGCGTATCATTTTATTTAAAATAATTTTACGATGTTGTTGATTTTTGTGCTCTGTTGCTTTTTTTTCCTTCAAATCCAATTGGTTTTTCGTCGATCAATTTCTGTCGTTATTTTTTCTTGCATTTTCTAGTGGTGTCGTCAGTTGCAGCCGTCGCGCCGTGGCAATTTTATCATTTTAAAAACTGAAAATGATTTGATTTTTGTTTTTTTTTTTTATTTTAAAATTAAAAATTAACTTTTTGCAAAAAAAATGTGAAACTTTTACTTGCAACTTTTTCTGTGGCTCGGTGTTTACGAGTAGTTCAATTGGTGTTTGGAAAATTTTTTACCTTAATTTACGAAGTTACGTGGTGTGCAGTTCAAAATCCAAAGTTCGATCATTTGTATGACTTTTACGTAAATTCATGCACTTAACTCAAAAAGGAAAAGTTTATGTCACACTGTGCCTTGTACTATTTTCTTTTCTTTTGAATTAGTTATGCAATGAAAAATGACTTGTTAAGTTTTTTTTTTTTATCTAAAGAACGCTATTTTAAAACCTATTCAAATTGCTTTTTGAAGAGACTTATTTAACCTATAAATAAATGAATTTTATAATACATACTTAATAAAATTTATAACTTGTCACTCTTAACCCAAGTGTCCCCAATATGCCTTCACACTTGAAAAGTTTGCCCTGCTTAAAAGATATAAAAATTTGCTTAACTCAAAATGCTGAAGAAAAACCATTTTTATTTAATTAATGCGCCACTCATGTTTTCTGTGTCACAAATATGTTGGGGAAAAAGTGTTTTAGTTTTTTAATTTTATTGAAAAAAATGATATTCAACGGAAGTGCAGCGCCAAGTTTTAGTTGAGTGCGTACCGTAAAATGTTTAAGTAACATAAAAAAAAAGCAAAAAAAAAAAGAAGAAAAATAAAAAATTTAAACTAAATACAAACAAACGTGTGCCAAAAAACTCTTATCGTTGTGCATCATCACTATTTTGTGTCCCCACCCAACTTTGGCATTCGTGCTAGAGAATCTTGCAATTTGTGTCTTTATCGCTTTTGTTTTTTAATAAAAAAATATAAATTAAAAAAAAAAAACTACTGTGCTTGTGCATTGTTAAATTAATTGTAATTGTCTACAATATTTAATCTACATACTCTACAATGCAGCGACTTGTTTCGTCCACGATTCAACAAAATGTGGCAGTCAATGGGTACTCAATAGTTCTTAATCGCTCACCCCTAGAAAGTTATTTTCATTATCTATGTGGCAGTCTCTATTTTCGAGTAGCGCTACTATTGGTATTTTAGGCGGCAAATGGATCTCTACAATTTTTACGATTGGGTATGTACTTGAAGTAAATTTTTTGAATTAACTTTTTTTTAAATATTTTGAAAATGATATTGTAGCCGTTTTTATTTTGGATTGTCAAATTGGATTCCCGGGCTTCCCAAAATAAAAATAATTTTTCCGTAAAATGGTAAAAAAATTTGTGTGAGAAAATATCAAATTTTTTTTGAAAAACATTGATGACCTCTTATTAGTAACCAAAATATAATAAATTTATTTTTTTGTACGGAAAAAACTTGACCTTTATTTTGATCATTTTAAGGTACATATAACAAAAATCATCAATTCTCGGCTTTTTCAGAAATTTGTCAATTCCTAGTAGGCCCCAGACCTAGGAATGAAATTGCAGGCTTGACCGGGTTAAAACCGGCCACTTGGCAACCCTTAGCGTGACATTCCAACAAGAGTCAGCTTAGCGCTGAAACATTTGAGTATTTACTGTAAATGAGGTTCGATATTGAAATGTCGTTTGAGATATTATCTTAAATATATTTTGAATTTGTAAAGCAGAAATATATATACATATGTGCCGTATTTAAACATATTTATGTTGATGTCTTTCGAACTGTAGGACGTCTTGTATAGAAATATAGCTATGATTTCTTAGTTTTATCTGAATAAAGCATTTCAAATGAAGTGTATATTATCCGCAATTTCATGCTTGAAATTTCCTAACTTTCAAAATTTCGGTATTGAACGTTTTTCGATCTTTAGACTTTTACTCACTGACCATCACTTTTGTGTCTTCACCAAGTCTTTTGGTTGCAACAGGGTCTAGAGGCCTGAGCCTTTTGTTTTTAATTTTTATTTTTATTATGCTGCGTTAAAACTTAAGTCAATACAGACTTACTGTTGTTTTAAAATAAATATGTGTCGCTGTAAGTTTCTAATTACGGAATATTCCATAAATGATACTGTGAATAGCAAAAACATCATTGTGACCTCAACAAAACGAAACTCACCATCTGCAAAAGAAAAGAAAAAAATAAATAATAGCATTTGTACTTGGAAAACATTTTTTATGTTTTAAATATGATATGTATATTCCATAATTGGGTAGAATTTTCATTTTATATATTATTTTTTTTGTTGGTTTTGAATTAACATTATGTTAGTAATGTAAGAGTTTCACTGACAAAAACATAAAGACATTATTGATTTAATTTTTGAGTTTTTTTGTTCTAAATAAAAGTGTATTCCTATATAGCCATTTTTCGTTACCTTATCATATGAGTCGAATATAAAGAAGAATATGTATCAGGGTCAGAACAGTTTTTATGATTTTTATTTATGAAAATATTTTTTTTTTTTTAAATATGGTATCCAAATTTATTATTCCATAATCGGGTCATTAAACTGTAACAGGGATTGTTTTCAACTTTTATTTAATTTAATTTAATTTAGTTTAATTTAATTTCATTTCATTTGATTTGATTTCATTTCATTTCATTTCATTGATTTTATTTTATTTTACTTTAATTTATTTCATTTTATTTTATTTTATTTTATTTTATTTTATATTATTTTATATTTTTTTATTTTATTTAATTTTATTTAATTTTATTTTATTTTATTTTATTTTATTTTATTTTATTTTATTTTATTTTATTTTATTTTATTTTATTTTATTTTATTTTATTTTAT
This sequence comes from Tricholauxania praeusta, assembly GCA_949775025.1. Classification (NCBI taxonomy): domain Eukaryota; kingdom Metazoa; phylum Arthropoda; class Insecta; order Diptera; family Lauxaniidae; genus Tricholauxania; species Tricholauxania praeusta. The sequence goes on along the minus strand of OX459028.1, from coordinate 55,904,313 downwards.
TTTATTTTATTTTATTTTATTTTATTTTATTTTATTTTATTTTATTTTATTTTATTTTATTTTATTTTATTTTATTTTATTTTATTTTATTTTATTTTATTTTATTTTATTTTATTTTATTTTATTTTATTTTATTTTATTTTATTTTATTTTATTTTATTTTATTTTATTTTATTTTATTTTATTTTATTTTATTTTATTTTATTTTATTTTATTTTATTTTATTTTATTTTATTTTATTTTATTTTATTTTATTTTATTTTATTTTATTTTATTTTATTTTATTTTATTTTATTTTATATTATTTTATTTTATTTAATTTCATTTCATTTCATTTCATTTCATTTCATTTCATTTCATTTCATTTCATTTCATTTAATTTCATTTTATTTTATTTTATTTTATTTTATTTTATTTTATTTTATTTTATTTTATTATTATTTGAATACTTTAAATTGGGTAAGCAATGTAAGAATATAAAGTGCTTGTCTATAACTGATTCGAAATTAAATTTTTTAAAAAATAAAATTTGAACTTTTGACATCCCGAGGGGTCTTTTTACCATTTTTAAAAAAAAACAAATATTTTCAATCGTACACCTCTTATGAATGTTCAAGCAGATCCAGCGCTGGACTCCTTTTAGGCCTGTTTCTCAAAAAAACTAATTTCCTTAATATAAACAAACAGCTCCATGTGCCAAGTCGAAAAGAAGCAATTCCCGGCCTTCTCAAAAAAAAAAAAAAAAATATTTCTTTCCTAAAATGGTACAAAATAAAATGTTTTTTTCGGAAAAAGTTCATGACCAGTTTTGGCCCCCGGCTCTAACATAAAATTTCGGTTTGCATTAACTCATATGAATAAAAATTCATTATTTAAATAATTTCTTATTCAAATAAATTTTGCCTAACTCGATGTATGTATATGAGAAAGAAGTTACACAAATATGTCATCGATTTTTTATTTTAAAAAAAACGGAAAATAAGTTCTGAGTGGAAAATTCTATAGGCGAATCTTCAATTTTTTAACAAAGTTAATCATCAAAACTCTTCAAATTTCATTTTGTTTCCGCACACTGAAAAGTTCAAATAATCTGTTGCAGTTTCAGAACGAAAAGTGAAAGTAAGAAATATCTGCCCGCCACCCATTTTACTAACATGGGGTGATGGTAGCAGAAAATACTTCGCTCGCAGTCACTTTCTTCCTCTCACGCTCACTCTCTTGCGTTATACTTGTGTCTTCCTGTGGTGCCTACTCTGAATCTCAATTCATATGGTTCTGCTGCCACTTTATCACAGCGACTATCGTTACTGCTTCCTTTTTTTTCGCAAGCGTCTCTACTTCGCGCTTACCGCCTGCCGCTGTTGATTAAAAATAAAAACAACTCGCGTGGTAGCGGTGCACGGAACCGATTGGAACCAAATTAAAAAAAAAATAAAAATTCTGCTTGTTTTTAGTTTGCAAAATAAAAGAAATAAAACATATTTTTATTTGGTTTGTTCTCTCTTTGGCGTTGGGCGCGCTTTACTATTTTGGCTTTTTTCTATTTTACTAGTAGTTTTAATATTTATTTATAATAAAACATTCGCAGTCGGCGGTCGATCGCTTGAGACGAACGCGCGCGCTCTATTACAGTTTACGCGTAAACGATGCGTTTTTTTTGTGTAGAATTGCATTGAAATTGCTGTGGAGAGTTTTAAATATTAAAAGTTTTGCAAATGAAAACAAAAAACTATAAAAAAAAACATAACAATAGAGTGTTATTAAAGTTTATGCAAAATTTCAACTTCCTTATTTTAAATTGAATGGATAAAAATGAGTAAATTTCATGTAAGCTTGTAAAACTTTAAATTATTTTTATGCATTTCTTATTTATTTTTTTTTTCATTGTCGATCGATGATTCAATACTTTGCCATATTATGTTTTTAATTTTTTCATTTTTAAAGTGCTATTTAAAATATTTTCCTATCGATATGTTGGAAACAATTGTTTATGTTATTGGGTGCGCAATGATTTATTGCATCGTACGTGGTGGTTTAAGTTTTCACGAAAATATGTTTTTATAAATATTCATGAAATAATATTATTTTTCATAATATCATAAGACCTCAAGTGAAAAATATGTTGAAAGTGTTTTAATATTTGCAAAAAGTCTCCAAAAGTAGTGATTCGAATTCATGCCCTCATAAGCTTGCTGTGCCTTACACTTTTTTAAAGTCTCCAAAAAGTCTTTAACGAACGTAAACAATTCCACTGGTCATATTTTCAATATACACACAAAGTTCGACTTTAGTATCGAAATCAATATTTTTTCGGAATACTATCCAAGTCGAGATCGTAAATGATTCATTTGGCTTTATTAACGAATCTTTGTTTGCTCAAAAAGTTTCCAGCACCTAATTATATGAAGTTATTCATGAGAATTAAAAATGAGAATTTTTCTGGAAAGAATGTGTTATAATAAAAAAAGCAGAATTATCTGTCTAACAAGCCTTAGATTATTCTAGTAGAATATTTCAGATTTTATAACAATTTGATGAAAAGTATTTAAACACAAAATAAGTCAATTTTAACATTTCCCAATGGGATAAACTGCTTTCTCCGACAAAATTTCTTAAAAAATATCCAAACTTTACGATTTTCACTGAGCCAGACCGCCAAAATTTCTTCTACACAAATTGCCAAGCCATAATGTACATACTTCATAAAATTTTTTGTACATCTTCTCACGAAGCTTAAGCAATTCTCTTTTTCATAGTGTACGGTCATTAGCTAGTGCCTTCAATTTTATCCAAAATTTTACCGATTCATGAATTGTTTGTTCCAGTAATCGTTTCGGCGACGATTTATGACGGCCCAAATGATATGAAAACAAAAGAAAACACATAAAGAGTAAATATATGTGCAGTAACGAAAAGCAATGAAGTCGAATGAAAAGTTCTTGGTTCTCATACTTTGCCAGAATTTTCTAGTAATCTGTTAACTGATATTCAATTTAAGTTTTTGACGAGTGAAAATCTAAGTTAAATGTAGCGCCTTTCAAAATGAACATTTCAAATCAAATGTTTTTTCAAGCCTTGTGAATTATTTTGAAAAGTAAGTAAAGCACTTAGTTTTGTGCACAATCCAGTGTTTGATCTTAAAGAATATATGCATCGTTAATTTAAAAACTAAATTGTGATTGTCCATGGAAAAAGAGATCATCCTTTACACAATTTCGTTTGATGGTAAAATGTTTACTTGTATGAGCAAAAAATTTTAACCCAATAGTAGTTACTTTGCATACCAATACCCAAGTTTTGATGACGAACTGCAACTTAGCTAAGTTTATCAAAATTATTTCCACAACTTCTTATACTCGTAGAACCCTATTAGTAAAATTTATGTATTTCATTTCTTGCCAACACAATAAGGCAAATAAAAAAAAAAAAAACTAAACATAACCAAATGCGCGCTAAACAGAATTAAATTATCATTGTTATATTTTTTATATTTCCATTGCATGTTACACTTAAAAAAAATCCTTATTTATAGTTTGTCTTTGATAAAAACCTAGGATAGGTCATTGTAAAGGAGCGCCTTTTCTAGTCTCATACTCATATAAAATCTATTTTCATATGTATGTTAAATGTCATGTCTTTATGTTGAACAAATATCCTTTATAGAAACCTAAGTTTCTTGTGCCCCACACACCCACTGTCTTGTGCTAAATTCACTGTTTTATCGTTGAATTGATAACGAAAAGTTTGTCTGATATTTTTGTAACCATGACTTCATATGAGCTGCAGAAAATGAAAAGTGGGTGACAAGTTCAAGGACGTTTTTGTGACACGTTTGTACCGGAAAATTTGAGTGCAAAAGTTTTTGAATTTTAAATTAAATTAAAATTTTATAATTGATTTTTAATCTGTATGCAGAAAAGTACTGTTGAAGATGTAAATTGCAGAGCAAAGAGATTAGTCGAGGTTAATTTACTTGAATTTATTGGATTATTTTTCTCCAAAAAAATTTTATTCTTTTTTTGATCGAACAAAAATAAATCTAAAATGATGGAAGTTTTGATAGAAAATCTCAATCATTTTTCATATTAAAATCAGAAATAAAAGATAATTCAGAAAATATTTCTCCCTGTCACGCCCTCTTTTATCCATTATAAACGGCACTACAAAGTCACCTTGAGAATAGAGCACAGAAAAAAAAAAAAAATAAACAAATTTAAAAACAAAAATTTTAAAAAAAATAGAAATAACTGTAGTTCAACTCCATATGGTAGGCGTAAATACTATTCATAACATACTATTTTCTTAAAGTATTGGAACTGATTTGCGAAAGAAGCTGCCGCTGCAGTTGTCAATACGAACTCTCTAATAACCCTACACCATGCGTGGGTCCCAGATTGTGAAACATCTACTTATACATATTGCATAAGAAAATATTGTGTTATTTCCAACAAAAGATCGAAAGATGAAAAATGTATGTGGGTAGATGTCACACCTCTTATGAGCTCTTGCATTTCGCTATTTGACGTATCGGGAATTTATTTATTGCGAAATGATTCTGTAAAAAAATAGTGTAAAGAGTTTACTGAATTGCCGAACAATTTCTAAAATGATTGACGGAAAGCTATGATATAGCCTCAAATTTAAATCTACACTACTGCAACATAAAGTTTAAAAAATTAAAAAAAACTTATTTGCTTTTAATTTTTTTAAATTTTACTAGACAACGCCGCATTATTTTGACATACTTTTTATGATGAATTTGTAGAAAATGGTATCATTCGTATGTTAGATTTATTTTTATGCTGTCTAGCTGCAGAAACTCTCAAACTATGTACACATTTCGGAACCAAAAATTTACAAATGCATTAAAATTTTCAACACGGTCAAGTGATGTTTATGTTTCATTCTGTAAACAAATCTGTTGAGTAAAATTAGTTCAAGCATTTAAACTTGAGGGAATTTTGTTTAATTGGCAATGGCAGTGAGATTGTCTGTGTTTATACAACTCAAGAAAATGCATTTTTATTTTACGAAAACCATCAACTATTAATGGTTTGATGTTTATTAATACGAGACAGCATACAATTTAATTTAATAAAGTTTCGGGAAAATAAAAAAACAAATTTACGTGTGGCATTACGAGCAGTCACAATATTTTACATAATTTCTACAAAACCGATTAAATTTAATTAAAAATAAATATTAAACACCAAAATACAAGAAATAATAAAACAACTAAAAAGATCTATGTAAAATTATAATGTACATTCAAAATGTGCTAAGTTTCAGAAAAAAACTACATTTGGATAACTTTTCAAATGCTACCATACAAATGCAATTTCGTTGTAAGTTTTAATAAAAAACTTCTGCTCTTAAAGCAATAAAATTGCAATAAACTTAACAATTAAAAATTTCAAAAATATATATCACGTAACCAAATATTCTCTTTGATTTCCACACAAATCAGTTTTTATAGGTTATTTGTCTTTTCCAATACATTGTTGTTGCATTGCCAACATTTCCTAATAAAATTTCCATTTGCCATTATAACAATATTACAATGTAAACTCTTAAAAAGTTCATATTTCTTTAGCATAAATCTTAAAGAAAATAAAATTGAAAGCTGCTATAAATAAAAATTTTGGGCGCGCATCTATCTCCTAATGCCTCGAGCACAACGCATAACATGTAAATCTTTCTAACATTTCTAATAATAATGCCAGTTTCATCCATGTTTCCAGTAGATACTACGAACAAACACACATGCAATCCATCAATTAGCTCACATATTGTTGTAATTAAAATTACATAGCATTGGTCATTCAAGTGCGGCACTTCTTTCTTTAGTTGTGCAAAGTTTTACAATTCTCTACTGAAATTCATTATTTCCAAGTAATGCAGGTCAATTTGGTTCAAGTTTTGTGCAGCTTTTTATTGTAAAAACATTAGTTGAGTGTAACTTAGTATCGTTCTGTATTTTGATAAAAAAAAGGTTTCTCAGCTAAGCTTTTCCCAAATTCCAAAAAATGAAACTGTCCTAAATAATCAATGCAACCAATTAAACAAAAAAGGTGGGCTAAAGCTAGTCATACTATTATATCCGTTGCTAGTTGGAATCATCAGTGGCTTAAGTCGAGTAGTAAGAATTTCTAAGTCTGATATATTTTCCTTTTTGCATTAATCTGTTGAGAACCCAAGCAAAAAGTGAAACAAAGCAAAACAAAAACTCTGTTTTACTGTTATTTATATTTGTTTTTGTAACTCATTTGACATAACACTTTGCTTGCAAGTTACAAAAATAAACATCAGAAAAGGTATTTTTGCCCTGCTTGCTTCACTTTTTGCTCGGGTTCTTAACAGATTTATGCAAAAAAGCAAACACATCTGGCTTAGAATTTCTTACATATCGGTTTAAAATACACTGATGATTCCTCTTTTCAGGTTTGGCCCAATGTTTTTATTTCATTTAATCTTTTCAATTTTGTTGAACCATTATGAATTTTTTTTAGCCTCTTCCGATTTTTTAATCTTATACAAGTTTTGTTCACCTTCTTCAACCTTTTCATTCTTCTTTTCGACTTACTCAACTTTTCCAAACTTTTTAAACTTATTTAGATTGACTTAACCATTTTCCATTCACCATTTTTTTTGACTTATTCAACCTTTTTAAAATTATTTCAATCTCTATCAACTTTTTTTGACTGTTATTATATTTCGTAACGAAATTTTTCAACATTCTTTACCCAACCACCCCGCCACCTCCCTTTCCCCTGTGTCACAACCTGTAACTTATTCAACCTGATTTAACAACATTATTGGACTTTTTCAACTATTTTTCGACCCTGCAACGTATTGACTTTTTCAACATTTTATCAATTTTTTCAACAATAGTTCAACATTTTTTAGCTATTTCAATGTATTTGGACTTTTTAACACTTTTCGGTTACTTTTTTTGGAATGAAATTAATTATTCTTAAATTCGATATCATATGTGCTTTGTATGCATTTTTGTCTACTAAATCCGAATCCGGTGCTCATTTATTCAAAAATTGCAGTTCTTATTGGAGATTTTAAAACGATTAGAGGATGTTCAAATTTTGTCTTATAGGCGTTTTGCGAGCATAAAAACAATACGTTTTCTACTCCTCTGCAACTAAAGACATGTTATACATTTTTTACTATTTTGAGCTACATTTTCGAGTTATTGTCGAAAACATTTTTCGATCTACTTAAAATTCAATAAAAAATAGATGTACCACGATTTTTTAAGATATAATTTTTACTTAAAATCATATGCCAAAAAATTGGGGTGTACCTTCTGACTATTTTATTTATAATGCTCGATCGCCGTGGTCAGTGTGTGTTCTCTTTCATTGGCTTCATAGTTTTTATGTACTTAGAATCCAAAAAAAATATTAACCAATAATTATTATTATATTGTTTACCTTTTTTATTAGATTTTGATAAATCACTCTGAAAGTTTTATTTAACAAATTAATATATTATTGACTCATCATCAAAAATTTTGTAATTTTATGGATCCAAAATAGATGAAATTAAAAAGTTGTTTTTTTTTTTAATTAAAATCATGTCTTATAACTGCATATATTTTTTCTTTTTTAGATAACTTCGTTTTTGCGACCGCACGGTCGTTACAAATGCATTGAAGATAAAGAAAAGCAACAACTAGAACTTCAACAACAAAGCACAACAGCAACCACTAGCACTGACTCTCAACAACAACAACAATTTGAAGTATCAGTCAATAATGTTGAATTAATTCCAACATTACAATTTGTTTGTCAACAACCGATAGCAGAAGAATATGCTGCTGCAACATGTATCAGCAACAATAGTGACAATAGCAACGATGTTGATGAAGAAAATGACAACGACTCTAGGCGTACATTTGTACTCGCATATGCAGTAGCAACAACATCAAGAGAAAACGACGACTCCGTCGAAGACCAAGCATTCAATTTTAGTCTTAAATCAACTGATACATCATTTATTGATGAACCAACCAGCTCCATTTCCATTGAGATGGACACATTTAATAAAACAACAACATCAAGCATGTCACAAATGGCAACGGCGACGACGACAACATCAGCAACCGCATCAGCCTCGTCAATAGCAGGGCCAGCGGAAACATCAACAAATAGTGGTCAGAATGTTATGATAACGACAACAACAACAGCTACAACAACACAGAGTAGTAGCGAACAAAGTATTGAAGAAGATATTGAAGAAGCAATTGAAATAGCTGAAGACGACGAACAGGATGACATTAGCGGCGATCTTTATGCTGGAGCCAGTAATGTTTCCGCACTTAGTGGCGTTGAGCTATCGGAGGCAGCTGGTTATGCATATAGTTCAACTAGTAAAGCGGCAAAGCAACGCCAACTATTTGAGCTGGATGACAGTATGAAAAGTGATCATGACATTGCCAAAACAACAAATCGTTCCTTAGAATTTGAGATTGATGATGATCAGCTTTCTGGTGGCAAATTGGCACAACATTTTGTGCTCAACGATGATGACGATGAAGATGACGATAATGAGAATGATTTACATATCAGTTTACCTATGGAAAAACATGTGTTGCACTCTCGACATGAAGATACAATTACAGATGATAATGGTCCGATTTCAGCGGAAATACAAAAAGACAGCCTCACCAACCAAAGTACTACAGATGATGTTTCCGATTTTGTTGAAGATGTGCAACAAGAGGATGATGATGAAGCATCGTTAAGTGATGACGTGGACTTACCATTGCCTGCAGAGCTGGAGCAAAAATCCGCCACAAGCTTTGATGAAACTTCACATAAAGCGACTGTGACAACATCTGACAAGCCGAGCCAGACTAGTGAAACCGCATCCGCTGCTTTAGTTGCTAATTTAAGTGGTGCCTCACCAGTGCATAGCGAAAAAGATCATTCAGTTGAAGAGGTGATCGTAGAAGGAAATCAATCTATAGAGATGTTAGCAGTTAAATCTGTAGAAGAAGAAATTATTCCACAGAGTACGACACTTGCAGCAGTTGAATCTGTAGAAGATGAAAATATTCCAGAGAGTACGGCACTTACGGCAACACTACAAATGGTGCCATATTTAGCCACAACGGCTGAGCATAAAACTGTCAAAGTATTAGAAACACTAGAATTAAAACCAATGGTTGTGAAAGATGATGATGAGATTGAGAACAATACTGTAATTTGCAAGGAAACTAAAAAATCAATTGGAAATGTTACTGAACTGAAGAAAGCTGAAATGAAGCCTCTTGAGGCGTCTAATGAAAAATTAGTGATAGCAGTGGATGTTATAGAAAATAGGTCTGTTAGAATAGTAGAAACTCTACAACTAAGTCCAATTCCGTCAAAAAAAGTTTTGGAAATTCAAGAATTAAATCCCAAAACAGAAGATCGTTCGCTATTAGCAGCGTTGCAACCATTACAGCGGCAGCTTCAGGCTACTCAAAAAGTTTGCAACTCACCAGAGCCACATGATGAGACACTTGTTAATGCAAATATAGAAGATGATGAAGATACGTCAATGGAATTGATGAAATTACGCATATTTGCTATAAAACAGCAACAACAACAAATTTCAAATGATTCTTCGAATAATGCTGATTTGTTGGGCGCCGAACAGGTTGCTGCTGCAGCTGCCGCTGCAAGTTTAATAAAACAAATGGAACGTGTTCCTTTAACAGATTTGAATAAAGATGTACTTGAAGATATAACCGAAGAATCGGAACGTAATTCACTTTCCACTGCTGATGAGCAGCAAACTCTATCGATAGAAAAATCAGAATCAGTTGCTGTACAGCACAAAAGTGAAACATCATCACAAACTAAGCGTGCCGCATTACAACAACCCAATGCAGCAGATACTGAAAACTCTAGTATTGTCAGTCTTAATATGATACAAATGCTAGAGCAAAAAGTTAACGAGTTGCAAAGTGTGTTGGCTAGCAAAGATGCGTGCTTGGCTTCTCTAAATTTGCAGCTTGAGACAACGCAACGTCGAGAATTGTCCAATGGTGGTAGCTATGAACAGCCTGTTTCATCCGGAAGAGACTTGAGCAGTTTAGTTACGAATTCTACAGAATATCGTACTTTTCAGGAAGATTGTGGTGGTCCGGTAAGTTAAAGCGTTGTATGTTAGGTTTGAATTTTTCAGGCGGTCATAAGCATATCCAAAGTGTGGTATGATTGTAGAGAACAACCAAATAAAGAGTAAAAACATAGATGTGGGCAAATGTGTTTAGTTTTTCGGAGCACAATAAGTTCGGTGCAAGATCAGCATATGACACATACTTACATCTATGTTTCACATGCATTATCTCAGGTTCATCTACTATAACACACTCGCATTTTTTAATGGCAACCAAAAATGACTAGCATTTTTAAATTAAAAATTTATTACTTCGTTTTTATTTTTCAGACTACTGATTTCCTGATTGAATTAACCAAACGAGATGAACTTATTGCCAAATTGACTGATTCACTTCAACAGTCGCTTGATGTACGTGAAAATTTGCAAACGGAAAGTGAAAAACTAAACAATGAAGTGCAATTGTTACGTAAACAACTCACTGAGGCCATGGATACACTGAGACGACCACTATGGCCACGTGATCAGGAAAGCAATGGTGGCCAACGTATATCAGAAATTTCAATGGATCTCATAAGCGAATCTGATGATGATTTGGAGCGTCAATTCTTTACCGACAATGAAGATAAAATTTCACGTAATTCCCGTGAACGTCAATTGTCTTTGCCCCGACAAATAGACGATTATTATCAAGAATCTAATGATTACACACAAGCGGCTTTTAGCAAACAAATGGAACAGTTTCAAAAATATCTGACACCGAGTGAGGTGCGTTTGTTTTTTATGGTGCAAAAGAAATTCGATGATTACTTAGGGCAGGAACTGGAGAAGTGCAAATTGAAGCAAGATCAAGAGCTGAGAACTTTGTTGGAAAAATTGGAGAGCGAGAAGCAAGAAAAAAATAATGAAATAAATCGCTTATTAAAACAGCGACAGGAAAAAGATAATGTACATTCCAAGGAAATGGAAGACTTGCGAAAATATTTTGAGCATAAATGCGCAGATTTAGAAAAGCAGTAAGTTAACGTTGACTTTTTTCTCAAAACACGTCATGTTTCATATCCCATTTTTTTTGTTTCATTGCTTTGTAGATTTTCTGATGAGGTCTTCTCACAAAAATCACAACACATAAGTGCTGACACTTCTTCGGAGGGTTCAGATCAAGAAAATATGCCTGAAGAACTTATAACACGTTCCAAAGAATCATCGCCACGCAAACGTTCGCGTGCTGAGCTACTGCTTAGTCCCAGTCATCGTCAAATGACACCTAGTAGCGATGGCTTATTTGGTGAAGGCAAAGATGATGCAACAAATGTGAGTATTTTATAAAGAAAAGCATATTTTCAAAGTTGTTATATGGTACGTTATTATGTTTTACAGCTCTCTGCTGAAATTTTGGAATTAAAAGCCTTTTATCAGCATAAAATTCGTGAGCTACAGCGTAAATATGACGAAAATCACAAGAAGCTCAATGATAAATTAAAGTATTATGAAAATCGTTATCCAGAAGATGATTTTATGGTGAGTGCTCATTGGGTTTTGGTACAGTATATGCATGAATTTTAACGATTAACATACGTCCAGTTTTACAAAATTTACAATTTACATTAATAATTTAAACTTGGTGAAGGCATTTAAGAACAGAAAACATGTCATAACTTTAAAGCTTAAATGCTTTTTGTTTATTTTCATAATACTCATCTCATATATATATATTTTCATAAAGTCTTAAGACATTGTGGAAACTTCATAATACTTTATTGTTTTTGAAATCGAATGTTACATTATTTGAAATTTTTCTTTCTTAAAAAGCCCTCCCAAGTTCTTTAAAAGTGGTCATGACAAATTTTGTATGCGAATTGATGCCATTTATTACCGGCTGTAAATAAAACTTTTAAATATTGTAGAACAGATCAAATCAATAAGAAATGTCTGTGGTATATATATTCTAATTACGCTGGAGCTAAAATATTTAAATTGAAAATAATCCTAAATGACGAATTCATCACACTAAAAAATAAGCAGAAGTAACTCAAAAATAATCGGCCCAATATTACGTAACGTTTTTGTTATTTTAGAAAATAATTAACTCAATTAAAACAAATTTTTCGGAAAACTTTAATATCAGCTGAAAATTTGGCATTGTATTCAATGTTTTAATTGCCTTTTACAATACTGAGAGCTAAACCGGAATGAAATCTTTGTCGAAATTCTAATGGATTTATTCGTCTTACATTCTAGGTACCGGTATTGCTAGGTATAACTAGTTACCTCCAATAACAACCCTAAATGTATTGCGTTCTTTATTCTAAATTTATTTATTCTAAAGTATGATTGGTGAATTATAAAAGTCCAAAATACGTTGCCTTTTAGCGGGAATAATTCGATTTTTTTTTATATTTTTTTATAACAGCCTAAAATAATAACCTATAAATAGCTTAGCATCGTATTACGAAAATATCAGTCTTGTAATCAGTGTACTAATGTTTCGATTATCTTTTGCAGTACTGAGAGCTAAGCTGCAATGAAAAATTTATCGGATTTCCGTTGGGTTTCTTTGCATTGCACTTTAGCTACCGATATTGCAATGGCTAACTACTCCTAATGTGATACAAAAGATCTCGGTTCAGACTTCATACTGCAGGTCCTCAATTTTTTTTTCTTAGACGATTAGCATCATTTTTATTTAACATTTGTAAAATACTTGAGCTAAAATTTAAGAAATTAATGCCCTAGCTCCGATGTTACTTAGGATCTATATGTCTCAAAAACATGTTCAATGTTTTAGTTGTTTAAAATTCACAAAAGTTTAATTTATGGCCGCTAATAAGTAAGATATCATTTGAAGGCGAATTATTTTTTTAAGCAAAATTCGCGCTAACAATCGTTGTGCTAACAGCATGTTTTTTTTTTATTATTGCATTTATTTTGTGTTCTCACACTTTAACAACGATCACCGACCAAACAACTACATTCTTGCGAAAAAATCAGTCCACATCAAAAATATCCAACAACGATGCAAGCGATACCAGTCATCAATCTTTAACAACGCAAGTACGTGATCCAAACACCTCTCTCATAATAATCGATCAAGATGAATTGAATTTCAATAATGAAAGTCAAGTTATACAAAAAATTATTGAAGAATATGAGAAACGATTACAGGAGCAACTAATGCTTGCACGTGAAGATATTGTACATGAGTTGGAAAATCAAATACAAGTACGTAAACAGTTGCATTTTACTAACTTCAATAATAACACGAAAAAGTAAATTTCAAATTCTAATGCATTTTACTAAAGTCTAGGTTATATGAATTATGTGTCTTTAATCAAGTTTCTTTGTTTTACATATTTTATTTTGATTATTTTATACTATCGTAATTTAATTTCATTTTATGATTCACTTTTTAAACATTTTTCCACTCTATTTGTGTAGTTTTATTTATGTTTCAATTTGTAATGTCATACAGCGTGCACCATTTTAATTTTTTGACTTTTTGCCAAAATTCATTTATTATGCGCCTTCTTTACGTGTGTCGCAATTTCAATAGCATTAATTTTAGGTTGCAATTATGCTTGCTTACAATTTAAGATGCATTAAAGCTTATTTTCTGTTGTATGTATATACGTATGTATACAGTGATATAGTTTTATTAAGGGACATTTTACAAGAAAAAATTTTTTTTTGTGATCTACCTTTGTAAATTTGGGAGATACTCGGAAATAAATTGAAAAAGTGTTCTTGAAAGGCCTTCAGACCTCTAAAAAGTTTACAAAATAAGTAACATACCAAATATATATATTTGGTGTGTTATTAAGAAATTGAAATTATCGATTACATGTTCATATTTTTTAAAAACGAGTGTGCAGTGTCAAATTCATATTATCGAATACAACTTATGAATAAAAATTATTTAAAATCAGAAATGAATACAGAAATCATCTGTTTGTTATAAAGAGGCAAAATTATATCAGTGTTCAATGTTGGCAGCAAGTTTTTTCATTATTTATTTTATTTTATAATGTTAGAATACATACGTATGAAGTATAAAATACAAAAAAAAAAAAAAATTCTGCTGAGTTGACTAAATAGAATTCAAATTAAATTGAATTGTTCATGCGTACTAGGGGTATAAAGTTTGATATATATTACAGCTCTACCGATCGTTTCTCTTTATTTTTCGATTAAAAAATATCCGTTATATATAGGTAATTTATATTTCTAAATTTAAATTTTTCTAGATCAATAATATTCGTGACTTGGCTTTTATTTTTCAATCAATAAGAACCTCAAATTTGAATTTTATACTTTTCTATCATTTTCGAATTTTTTTTTTATTAAAAGTAACTTTAGGGTGTACTTAAATAAATGCGCATTGCATTTGTTGTGCGCTAAGTGCGTTGCATTACTGTCAAAAAATATGTGTTATGCCTGTTAAAGCTCTGCCATTGCGTATTTCGATTGGCTCCATATATCACGCAAGATCACTATAAAATAAGCCAATTTTTATCTTTATGTACATATGTACATATTTCTATTTTTATCAAGAGTTACAGCTATTTTTATATTTTGACTTTTTTCGATCAATAGTTACCTTTGATTTTATTATTTTCGATCTAAAATTGCCATCATTTTAGTTTTATTTGATCAAAATAAAGACATCTTAAAAAATGAACTACACTTACCACAATTTTCAAATAATTTTAATTGACAGAGATGTACTATAACATTCCCAACAATGTTTATGTTCGTCACTTCGAATTTTTCATACAAAAATATCAAGCTGAATAATGCAAATTTGATTGCAAACAGTTTAAAATTAAAGAAAAGTTTTCAATAAATGCAGATGTGCACGTTTCTAAATCAGGCCTCCGATTTGCTATATCATGTCTAATTTTTGAGATATTCCCATTGAAAAGTGTTATGAAGTTACCAGTTTATAAAGGAGCGCCGTTACGTTAAAGTATATATAAAGGTTGGAATTAATATTTTGTATTCAAACAATAATTTTATGACTGTATTTGTAAAGTCAGACATATCCGAAGGGTCGAAAATTCCACTAGAAATAATAAACGTTATATAGAACTAAGTATACTTTAAATTTCACTTGGCAATATCTTGTGAACTATCGAAAGTAGTGATCAATGTTTTAGACAGAAGTTTGCCTTTAACCTTCAAACCAACCTTTAACCTTTAAAACCTTTCAAGGTCAATTCGAAATCAACTGTGATTTTTTAGATACAGACCTATATTTTTTATTGCAAATTTGTTTTCTATGGAAAAAAATAAATATGTTTTGTATGAAAAATTTTTCTCTCAAGATTTTTAGTTTTGGTGAAAATTTCAACTTTTATCATTTTTTCTGCTAGACTTTCAGAAAACGTAAATCGATCATTAAAAATTGCTCTATACTTTTTAATTTTTAAAATCCCTGCTTGGATAATTTGCATAAACACTTATATTCTGCATAGCATTCTACTTTAAATACCATAGCTTATATGACCTAAAATCCTTGCCAGTAAATCCATTTCCCTTGAAAATTTAAGAAATTATTTTGCCAAACAATGTCTAAGTCAAAATTTTTTCATATCAAAACTTTTTCTTCCCAACTTCTTCAATAATAGTTTTCATTTGCCTTAATTACTTCGTAAAAGTCACTGTCAATAGCAACAACTAAAAGGAAATGTGTGAAAGAAATCTAATATCGATCGTCATATACACGTGGGAAATGAACTTGATTTCAGTTGTTGCTGTTGTTTAGTCTTTCTTGTGCTATTTTTATAATATGTATAAACATATTTTTCCAATGACACTTCAACTTTATTTATGGAATTTGTACGAGATTGTTGACATGTTAGAAAGAGCAATAACATTTGTTGATCTTATGTAAAAAAAAAGGATGCGTTCATTTTATTTTTAGCTGCAGTAAGTTTTTATGATTAAAATTGATTTTCACAAAAAACAAAATTTTATGTAAAATTTATAAGACACCTGAAAGTATGCTATGTATGTATGTATGTGTTCAGCCAAATCAACACATTACATGAAAAGTAAAATGTTTTCACATTTTTTGCAAATTTTTTCATGAATTTTATTTTTTTTTTTTTAATGTTTTCTGTATAAATAAACTGGCCCCATTTTAATAAAGTGAAATTTTTTGTTTTTGGCGACTGTCACAGCATGACATTTGTTGATCGTTCACATAAAATATCATCAAACGAAGTGAGATTAGGATAAACAAATGCCGTATTCTCAATTCAACAAATCATAATTTTGTCTTTACATGAAAATTTATATAATACATTACTACTTATGCATGTATATTGAAGAAATAATTTATTTTCATAGTCAAAAATATAAATTACTTTTTATAAAGCATCCGGTATCCATTTCGAAAAACGTAAAAAATTGCTCTTAGCAAAACTAGCAGTTTTTGTGCAAAATGTGCGAGGGATTTGAATGCAATAACCGCTAATCCATTAAAAGGACTAATTAATCCATTCGGATTTTTTGTGAATTCGTGGAGACCGTTTTTCTATGAAATTTGGTTCTCTGTCGAATTGATATATGTTATATTATATAGCTTGTATAATTCTAGTCAAAAGTCTATATCGGCACAATTCTGAATTATTATCAGTCTAGCATCAATGAAACTCGATAAAATATTTAGTTTGTGATTTTCCGTATATTCTATACAGTCAATGACTATATAAATTATTGATCAGGATAACATAAGCTATCCCAACCCAATCTAATTTTTGTTGAATGAGAAAAAAAAAAGTTTAATTAAATTTAATATACACGACCATAAAATTTTTAAATTTTTTATACATACATACATAAATGTATTTATGTACTCAAATCATTTCTTCTTCTGGGTCATCGAATCCGAATCACAAAATTTAGTAAATATATTTATTTATTCTTCAAGTTTAATTTCAGAAATATTCGTGAAATTCGTAAACAATTTAATATATAGAATTGTCTGCAAAAATCAATTTTAACAGACAGAATGCCTCCAACCACGATTTATTATATGCAAACAAAATTGTTGTTGTTTTTTTTTATTTTTAATTGTCAACAATTCGAAACTTAACGTCTTTATTATATATCGTCGCATTGTTTTCTAGAGGATCTGCCCTCTTGATCATTTCTCTCTCTCTCTCTTTCTACCGATCAAAACATTTGACATTATTGTGCGGTACGCATAAGTTTATGCTTGCTTAATTTAAAGTTTGAGCGCTTGAGCAGATATCTCTCTGTGGGCACTTTCTCTATCCACTTTCTCTCTCGGTTGATATTCAGCATATGAGCATGTATTTAATCTCAATTCAGCAGTTTAACATTTAAATTTTGAAAAGTTCTTTAATTTAATTTAGTTTGTTGTGAGTATTGTATGCGTGCAAACGCGAAAAATTCTAAGCAATATTTTAAATATCAAAGAAAATGTGTTTCGCTTGCGTTTACATTTCTATTAATTTAAATGACAAATTAGATTAATACGCGCGCGCATTTAAATTTTAACAAATTATTCTACTGTGTGTGAATTTTGAGAAAAATTTAATTTTAAAACAAATCACTTATGACAGTTTAAAAATAAATAAAAAACAAAAAAAAAATTATCTTTCAAGATACGTAGTATATAAAAATTATTCTTGGAGAGTTTTTTGCAAGTTAATAAAATAAACGCTTCCGCAAAGAAAAAGTGCTAAATATAGACAAATAAAATATATAAGCGGAAAATTCATAAAACTAAAAGTTAAAAAGGTACAATTTTATATTTCTTATTATGTGACTTCTTTGATTTATTATTTGAAAAATTACTTGGATATTCGAATCGATAAATATCAAAAGTGTTTAAGTACATGTTCGCGAATATATACATATGAATATTTTAGCATATACAGTATTGGCCAAAACTTAAGCATCCCCTTAGTTAATTTTTTTCAAATTATAAATTTTTTATAAAATCGACGTTTTTTGAAACATGTTGTGTATATTACTTATTTATTTATGCCTTTATTATTGACAAACGAAAACTTAAAAAATTCAGCGTCTCATAAATAAAAAGTTAATATGAAAGGAACATTTTAAACCAGAAAAGTTAACGGAGAAAACTAAAGCACCCCCTTTTTTATGGTAAATAAAAACTTTTAAAATTAGTAGGTACTTAATTGCGAACCCTTTATTCTGGATGACACAAGCACATCTTTTAGGCATAGAGGGCCTTGAATTATTAATGATATCCCGCGATATCTCTTCTGAGACTATTTTCAAGGATTGAAACAGATCTGCCGTGGCTTCACAATTTTTTCTATTGATTTGCATGTTACCGACCTCCCACAAGTTTTCAATACATATGATGCAGATCGGGACAGGCCAACCAAGTACTTCTATCCTTTTGCTCTTAAGCCAGGCCTAAGAAAACTTCAGACGAGTATTTTGGATCTTGTCTTGTTGGAACTTCCATTAAAGTGGCATCTCTTCTTTGGCATATGGCAGTATCACATCTTTAAGCATGTCATGACACATGAAATGATCCATAATTCCTTCAATCCAATGAATTGACCCAATCCCTTGACCAGAGAAGAATACTTATGACCCAACTTTTATCTTTTTGGTCTCCGTACACTCCTTATCCCATCCGAATCTTTCAAGTTATAATTGGATTTGTCAGAAAACAACACAGTCTTTCATTTTTGGACACTCCAGTTGAGGTGGGCGTGGAATAAGACGAATCCCGAAGATTGAATCCCAAGTATTGCAAAGCCACTGTAAGAAACGGAGGTGGAAGTGTAAAGGTCTAGGATTTCTTCTCTGGTCAAGGGATTGGGTCAATTCATTGGATTGAAGGAATTATGGATCATTTCATGTACCTTGACATGCTAAAAGATGTGATGCTGCCATATGCCGATGAAGAAATGCCACTTACCATAAATGGAAGTTCCAACAAGACAACGATGCAAAATACTCGTCTTAAATTTTTTAGGCCTGGCTTCAGAGCAATAGGATAGAAGTACTTGGTTGGCCTGTCCCGATCTGCACCGATCGATCGACTTGCATGTATCTCCAAATATTTCCGGTTTCATTTCCTTTAATACACTTTTTGTACTAGTCAGGAATCGTTCCTATGCCTAGTTTATTTACATAAACCCTAGCGGCTCTCAGAATTGTATTTTAAACTTTTTGCTTGTATACATACGTAGGTGACACTCCCATTTATCCAAACCTGCCTTCTTGTATCATCAAACTAGTGTACCGAGTTCACATAAAATTTCATCGACCGCTTGCTTTAATTTTTCTTAGTTGTATTAGAAGGTGCCGCACCCACTTGTTTAAAAATTTTAAAATTATTAGTTAACCTTTGCTTATGTGGAAGGTGCCACACCTTTTTTTATATCTCGATATTGTATATGCTGTATTTCGTATTAAAATCTTTTCGATTTTTCTAGAAATAATTTCTGAAAAACAGATAGTCGCTCTTTAGAACCTTATTTAATATTACTTATGTTATGATATAGTTTACAATATTTGCCACGCCTTCCTCTTTCCAATACAATAATTCAGCCCATTTATCATGGTACACAAATGAGAACTTTCTACATTTTAATTTAGAAAGAACTGTACTTTCTTTAACTTCTTCGTTGCGATTTAGTGCATTTCCAAAATTCTTGTGCTACTAAAAATAAAATTTTGTGTTTTTCATGCTGCACTGAAAACAACAACATGTTAACAAACCATAACACAAAATTTCGTATGTACTGACTTTATGCAACTTAACTTTTTATGTTTAGCATTGCAAAGATGCGTCAGTGCTGCTTGCTGCTGTACATACAATTTTTGTATGTTTCGCGCCCAAAAATAGCCGCACTTTGAGACAAGCAAACTTTCCAATATAAATCCACTTAAATTAAATACTCATTTAGTTTTTTTCACTTTTTTGCCAAAGTTCAGCCACACTTGCAGTTGCCATCGTTAATTAAGAGAATTAAAAAAAAAATCATTTAGTGCTTGGCATAAGCA
Organism: Tricholauxania praeusta; assembly: GCA_949775025.1. NCBI lineage: Eukaryota > Metazoa > Arthropoda > Insecta > Diptera > Lauxaniidae > Tricholauxania > Tricholauxania praeusta. Next base: position 55,884,165 of record OX459028.1, on the reverse strand, counting down.
GTTTTGTACGCTGAATTTGATAAGAGGACGTATTGTTCTGATTAAAACGCTTGAAGGGTGAATTTTAATCGTGACCTTTTTTGTGTTGATTCTCAAATCGATGCGCTTATGAAAAACAGCTACTATATAATTTCCATTATTTGCTTTCATTTAAAATTTTGTGATAAGAAGATCGATTGCTTCTCAATCTAGAAATAGTTCACTTTTTTTTTGCAAATGGACGCAAATAATTTTTAACAAATTTTTAATTCCAAAAATATAAAAATTTAAGCACGTTTGGATAAAAATTGTCTAAGTCAGACTGAACAAAAATTGTATTTAGTTCCTGATTGACCTATTAGATCAATATACAAATATGAGCTTTTTGTTTTTGTTGAAAAACTATTTCAAGAATGAAACTTCGTGTAAATATTTGATTTAGTGTGAAAAAATGAAGTACGTTCGTTGAAGTTTCTTCTGTACATGGTAACCGTTTAACCCTTCTGTGCGTGATAAAAAATACACCTTTCCCCAGGTGATAGGGTACCTGGGTATCTCTTCACAAATTGTATGAAAATTTCAAATTTTTTAGCTCGAACTGTACAAAATAATGGCATCTCTCGAATTGATCAGGTGAAACCACTCATATAAAAATATAATATTGATGTAATGTCAGGAGTTCTCGTGAAGTTTCAGAATTGTAGAGCAAGTTCAATCGTAAAAAAATTTGTTTTGAAAATGAAATTTGTACTCGGATACCCCGTCACACACAGAAGGGTTAAAGAGGTTGAAAGAACGTTTTTCGTCATTTAATTGAAAAGTATGGCTTAAATCGAAAACCATAATAAGAACAAAATTATAGAGGATATAAAAACACATCAATTTATTTACCGGCCAGCCTTGTAGCCAAGTAAAGATAGTGTAATGCGCTTACAAACTAGGGTTTTTTTGAACAGTTATAATAAACATTAATAAACAGCTAGTAACTATTTCAAAATAACTGCCAACGCTAAGTCTTATATGATTAAAAACTAGCAGTTAGATATCTAAGGATATCCGCCTAGCTGTAAATAATTTTCTGAAACATGTTTCTGCTTGTCTTAGGTAATCATGTCAGATCATTTTAGTTTTGAAAAAAATTTCAAGTATGCTCTTCATACAGACAGGTAGTTTTTACAACCTTTAAGCCTTTGATGATTAAAGGACGATCTTTTCACTGATTTTAATGACAAATTTTTGTCAACAAGTAGGTAAAACTAACAAAACAAATTACATATCCACTACACTAAAATAATAAGTGTTTAAACAATAGTTTGTTTATAAACAAAAATTAACATCTGTTAAGAGAATTAGAAAGAAAAACATAATAGAATAAACAAAACAAACGAAAAAAACAAAACATTCAATTTGACAAGGGAGTACCTGGCAGAAAATGAAGTAATTAGTGACTAATTACAAAAAATATGATGAATGTATGTTTGTAGGTATATTTTGTGTATAATTTTTTTTGGATATTTCGATTTTTGTTCCTTTGATTTCTAAAAAATTCTTAGTTTTTTAAGAAAAAATGTTCGCCCAAAAATACCTTTCATTAAACATAATTCTGAACACGAAGTGAGCCGTAACCATAGTTTTAATGAACAACTAATCGAAACCGCTTCTTTGAATCCCAAATTTGGATAAAATTTAAGTATGAGTACTTTTAACAGATAACTTCGGGTGTACGATGAAATAATGGCCAAAAAAATATGAAATAAAATCCAAGGTTAAATCAATGAAATGGTTCCCAAACAATTTGAAATAATTCCCCCCCCCCTCCCCCCCAAAAATAAAAAACAGCAAATGTTTGGGCCATATTTCATTATGAAATAACTCACAATGAAATAACTTCCAATGAAGAAACTCCCAACAATAATGAAAATAACAATGTCAACCCAATGAACAGCGAGCCATCTCGAAACCAGTATTGGACATACTGAAGGAGCCGCGGCCGAAGCCCGCCACTTACACTAGCTTTTATGTGGGTGCAAGCACCATAAATTTAAAAATAATTACACCAATAAGAGAGCAGCTATATAAGACAGAAATTTGTCACAAAATTCATTGAAAAAAGTATTGAATGAAATAAGCCCCAAATGAAATTTCATTGGTATTTATTTTATTGGTAGTTATTTCATATAGAATGATAGAAACCCCAATTGAAATATTCCCCAAACGTTGGCTATTATTTCTTTATGAAATTTCCATAAATTTTTGGGGGTTTTGTCATAAATTTTTTGGGGTTTATTTCGTTAGGGGCTATTTCGTAGCGCCAATAGTTTCATTCGATATTTGTAGGTTTTGCGAAGTTTATTGCTATGAGATTTTACTGATACTTGTGATATTTTGTATAATTTCGTTAGTTTTACATATAAAGGGAAACTCCTAATATTTTTATGTTGAATTGGCAATATTTGTGCATTTTATTCTCAGAAACGATTTTCTACTGGGTTATCAGAGCTGATAGTGTTTGGCACGTACTACTGAAGTGACGTTGAATGACGTTTTTGTGCTGCTGTATTTCTGTCAAACAATATAAATTTAATTTGTGTTGTTTATTTGTTCATGCCAGAAATATACCCTGTATGCATTTGGAGTAGGGTATGCTCTAGTATAAAGTCATCAATCAGTAACTTCATGTTTATTGTTGCTTCCGAAAAAATAATTCAAACATAAAATTAAAGAAAAAGGAAGTTTTCTTTAATTCGTTAATTTATGCCCACTTCAAGCAAATGTCAAAAATGGCGTCTAATTTGTATGTCATGACAGTTGAAAGCTTAGAGTTTTATTTTTTAAATTTAACGGAAAAAGCTTAATTTGTTTGATGCTCTTTTATGTTTATGGTTTTTTTTTTTTTTGCTTTGAATTTGAACTTGTCTGCGCTGCGCTCCTTTTGTGTCTATGTTCTGTGGTGTCATAAATCAAATTAATTGACTCTCATTTTTATTAAATTCATTTTTATGTAGGCCTTTTGTCATTTTTTATGCTTTTTATAGTTAGATTCAAACAAGCGTAATTTATTTGCGAAATTTATTTCAAATTGATAAGCAATCGCAGTGGCACATCATGTCTATGATAAGATAGTTTGCTAAAATTTACCAAGCTTGTTAGTAATAATATTGACTTAAGACTATTTTTATTGAATATCTTTCAATTACTCAACAGTTTTAAGCCAACAATTGCATATTCCTTATATTTGCTTGACAAACTAAACTAAACGAAAGCCTTACGGCTCAAATTGGTCAATTTGAATTGATAGAAATAATATTATTTTAATATTAATGTTGTTTACAGTAACTTAACGAAGCATAAAAACTTAACGAAAGTTAGCAACTTATGAAATTTTAGCGGATTTTAAAAACCAAACAAACATTTGAAAACTTGACGATACTTTAAAAAATTTGTGGAAAAACTTTGCGAACATTTTTCTACATAATGAAAGCTTAGAAACTTCGAAAAACATCGAAAGTTCAAAAACTTAACGGCAACTTTAAAACATCGAAGGCTTATAAAGTTACTTAACGCAATATTGAAGACTTGACGAAAGTTCAAAAACATCGGGAGTTCTGAACGGAATTTTAAAAACATTTAAAATTTAAAAAATCCACGAAACGGTTGTGCAAATAAAAAGTATGTTCAAGACCTCGAAATGAGTTTATTTCCAATAGCTACCATTCATACATATAATTTAACAAGCACCTCGAAAACTTACAACTAAAAATGTAGTATGTACCTACTATGTGAATTAACATCAAAGGGACCAGAAAAAATATTCAATAATAATTCCATAAAAGCAATTCTTGACCTTGATATTTTCATTGCCATTTGTGAATTCTTCCAAATTTTGCTCTGTTGTGTCTGGATAAGTAAATCAAAATAAATATTGTAAATATAACGAAAACTCATGTTCTTTATTGTTTTCATTTTTATTATGTTATTTGTTTTTATTTCAACTTTGTAGTTTATTTTTAAAATTTCTTTATTTATCCTTTTGCGTTGATATGCGAAGTGATTTATTTATTCACTTAAATTGGAAATTTTCTTTAGTGCTACTATAGAACATAGGGAGAATATTAATTGCGGCTTCATTCAAAGTGCTTTACTCTATTTTTATAAATATATATGTAAAAATGGTTTTTAATAAAATGCACAGTATCTGAGCAAAAAAATAGAATTTCTGAAGAAAAACTTAAAATTTCAAACTTTTTTCAAGGTACTACATTGCTTGCACGGAAAAAAGTTAAGGCGATGCTTCTATTAATATGTTCTCGTTAAGTTAAGCTTTTTCGCCATGAACAAATTCTACAGCTATGTTGTTGGTATGGTAGATAACCACAGAAATCTCTATCTTCAAGAATTAAAGGCTACTGAGTTGTGTGAAATATTATATATTATAATATTTTTTTCTCTGAATGATAAAATAAAAAAAAATTAGCAAAATATATATTTTATACAAAATCACTGGACAGAATTGGTCACTATGGTTAAGCCAAAATAATAACACACACTACTAATAGCTTTCATATTAATGAAAAATTCAATAAAGGCCCATAAGCAATCCTAAAATGCTCATAAACGATCCTGAAATGCTCAAAAATTGTCGCCTTTTTCTTCTGAGACGGTCTATCATTAAAAGCTCTAAGTAAAAATTATGAATGAATCTTTTTTTCGAAAATTTTACACTTATAATGAGCTCATATAAAACTCAAAAGCGATACTTAAATCCCAGCGGTAAATCGATGGAGTACTCTTATTTTTCATGTATGAAAAGGTATACCCTTTGTGTTGTATATTTCACAAATGAAATTGTTACTGTGATATTTTGTTTATTTGTTTGCTGGCTGCCTGCTTTGTATATGGAGCTGTAGGCAGTTTGCTTGCTGGCTGCCTTATAGGGAGCTGTAGGCAGCCTTGCCTGTTGGCTGCATGCTTTGTATGTGGAGATGTAGGCAGTCGCTAAACTATACACGCACTTAGTAAGCAACGTCTTAAGACAATCTGTCTTTCGTTTGTTACACATTGTATATAGAGATGAAGGCAAGCTGCCTACAAAGCGGCCATCCCTTTGCAAAAAGAATTTACAGTTGTGGCTGGAGTTGTGAGCATTACTGCCTACAATGAGTATAACTATTCATCGATGTTGTTTATAAGATATTTTGTTATATCAAATATCCAGATGTGTACTTGACTCTAAATTCTACACGTTCCGAGTTTAATTTACAATATACTGCTAATTTTTTTTCTCTCATAGTTGCAGCAAAATTTTAAAATTCAACCACTATATTTTAAAACATTAAACAAAATTATTTAAGTAAAAATATTTCATATAGTGATTTATTTTTGTGGCATTTATTGTTGAAATTCAAAAATAAAACAAATTTATTTCGAAAACTAAGTTACTTTTTGACTTCCTGAAATAAAAAATGTTAATTGCTGTAGTACTATTTTTTTTTTTTCTAATAACAAAAAACTGTTTTCTTTCGAGTTTTTTCAACGAAAAATAAATGAAATTTATTGTACTTCTTCCAAAACATTGAAATAGTCTTAAAAAATAAACATATTACATCAAAAACATACGATTTGAAGAAAGACATAAAAAAACCATGAATGGGTAATAAAAAAAATTAACGCTGCCTTACATATTCAGAACAAGCAAACTGGTCCGTTTAGTGCTTTTTAAAAGTTTAAAAATTTCCTGTCAGTCTTACTCACAACGTCAAGTTAAGTCAAATAGTCACTTTAACGTGCATATATCAAACTTCAAACGTTAATTGTTAGCTTGCTTGAGCCAGCACTGACATGTTCATATGCATGCATACTGTTGTTGCACTGCCTTTTCATGAATGCTTCATTTTCTTTTAATTGTCGAAATAGCATATTGTTTAATAGCACTTTCTTTTGTCTCGACTACACTAAAATAAACAAAACAACGCCTTTTACGTAAAACTTTGAACTTTTCCTTCAACACATTGCATTTCCATAAACAGATTTTACATCATATGTGCGTCTACAATTGTAGCTATTAATAACAACTGCGTGGTTTTTTGGGGGGAGTTGACGCTAAATTTACAATTTTATTGCAGTTTACGAAAATTCAAATTCAAAGTTTTAACTTTGGTCGAGAATTTTCCATTCCGAAATGATTTATGTAAACATTTTCTTTGCTATTTAGCATTACAAAATATGCATTTTGTGTGTTGTTTATTTTTTAACATTTTTTATTACTTCTTTTTTCATTGCAGACTTTACTTTCGGAGACCACCACCGACGATCACCATTGGCCACCGGAACTTATATTGCTACGCGAGAAATTTACAGCAAAAAGTCAATTAGAAATCGCACAGTTACAGATTAAGCATGAAGACGAGGTACAATTTCTTTCAATTATTTAACAAAAATTTAATTTTTCACACACTTTTTCTTTTCCCTCCTCCTCTTTTTAGATGTCGCGCCTAAAAATAGACTATGAAAAACAACTTAATCGCAAGAACAAACGTCATTCCAATTTTGATCTAGCACGCGATTTTGATCAATTAAAAGCTGAACGTGATAGTTTGCGCGAGTTGTCAAAAACCTTTCGTCATGTGCTTGTTGAATTGGCTAAATGTGTGGTGAATTGCGAAGATGAACTCAGCGAAACGGTCTGTATTGAGGTACAGAAGTTGCTTGCGAATCGTTCAATAGACCAACCAACTATACCGGATCTAAATCTCAATTTAAGCTCATCATTGCTGAATTCCTCCTACAATTCAATATTGCAATCCAAACGTTTTGTGCCTGATGTGAGCAGTTTATTGGAAATAATTGAAGATCCAAATCTTAAAAATTTCATTAGCAACAAAAGTAGTGCTGCTGATTTTGGTGGCGGCAACGATGAACATGAAGATTTTGATTGGAAAGATTGCATGGAGCGGCTTAGATCAGAAGCTGTTTACCTGTACCAACTTTCGGAGGAAATGAAACGCAAAAATAAACAAGGTTGCGCCAGTGAATCTAGTGATGGCGAGAAAAACGATAGCTGCTGTGAGGCAGAGGATGGCCTCAAAATATCACTACAACATCCGGTGCATAAATTCATGCGTGCCAATTCGTTGAATGAGCAACAGTTAAGTAGCAATACATGGCAAATGACAAAACCACAACATTTGCTAAATTCATTGCCGCCAGATTTGAATCGCCTGCAGCGACAAGCATCTGCAGAAGATGTTACCAACTCAAGTCATTGTAATGCATCAGAATTGAATTTTCAATTGCATGAACTGAAAAATCGTCTTCTTAAATCTGAATCAGATCGCGTAAAACTACAACAAAAGCTTGAACATACCATTAAGCGCAACGCAGAGTTAGGCGATGAATTGCAAACTTTGCGTGATCAGTTCACGCCTTTGGACTCGCTCAACCGTGCTGATTATGCTGAAGGTTATGGACTTGGTTTATTGAAGAGTCCTGAAAATTTATCAGCTGATAGATTGTCAGCAAATTTTTCGCAATTGCAGGAACGTGCACGTAATTTACTATCGTCACCCACGCAGAAAAAACAGGAAAATAACAATGATGTCACTGTGGTTTTGCTGCAGATGATTGAGGACTTTTGTCGTGAGGGTGATAAAGTGGTGGAGTGCAGTAAAAAGGATCGTGAGGATTTACAAAAGCAGGTGAGTCTTAGAAGAATGGGGTAGTTTTAGAAACTAAAAAATTGAGTTGTAAGACTCGAGAAAGAATTTTTTATGCTTTTCTTTTTTTATTATTTAAAATAGGTTGTAAATTATTGTCGTTAAGTTGTTTTTATTAGTAAATTATGCTTTATTTCGTCATGCTGTAGACTAGGTTTTCATTATCTATTTCATTTTGAACTATCTTAATCCAGTTTAATGCATTCAAAATAAATTAAATTGATCACTGCTACCACCAACTTAATTCCTCATTTAAAATATAATGGTCAGTTGTTGCTCTAATGGTAATAACGACGTCATAACGTTTTACAAAATATTGCTACACTTTTTGTTGATGTGTTCAACGTTTATACATACTATTTTGAAGTTATGCCCTTATATTAAAAAAAAAAGAAAGATGTGTGAGCAGCTTTCATTGAAACTGATGCTTAGAAAGTTTTTTTTGCATAATATTTGAAAGTCATGGATCTAAAACTGGTTGTACTATTTATTTTTTTTCCAAAAAAAAACCATTTAGGTACCACCAATTTTATTATTAATCTTCAATTCTATTAACATTTTTAGCAAAATATTTAAGTGCAAAAAATCTTGTATTTAATAATTAATGAGGCATAATCACGTTCTTATTTTGTTGTTTAAAATTTTTGTGAGCTTTTGTAAAAATGTTCTAAACGCATGCTTAACGTAAGTGAACCATTTTTTTTAGATTTATTTTTCTCTTTTGATTTTATTAATAAATTTAAGTTCGTAGTTTAATTTACATATTATTACTAAGTTCTTAGTTCTGTGAAGAGCTTAATTTTCAATTCTTTTGCGTTTCACAAGAAAATTTAAAAAAAAATAAAAACCGGAAGTTTTAATTTTCGGTTTTAGGAGTTATTTAAGCGTTATTTTTTATACGATTTTGATTTTGTAAACCACCGATTTAATTTTTATGAAGATAAAACGCACCATAGTCAAATTGATAAATGTTTTGATCTAAAAATATATATTATACATTGATAACAAAAAATAAATAAAAAATTATTCACAAACTCAAAATAAAAACAAATAAATCAGATTGATGCCGCCGACAAACAACGAAAAAATACCCAACAATTTCTGGAAGAACAGGCTGCCGAACGTGAACAAGAGCGAATCGAGTTTTCGCGTGAAATTGAACGTTTGCAATTGATGCTACGCGATAAAGAGAAAGAGCGCAGTTCCTATGAGAATGCCTCTAAGGAGGTGAGTCCAAAATCTATTGACTACGTTTTGACTTTATTTTCTTATTTGGTTCATTGAAAACGGGTTACTGCAGTTTTATTAATTAAGTTATTCTTTTCCTCTGATATAGTTTATATGAATGTGGCTGTAAATTTTGATAATTTGATTTCTCTGTTTAATATCTTAATACTTAACCAATATATGTATGTGGTGTTGATTATATTATAATACTTGAATTATTGATTTTAATATAATTCTACTTATATAAAAAAAATGATTTATATTTTAATAGTTTTAAAACGAATTGCTTATCTAACTTTGTTTGAAAATATGTTTTTAATGTTGGTTGTGTTTAGAATGGTATTTGATTTTATATAGAAGAACAAATATATATTTTTTTCTTTTGTGTTGCTAATAATCATGTATTTTGATGAAAAATATATTTTCTAAAAAAACCTATTTCCTAAAAAAAACTTTATTTAAGTTCTCCATTTGAACACCTTACCAGTTTATTTTATTTAATTAATTTTTTTATATATTCTTATTATGTATATTAAATTTAAAAGGAAGTCTGATAAAATGCGTGCAAACCAAAATTCTGGTCATGAATAATTTTTTTTTGGAACTATAGCTTTCTATGTATGAGTGTGCGAATAAAACGACCAAGTTGCTTAGTTTCCTACTCGTACTTATACATATGAGTACTTGTTTGTTGTTCTTTCTACTATTTTAATTTCAAATTGCTTCTTTTTAACGCCTGACATTTTAAACAATTGTTCTTCCGTGAAATAGCTCATTTTCTTTTCATTTCAAAATACACAATAGACAAAATACAAATTTGCTGGATAGCACTGGCACTTAAGCAACTTGCTATGCATACATAGCATTTATAATTTGACTCGCTAAGTTTGGGTTTTTGTTTTTGAATTCCTATACAATTGCTAGCTATAGATATCTAGTAGCGAATTGCAAATGAAACGCAGACTGTGATACACTTCACGGAAATGCATATTAAGTATAATAAACAACTCGCATCAGGAAAAAATTCTCGCACTTGCTTAATACCTCACCATTAAATTTATAATTCGGAAGCATAATAATACTTCCATAAAATAGAGCCAACAAGAAAATAAACTCAATTAAACAAAATATATGTAACAAAAAAATGTATTGACGTTTTATTCACACTTTTGAATATTTGAAAAGCATCTGTTTCAAATCTCACATGCTGTAAGTCTCAAAAGCAGCGTCGAATTCACTTCATACGCTAAAGACTTTGTACCTCAATGCCAAAACTATTGCGCAAACGACAGTGTTACTAAAGTAACACATTAAGTAGGTTATTTTAGAATAATTTTATTTATTTGCTGTTTGTAGTTTTATTTGTATTATTTTTACACTTCTAATTTACTAACGAAAAATAAAAATAAAATTTATTTTATTTTTAAATTTTCACGCTGCACGATTTATAAACAAACACCAAAAATAAAACTAAACAAAAAACTCAATCATGAAAACGCACTTTTTTCACGTCTACTAAACGCATGTGTGTAAATGTATATCTACTATGTGTCTGACCCTGAATAAAAAAATAAATATTCCCTTCGTTCCACATAAATCATCCAATAATTTGAACTGTCACAAGAATTTTCAAATTTCGAAATTTCATGCGAGGATTAATGTAAGTTTTTGGCATGCTTATGCTGCTATGCTGTTTCCTATTTTTTATTTCAAAATAAACATAATTCGTACACACATACTTGAACCAAATAAAATAACTTTTAAATAATTATTCTTAAACTTTAAGGTCGAACAGCTGGAGTCCCAAATACGTGATCTTAATCAAAAATTAAATGATAGCAATGATAATCGCGATAAATTTGAGGTTGAGCTCAAAGCTTCCATAGATAAAATTTTTGTTTTGCGTGAAATTATTGTTGAATTGGAGAAACAAGTGGAGACCAAAGCGCTGAACGAACATGTGTTGGAGGAAAAAATTAAGGTCAGCTGTCTTAAATTTATTAACATAATTAATATTGAACTTTAAATATATTTCTTAACATAGCAATTGAATGAATTTATCAACTTGCAATCCCAATCTAATGATATGCTACAACATGAAGCGCAAAGTCTTAAAAGAGAAATCAGCATTAACTATATGGAGCGTGTACGTCAACTGGAAGAAAAACTACAAAATGTGCGTCCCACCGCAGAGCAGAGTATGGTACTGGAACAAGTGATTGAACAGGTTCGAGAAATGCACAAACAACCCTATGTATTTTGTTTCATATTTTTTTCTTTCATAGCTGCACGACATTGAAAATACACTCGATATTAAAACCAAAACGCTTGAATCTCTACACAATTCGATTTCCTCAAATTCATGCAGCCTTAGCGCTACCGAAGATGTTTCTGTGCATGGCGCAAAAGTACAAATGCCGCCGTTGACATCACTACCAACGACTGCCCCACTTGTTACACCACCACAAGGTTCACCATTGCATCCATCGCCGCGTCAACATTCACTATCTATGGAGGGTGTGCAACGTATTGTGGATAAACTATCGAAGCATACGCGTGTCGAAGAGGCTGCCATTAAGCGCATTAAAGATTTAGAAATGCAAATTGCTTCGATGCGTAGCTCCTGTGTGGTGAGTTTATAAAAAAGTTATTCTTCATATTTGAGGGGAAATTGTTGAAAAGTTTTATAAAGCATTTACATAAAGCTTTTCATTGTTGTACTAAAAATGTTTCTGTGATAAAAAGTAGAACTTTCGTTACGTCGCTTTTATCTTTACTTAAAAAAAAAAAAAAATAATATTTCTTTTTCTTTTGCAATTAGAACTTCTGATTTTTAATCAAATTAGTCATATGATAAGCGTTGTACTTGTTGTTGATTCAAGTTTAAAGTTCTATTTAGAGTTTGACTTTTTTTGGGAATTGTATGTTCGAGAAATGGGCGGTTTTAAGGGAACATTGTTTTCGTTTTTGTCATTGGAAAAATAATTTTCAAAAACGTATTTAATTTGATTTTGATGTTGCATATTTTTTATTCAAACCCTATTTTAAAATATTGTAAACAAAAATATTCGAATAATCTGAATATTTTCTAAAGAACTAATTTTTGCTCGAAAAACTTTTAATAACCAAAAACTATACTGCAAAAATGGTTCAAGCATCAAATTTGTGCTATTTCTTAAAAAATTATTAATTTTTTCTATTTCAAAATTAATATATATATGTAGTTCAAAATTTTTTCATTGTTCATGCAAACAAACTTCGGTTATCAGTTAAATATTTTTTAAACCGATAAAAAAAAGATGTGCATGTGCTCACATGCACGACTCTTTCTACATTTTGAATTCCACTATGAGTGTTAATGTAGACAATGGTAAAAATTTTTTGCTAAGTTTTGATGGCTTATACTGTCGAACAACGGCGACAGATGCTTTTGCATCTGATCACATGCACAAAAGCAGGATTCTCTTTTTTCTTTTGGTAGTTAATATTTTTCGAGCAAAAAAAATTTTACTATTCAATATTTTTAGCTCATTCCTACATTTATTCTATTTTAAAATGAATTTTAAAAAAATGCATGCGGTCACATGCATGAATAAACATGACGGGGGTTAAAAATAAAAATCAGAAGCTGCAAATTTAAAAATCATTGAATGCGGCTCAAAACTTAGAGAGTAAGAGGGCCAAAAGACAAAACACTATTTCCTGTTTTTATAGGAATTTTGCCAAATAATTTTTTTAAGTTTTCTTTTTATACCAAAACTGAAACCTTAAATATTAAATACTTAAAACACTTAAAACGCAACCTTGCTCCACTGTTTTATAGACATTTATAAGCACCGACGGTCGTGTGCCACACAAGCTCTTATAATGTTGCTCCCTCATTTGTATGAAGAAGCCTAATAAACTCAGCAACGAAAATGTTGCTGCTCTTTAGAATGTCGTGCAATTGTGTTCATTCAGTTTCCGTTTGTTCGAACTTGTTAGTAGACATACGATTGCCTTGTGTGTTAAAAAAAAACTTAACTTTTCTTATTATTATTTTAATTTTAAAATTCGGGCGCGAGTCAGCCCTAATTTGGTTTTCAATTATATTTTAGTTTTTAAACATTTAACAATGCAAATTAATTGAAAGTGAAACTTTTAACTAAGTATGTGTCTGTCAATCACTGTCAATCTGTAACAATTGTTTTCGTTTTACTTTTTATTTGTTTATCCTTGTGTTTTGTATAATTTGTGTTGCTTGCTATGTTCTCACGTATCAGTTCGTTTAAAATGAGTCCTATCAGGGTGAGTGTCGAAAATTTTTAATCTCCATTGAATATTTTTTAATTATTGTTCTTAAAGTTAAAAAATAAACATTTAGCACGAATATTTTTACCACATTTTTTTTTTTTTTTGACAAAGTTCCAAGTATTTTTATTTATTAAATTCTATTTATTAAATAGCCGACGATTAAAACATTTCGAAAATGTTTATTATTTCAAATAATCAAACGAATATTTAAATGCATGCTCAACCTTTTTTTAAATATTTGTTTTTATATTTTTGTTTGTTTTGCTTGGCGTTTATTCAAAAAACGAAAACAATATTAAAGTTTGTCATTTTTATGCATCATACATTTATCCCTTGTATATTTCTATAAAAAGTGTACACCAGGAAGCTTGCATATTTGCAGCTGTTGCTTTTATTTTATGTTAGATATTTGCAAAATTTGTATTTTTAGTAATTGGGACAATAGGCTAATATTTGAGTGTTTATGTTAGCAAATTGTTCCGGGTTTGCTTAAATATTTACTTGCTTGTGTAGTAAAAATTGTTATAATATAGATCAGGATTACCAAGTTGAAAAGAAGCAATTCTCGGTCTTCAAAAAAACAAACATATTTTTGTCTTAAATAGTAAAAAGTAATAATTTTTTTTGGGAACATTTTTTTTTTGCTCCTTAATCAAAAATTTTAAGTAACTACGTGTCACAAAATTCGTCAAATTCCCAGCTATTCCAGATATTTTTGAATTACTACCAGGCCCCCGGCTTTGTCATGAAATTCTGGGCTTGACCGGGTCAATCTCGGCTACTTGGAACCTTCTAAATTCGTTATTTTACAAAATTCGAAAAAAGACACATTGAAGGAGTCGAAAAATTGCTTTGCAATTTTGTATTTAAAGAAAATATGTTAATAAAATATAATATTAGAAAAAAAACTTTAAATTACTCTCATCCACCAAAAGCGATTATACAGCAATTAGTTAGTTACGAGAGTATTGCTCAAGTACTGTAGGGTGTTTATATGCAGTGTTAACCGAATAATGTGCTTTGGCTAATTTTATCTGTTAAAAAAAAGACACTGGAAATAGTTCTTGTAAACAAAGTTTTTTAGTTCTAAAGTACTGCGCGTTCCCAATAATGCAATCAAAAACCCAAACCGCCAAAAAACAAAAACCAAAGACTCCAAAAACATAAAAAATTTGTTTATAGAATAAGCAAAAAAAAAAAAAATACAAATGTGAAAATACATTTGGTAACACAGGCATTTTTTTTTTCTATGCTATATTTGGAGAAGCACTTCTATTCAGCTGTAAATTCTTGTCGAATGAACGTTCAACATATCAACAGCAACTTTTTAGTTCAACGCATTCCTGCACTGCTCGTTTACAAATTAAATAAAACTTTTTACACCTCTTTTCTCCACGCAACCCTTTCTATACTTAAAATGTACATCAGTCATCATTTGCGTTCATAAACCACACAATCAGCTTGTAGATGGAAATGCTTCAAAAAGTGCAGCAGCAAAATAAATTTTATCCAATTTCGCACCCGCATTAGCTACGCAGCAGCATCATTTCATTTGCTCTTCTGTTACGCTACTGTTGGATGGTATCAATTTTGTAATACATTCTCCAGTCGGTGCTGTATTTAAATTTGAATATCGCGCCTCATGTGTCATTCACTCGCACTTTACCGACTGTCGTTTTTTTCTTATCCTCCAATGCTTTTGTTTTTATTTCCTACTTCAATTCAAGTGGCTACACTGCTGTTATTTTGCGCGTAACTGATGCCTCCTGTTGTTTGTTTTTTTATCCATTTAACAGCAAGTGCATGTATGTATTGGTATTGAATGATTCGTTGTATGTATTTGTTTCTGGATTTGCTAAGCGTAGGTTCATGTGGAGTTGATCCATGATCTCTTTTATGAACTTTTAAATTGATATCAGCTTCAGAGGCAGTTTTAATTAAATAGTTTTTTTAATCATGTTTCTAGCTTTATGTTGAGAAGAAACAATGACGTACCATTGTTTGTTTTTTTTTTTTTTTGAAATAATGTTGATTTTTAAAGAACTATGAAAACAAAGAAGCCATGAAATTTTAAAGTTTAAGCTGAGCAGAAGTTGTTTATCATAACCAACTAAGGGCTGTCCTAGAAAAGAATGGCTCTTTGTTTTGTAGTAATAAAAAAAATACTTAATTTTTTTTTTTATTAATAATGACAGAATGTATGTACAATGACATAAAAATTATCAGCAAATATTTCAGGGGTCTAATAACAAAAGTAGACAAGTCCTTCTGATGTGATTTTACACAAACTGAGAAAAACACTTTACAAACTTGTTAGCGTGCTATAGCCAAGAAAAAATCCATAAAATAAAAGAAAATCAAGTTTTTATTATTTTAAGAACATATCTAGCACGGTATCTTTTAAATAATAAGGGTTATTTTAATAAAATGAATGGACATATCTAACTCTGTTTCCAAATGGCGGACATAGCTAGTTTCATTTGTAAGCATACGGGACATAACCAAGTTTGTTGCTAACATGCAAACCAGGGACGTATTCAGTAAAATAATAATCAGTGAAATAATATTAATCATCTTTATTCATAAAAACACATAGAAATATAACATCACGGAGATATCGGTTTTGTTATGCGGTTTTGGCATTCTTTTAAGCAAATAAGAATACACTAACAATAATGTACACGGGACCGAAATAATATGGGACGTGTAGCAACCAGAAAGTGAAAAATCGGTACGTTTTAATTTTTTCCGGTCAATTTTAAATTTTTTTATAAGAAAGAAAGAAGGAGAAAAAAAAACTAATCATAATTTCGGGTACCTCGATCGATAATTGCCCGAAAACCATACCCACTTTGTTGGAAAATTTGATAACTTCTATAACTTGCACCATTTTTCAAATCAATATTTTTGAAAATGGGTAGACAACTTAAAACAGAAGGTGCTAATCCAGTTTTCAATATTAACCTTAACCATAGTAATGTGCTTTGTCCATATTGTGACATATGAGGCTATTGTAATCCGCTGACACATCTCTAAAAATTAAAAAAGTTTTTATTTTGAACCGCTCTAATATACATTTATATAAAGAACTTACCATGACCTTTCTTTTTCATATATAACTTTTTTTTAACTTGTTTTTTTTTTAAGCAAGAATGATATTTTATTAAATTTAATAACCCTAATAAAAACGTGAACGTAGTTGTATTCACAACTCTACTTAGAAAACTAAACTTTTATGGTTTGCTGTTAATCTGTAAATTGGTATTTACAAAAACAAAGTGCATTTTTGTTTGCTTTAAAGTATTTTCTATTATATTGCAACAACAACAAAACAATACAGAGTGTGACAAAAATAGGTTTTGACCAGCAAAATGGTCAGCGAGCCCATCGTGCACTGGTCGCCGTGATATAAGTATTTGCTACAACGATTTCATGTCACGAATTTTGAGGAAATTTACAGGCAGCCCTTTATTTGAATATCTAAAACAAAACAAAACAAAAAGTCACTTGTTTTGCAATGTAAACAAAGATCCGGCCCTGGAATTACCTCTCTTTCTTCGCAACATTTGTCTTCTATTTTTCCGAATGTGCATGCCTTTTTCTACCTTTATTTGGAAGTACATCTCAAGCATTATAATTCATTTTGTATTTGCAATTAAAATAAGTTTAATATTTCCCTAACTTTTTATTAAAATACCGAGCACCGACACTCACAAAAACGTTCGAGCGCAATTGAAAATGGAGCGTTCTTATTGGCTAATGTGGACTTAACCAGCTTTGTAAGTGACATCGGAGGACATATCCAATTCTGTTGCTCAACTGTAATTTCAAAGCAAAATAGCTTTGGAACGTAGCGTATTTGGTCTGATATTTAATTTAAAATTTGAATCTGAATGACCGATGAAAGTGTTACCATAAAAATTTCAAAAATTTACCATTTGTGACTTGTCTACTTTTGTTTGTAAGCCCCTGATTTATTTCCTATAAAATTTTTTTATTTTTTCTTATTGTCCTTCATTAAGATTTGTGCTGTTCTTTTGTCGACATTACCGTACGATCATCCCAATTTAGTTCTGAATTCTTGTACATTTTTTGTACTCTAACTACTCTTTCAAAGATCTATTTTCATTAGAGCTCAATACCTCTCAATTGGTTGAAGCTCTGGGCAGTTAGGGGGATTCGCTGTTTTTGGTATTGTTGCTAAATCGGGCCAGAACAACACAGTTCTCTCATGTGGACGAATAAATGGTAGAAGACGTTTTTCCGAGGCATTCGTCAACATAAATCTTGAACAAAAAGGCTGCTTCTCAGCCCACTAGTGCATATGACCTGCCAAACCATATACTGCTTCAAAAGTGTTGTGATTTTCTACCCTCTAAATTTACTTTGTACCTGCCCTTATTCGTAGAAGTATAAAATTTGGACCCAGGTAGCCTTTTGAATCTTGCTCTAAAGTATGCTTCAGACTCGCTATTGTGCAACAAACTACTTTTCATCAGAACAATTTGGTATTTTTTTAACCCTGTAGGTCTTCAAATTACTTTTCGTCTTTATTTTGTGTACAGTAGATTTCGAGGTACCAGCTCTAACCACCATTTCTCGCACTAAAGTGTTGAAAAGTAGCTTGAAGAGTTGCTTCACATTCGTAACTAACTTTGAGCCTAAGAATTCAGGTTTTTCATTCCATCCGGAAGAAACCCCGTCTTTAACAGTATCGTTCACCTTTTGAACCGGAGCATTAAGTCAAATAGACTACATATTATGCTTTTTAAAATTGAAGAGCCCACTTTTATCGTCTGATGCATCGAGTTTGTTCAACTTTTAACAAAAGATGATAGTATTATTATTAACATTTTGTTGTCACAAATTCCGTGGCACAAAAGCAATTGAAAATGCAATACTGTTGCAAATATTTAAATTAGTAACAATTGAATTTAATTTATTTAATCAAACGCGCCGATTTCTTAAGACTATTAACCAAACAATTCTTTTTTCTTTTATTTTTTCATTCTCTCTCTCTCTCTCTTGCTCTGATTTATTTAGGAACTGCAGCATGAACGTGACTCGCTGCAAGAACGCATGTCAGAGCAGAAAGAACGCATTTCAGGATTACAGCAACGACTCGAAGAGCAACGTCAACGCGCCGAGGAGTTACAACGTGCCGGCAACTCAGATCTTAACATCAGAATTCACGACATGCAAAATGAATTGCGAAATCTCAAAGAGATGCTGGGATCACGTGACAAACAGATCGCTAACATGCGACAACAATTGGATAAGAGTAAAATGGCTACCGATCGCTTGGAAGCAGAATTATCAGTATCACAGCAACCCGATCGTAGCATAGTTGAACGTTTGGAAGCAGAACTGAAGTTGCGTAAAGGCGAATTGCAGAAATTGAAAGATAAAATAAAATCTGAGATGATTAATAAATTGGCACTGCCCGATCTTATGCAAACCATGTTGGAGGATAAAAATGAAGAGATTGATCATCTGAAAGAACAGTTGGAAGGAAAGGAAAAAGAGTTGCAGGCTGCCTTAGAAGCAAATTTCAGCCGTAATTCTTCAGGTGCTGCTAATGAAATTGGTGCCGGCGCTAAAAGCGATGCTAAAGAAGAAGCTAGCACTAAGTTAAGCGCACGTACGCTTAGTGGTATTTTATCCATTACAGAATTTGATGAACCCGATGTAATGAGACGTGCTGCTGTAGCAAACTTGGATACGCCATTAACGCTGCCTGAAGGTGCTCCTGGTGGCAATTATATGCAGCAAACAATGGTAAGTGCTTAAATTAAAATAATCAAAAGTGTACTACTAACTTTAATCTTCTCTTTACTTTAGGAAACCTCAAAAGAAGCTGTTGCCAATTTAACCGAAAAGCGCACCGATGAACTTTCAGCCTTTACAAATTTGCACCCCACCAACACCTTTGATAATCCACATTACTTCCAAGATCCAAATATGCATATATCTGGCAAAGCAGGTAGCACTATTACGCCTACATTAGTGCCAAGACAGATTAACTTCTCCTCATTCACGGAAAACTCTAAGATTAAGCAGTCAACGCCAACCAATTTCAATTTTGATATGCCAGCGCAGAGGTCAAGACATGACAGCTTGAACAAAAATGCCGGTGAACAGCATGCAGAGTTTGAAAAATTGCAGAATGAGCTTAAAAGTGCAACAGAAGCTGTAAAAAGGGTGGAAAAAGAAAAACAGGACGCTCTAGCGACCAAAGAACTGGAATTGAAAGATTTGGAAGAAAGCTTGCTGTCGACTAAACAACGTTTGGGTGGGTTGCAAGAAGATTTGATGAATAAGCAAAAAGAAATCAAGGAATTGCAAGATGAAAACTTAAAACTCAAACAAATTCACGATGAAATTGCTCAAAAAAGCGCAGATATTGAGGAGTTGCTTAAACAAATCACTATGCTGAAAGCAGAAAACAGTTCAAAGAGTGAAGCACTCAGTAAACATGAGAAAAATCTTGTTAATTACCAGCAAAATGAAAATAAATATCTGCAAAATATAGCAGAATTGGAAGCAAAAATCTTGGCGCTGGATGCTTATTCTAACTCTGAATTGGTCAGCTTAAGAAATGACTTAAAAACTTTGAGTGAGACACATATGCAATGCAAAAGTTCTCTGGAAGCACACTCACGCTGTAAACAACAGTTGGAAGCACTTAATCAAGAGATCAAAGCTAAAGACGAACGTTTGTTAATGCTGAATACTAAACTTTCAATTGCTGAAGATTCAGCGCGTCAGTTCCAGCAGCAAACTGCATCATTGGAACAAGAAATTGAAAAGTTGCGTAGTCAACAACAAAGCGACAATAGCTCCAAACAATTTTCCGTGGATGAAATTGCACAGCAGGTCGAGAAGGAACTGAACTATTCGGCGCAATTAGACTCAAATATATTAAAGGTAATAAGGAATTTTTATATCAACAGCTGAACTGAAGTTTTTCTGCAGCCATTTAAGAATCCAGCATTTTTGAGTCCTTTATTGCATCCGAATTAAGATATGAAATTTATGAACCTACAGAAAATTTGTCAAATGACAAAATCACTCATGCGCCATGGTCGCTAAACTAAGTACAAAACATATCAGCCCGGATGTAATATAGAACTTAATAAGTTAAAATAATTTGGTTACACAAAAATATGGCAAAATGAAACTTTCCGATGAACTAGCTAACTATTTTTTTTACTTTTGTCCAACTTTTTTTCCTTAGGCAATCGAAAGCGAAGAAGAAAATAATTTGGACTGTAAGAATGTACAAAAAGCGCAATCAGCACGTGCACCTACTGTAGCTGTGGAGCAACAAACGAGCACCGATGATGAAAATTTTACTGGGGAACGTATCTTGTTGAATCAACTAGAAGCGCTGCGCGCTCAAATTCAAGTTGAACGTGAGCATTCTGCAGAAGTACGTCAAGAACTGCTGCAGGAAAAACTTCAATCGCAAGATATACAGGAGCAGGATGTTGTCATTATTGAAGCAATGCGTAAACGTCTAGAGACAGCTCTCGTACAGGAAGATGAACTACACAAACAACTAGATCAAGAACGTGAAAAATGCGAACGTCTACAATCGCAGTTGACGGTGCTGCAACGTACAGAAGCGCGTCGCAATAGCGCTTTGCTGAAATCACCCACCGAATCACCACGTAAATCACCACGCATTTCTGATTTTGAATCTGAATTAGCCGAACGTTTCCGAAGCGAAATTAAAATGCTGACAGCGCAAAATGAACGTGAGCGCGAACGTATCCTTGATTTGCAACGTAATTTAGAACGTGAACATGTACGTTTCGACACTGAGCTGAAAGACCGTATCGAATACAGTGACAAACTGAAAAAAGAGATGGAAAAGCTTTCGCGCGATAAAGAGCTTTCCGAACAAGAGGTGGAACATTTGCAAGAGCGATTAGTGCTGCAGGCACAAGAGATTGAAAGTCTAGAGGCGCGTATTGCTGCGCTGCAGGAAGGTGAAACACGCCGTATATCCTGGCGTGATCGTCAACAACGTGAAAATACACAAAATGCTGCCGAAATACAAGAACTGAAAACAAAAATAAACACATTTGAGGCTGAGCGTGATAGTCTGTTACAAACAGTGTCGCAACTGCGTGGCGATATTGAACGCAGCGCCTCCAGAGAAGCCAAATTAGCAGAAGCGTTGGCAAATGCGAATGAAAATGCTGCCGAGTACGAAGCAATGGCAACCGTACCACAACAATTTCTGCAAAAGATGGAACAGATCAATGTGCTACTTGCCGAAAATGCCAAAGAAAATCGTCAAATGGCAGAGACAGTACAGTTTCTAGTGGAGGAGCGCCGTCAATTGCAAAAGAAATGCCAAGATTTGGAGAAACAATTGGACTCGAATGTTAATGCAAGTGAATTGGAAGAACGTTGTAATCATTTGATTGGTCGTTATCTACGTGTCGAATCACATCGTAAAGCATTGGTTTATCAAAAGCGTTACCTTAAGATTTTGGTGCAGAACTATCAAGATAAAGAAGCGCAAGTATTGAATGCAATTTATGTTGAAAATTCTATGCCGCAGCCACCTAGAGATATGAAACGCCTTTTTAAGTCAGTTGAAAATAAATTGATTTTTTGGAACGCTATTTAAATTTTTATTTGATTTTTTTTTCTAGGACTGTTGTCATAGCTATAATTGCCATACAACGTATGAAATTCATTGGACGTAATTGGCGGACGGGTAAACGGATCGTATCGAAGTCGGTGTTTACCATAACTCAGCAGAAGTAAGTGAAATTCACATTTTGATTTCATATGACATTAACTATACTTAAAATTTAGTGAAGTGCTCAGGATTGGTTCTTCTTCAAGAGTGGTTCTCTGCAATTTGTTTTTTTTCTGAAGTTCCTATTCCTACTTAAGTCTTACTAAAAGATTCTTTTCCTGTCTCTGTCAAATAGTGGCCCACTAAAATTTAATGAGAATGGTTTCACCGCATATCCGCATATTGTCTTAAACATGGGTCTTAGTAAAATAAATCAAATAAAACAAAAACAAATCTTTTATCACTAAAAGTCTATTGACTTTTATTCTTTAAAAACTTTGATGTATTTCTGTAATAGTTAATTTCTATAAATCTTTGGTAATTTTTCTTCTACCCAAAATTTTGTTTGCTTATTGCTAACTTCACATAAAATAAGTTTTTGTTGCTAAATTCAATTATTTTCAATTACGTTAGGCTGTCCTTAAAAATATATAACGCGATTAGAGAAAACTTCCAAAAAATCCATAAATAAAACGTACGAGAAAAAGAAAAAACTAAAAATACCTATGTACCTTAGAGTACTGTGCAAACGTATGTTATATCGAGGTGAAACTATCATGCGCACGATTGAATTTTGTTTTGTTTATTTGAAACAGCTTAAACCTCATATTTATTTTAGGTTGCTGAATTTGAATGTGGTGCTGATTTTTTGAAACTTTTTGAATTTGTTTATTTTCCTAACTTATTCCTTTTTACCTTATACCCTTAGTACAGTGATAAAGCAGCCCAAAGTAACAATTAATGTGCAGGTTAAACTGAATAAATTAGACAAGAACTCTACAAAGTAGAAGAACATCTCAAAATAAGGTCTTATTGATAATTTGAATATTTTCACAAGTCGCACGTTTTGTTTCAAAAAATAAAAAAAAAAACCCTAGTTTTAATTTAAGATAACCGTGATGTTGATAAATTTAATGACTTAAGGAAAAATATGGTATTGAAAAATATACATTAAATTTTTAATTTTGCATTCATAAGGTCGTTTTTATGCAGGCGATCACGATCACTAATTGCTGTTGCTTTCAATGTAAAATACAAAATTCTCCTTTTCAACTATTGCATTCAATGAAAAAATCAGAAATTATCTCTCACACAATTGGTGATTGTGATGGTGTCTCCATAACTACATATAAGCTATTTTTCCTCGAGCCATCAGACTTGTCAGCTAGATTGGTAATTTAGAAAGTAATAATTAGTTGGATAAGCGGTCAATCACAAATGCAACTTAATTTTACTTTTTGCTTTGCTTACATCTGATATAAATTTAAGATGAGCACTTTTTAAACCATTTTTTTAGCGGTCATAAATAAAATTTCCACTTTTAGTTAAGTACACAAAATAGCATACTTGATTTAGGAGATATAGTTCATGGAAACAATGTATTTTTTTTAACTCGTTAAATACTGTAAAAAATTTGTTTAATTTGAAAACATCATAGGTAGCTCAGTACGGTAATATATTATTAGAAAGCATAGAACCGAATTAAAACAAAAATAAAATCATTGCATGACTACAATCACCATCATTATAATATCCTTCAAATTTAAATAAATCTAAAATCAAAATATTTTTAAGACTCAGATTGGGACAAAACACTTTAGCAACTCATCTCCACATGTTCGCAAAAAAACCGCACCCCAGAATAGAATTGTTGAATTTAAGGTTGAATGCTATTGTTATCTGACATTTTTAATAAAAATTGGTTAAACAATTTATGAAGTGTATATCTTCAAAGATACCTCTGGTGAGACTAGCTACAGCTATATATAACATATTACTAATTTCAGCGACTTCAAGAAACGTTTTCAAGAATCTCTTGCAAAAACCAATTTAACTTTAGAATTTTCCAATACCAAGTTTTTTTTATACAATTTCCTTTAGAACTGCGTTGGAAAGAAGGTAATCTAGCAAAAAATTAATTTTTAAAAAATATTAATTTTTTTGTTTTTGGAACAAAATTTCATATTAATATTATGCTTTGTACAGAGCTTATTGTTCAGTACTTTTAGTGCAAAAAACCACAAAAAAATTACAAGCGCAATTAATTTTTGTATTAACATTTTTGAGGCGTTAGTTTCAATCGCATATGTCTCAAAAGTTTTTATAAATATTTTTTTTTCTTTTCACCAATGGAGAATGAATAACATTTTCCCTAAAGAAAAAGAATGATTGAAAAATTAAATTTTCTAAGAAGAACTTGAGGCTCAAATCTGCTTTGGCACCAACGACCGACAAATTGAAATAAGCCTGATGTCGTAGGCTTAAAAGAGTTTATATAATATTTTTCAAATGTTGCTCATACGACATGAACAAGTTCATTCTGAAATGTTTTAATACATCTAAAACCAGCTCTCGATGTAATTTATATTTGTAAAAGTAAACCAATTTTGTCAATCTCCTTATAGTCTACCAAAATTTTTTAATTTTTCTAATGGCCGCTAAAAAATTATCATACCGCTATCTTGTTCGTTATGTATTTTTTAAGATGAATTAACTAATTTTTTATTATTTTTTTTTATGCAGAAATTCCCAACTGCCAAGAGTCTGGTACGCTGCCAAAGAAACAACCTCACCAACAGTAGCTGAAAATGTAATGGATACACGTTGTATGCCATTAAAATCGCCTGCATTGCTAAATGATTGCGTTGTGGCAGCTGCAGGATCAACAACGCCAAATGAAACAACTCAAACGCTAACATGGTCACGTCAGCTAGGAAGACGTCAGTAGAAAAAAACAAAAATTGTAAAAACTAAAAGCCGCCATGCTCAAAATTTATTTTTTTATCATAGTCATATAAGCCATATTGTTTCTTTTTATTTTGTTTTCATATAATAATTTGTAATATTTGTTTTCTCTATTCATGCAGTTTACGTTTATTTATTGTATTTGTAGCTTGTAAGTTTAATTGTAAGGCATTTAAATATTTAAACTTCGTTGTAAATGATATCTAAATTTTAAACTAATTGTAAGGTATTTAAGTGTTTTTTTTTTGTGTCCATTCAATTGCGTTTTTTCATGACCCCAGTATTTGTAGTTAAAGTTAACATTGATAAAACGCAAGTTACTCTTTAAGGAACTTTTAGTTTTAGACTCGAAATGACTTTTTTTATTTTTAAGTTTTAATTTTAATGTACATATGTACTCGTATTTTTTACAAACGTTAATTAAATTAAACCTGTTTTGTTGTTCTCTTTTTTTTAACTGCTTACACATAAATTTTAATTTCATCGTACTTGTAACCTTTGTGCCTTAAAGTTTTAGGCGTAAGTTGCATCTAAAATTTATTGTATTTTATAAAATTATATGAAATTTCTAAATCTGGTTTTCAAGTAACATAACTTTATCGGTTAAGTAAACAATTTTGAATAAAGTTATATATCAATGTTTTTTAATGTTGGGCTTTAATTTTGTGTGCAAGTAAGAACAAAAGAAAACATTAGCTAAGATCTACTACAGGATAGATCCTGTTATAGTCAACAGTTGGACTGTGATCGCGCTCGTCATCTTTGACATTTGTTTTCTGTGGTGGGCAGATGGCAAAAGACCTCTTATATATTTAGTTTGTTTCAAGTCAGGTATAATTATGACTGTTTGGGTATTGACGAGTTCAGGAAAGAAGACCACAGCTCTGATACCACAGGATTTATTCATAGAACTAGATCTTCAATGACCTTTAAGAGGTGGATGGAAAGAGAGTTGTGAGTAAAATTTGTATTTATTTTTATTATTAAAACAGGAGACTAAAAATTTTCTTTTTTTTAGGCTTGGCACGTGCACTTACAAGAATTCTAAAGCAATTGGATATACCAAATAATTGAATGTATAATACCAGCGAAATGAATTATGAATGAATGCATTAAGAAGCTTTTTAATTTGCATATAAAAATTAAGTTTCTTAACAACAAAAATAGAAGTTAAAAAATATGAAATAACTTGACCATTAAATCAACAACAACCTGACTCGAGTATATTTTGAACCATGTATGAAACTACATTACATTACATTGCATTTATTGCACCACTTAAAGTGCATATGTGTTAATCTCTTGTTCTCACATCGCCATTAATCTCAACAGTGCACAATTAACAAAGTGTCAGACTGCAAATTGTCTGTAATCACGTAATACACAATTGCGTTACAATGATTTCTGTTCCATGAACTACAATGGTAAAGCGCACGTTATAGACAAATTGCCAACATCCTTTTGCATACATACGGATAACATCCAGCGAGCAACAAAAGCTCATTGATGCAAACAACGCTGACACTGACCATTCACTGCCGCCACAACAGCCTTCAGTTTAACCAACAGCTGCTGCAGAGACGTAATTGAATTTGCCACTGTCGTTGCTACAGCCACTACCTCTGATGAATTGTAGCTGCCATTGAAATATGGCAGTTATGTTGATAGACAGCATGAAGAGCAACAATGTTTCTGCCTTGCGAAAAATTCCAACAGCATTTCAAAATTGATTTATTAAATTAAGCGTTACCTGCGACAGGTTGGTCCTTCGAGCAAGATTCTACTGACTGGCATATCAACAGGTTAATCTCCTGCTGCTGGCATTTTTTTCTTTTTTTTTCAAAATTATAGTCAGCAAACAAATTCAAGGAATTTTAAATGCAAAACAGTGCGCGTTCGATAAAGAAACAACAACAGCAGCAGCAAAGTAGGTGCTTTTTATCAGCCCCTTGACATTTACACTTATACGCACACTGATAAGAATCATCAAAACAATGCACAGATAAGAAAATGAGCGAGAGAGCTTTACAGAAAAGCTTTCCGTTTCCGCTGCACAGCTTTTTCTATTCGTGGCGGCTGCTTACCATATGTTGACTAGAGAAATATTTTGCCGACAATTGTTATCCTGTCGTGAAGCGTACAAGTTGAAGTAGCGCTTACTGAACGTTCAATAAAAAACGGTCAATAATCGACAGTTTAAAATTCAAAAATTTTAATGAAATACAAAAAAAATATTTAGCTAAAATTATTTTTGGAAAATTTTGTGCTTTTTTCAGTATTAAAAAGAAGTAACAAAATAAATTTTTATCCAATTTTTAACTTAATTAAAGCATGTGGAACATATGTGGATTGTAAGTGCTATAACGTAGAATTGCCGTGATTTATCGCAAACAAAAGTACAAAGTGTTGGTACAATAAAAATCAAAAAAATTTTTAATTATTGTACAAATTTTTATGAAAGCATTAAAAAACTTAAGTGGAATATAAATTGCTTATGTCATGGAATCATATATGAAAAGTGGTAAGTAGATTTTTCAATTTTATACCACATTTAAGCAAACAATATGTTAGTAAAATACGGCGCACTTCAACGTTTTGTGTTGTTGCAGCGATAACAACTTACACACCAATGTATGTGTTTCAGCGCACTTACACTTATTAAAACGTTTATCTATGCTTTACGTTTAAATCAAAATGCCAACAGACTGAAATTCCTGAAATAACTTAACAAAATCCACCCACAATCAGCGTAACCAACAAAGTACTCAACGAAAACTGACACACATATAGCAAACACTAATGAACTTGTTGACAATCTGTTGATACTTGTGGAAGTACGCATAGTAGGGTACTCAACGCGCTGATAAAGGGTCAATTTACATTGGATTTCTGGAAAATCCTAGTTAATTGTTGGTAATTCCCTTTTATAATAACCGAAACGTAACGTTTGTTGAGTGGATGTTAGCGTATAAAATATAGCATACATTTGCGCGTATGTAGGGAACTTAATAAAAAAAAAAACAAAATGATTTTGCATTTTTAAGAATAAAGTAAGGACAGAGCCATCTATAGGAGAAAAAATATTAAATTGATAGGGTATATGATCGCTGTTTGGAGATCTTAACGTTATAGCTTTGCAGGAAGTTTAACTTGTGTAAAATTCTAGAATTTTCTCAAACTGCTGCGAATATATGAAAATTGCAAGGAGTTCATAAGACATTGAAGAATTAACTAGCAGCGTATTTCTCAAACTGCGTAGAATTCCTCTATTCGGCAAATCATACAAGTTGCTGAAAATATCTTAAATTGTGGAGGCTTCATCGATTCGGCATCAATTTTCGGAACTACGCGAATTTCTTAAATTCCAAAGAACTTTAAACTTTGTTGGGAATTAATAATTAAATGATTATTGAACTTTAGCCATTTTTCGCAGCGATCAACATTATATGTAAAATTTTACAAGTTGATACAATGCTTTATGTATTAAACAAACTTTGAATTTGGGAATTTTTTAAATTTCGGAGAATTTTTGTCAGAGATTTCCTCGAACTAAAAGAAGTTTTTTGTTGTCTTAAGAAATTTTTGTAATTTTGCAAGAAAATACGAATAAGAAAGAACCCTACGCATTTTGTATGGCAAACAAGATTTTGGTCAAATAATAATTTAAGTGCAATGTAGTTTATGTCAATCAGTCTGTATGAATTTAAGACAAGTTCTGTTTGAGCTTTGAAGATATAGTGCATCTAAAGTCAATCAAGACTTAATCAGTTAGTAATATATTTAATTTTTGGTTCTATAACTTGTTTCAATTTTGGTATATATTTTGGTAACATTTTCTACCTTTCAGATAGGATATGTCCATTTTGCTTGGAAGAGAACGGGCTTATTATATTTTTCGTCTGATTAAAAGTTATGTCTGGTTGTTATTATTACGTTCTACGTCTTAAGTGCTGCATTACCTGCTCTACGAACGTTTAGCAATTTCGATTACACCTTGCAATTGAAATAAATTTTTTACGTATGCACTTATAAAAGTATTTATTTTGAGTTTATCTAATCCAAATCTATGAATATATTATTATATAAACATTAGAGCGGTTCAAAAAAAACTTTTTCTTTTTTAACGATAAGTCAGCGAATAATCATAGAGTTACACTTCTAAACATAGCTCTTCAAAGGATTTTCATTAATATTGAATACTGAAATAATGAAAATTTGGTCGAGGAATTCGAACTCGAACTCAAGATTAGTTTTACTTCATCTTCTTTTTTTCTTATAAAAAAAAAATAAAAATTGACCGGAAAACAGTGGAAAAATAGTGATTTTCTATTTTAAAAATTCAAAATCATCCATTTTTTCACCTTAACAGAATGCCGTAAGCCGCATTGAACTTATTAGTTTTCCATAGCAATTTCATGGGAAAGGATGCTTGACTAGACAGTTTCGCCTATATCTCGTGAAAAGAAACTCTTAAATAAACGGGACCAAGCCCATTAGAAAAAACATAAAATTTTCAAAAAAAGTATCCATTAATTTTTTTGTGAAAACAATATTTCGTTAGTTTATTAGCTTTCATAGTTAAGGAATATATCGAAGATTGAGAAAATAGTCGAATTTTTTTTTTTTTTGATCCGCTCTTATATATGTACATTAGGGTGATTCAAATTTTTTATTTTTTGTTTTTTTTAAGGTGCTGTTGCTTAAAAAGTAAGTTTATGATATGAAGAAAAAGCTCACGAAAATTCAGCTCTGTAACTCAATTTTATAAGGTGGCGCCGGAGCCTGTTAGTTTTACATGTAAATTGTATGGAAAAATTATTTTTTTCAAAAAAGGTGTCTAAATGAATAGGTGATTAGTGCTGTTGAGCTGAAAAGGGTCGTTTTTCGATGTAATTTTTTACGCTGAATCCGAATCTGGCCTCAGAATTGACCCATCATGTCTGAATCCTGAAATATTTGAGGCTAAGTACCTAAAACATGATGTTTTTTGTCTACTTTCGAGGCCATGTATAGGATTCAAAGAAAGTTGATCAGCTTATTTTTAACAAAAGCATCATTTCAATTTCAATTTCAATTTTTATTTTTATTATATTATTTACATACATACATATTGGTAAACTTATTTCGTAAAGAGTTCAAAATTATATCTTTCTCAACTTAAATATACAATGGCTTAAATAATATGTATACGAGTTCACAAAATATTATTGGAGGGAAAAATTTTTAAAAACCCTATACAAATTTATATAAAACTTACATCTAATTCTACCTAACCTACTATTAACTTGAGACTAGCTCATTAATATGAGAATATTCAGAGACTTGGCATCTGATAATAAGTTCAAGTTCAAGTTTATTAAATTCAAAATTTGTACAGTTTACTTAATAACTAATAAGCACTAGCTAAACTGTTAAGGAATTTACCTTTTCAGTTTTAATACGATTAAATATGTTTTTTGATACATTTATGCTATTTGCGTAATATAGTATATACAAAATATAAGGAAAAATTTTTACAAAACCTTAGTGATATAAAAAACTAAAACTAGGGTTAAAACCTTAAATAAAGTTTTCGGAATATCGGTTTAATTTGGCGACAACTAAATCTATGTTTGCAAGTGCATGTAGTCGTTCAGTAGAATAGAACCTAGGCTTATTGTGTATAAGTTTGAGTAGCTTATTTTGAGCAATTTGCAGTTTCTTCAAGTGACAATTGGCGCTTGTTGACCATACCGGGGAAGCGTAAAAAATTACAGCGTGAAATATTGACTTCAGTATTAGCAATTTATTATGTAAATTGAGACCTGAGTTCCGGTTAATAAACGGATAAAGCAAACGAGTTAGAACGTTAACTTTGTTCTGGATGTAGGAAATGTGTTCTTTAAACTTCATTTTTGGATCAAGGATAATACCGAGGTATTTCACTTTCGATGCTTCCTTGCAAAGTTGCAGCCATTTCAAGGTGACATGAATTTGAAACCCGTTGGTTAATATTGT
This sequence comes from Tricholauxania praeusta, assembly GCA_949775025.1. Lineage (NCBI taxonomy): Eukaryota > Metazoa > Arthropoda > Insecta > Diptera > Lauxaniidae > Tricholauxania > Tricholauxania praeusta. The sequence continues at coordinate 55,853,394 of OX459028.1, read as the reverse complement.
TGGGTTGCAACCCATTGTAGGGGATCCAATTCATGTCACTTTAAAATGGCTATAACTTTGCAAGGAAACATCAAAGATCACCACTTGAAAGCTCATTTTAAAGGGCAAGGATGGTACTAAATGATGCTTTTGTTAAAAATAAGCTGATCAACTTTCTTTGAATCCTATACATGGCCTCGAAAGTAGACAAAAAACATCATGTTTTAGGTACTTAGCCTCAAATATTTCAGGATTCAGACATGATGGGTCAATTCTGAGGCCAGATTCGGATTCAGCGTAAAAAATTACATCGAAAAACGACCCTTTTCAGCTCAATAGCACTAATCACCTATTCATTTAGACACCTTTTTTGAAAAAAATAATTTTTCCATACAATTTACATGTAAAACTAACAGGCTCCGGCGCCACCTTATAAAATTGAGTTACAGAGCTGAATTTTCGTGAGCTTTTTCTTCATATCATAAAATTACTTTTTAAGCAACAGCACCTTAAAAAAAACAAAAAATAAAAAATTTGAATCACCCTAATGTACATGTATGCAATCGTTTCATTCTACATAAGCATTACATACCGATTTTGTGATAAAGACTTACTAGATTGAAGTCTTCATATGTAAATATAACTACCCACAAGGCATTTTTGCATTTATTAGGCTCTTCAAGAGTTCTATATAACCATTCTATAGAGCAGATCTCTTGAAAATATTCGCTAAAGAGGTTTTAAAACACTGAATAAATGCTACTTAAGACCAAAAGGGCACCTTCTATGGGGACCTTCAAGAGGTTTATGTAAGAGTTAGAAACGACGTTTTCAAAACCTATTGAAGAGGTCAATAAATGATGTGTTTTGTGCTGGTTAGAGGTCTATAAATAATTTGAGTTTTTGAGAATACTTATACACAATTTTTTTTTTCGAACGGAAATTTAATGAGGTTTATTTTATTTTGACGAAGCTTTAATAAAGATTTGGTTTTTGTTATACATACTTTTTGCAGTATGTACTACAAAATTAAATAGATAAAAAGAGAATAACAAATGGAAATATAAAATGGCAAGATGGAAATGATGCAATGAATAATTATGAATTTCGGCACAATTATTGAACAAAATATACGTGCGAGCAAAGATTTATGGTGAAGTTTGTAGTTTTGCTTCGAAAAATTTAACGCGCTTCCGAAATATTGCATTTTAGAAAAATAAAATATATGGGTGAACATTTTTTTTAATTTTTTCTTTAATATTTATGTTTCAAAATATGCTTTAATGATTTTTTAGGTAAAAGCATATCGAAATAAAAAGATTTAGTGCAGAAAAAATCATTACTTTGGCAAAAGAAAAGAAACTCATTTAATTATGTTTAATTTGCCGACATCTTGTCGGCATGTATTTTGAAAAAGATGGCGGACGACGCCATTTTTTTAAAATTCCTCGATAAATGGCATTTAAGACTTAAGGATTATCTCAAAAGCTTCATAAGAGGTACTTTAAACTTAAGGATTATCTCTAGGGCTTAATAAAACTTGATAGTTTAAGTTGTTTATTTAAAATGGTTTTGAGTCTATTGTTAGGGTTACCATATGATGAAAAGTAATGAAGAAGCGCTTTTGAGCTATTTTTGTATGCAGTCTTTATAGAAATATGAATTATAACCCAAATTTGAGTGAACATACTTTGGGCCATCTTGCGTTTATTTTTTTCTTAATTTAGTTATGGTAATACCTTTTATTTTTTAAAACAAATTTAGCATAAATAATTTTTAAACGCTTAATTTTGATTAGTGATTCCAATCTACAAAATTTTGTAAAAATTTCGTAAATCAAAGATAAATTATGTTTCATTCGACAATGCTAGTGGTGTACGTAGTAAAAATTGGCACCTGCCCGTAAACTGGTTCAATGCCATGACAGAAACAGAAAAATATATTAAGGCCAATGTTGTAAAGGATATGAAAACAAATCGATCTTATAACCGAACCATTTCCGTATGGCCAAATTTGACCCCCCTTTCATAGCTTTAAAATATCCATCCGCCATCGCGATTTTCGAACAATAGTAAGTATTTTGGCGAACAATGTTTTTATGGAAAATTTTAAGGTAATATTATTTGTTTTATTCTGAAAACTGGATCTTGCGCCCAAAATAACTATTTTTGCTCGAAATTATAGTATTTATTGCAAATTTTAATCAAAGGTGGGTCAAATCTTGTCATATGGAATTTTCTCGTGTATGAAATCGATGTGTTTTCATCTGCTCTACAACATTGGTCTCAATATATTTTTCTTTTTGTGGCTTAATTTCCGAGTTACTGAGCAAAACTCGATTCTCAGCCTCTTTAGTTGATCAGATTTTAGCATTGGACAACCAATGTGGGGGCAGATGACCATTTTTATAAACATAATTTAACTTTGGCGGAAATGTGAAAACGGAATACATAAGTCAAAAATAGCTATATTACTTTTGGTCACTTTAATCAAGAATTTGTCAAATTCCAAATCTTGAATTCTTCAAAAAATGCGTTAGTTATAAGTTTATTATAATTTTTGTAAGGTTAATGGTCATTTAAAAATTTGTATTGAATTGCGAACGTTTGGTAAGCCTATTATTCGAAACGTACGTTGCTGCCTCGGTAACTGTGAGATCATTAAAAGTTTTATGGAGCTCTTGTGAAAAGTTCTATGAATACATGAAACCAAATAAAGTTTTATAGACCTCATGGAAAGAGTTCGATAAATAGATTAACCTATACAAATTTCTATAGAGATCTTGAAAAAATTTAAGGAAGTACAGTTATCATATTCCGATATTTTGTAATTAATTTTATTCAACGATAGTAATAATTTTAGTTTTTGGTGCGAAAATGTCATTCAAAATGGTGCAAAGTGTTGAAAAAAAAAAGGTTTTGTATTGACTACTGTACCTTCAGCATGGGAATACAATAATCTTTCTATTTTATCAAACACTTTTTGAAGGCCTTGATAAATATTTAAATTTTCGAATACAAAAATATTTATAAACGTTTTATGAAGATCTTCCGAATGCTTCTTAAGACCTTATAAATACCTTAGCTCTCCTTAAGAAAGAAATGTTTATAGACGTTTTAAGAACCTCTCACAAAACGTCATTAAGACCTTGATAAATACTTTTAAAGTTCTAAGTAATTTTTGTATTTGTAAGCATCTTAATTTGCAGTTTTGAAATGTTTTATAAATATTTTTCATCGCAGGATTTAATTTTATTCTCCTAAGAGGCGAATAAATACTCTGGTGTAAATTTAGAACCTTATAAATGCTTATTAAATGCTTTCGATTTTCATCAAGAGCTGCAGATTATTTTAATGCCCAGTGGGTATTGCATTTATATGAAAAAACAATTATTCTTTATTTAAATACGTCAAATTATTGTTGATATCATTAAGAGTTCGTTATATTTACATATATGTATATGTATGTAAAATATTTTTATGTGTGAATTACTATTTGAAATTATTTAGATTTCTTGCCATAAAATCAATAATATCAACCTCATGGTAATAATAATTCTATTTTTATGATGTGCTCGTACTTTCATCGACTCTTGATATTCGTATGTATGGTAAGATAAACGTAGTCTGAAAAAAAAAATGTCTGTTCCCTAATGGACGGAAATAAATTCAGCAGACACAGTGTTAAGTATGATAATTTGTTACAATTTGTTGTAGGTCCTTGGTAATGCATAAAGTTTGCTCCTTTGTCATTAGAGCAAAAGTTTAAGTCAGGGTCTACTGAATTTTTTTAAATTTTTATGAGCTCGTTATGAGTTTTATTGCGCAAACTACGCAACATATTTTAAAAAGAAGTTAAAATGTAAATTTATATGCTAAGTTGTTTGGTAAATAAATTATTTACAAGCCAAAGTCTGAGTATATTAGAGCAGAGCTAAGCAGATTTTTCACCGGCGATTGATAACATTTAATGAAACCTGAATTCATAATAGTAAGACTTAATGCTAAAACTATAGGTAGGAGAAGTTTTAATCGTAGTAAGTGGCACAGTTTACTCATTTTTCATTAGTAACAAGTACATTTCTGCGAAGCTACAGCTTCTTAGCTAATTCCTGAAAATTTTATAGAAAAAATTCCCACTCAAAGCAATTTTTCGCGGGTGATTAAGCAATAGAAGTGAAAAAACTGCTTTTAAGTGGTGAAAAAAAAAAAACTAAATTGAGCGATGAAAAAATAATTTGAGAGATGAAAAATTGCTTTGAGCGTCAAAAAAAGTTTTTGAATAGTGGAAAAAATTAAACTTAGTTGTAAAATGTATTAATTTGGGCGATGAAATTTTATTTTGATATGTTTCCTAACTGGCAGAAAAATATTTTTTTGAGTTGTGATAAAATGAATTGAACATTAAGATTTAATTGAGTGGTGTAAAAAATTTACTGTGCGGTCAAAAAATTTAAATAAATCAAGCGGAAGCACTTAGCAAAGGAAGTATTGGGCATACATACATAAAAAGAAATGCATTTTTCAAAGTTTTTATATTCGATGTCCTCAAGATTGATGACGCTTTTTCATAACTATACATATATAATGCATTAAGATATAGACAACAGCGCCACGTTTCTAGATATAAGACTACAGCGGATGATTTTTTTCGAAACATTCAAAAAGTAGTTCATGAAATTGCTTGCAAAAATACAAGTCTAAAAATTCAGTTTCTAGCACAAATTTACATTCATTGATTTTTGTTTTAATATCCATTTAAGGGAAATTAAATTTTCTAAAAATACCTAGAGTACAACACTTTATATCAATGTTTTTCAAGATATTCAAATTATCCCGATTATTGGAGATATTGCTTTTGTTCCTTGTTATAGTTCAATAAATCATTAAATTTGGGTCTACACAATGTAACACTTTGATAATGTTTAAGCCTCTATGTCTTGGAAACAATTGACCTGGCTTTGAAAAGTTTTATGTTTCCTTTAAAATCATTACTAAAACATTTACAGCCCTTTCATGTTTGGCTACTTTCTCGTCATTTTGGTGGCCGAGTAAAAATTGGCGTTGAAAACATACAGCCCAATTAGATTTGAAATTTTTTGAAACTAAATTTGAATGCCGCTAACATTTGATTAAAATGAAACTCATAATTCACCGCTCGCTCAATCATTTACTTAAATATAATCCATAAGAAAAGCATAAAGATATAACTTACTCAACACAACCTCAAATTTCTTCATAAGACTGAAACGCCACTGCTCATAATCCGTTACTAAACATTATGGAATCACTGAAAACAGCAATGGCTAGCTACAACAGCAATTGCAACACACTCACACTTAAGCAATTTGAAACGAATTTTGAACAAAGAAAAACACGATTTTCGAAAAAGAAAATTTAACTTTAAGCAATTAATGCTTTTTATAAGCTAATTTACATTAAATTGCAATGAAACTTCAATAATATAGCATTGAAATTTGCGATAAAACAATAAAACACTGCACTAGCACTCGCACTTGCGGCTCTGCCGACGGCGCCGCTCCTCACAAGATTTTGCATTTTATGCAATTTTATTAACATTTTTTATAGAATTTATTATCACAAAAACCGCGCGAATAAATGGGGTTCACTACATTTTAAGTTCGCTTTTTAATAATACTTATTATTGCAGAATATAAATAATTTAACTTGAGAAACAATAAAGGCGCACTTTGGAAATTACAATAAGACTAACGATTGACAGTTGTTAGTGTTGCCACTTCATACGCGGAACTTAAATTTAGGAACTTGCACACAAAAGTCGATTTTCGATAAGCGAATGAAAAATTCATGCTGAGAGTGTTCATGTAGCGGGCACAAAGCTTAAACACAATACCGACGGACGACTCATAAGCAGCGAGCAGTTAGCCGCTGTCAAAAGTACAATGCACTTGACTGCTTGAAATGGAACAGAATTGGGGCGGACATTGAGAAAACCGCTGGCGCTGACCGTCGACTTAGATTTAAGTTTTATTTTACCGTCATGGTCGACGGATCAGTGTTGCATTTCTAATCAGCTTGTGTTAATTTGTTGATTTAAGTTTGCTCTGTCAATTTGAGTTCTATTAATAGTTATTCAACATAAGAATATTAATGAATTACAACGAATTACTAATAGAAAAAGTTAGTTCCCACAAAAAAAAAAAGTTTGACTTAGCTATCTATTATATAAAATTATTTTTTTTGTCTGTCTGTCTTTTATACACGCGGAAACTATCCAGCCAATTTTGATGAAATTTTTAAAGTGTGTGAGTATTAATCTTGCGGGTGTCATAGGCTATAAGACTTTTATTTAGGGTGGCCCCACGCACAAATCATTCTCATGAAACTTAAACAGTATGGCTTTTACATTACGAGATTAAATTGTAAAAATTTTATTTTAGGTGCATACTTAGGGTGGCCCTCATACAAATATATTTTTAAATATCATTTTTACGCAGACAGGTTAATCGAATCACACCGAATTTTTATGTTAAGAAGCATAGCTTAGGCAACAAAACTTTTATTTAGTGTGGCCCTCACAACAAAATATTTTTTAAATATCATTTTCTCCAAGACCGCTAAATCGATTCTTATGGAATTTACCCCACATGACCTTTATATTAAAAAGCACAGATAAGGTTGTAAAAATCTTATTTTGGGTGCTAAGGGTGGTCCTGATACAAAAAATTTATAAATATCATTTTCACGAAGACATATTTTTCGAGTCACAACGAATTCACACCACGTAGCTCTTATGTTAAGAGGCATAGCATAGGCTGCAAAAGTATTATTTAGAGTGGCCCTCATACAAAAATATTTTTTAAATATTATTTTCTCGACTTTTATATTAAGAGGCACAGCTTAGGTTGTAAAAATTTTATTTTGGGTGCATGCTAAGGGTGGCCCTCATACAAAAGTATATTTTAAATAGAATTTTCACGCAGACGGCTCATCGAATCAACACCACGGTTTAGGTGAAGCGATGTGCGCCGGGTAATGCTAGTAATCAAATATATTTCAATACAAAATTAGCAGTGTTTTATTCGCTTTGGTTAACCTATAAGTGAATAAAACGTGTAAGTTTAACCTTTTATAATCCTGCCTTTGAACAATAGGAGGCATGACAGTATTTGACAGATCTTCTGTTATGAAACCAGAGCCGCTCTTATGGCCGGCAAACTCATGTGGTTAAACGGGGCTTAGCAAAGTAAGGGGCCTCAAACGTCAGTAAATAATTTTTTTTGGCGAAATACTGCTATCAAACGCTTTTAAACTGTTTTTGTAGCGTCGCAGACGTTAATGCCTTTTTTTTTTTTGTTCTTTCGTTTGCTGTGCTTTAAAATAGAAGGTGAAGAACAAACGTTGTATTAAAATGGAAAAATCCCACTGGGCATTAAAATAATCCACAGCTCTTGTGAATTTTCGAAAGCATTTAATAAACATTTATAGGGCTCTTAACTTATACCAGAGTATTTATTCGCCTCTTAAAAAAATAAAATTAAATCTTGCGATCAAAATTATTTATAAAGCATTTCAAAACTCCCAATTAAGATGTTTACAAATACAAAAAATACTCAAAATTTTAAAAGTATTTATCAAAGTTTTAACAACGTCTTGTGAGAGGTTCTTAAATCGTCTGTAAAAGTTTCTTTTTTAAGTAGAGCTAAGGAATTTATAAGGTCTTAAGAAGGATTCGGAAGATCTTCATAAAACGCTTATAAATATTTTTGTATTCAAACATTTTAATATTTATCAAGATCTTTAAAAAATGTTTGATAAAAGCTTTTTAATAAATAAAATTTATTTTTTAGAGCCATACATTTTATTGAGCTCTTCAATTTCTGAGTTTTTAAGTTCTATATAAGCAGTGTTGCCACTGAGAAATTTATTTTCCTACCAAAATTTTCTCGAAAACCTACCAAAATCGTTTGTAACCTACCAAAACTTTACAAATTAAAAAAAAAACCTTTTTGCAGCATTGAACGCGTTTATTAACATTTAATGCTGTTTAAAATAATATGCTTGTGTGTCGTCGTTTGAAATGCTTAACACATCAAATGTCGGGCAAGTGTGCGCAAAAACTTACCACATGATACATGCAGAGTACAATTAAGCGATAAAGGTTAGAAGAAAGAAAAATAGTAATTAATAATCATTTTGAAGGCAAAACCGATCGCAAAGTTACAAATTTTTTAAGAAAATGAAAGCCAGCGGTTCATGGTATTATTAAATGATATAAAGAGGACAAAAGGATTTCAAATAAACAACGTACAGTGGCAAAAAAAACGTTTATCTCGATAGACGAAAAATGGACCATCCGAGCTGTGATCAAAAAAATTATGTTATTTACGGCCGGTTTCAAAGTGTTTAGTTAACTAAAGATTTGAGGTTAACTATCCAATTTCAGTTTCATAGCAATTAGTTAACCAACCAAATTTGACAGGTTAACTAATAGTTAACTAACAGCTGATTGCTGTCAAAACGAAAAAGAACATAAGAAATAAAAGCACAAAGTTTCAGAAAAGCAAATAAGTACCTATATAAATATGGGTTCAGATTGGGACTGCAAAGTTCATAGTGATTCAGATATTGAAGTAGTATGGAATATTGCAATTGCTCGTCGAAAAAAATATTAATATCCCGTCCATATTACTTTCGGTAGGTTCCTTGCAAACCGTTAAAATCGTCCACAATGGTCCCCCATATTTTTTCCTTCTCGTCTAGACTAACTTTATCCTTTTTTTGCATTCGATGATGTTTTCAAAGTTGCCGACCAGCTCCAACTAGCAATTTATTTCGACTGCCAAAAATTTAGAAGATCTTGTTGTTGATTCCATTTCACAAACTATGAAATGTCAAATAATGTGCAGTGATGCCAAATTTTGTACAAAAAATTATCATTAGTTAACCAATGGACTGTGAAACTGAACAACTTAAATTTGGTAGTTAACTAACAGACATTAGTTAAGTTAATTAATTGGTTATCTAAACACTGTGAAACCGGCCCTAATAGTCCTTGTAACTTTTGTTTCTAATACTGCGGGTTTGAGCACACATGCAACAATTTAGATGTGTCGCAACACTATTTCGTCACATTGTACATACCTATGCGTATTCCCAAACGTAATTTGTATGCAAGAAAACAGAGACCATACCCACTTGTTGAAGATAGGGTTGGCAAAAGCTTATTTCCGGATGTAAATATTTGCTTCCGGATTCGAAAAACTTTACGAAAAAATTTCAATTTTCGATTTTCATAAAAATTTATCCTAAATCCTACCAAAATCAGGTTTAACCTACCAACCTACCAAGAGGAAAAAAACCTACCCGATTTGGTAGGAAACTACCAAAAACGGCAACGCTGTATATAAGTGCCAATATAAGCTTCAACTCTTACGCGAACTCTTTCCAAGAGCTCTATAAAACTTTTTTTGGTTTCATGCATTTATAGAACTCTTCGCAAGAGCTTTATAAAACTTAATTTGGTTTCATTTATTTATAGAACTCTTCACAAGAGCTCCATAAAACTTTTTATCGAAAAGTAGGGTTACCAAACGTCCGCAATTCAATAAAAAAATTTAAATGACCAGTACTCTTATAAAAATAGTAAATAGCTTATAACTTAAACATTTTCTTAAAAATTAAAGTTTTGGAATTTGATAAATTCTTGATTCAAGTCTCCAAAAGTAGTACCGTTTTTTTGACTTGTTTACTCCGTTTTCACATTTTCGCAAAGTTAAATATTATTTCATTCAACAATGCTAGTACATCATAAAAATGGCCGCCTACCCGTACACTGGTTGTCCAATGGCAAGATCTGATCAATTAAAGACGCCGAGAAACAAGTTTTACTCAAGAATTCGGAAAGTAAGCCACAAACAGAAAAATATATTGAGGCCACTGTTGTAGAGGAGCAGATCAAAACATATCGGTTTCATGCTCGAAAAATCTCCATGTGACAAGTGACCCAACTTTGATTAAAACTTACAATAAATACTTTAATTTTGAACAGAAATAATTATTTACGGCGAAAAATTTAGTTTTCGGAAGCTATGAAAGGAGGGTCAAATCTTGTGATACGAAGACTTGATATGAAATCGATTTCATCTTCTCTTGAACATTGGCCTTAATATATTTTTCTGTTGCAGCTTACTTTCCGAGATATTAAGCAAAACTCGTTTCTCGCCCTCTTTAATTATCCAGATCTTGGCATTGGACAATAAAAAAATATGAGGCACAAATTACCAAAACTAAATTGAGAAAACAAAAATAAACGCAAGATGGCCCAAAATATGTTTATTCGAATTTGGGTTATAATTCGTATTTCTATAAAGAAAATAGCTCATAAAACATCTCTTTCTTAATTTGCCACTTGTTCATATGGTAACCCTAACAATGGACACAAAATTATTTTAAATAAACAATTTTAGCAAATTAAAACTGTCAAGTTTTATTAAGCCCTTAATATAATCCTTAAGTTTAAAGTACCTCTTATGAAGCTTTAGAGATAATCCTTAAGTTTTATATGCCACTTATCGAGGAATTTTAAAAACTTGGCGTCGTCGGCCATCTTTTTTAATATACATGCCGACGAAATAGCAACAACAACAAAAAAATAAATGCGTTTCTTTTTTTTTAGCCTAAATAATGATTTTTTGTGCAGTAAATCATTTTATTTCGATTTGCTTTTACCTAAAAAATCACTTAAACGTATTTTGAGACATAAATATTAAAGAAAAACCTAAAAATTAATTTTAGCCCAAATATTTTATTTTTCTAATATGTAATATTTCAGAAGCGCGCTAAGTTTTTCGAAGCAAAACCCCAAACTTCACGATAAATCTTTGCTCGCACGTAAATTTTGGTCAATAATTGTGCCGAAAATCATAATTATTCGTTGCATCATTTTCATATTGCCATTTTATAATTCCATTTGCTATTCTCTTTTTATCTATTTAACTTTGTAATACTGCAAAAAGTATGTATACCAAAAACAAAATCTTTATTAAAACTTCGTCAAAATAAAATAAACCTAATTAAAATTCCGTTCGAAAAAAAATTGTGTATAAATATTTCCAAGAGCACAAAATATTTATAGACCTCTAGGTGTATTAATTCATTAAACTCTTGAATAGGTTTTGAAAACGTCATAGCTAACTCTTACATAAACCTCTTGAAGGTCCCCATAGAACAGGGGTCGGCAAAACTAAAAGTGTGATTGTGTTGGTGAGAGGAGAGAAGCTGCACCGCAAGAAATTTTTCGCAGAAATCGTTTGCGAAATGAATGTTGCAGCAGTAATTGAAAAATAAAAAAAGATTAGAAAAGGTATTCAGATTCTAAAATCTAGAGCGCAATGCAATTTTTGCCGTATGTCGTCATAAGAAAATAACGAATTGACGACGAAAAGGCATTTGAAATGTGTCATAATGCTTTTTCGTTCTGAATTCGTTCATTTGGCATAGCTGTAAAAAAAATTCTCTATGTGCATAACAGACGATAAAAGCTACATTCGCGCATGGTGTTGCTTTGTCAATGGTTTTTCGACAACTGAATGAAAGAGCATAAGAATGCGTGTGATATTTGAGCGCACAATTGTGCTATGCGGTGCCGACCACTGCCATAGAAGGTGCCCTTTTGGTCTTAAGTAGCATTTATTCTGTGTTTTAAAACCTCTTTAGCGAATATTTCCAAGAGTTCTGCTCTTAAATAATGGTTATATAGAACTCTTGAAGAGCCTAATAAATGCAAAAATGCCTAGTGGGATGAGAGCAGAGCCAAAGCAGCGCTCAATGTCTGTTGTTTTTATCACTGCTTTTGTTTTTATTATGTGATTTTGCTTCAATTTTTGGGCCCAGCACCTACTGAATGCATGGGGCCTTGCGCGACCTAAAATTGGTTCTGAAAATTTAAGCGAAGTTGCCATATATATTTGACTATTTTAAGTTTGTGTCTACAGCTGCTTGCAATGTGCGACATCTATTCTTCGAATTTAGCAAAAGCAAAAAAAGTTCAATCACATGAACTGAATTAAGCTGGTTCACACGTTTGTGTGCAATTTTGATTTAACCAGAACGAATAAAACACGGCAATTATTTTCTTGTAAACACAAAATGACAACTGAATTTTTCATTGACCGTCGTAATTGTATCTACTCGAACGGATTTTACCGTTGACAAACCCCTCAGAATAATTGGACGGTAGAAAAATTGTCGAAAAGAAAGAGCAAAAAACTCAGTATATGCTAAAAAAGCTTAATATTTACGCCGGCTGAAGGTAAAACCACCAGCGAAAAACTCGTTCATGGTAAAATCCGTTCGAGTAGATATAATTACGACGCACGACGGTCAACGAAAAATCAGCTGTATATTTGATTATGACAAAGTAAATAATACTTTTTCTATTAGTAATTCGTTGTAATTCATTAATATTCTTATGTTGAATAACTATTAATAGAACTCAAATTGACAGAGCAAACTTAAATCAACAAATTAACACAAGCTGATTAGAAATGCAACACTGATCCGTCGACCATGACGGTAAAATAAAACTTAAATCCAAGTCGACGGTCAGCGCCAGCGGTTTTCCCAATGTCCGCCCCAATTCTGTTCCATTTCAAGCAGTCAATTGCATTGTACTTTTGACAGCGGCTAACTGCTCGCTGCTTATGAGTCGTCCGTCGGTATTGTGTTTAAGCTTTGTGCCCGCTACATGAACACTCTCAGCATGAATTTTTCATTCGCTTATCGAAAATCGACTTTTGTGTGCAAGTTCCTAAATTTAAGTTCCGCGTATGAAGTGGCAACACTAACAACTGTCAATCGTTAGTCTTATTGTAATTTCCAAAGTGCGCCTTTATTGTTTCTCAAGTTAAATTATTTATATTCTGCAATAATAAGTATTATTAAAAAGCGAACTTAAAATGTAGTGAACCCCATTTCTTCGCGCGGTTTTTGTGATAATAAATTCTATAAAAAATGCTAATAAAATTGCATAAAAATGCAAAATCTTGTGAGGAGCGGCGCCGTCGGCAGAGCCGCAAGTGCGAGTGCTAGTGCTAGTGCAGTGTTTTATTGTTTTATCGAAAATTTCAATGCTATGTTATGAATTTTCATTGCAATTTAATGTAAATTTGCTTATAAAAAGCATTAATTGCTTAAAGTTAAATTTTCCTTTTCGAAAATTGTGTTTTTCTTTGTTCAAAATTCGTTTCAAATTGCTTAAGTGTGAGTGTATTGCAATTGCTGTTGTAGCCAGCCATTGCTGTTTTCAGGGATTCCATAATGTTTTGTAACGGATTATGAGCAGTGGCGTTTCAGTCCTATGAAGAAATTTGAGGTTGCAATGAGTAAGTTATATCTTTACGCTTTTCTTATGGATTATATTTAAGTAAGTAAATGATTGAGCGAGCGGTTAATTACTTATGAGTTTCATTTTAATCAAATGTAACCGGCATTCAAATTTAGTTTCAAAAAATTTCAAATCTAATTGGGCTGTATGTTTCCAAGGCCAATTCTTACTCGGCGACCAAAATTGCGAGAAAGTAGCCAACCATGAAAGGGCCGTAAATGTTTTAGTGATGGTTTTAAAGGAAATTCACCTCTTCACAGTCAGTTCAATGGTTTCCAAGGCATAGAGGTTTTAAACATTATCAACGTGTTATTTTGTGTAGACACAAACTTAATGATTTATTGAACTATAACGAAGAGCAAAGGTAATATCATCCATTTTCGGGATAGTTTGAATATCTTGAAAAACATTGATATAAAGTGTTGTACTCTGGGTATTTTTAGAAACTTAAATTTCCCTTAAATGATTATTAAAATAAAAATAAATGAATGTAAATTTGTGCCAGAAACTGAATTTTTAGGTTTGTATTTTTGCAACTGTTTGAGTACAAGCAAATTCATTCACTTTATGAATATATTGAAAAAAATCATCCACTATAGTGTTATACCTAGAAACGCGGCGCTTCGTCTACATTTTATGCTCAAATGATTATGCTTTCAAGCATTTTTATATCAAAAAGCTTCACCAATCTTGAGGACATCGAATTAAAAAACTACTTTGCGAAGGTTGAATTTCATTTTATGTAGGTACTTATTGAAATAAATCATCTTCATGATCATGTATATAATTACACTCATATCTTCAAAACAATCATCGCTAGCTTCAGTTTATCTCAGGATTTTATTTCTATGGCATATGGCTTCACTACCCAAAATACAAATTTGACATTCTATTGCGTGTCAGAAGTCAGTTTCTCTGTAATTTTTCTTTAAATTTCTGCTTAAGCCGCGATTCAAGCCTTTATATACATTTATATGTATATGTTACATATAGTACATTTCATTCAAATGAATTTTTCAGCTCTCAAACTCTTTTTTCATCTCTGAAGGAAGTTTTTTTTTTTGCAACTCAAAATAAGCCTATTTCACTGCATTCGCTTTGAATTGGAATTTTTGAATAAAGTTTTCAGGAATTAGCATATAACTTCCCAGAAACTTGATATTATACTAGACTCTGTCCCTTCGTATTGCTGAGTGTAGAGGTGGCCAGCTATAGTTGTGGTTATCTATATATCCTTAAACCATATTTTAAACAGTCGATTTTTTCAGTTTCACTATGATGAATTTAGTCCTCATTAAACGTTACTATGGTGAAAAATGAGCCTCTGACTTTATTAGTAAAATCAAGGTAGCATTATAAAACAAACACTTGTGTATCAGGTAGAAAACTTTTCACTGAAGCTTCGTAAAATATTTATTTATCAATGAACTAAGCATATGAATTTGCAATTTTAACATTTTTTATAAATTTGTTACGTAAATAATGTTCTTTATGCTGTTTCAAAATAAATTGCGCCATAAAACTTATAACAAGCTCATAAAAATTTAAAAAAACATTTAATGATGAAGAACCAAACTTTATACTCTACCAAGGACTCACATACAACAAATTGTAACAAATTATCATATTTAACACTGTTTCTTTGTCATGACCGATGAGCAAATTCATAGCATGTTGAATTTATTTCCGTCCATTGGGGAACAGACATTTTTTTTTTCAGTTTACGTTTATCTTACCATCATGTCATACATACGAATATCAAAAGTCGATGAAAGTACGAGCACATCATAGAAATAGATTTGTTATTGCCATGAGGTTGATTTTATTGATTTTATGGCAATAAATCTAAATAATTTCAAATAGAAATTTACCTAAAAAAAAAAAATATTACATACATACGTATATATATTTGTAAATACAGCGAACTCTTAATGATATCAATAATAGTTTGACGTATTTAAATAAAGAATAATTGTTATTTCATATAATGCAACAGTTATATTTACATATGAAGTTTTGCATCTAGAAAACCTTTATCACAACATTGATATGTAGCGCTTATCTACAATGAAAACGTGTTGATATATATACATATGTACTTATATATAATAAGATATGCACATAATTTTTGGATAAGATAAAAACGTATTGTAAGTGCAGAATAAATACTTTTATAAATGTCCACGTTACAAATTTAATTCAACTGTATGGTATAGGCGAAATCGCAGGAAAAAAAAATATTGCCCAAAAACCAAAAACCTTTTGTGGTTTGCAAAGTTTTTTAAACGTTTCTCCGTTAAAGTTTTTGGCCGATTTGATTTAAATCCAAAAACCGAAGTATGGAAAGAGAAATATACCCAAAAAAGCTCTTTTTTCAATATTTTTATAGAAAGCTTTCGGGACAATTTTCCTTCATATTTTTGGAGTATTTATTCAAACTCAAAAAATTATTTATTTGTTATATCTCAGATTTGTTAATTTTAGTTGAACCAAATATCTATTTGACTATAGCATTCACTTGTTCATAACTAACAAATAGTTTTTTTTCTCAGTGTATTAATTGTAGGTGATATTTTACCATATATCATTTATATATTTTCCAATACACCATTTTCAATGAAAATATAATAAAGATATAAAGAACTTCTTAAGAAAATTAGCTTAAGATTAATACTCCTGACATGAAGCTTTCTTTCTTTTACTTTTGCCATTGGAGTAAATTTCTTAATTGCTCTGTATAATACCTACTCACTTAATTAATACCCAACTACATGTTGTTGATGTGTAAGTGAAAAGTTTTGTTCTTTTTGCAGCGCTCAACAGTGGCTGAAAACTGTTCTTCATTGGCCAAAATTCTATATCTTTTCAACCAGCAAAAATAGTTTTCGTTTTTGTGTTGTTTGATTAGAAATTTTTCAAACTTTTTTTTCTAAGCAATCTTATAAAACTGTACGAATGGTTCTCCGAAATATGAAAGATTTAAACTGCAACTTGTATAACTTTTAAAAAAGATCACTTGTTTTTTATTAAGTGTTCCTACAGTTCTTAAGTACTTTGTATTCATATATTTCATTCAAGTTAGCGTCTGTTTTTTTTCAAGTTTAACTAACTATATTATAGCATGGATCACTACCGAATAACGCGTTAAGGTTAGGTTAGGTTAGAGTGGTGGCTAAGCAAACGGCTTGAAGCCATAAGTAGCACTGATTGTGCCGTTTTAATACCACATTTACGTGATCCGGCGAATTGATGAATGTTAAGATAGCTAAATCCAGTTAGGTTTTTTGAGATTGTAGAGCAAAGTTCCGATTTCAACTTCATCAAGTTCGCTGAGGTCGTTGAAGAAAGGTTTACCAAGACATTTTAGCCTGGTTCTTTGCTAAAACTCGACAGTTGCAAAGAAAGTGCTCGAGTGATCCATTCTCGCTTGTATTCAAGCCACTGCAGCAGGAAGAATTGAATGGGATACCTAATAGCACGTTAAAATTGGTAAGATTTACAAAAAAAATTATAACTGTGCCATAACCATATTTGCGCTTTAAGGGGAGATTATAATGGTTGTGATCAACCAACTAACCGAACCATTTCTAACAGAGTTCGAAAATTTAAAGAAACTGGATCGGTGACCAAAGACTCGAATTTATTGATTCCATGGCGTAAGCGTTTAGATTTGTCATACAGCATGTTTATTTTTCATTAAAAGTTATACTCACAGAAGAATTGAATCCTACCGAACATGAAACGTGCAGCTACTTAATATGGACTGTCCCAGAAAAAACTTGCGCTTTTATTTTGTTTGATTACACTTCACCAGGTAGAGTCTACCTGATAATCTTATAAGTCTAAAAAGACACAATATTTATTTTATATAAAATGATGTTTAATCTGATGTATAACACTTGATGAGAGCGACAAAGGTGTCTAGCAAGCAACAAAAAGTCCGCGGACTCATTTTGTCCATATACCTGCAAAACTCACAATTAAAATATTCAGCTATGGCAAAAATAGTTGGTGCATCAGGAAGAACTATTTTGACGGTTATTTCTAACTATAAGAAGGGTCTACCTGTTTCACGAAAAAAAAATTCTGGCAGAAAACCAGATTTTTCTAACTCAAGGGTAGTATAGAAGGTGAAGGGTCTTTTTAAGTAGAATCCCAGCACCTCAGTGCTGGCGGCTAAAGCAGGTACATCAAAATCTAATGTACAAAGTATGAAGGAAAAAAGTAAGCTGATGACATATAGAATTCAAAAATTACCAGACCATTCTGATGAAAAGCAATTGATGGCTGAGATACGAGCCCGAAAATTGTATGAAGGGTTCCTGACTAAATTTGATTGATAAGTTATGAACGACGGAAGTTACGTCAAAGCAGACTATACGTTACCTAAAAAGTGGCATATGCCTAGTAAATTCAAAGAGAAAAAATTTCGAAATTTTCGAAGCAGTATATGGTTTGGCAGGTCATATGTACCTGTGGTCTCAGAAGAATCTTCTTTGTTACGCAAGCCACAATCAATTCAAAAGTTTATATAGACGAGTGCCTCGAAAAACGTGTTCTACCATTAATTCATGCACATGAAGCTACAGTGATGTTCTGGCCCGATTTAGCAAGCTCTCATTACTCTAAAGCTACGAGATCAATTGTGTACCAAAAATAGCAAATCCGCCCAACCTCCCAGAGCTTCGTCCAATTGAGAGATATCGGGTTCTAATGAAAAGAGATGTTCGAAAAAGTGGTCAGACTGCAAAAAACTTTCAAGACTTCAGACTTAAGTGCAAAAGATCGGGTATTTTTTTATAACTAAAAAAGAAACCGCAAGTTTTTTCTGGGACAGTCCTTGCGTCGATTGTATACAGACATAGAATGATGTTTTTTCAAATAAAATTTTCTTCAGCATGAAGCTGATTTCTCGCTTGCTTTAAGAACCCACATGTGACCTTATAGAAGTTATTGTATCTGTAAGAGGTATGTACCTGCCTGAAGTACATTATGATTTGGTAGTGTCCCTGGTCTTTATTTCTTTGAGAATGATGAAAAAGCGCACCGTTGAAGTCAATGCAGAGCGCCATAGCTGCTTGATAATCAACTTTTTATGGCCAGCAATTGAAGATTTCGATCACGATAATGTGTGGTTTTATAAAGCTTTCGCGAAAAGTTCTTAGAATACCTAATTTCGAGATTGGCGATGTAAATAGATCATTCGATTTGACGCAGTTAGACTAATTTAGAGACCACTCAAACAACCCTTAAGCCTACAATTGTAAAGCTATGATATAATTGCAGCCCAAAATGATTTTATTAGAAGCACAGAAAGCATTTTTTATCTGCACACACGGAAACCTTAACTTCATCGCTAGAGTTGTCTACAACTTCTAAAGAGTATGGAATGTGACAGCATAACCATATATGGGATAGAAGCGGTTAAATCTGGATATTTTATGTTCAGGAGGCTGACTTAATGTAAGAATTCTGTCGTCAAGCATATTATTATTAATCCTGTTTAAGTAAAATGAATGAATAAATAAATAAAAATAAATATTGCATTGTCAGTGTCTATCCTACCAAAGTTCGTAAAACTGAAAAAAGTTGTATTTTCAATACCTTCATAAAACGATATTTATAAATACATTCCACTACGATAGGTAGGAAAAAACAGTGATCACAAAATTGAATCTTCTGACCACGCAAATTGTCTGCTAAGCCACTGTGCGCCCTCCAACCAGTTGGCCAGTTGTGACTCGTAGAAACTTTTCTTCTACGATACGTATTTATTGCATTTGGCAATTAAAAGTTTTACCGCTTTAGAAATAACAATTAGTTCTTGTTATGTAGCATATACTGTATACAATTTCTTTTTTTTCTCGGACTTTTGTGTTATTTGTCCGCCATTCTTTAATTATAATTTAATATCTTGTTACCGCAACACATGTGTTGCGTGGGTTAAAATAAAGAGCTCTGGCCAAGACCATAGAATTCAAATTTTCATATATAATATTTGGTAGTGAGCTTACTTGTCGAATTTAAGTGGAACATGTGTTGTGCTCTATAAAATGTTTACATAAGAATAATGAATAATTAATATCATAATATACTAGTAGGCTCTGCGCCTTTCTCGCTTCGCTAGTGTGCTCTAGCTACACAAAAACCCTTTCCTTTTAAGGTGTTTTTTTGTATTAGAAACAGTCAAATAAATAAAGTCGATTTCACGTGAAATTGCAAGTTTTATTGTAGTGCTTCTTCAAACGTATCTTAAAAAAAATCCATATTTGTGATTCACAAATTTCAAGCTGTTATCTTCATGAAAACTGACCCAAAAAACCGGTAAAAACCCATGTTTGGGAAAGGATTCAACAATGCAACCCCATGTATTATGTTTGGGTGTCTTCGAGTTCTACTATTTGGCATACATGTCGAGCTGATATACTATATACTACAGTTTTAATCAAAACAACAAAATTGGCTAAAATTCGGGCACTTTCGGGCATCGTGACAGGTTTTGGCAAGGCAACCCTGGTTGGTTAGTTTCACCAAAATTCATTACTATCACTCCCGTAAATCTTCTCTTCTAATCTTATACACTCGACTTTTCTACAGCGGCCTCTTCGACTATTTTGTTTATTCTTGATTTGAACCAATTTCACGGTTGCATTTAATTTGACAGCTTAATTTTACCTTTCTTTAACAACTAAAAATATGCAATGGAATTTTCCTTTATTTGTTTTATTTTGTACTCTTATTTTTCTTTTTTCATTATACTCAAATTTTCTTACATCTAAATTTATGTTTTTATAATAGCAAGTTCTACACTTTTTAAAAATGTTGGCTTAGTAGTTATGTTGTCCAACACAATAGAGGAGTGAAGCTTTTTTTTGGCTTTTTTTGGGTATTAGTAGCCAAGCTAACCTTTTTTCGATATTTCAATTTAACATATGATGTCATGCGTACTTTTAAAAAAATGGTTGAAAACAGACCTACCTCGACGGCTTCCAAGTAGTACGGAAAAATAACTCCTGTGATTTATATTTTAATGAATTTTCATGACGAATCGATGAGTAAGGTATTGATGATATATTTAAGAATTTACGCATGCATATCTAAAAATATCGAAACTATTGAATGTTGATATTTATTAATACCTTATTACCTGTATCGGATATAATAAATACTAGTAGTAGTAGCTTTTCAGCCCTAAGTTAACTTTAAGTCTATTCGGTGACTGTTCCAGAGTTCGTGCTCTAAAGTGTTCGTGTTTGTCTAACTTTAGAGAAAGTTAGAGTTTTCATACAACAGACCTATTATATGTCAAAATTTCTTATAAATTAATTGAGAAATTTAAGAAACAAATAAAATGTAAGAATTAAAAGGATAAAACCGATCTTCTAGTGATCTTTTGCAATGCTAAAACTTTTCTTGAATTAAAGTTCTCGTTTATCATTCATAATTCTAAGAAAAAATATTTTGAGCAAGTTCAGTGTAAGAAATTAAAAATTTAACGCAAATTTATTAAAATAAATCTCTTAAAAGTACGAGCTTAATTTTTTTTCTATGATAGCTATTTGGAAGAGAAAATTGCATGTTGTTACTGTTGCCCTATTTTCTGTTGTTTGCTGTCATTAAAGTTGTTGCTAGCTCGTTTGCAATTGCAAAGAAGCCCAGCAATTATTTTACTTTTTTCCTTTTTCGCAATTGCACTTGCTTATCTACATAGGGCTGCCAACACATGCCATTAATAAAGCAAGCAGAGAATGAAGGCGGCAGGAGGCAAGACCCAGGAAATACTCGTGAAAGTTATAAAAAATTTGAAAATAAAATTTAAACACAAATTGTTGCTGCTCGCAATTAATTGCAGTTATTAGCTGCAGGAGAATTATAACACTGATGGACATAGTAACATTTTTATATGAAATTTGTCAAACTGATTTAGGTCACATGAGAGATTTCGTTTTTCACCAAGAGAAATATGAGCAAAAGCTCTTAGAACCAAAGTTGAGCAGAAATTTTAAGCAAACTTGTTTTGCAACAATGTTCAGGTACAGAGCTCATCAGTATAGCATATGAAAAATATTTTACAAGCGATTTTAGAAATGATTGTGGCGAGAATGCTATTCAAAGAAGATACTTCAAAATTATTTGACATAATCTTCTTCAAGTTGGCTTAAACTTTTCATGAATAAAAATTAAGATTAAAATTAAGATTAAGATTAAAATTAAGATTAAGATTAAAATTAATATTAAGATTAAGATTAAGATTAAGATTGAGATTAAGATTGAGATTAAGATTGAGATTAAGATTAAGATTGAGATTAAGATTAAGATTAAGATTAAGATTAAGATTAAGGTTAAGGTTAAGGTTAAGGTTAAGGTTAAGGTTAAGGTTAAGGTTAAGGTTAAGGTTAAGGTTAAGGTTAAGGTTAAGGTTAAGGTTAAGGTTAAGGTTAAGGTTAAGGTTAAGGTTAAGGTTAAGGTTAAGGTTAAGGTTAAGGTTAAGGTTAAGGTTAAGGTTAAGGTTAAGGTTAAGGTTAAGGTTAAGGTTAAGGTTAAGGTTAAGGTTAAGGTTAAGGTTAAGGTTAAGGTTAAGGTTAAGGTTAAGGTTAAGGTTAAGGTTAAGGTTAAGGTTAAGGTTAAGGTTAAGGTTAAGGTTAAGGTTAAGGTTAAGGTTAAGGTTAAGGTTAAGGTTAAGGTTAAGGTTAAGGTTAAGGTTAAGGTTAAGGTTAAGGTTAAGGTTAAGGTTAAGGTTAAGGTTAAGGTTAAGGTTAAGGTTAAGGTTAAGGTTAAGGTTAAGGTTAAGGTTAAGGTTAAGGTTAAGGTTAAGGTTAAGGTTAAGGTTAAGGTTAAGGTTAAGGTTAAGGTTAAGGTTAAGGTTAAGGTTAAGGTTAAGGTTAAGGTTAAGGTTAAGGTTAAGGTTAAGGTTAAGGTTAAGGTTAAGGTTAAGGTTAAGGTTAAGGTTAAGGTTAAGGTTAAGGTTAAGGTTAAGGTTAAGGTTAAGGTTAAGGTTAAGGTTAAGGTTAAGGTTAAGGTTAAGGTTAAGGTTAAGGTTAAGGTTAAGGTTAAGGTTAAGGTTAAGGTTAAGGTTAAGGTTAAGGTTAAGGTTAAGGTTAAGGTTAAGGTTAAGGTTAAGGTTAAGGTTAAGGTTAAGGTTAAGGTTAAGGTTAAGGTTAAGGTTAAGGTTAAGGTTAAGGTTAAGGTTAAGGTTAAGGTTAAGGTTAAGGTTAAGGTTAAGGTTAAGGTTAAGGTTAAGGTTAAGGTTAAGGTTAAGGTTAAGGTTAAGGTTAAGGTTAAGGTTAAGGTTAAGGTTAAGGTTAAGGTTAAGGTTAAGGTTAAGGTTAAGGTTAAGGTTAAGGTTAAGGTTAAGGTTAAGGTTAAGGTTAAGGTTAAGGTTAAGGTTAAGGTTAAGGTTAAGGTTAAGGTTAAGGTTAAGGTTAAGGTTAAGGTTAAGGTTAAGGTTAAGGTTAAGGTTAAGGTTAAGGTTAAGGTTAAGGTTAAGGTTAAGGTTAAGGTTAAGGTTAAGGTTAAGGTTAAGGTTAAGGTTAAGGTTAAGGTTAAGGTTAAGGTTAAGGTTAAGGTTAAGGTTAAGGTTAAGGTTAAGGTTAAGGTTAAGGTTAAGGTTAAGGTTAAGGTTAAGGTTAAGGTTAAGGTTAAGGTTAAGGTTAAGGTTAAGGTTAAGGTTAAGGTTAAGGTTAAGGTTAAGGTTAAGGTTAAGGTTAAGGTTAAGGTTAAGGTTAAGGTTAAGGTTAAGGTTAAGATTAAGATTAAGATTGAGATTGAGATTGAGATTGAGATTGAGATTGAGATTGAGATTGAGATTGAGATTGAGATTGAGATTGAGATTGAGATTGAGATTGAGATTGAGATTGAGATTGAGATTGAGATTTAGATTTAGATTGAGATTGAGATTGAGATTGACATTGAGATTGAGATTGACATTGAGATTGAGATTGAGATTGAGATTGAGATTGAGATTGAGATTGAGATTGAGATTGAGATTGAGATTGAGATTGAGATTGAGATTGAGATTGAGATTATGATTGAGATTGAGATTGAGATTGAGATTGAGATTGACATTGAGATTAAGATTAAGATTAATATTAAGAAAATAATATAACAGATGTGACCAAAAACGTTGTTTAACCAATAACTTTACAAATAATTTTAATCAAAAAGTTTAGTAAAATTTTCCATTGAAATTGAACAGCAAAACAATAATCAACAATACTTACCAAATTATTTGCAATAATGAACAATACATCAAATTTTCGAAATAATTAGTTTCATTTGTCTATCTTTCAATATAACTATCATTCATTTTGTGTCCAATTGTGTAGCAAGTAAGACTGTGTTGCACAGCAAAACGTTACAAATAACGCAACCAACAATGACAGGCGCAGAGCAGAAAGGATAAAGCAGAGAAAGTTTTGAGAACTTTCTACGCTGTGCGCTACGTTCGTCTGCTGTTTATTAAATTAAATGCAGCAATTTAGTGAACTCGCTCTCATCAACGAATGAGATAGCAACATAATACACGTGTTCGCGTTAAATAAATGTTAATTTTAAATTATTTTGAAAATTTACAATGAAATGATAAAACATTTTATTCGAAAGAAATTAAGATTTACAATGCCACATTAAAATGGTACGTGTAAGTAAACTCATCGTATAAATTTTTGCATTGAGAGAGATAAAAATCAACATTGAATAAATGATGTACTGTAAGTAAATGAAATTGTTTAATTTTATTTATATAGCGCATTTAAAAAAGTAACGTTTATGTAAAGTCAACAACAAACATTGAAAGAAATTTAAACTTGAAGATGGTGCGATTGTTGATTTCGGCAGCAATTCACATTTATTTGCATTGCAACTTTCACTGGAGCGCATGTTTCCTTTTAATTTTTATTTATATTTGTGCTGATATTTTGAAGAAAGTTAACATTTGTTAAATATGAAAAAAATAAAAAAAATACATACATATAACTTGCATTGCATTTGAAATTTATCACAACATTTTTTTGAAATGCTCTAAAGCAGTTGAGGTCCTGTGTACGATAACAGTAAAATTCAATGTCTTGGACATACTCGTATTTGACCTGATTTATTTCAAAAGCCAGGTGTGATAATAACTTATTAAAACACATTTCAATTCAGCGTCAAAATCACCATAGGAAATAATACAAAAAATTTAAAAAAAAAAATCTTAAAAACTGATGTTTCAAGCAAATTCGAATTTTTTAAGAAAAATGTGATTTTAGTCAATGAAAGAATGAAAGAGCCAATGATTGGACTTAATTCTTAATCTGAATAGGTTATGACTCCAATCTTTCCCCTTGATCTACCGTTTCATACAGTGCTGAGCTGATTCTGTAGGATGTTTTTTTAGATTCATATTTTCGAATGGAAATAAAACACATACAATTGTTAAATAATCCAATTTTGGCTTTATTAGCTAGATAATTTTATTTAAGCCATATAGTATTTAAATATGATTTTGCCAATATTTAGCGCAGTCTGATTGTTGAACTTACAATTGCCTATTCAGCAACGAGGACTTATTACCGAAATAACAAAAGCTTAAAATATTGCTGGTTTATTCAGCATAAGCCTGAGGCTCCTTGTTTGTTGCCAAGAGGGGAAAAACGAAAGTGTCGAGGTACGGAACGATAACTTTTGTCACAAACGCAAAACGAAAATCACAAAAGAGAAGAATTTCTGTCATTAAGAATAGATTAAATAGATTTTGATTGGATTGCATCAGCGGGCGTGGCAACTCCCATGTTAACAAACAGTTATAAGCGTGAGAAATGTTGATTTTTTAAATATTTTTTGACTATTTCAACTTTTTTCAACATTTTGCTTTCGACTTTTTTAACCTCTTTCAACTTAATTGAATCTGTCAAGATTTTTCAACTTGACTTTTTCAACCAGTTTGAATTTTTATTGAAATTTTCAACTTTTTTTGAGGTCTTCATCCTCTTTCAAATTTTTTGCAACATTTTTCATATTTTATTGATGTCATCAACCAGTTTATACTGTTTCGACAACCTCAATCAAGTTTTTTCAACCGTATTCAACTTTTTCCGTCATTTTCCATATAATCGACTTTTTAGCCTTTTTCAACTGTTTTAATATATTCTTTTCAACTCTTATCATTTATTTTCAGCTTTTGAATCTTCTTCAATATTTCTTAATATATCGGATTAATTCAATATCATTACACTTTTTTCAATATTTTCCATATTTTTTTGACTTTCAAACGTTTCAACTTTCTTCATCAGCGATTTCAAAGTATTTGAACCTCTTTCAACTTTTTTCATATCTTTTCGACTTTTTCAACCTCATTCAACTTTTTCCGACTTGTTTAACCGCATTCAACTTTTTGGAGATTTTCAACCTCTTTAACATTTTTCAACACTTCGACTTTATCAGCTTTTTTCACCTGTTTCAACCTCTCTGAACTTTTTTCAACATTTTCCTCTTTCAATTTACTTGGACGTTTTCAACCTCATTAAACTTTTCTTTCAGTTTTTCAACCTCTCTCTTTCAATTTACTTGGACGTTTTCAACCTCATTAAACTTTTCTTTCAGTTTTTCAACCTCTCTCAACATTTTCAAGATTTTTTAAGCTCATTCAACTTTTGTCAACATTTCCCATATTTTTTCGACTCATTCAGGGTTTTTCACCTGTTTCAAAATTTTTTCAACTTCTTTCAATTTCTTTCGATCATTTCCATATTTTTTCGACTTTTCCAACATTTTTCAGCTTTTCAACCTATTTCAACATTTTTCATACATTTTGAACCATATGTACTATATTCTTCATTTCATTTTTTTCAACATATTGCATATTGTTTCGACTTTTTAAACCTTAAAACTAAAAACCGAACTATGGTCGCTCTCCTGGTATTATATATTATGTGTAACTACACAGTTGCCAACAGTAAAAATCAAAGCTTAATAAATACGTTCAGACAGCGATGAGCGGTAGTTCAACAACATTTCTTGCCGCATGTATCCCTAATATATTTTCATTGAGGATAAAAAATTGTTTTTAAAAAACTGATGACCTTTTTTTTAGATATTTTTTTAAAAATCATTTTTATAAGGTGCCTGTTATTTTCAAATAATCATTTTTTATGATGTACATATTTCTTATAAAATCGTTTTTATATCGAAATATTTCGGGGGGTTCTATCCTCCCATAGCCCCCTCTAGATACGGCCCTCTATATATGTATAACTATCTTTCGAGTTACTAAATTACTTTTGACATATATATGTCCATTTTCTCTATATATATATCGCTCTTTCTGTATTTTAATTTTAGAATATATTTCACATCTCTTGAATTTCTCTATTACTTTATTTTTACTTTCTCTATATTTCTCAATCTCTTACTCACTCTAGCTTTCTATCTAGTGTCGCTATTTCTTTTTGCTTGAACCGACCAATTTTTCAATGTTCTTGCGTCAAATAAATAGCACTTTTTGTAATGAAAAAAATAATTTTCGCTTTTCTAAGAGATACAAAAACCTTAAGAGTCGAATTTCAACTCAAATTTTGTTTTTATAAATGGTTACGACGAATTTATATTAAAATATGGACTTTGTGCAATTTTATTTATTCATCATTAGTTTATCTATATCTTCTACAAATAAAATCCATTGAAATTTCCTTTGCTTTGCAATTTATATTAAAAATTATTAAAGAACAAAATTATGAAACAGTGTCTGTCTGCAAATCGAGTGACCATGTTATACCAAAATGATTATGATCACCCTAATTGCCTCATTACCATATGAAATTGCTTTTACAATCTGAGCGTAGTCAAAAGGGCGATTCTTAAGCAATCTGCCAATGCTTTTCAAATTCATTAAGACTCAGGCCAATTGAATGAGCATTTCATTATGTCCAATAGCTTAACAAGTATTTGTACTAAACTTGCAACGTGTAAATCTAAATCTTAAGATGTTTTATCTTATCTTATTCAAGCCAATTCTTTGAGGAACTCAATTCAATAATTAAATTATGTAAATTTATAATTTTGTTAAGTTGATTGAAAAAAAAAAAAAAATATCACTCTGTTTTGAATGCTTTTGTTCTTTGTCTGCATAAAATCTGTTTCTGCCTATCTCTTTCAATAACACAAATCTGTCCAATTGTCTTAAAAATGTGTGTTTGAGACGCAACAACCATTTGTTGATATCTACAAAGAAAATGCAAAATTTCTACTCCTCTTTGCCAGAGCCAAAGCATTTCCAATAACACAGTTTTTCTATTAACTACTTACGAAATCTTATCTTATCAGCTTTCTGCTCAACACGCCAAAAATTATGCTACAACTTTTTGAGTTTCAACAAGGGGCAACTTTTTGTGCGTGCCGTTGCCGTTGCTGCTGCTGCCATATGCTGAAATATCGAAATTTTCAATCAAAATGTTAATTCACTGCGTCATAAAGGCTATAAGAAAGCTTCTGCCTTACTTGATAATGTTTGGCATTATTTTGGTGCGTGGTTATTTTCATGTAAATTAAATATATGCAAATTTAGCGGAAGCTTTTGAATTTTTTTGCGAGAAAAACCTTTTTAGTTTTGATATTCTATTTAACCACTGCCAAGTTTTGATGACGGGTTAAAATGTTTTGTAGGAAAACAAAAAAAAAAGGAAGACAAACGAAAAAGTTCGGATGAAAAGCATAAAGTTTTGAATGTTAAAGTCAGCTCTAATGTAAAGTGAACGGCTATGAAGTCTCAAAAAGGGTACGAGCGTAACAGAATAATGTAATGTAATCAGCTTTTTAGCTGAAATAAAAAAATAAAAAAAAAACATAGCAACAACGTAGTTTCACTTGTTGATTCACTATTTTTTTCTTTGTAGAGTGGGAAGAGACATAAGCGTTCGAATAGGGGCTGTTTGAGTTGGTAAACATTTTGTTTGGCATAAGTTTTCATTAGTGCTTTATCGGTGTGGCGCCAAGCTAAATCGTCTCGTACGAGAAATTGAGGATCTGTATCGTTATCGTCTCATTCTCGC
Organism: Tricholauxania praeusta; assembly: GCA_949775025.1. NCBI lineage: Eukaryota > Metazoa > Arthropoda > Insecta > Diptera > Lauxaniidae > Tricholauxania > Tricholauxania praeusta. The sequence goes on along the minus strand of OX459028.1, from coordinate 55,825,021 downwards.
TGAGTTTTCTTAGTAATTCTCGCTTATATTTATGTTTTTATTACTAGCTTTGCCCGCGCACTCCCCGTTGTACAACTCTGTAGGCAATTGGGTCCATGTATCTTGGCTACAGTAGCTTGACACAAACAATGTACATCCACGTTATAAGTTTCATAGCTGTAGCTGCAACTGATCTTGTAGTATAGAAGGTACAACACTCCGTTGTCTAACTACGTCCAGATTTCGTAAGATGCTTAGCATGGATAATTTACGTCCTAGCATCAAATTTCAAAATGCCTGCCACAATATGTGCCAAGATATTGCGTTTTAAGTAATTTTGTTGTATGAAAGGTGCCACGCCCCGTCGCATCAAAAAGTAACAACTATAGCTCAAGTGTTTTCGACATCAAAAACAATATATTCTGCGAACTTAAGCTCAGTCGGATCAGTAGTTTTCTGGTCTATAAATAACATAAAGACAGACATTAATTTGTATTTATATAGAACACTTTGCATTACAACCAAGAACGGAATATTGGCCAAGCCTTACTCGTATTCGGTCCTACGAGAAATATTTTTTTAATATCTTCTCATTATAGTTATCGGGACCGAGAACGATATATATTAGCTTTCGGTGAAGACTAGTCTTCTGTTAGGATAACACGCTCTATGAGTAACATCGAATTGTTTAAATGTTTTTATATATACTTATTTTAATTCAAGTACAGATATTTTGAATTTGATGTAGCTTAGGGGGCACTGTCTTAGTCGGGTTTCTTTATTCTACTATTTTTTATAAAAAAACTCAGATTTTAGCTGTGGCTGTTTAAAAGTATGCTTAGCAAGATAATGAAATGCAGGCAACTGTAAAGCCAAAATAAAAAATAATATTTAAAATAAAATAAAAATTATTATTTGCTCATTTGGTGGATAGTTTGGGTTGGGAACAAGATAGTATACAAAAAGTTGACTTTTGAAATGCTATTTAGCTTGATTGGTTGAAGCAGACTTATATTTTAGGAGAACCATGTCGTATGAACAACATTTAATTGTCATTGTTTTTCTTTTTTGTTCTTAGCTATTAAGATGGTTATATCTCGAGTCGATGCTATTTAAATGCATGTGTTTTAGTTCTCCTTCCGCTATTCGAAGAAAGACATAATAATTTGTTCTCTATAAAGTTTCAAAATTCATTATATCAAATTCCTCCAGAAAAAGACTTAGTTTTCTATACAAAAATATGCAGGGCTACCAAGTCGCTGTTAATTGCATGCCAAAGGCGCGAGCCTTGTAGGAATTGAAAAATTTCGCAAAAAAGTCGTTAATTGGATGAATTTTGTCATATGTACTTACATACTAATTTTAATTACCAAAAACAAAAACAGGTTATTAACTATTCCCAAAAAAAAAATTTAAAGGAAAAACAATTTAATTTAAGATGACCGTTAATTCATTGGTTTTAACGTGACAACTCTGAAAAGTATGTGAGAGATATATTGTTTAGAATAACTTGTGTCAATACGAAAAATTAGTGGCTTGGATCTACTTTCAGCCTATTTTGATAATAATTATTTAACTTTATTGATGTTTTTCGGTCATTTCAATATTTTTTAACTTTATCAACATTTTTCAAATCATCCAGCATTTTGGAACGCTACAACATATAATGATTTTTTTTAAGTTTATCATTTTTCTCAAAACTTTTGAACTTTTTCAATATTTTATATAATTTGTTTACCATCTTTTGAATTCCTTATTATTTTTCAAAATTTTTTGGTCTGAATAAAATATTTCGAAATTTTCTACGCTATTTAATTTTTCAATATTTTCCTGCTAATTCCATATCTTCAACAATTTCCGATACTTAGAGCAATTTTTCGACTTACGAAATTATCATAATTTTCGAACATTTTTCAACATCTTTAAGTTCACATATCGCGTCGCGAGTTCCAAAACTCACCTAATTTTTTTCTATCGATGCACGCCACTGACGTAGACAAAAGAAAACATTATATTGCGTCAGGTTGGGCGCCATTAAAAAATAAACTTTGGCTTTAATGTAGGCAAATATAAAAGAAAAGAATAAAATAGCGCCATGTGTTGTAAGGCGTACGTGGGTGAGTGTTGGGTGGTCAGTGATAACTTAAATCATTTCATATCATTTTTATGATAGATAACACTGACATACGTTGACGGGTTCTCAAACGGAAATAAGAATAACAGAGGAAACTATGTACACTAGGGTTGTCCTTTTACGATGTGTCTTCAGCTTTAAAGTGATCCCCTTATTTTGGCCTCATATTTCAACTATAATAGGCTTTGAAAGTCAATTCTAGTATTGAAAAAAAACATCGTGTTGGAATCTTAATTTTTGTTAGAAATTTGAACTCTTTACATTTTCAGTAAGTTTTTCAATATATTTAGCCTTCGAAAATAATGTTTTCCAAATTATTGCAATTTATAGTGTGGTTAGTTTCGTATGCGATGATATACATAAATTGCTATTGTAAAATAATTTTCTCTTATATGACTGGTATATATACTTTATGTATATTGAAAAATATATTTTGGGTTCGACATTAAAACAATATATAGCATATAATTGCGATTTAATTAATGATGTTTCAATTGTTTGCAGAATATTTCACCGAATAAGTACAACATGTCGTATGAGTGATCATTATTCAGTTAAACTTATGGGTACGGGAGGTAGCGTTGCATTTTCGTGAGATATTTGATACCGAATAAATTTCATTTTCAGTAATTGATTATATTTCAATAATCAGCAAAATGAGCATGTGAAATTTGTTACAAAAAAAAATTAGGTTACGAGAATTTTCGTACCATGCCAAAACTTATAGAATAATTTTTGATATAGTTTTCAAGAGAGGGGATTAATTATATGTACATCAGTCACGTATGCGAAACATATTAAAAATGTTCAAGTATTTTTTATATACCATGCCAAAATTTATTTCGTGCACCACAAATTAGTCTGTTATATATTCAAAATAAAAAATTTTAAGCAGCACCCTAAATTCAACACAATTACAAATGCGAGCTTACTTTTAAAAAAATCTTATTGTAAAAATTTTTCCTTAACAAAAAATCATTTTTCTTTTTAGAAAAAACTTCTTCGTAAAAGCAAAAACATAGCATTCAATTTAAAGGCGTTGAAAAGTTTTCGTCGTTTTTATGTAAATTCATTTAGTAACGCTACCTTGTTTCTATTGTGGCAAATTTTTTTTTCGCTATTTTCTCTTCTTTATTAACTTTGACATTTTCTTTTGGGTTCCATTTTCAGCGCCGCATGGGCGCATCTTTTTAAAACAGACAGTTCTATTATGCGGCGTAGCACTAAAACGTAAATGACATGTTTTTTTGTTTCATTTATTTAGGCGCTATATAATGAAAAACGACACGCTGACAGTACGAAATCTATTTGCACAACAATAATTTGTCTTCATTTACGAAATTTTATTTAACATTTCTTCAAAAAAAAAAAAAAAAAACACTGAAATTTTATTTTCGTTATGTTTTTTAATATTTTCGTTATTGCTATTTTTAGCATTAAATACTTATGCAAACATTTGTTTTGTCTTATTATGGTCTCGCGCGTTTTTTTCGCGTTTTTACTTGGAAATAAATCTTAGGTGTTGCATAATTTTAGGCGCTATGGCTTGCGGCGCTATTTAATGTTTAAAGCAATAAAGGTGTTGGCTGTAAAAATAACATGGACTGCGAAAAAAAAAATCGATAGAATTTTAAAATGTTTAGGTGCACGTGGCTGTTTAAAAACTAAAGAAATTCTTCGACACAAAGCATAAAAATTTTTGTGAAGCGAAGTGGGTCAATATAAATAATTTAGTCTCAGATATGAAAAAGCCTATACTAGAGCTCTATGAACGAGATATGTAATTTGGAAAAATATTGAATTAGTTTCTTACTTTATTAAAATTAGATATTTATTTTTTTATTTAATTAAATGTCGTCAGCGGTGCACTCAGAGCTTTAACGTCTGATGTTTTGGAGGTATTTTTTTAAACTCAATATTATTAACCTATTAGGTTAGAGGATGACAGCTTATTTTGTCATTGAACTTAAGGAAACTTTTCGCTGGTCCCAGAGAAATTCGACCATCCTTCATAGCCATAGAGTCATCATAGAGTTCAGTACACTCTCATTTGAACAATACTGTTCCATTAATCTCATTAACATGAAATAACATTACATATGAAAATTTCCGCCAAAAGGCCAACCGTGACAGAAAAATTAAAAGTTATTATAAAAGCGTTACTATCTGAATTATCTAAGGAAAATATCCAAATTTTGTTAATTTAAATAATTTACACCAGAATTCATTTATCACATTAATTCTCTTTTTTTGTAATATTGAATAGTATTTTACCTTAAGTATTTAAGTCCGTAAGAGAGGTGATACATGATGATAGTCTCTCCAAAAAATCTCTCTTCCAACGTCAATTAGCTAAAAACAATGCAAAAACATCAAACCAATCTCTATTAACTGCAAAATTTTGATTTGCTTATGTTCATGTTTTAAAGTCACAAATAACATAGAAAAACACCATATGTTCTCATTTCGAAATTGATAACAGCAGCAAGTGTGCAAAAATTTTTGCACGAACAGAGTTTCATGTACATAATTAAAAAAAAAAAAAAGCGAGTGCAAAAAAATTTAAATTTTAAATTTTTGGAGCTGCTTGAAGTTGGTCATGTTCGCAAGCATTAGTGTAATAAATAGGCAGTTGAAATTGACTAAACCAGTTATTAACTGCCATAATCGCATAATTTTTTTTTTGGTTGGAAAGGCTGTGAAGAGAAGGAGAAACAAGTATACTTTTTTTTTCAATAGTAGTCGGTGCAACGCCCTTAACGAGAAAAAACGTTTCCGCGGCTAAACAAACCGATGTTGATGAAATCTTGCTTAAAGATAGACTGAATTCTAAAATAGCTTATTAGAAACCCTGATTCTATAAAGGGGGCGTGGCATCGCTCCAAATGGGAAAAAACTGTATCACGGCTGTGCCAATACACCAACTTTGATGAAATTTGGTATGTAGATAGATTGAAACTTGAGTAAAAATATAGTTTTTTAAGTGCGCGGTGCAACGCCTCTTACAGAAAATATGTTTTAACAGCAAAAAGACAAGTTTTATGTTGTTTTAAGAAAAATATCTACTCTTTCCTCTTTTCTTTGTTAAAATTGATCTCACTAATTAATTTTATAAATATAAACATTAAATTTGTTTTTTTAATTACTGTAGATATTATTATTTACATAAGTATTAAAGTAGTTTTAAAAAATTGCCCAAGTGAACCAAAATGGAAAAATATGTCCCGTACGAATGTCCCGTTCGAATGGATTATTATGCCTTGTAAGAAAAAAAGTAAATAAGATTTTTCAATCAAACGAAATCTATTAAAAAGTTATATTATTCCATAACATTTTAAAATTAATCGCATTAAAAAATGTTGCCAGGTTTCGCTGACTTCTGCTTTTCTATAGATGGCCATGAAAAACACTTCCGTTTTTTGTCCCGTTCAAATGACTTTTTTATTGTCTCTATCTTGGAACCAGTATTACGTCTGGCATCAACTTCACCACTCAATATAGTGCTACCAAAGGGCTATTCTTTAAAGTAACAGAAAAAAACAGAAAAAGTGTTTTACTTTGACTTTTATATCACTTTAAAAGTGTACTTCCGTCCCGTTCAACATGAGAGAAATGCCCATATATTTCATCCAAGAAAGAATTATAGGGAAAAGTCCCGGAGAAGGGGCTGTATTTATTTCCATAAGCATGTTTCCAAGCTAAATAGCTAAGTGGGTTACAGTATTTACTTTAAGGAACTAACGTTAAGGTATGAATTGTAAGAGGAAACAAACTGATTGCGCCGTTTTCAGGTTTGATCTAGGAAGCTGAAATTATTGGAGAATTTTCTTCAAACCAGATTTTATAATATAGGCATATAGGACCACAAAATCAAAAATTAACAAATACTTAAAGCGCTATATCTTGACACCTGAGGTAGATTTTTCTAAGTTTTAGTATGTCAGTTTTGTCGTAAAATTTCTACGAAATCGGACATTAACTCTGTCCGCACCGCTTACAGGTTTGAGCTACTTAGAAAGCTCAAATATAGGGACAATTATTTTTAAACCTCAATAAAATATAGTTAAAAAAAATCAAATAAAGTACATCTGCAAAATTTTAAAAATAAACTACCTTATGAACACTGGTCCTTAAAGCTGGTAGAAATACCTTTTTGTGTCTCTTCGAGGGCAATAGCTTTTTAACTTTTGCACGTCCCACAATTAAGTTTGGAATAGGCTCAATAATGATGAGGGGATGTATGATCACCAAAGGTGTTGACAGACTGAGCGAAATTGAAGGTCGAATGACAATTGGAGTTATACGAAGTCATTTGCTTGCCACTGTAGATGATTTGGAAGTGAGTGCTTCGGATATTGTACTTCAACAGTGTATAGAGTTCTAGAATTTTCTTAATTTTTATTCTCATCATTTTTATGGCAAAACTTCAGTTAGATCTCTTAAAATAAAAAAAGTACTTTGCGCTTTGATAATCTGCTAATTGGCCTAAAGTAGCTCTTTGCAACCTCTTAACCTTTTTTTTAGCAATAAAACTTTTTAATACAACAGTATTACTTTTATTATCATAAATAAGGCTTTCACACTTTCGTTTTGCCTTTTCTTGTTGTTGCCAATTTTTATGTGTTCTTTTATCTCTTTCAACTTAGAAAACTTCGTTTGCCTGAGCTTTGTGCTTTCATGTTAACCCCTATTAACCGTTTTGGTGATGCCAGACATGCTGCTGTGTTAACACCATTTCCGAGTAACAACTGCGAATGCGAATTTTCTATTTATTTTATTTATTTATTTATTTAGCATTAAAAATGTTCTTTGGTTAAAATGGTTTCTATATTTGTGGTATTTTTTTGGTAATTTCTGACTTCCTTTTCTAGCATGGATGCTTTTGTTGTTGTTGTTGTTGTTGTTAATATCAATGTGCTTCATTAAATAGACAAGTCTCGATGGAATGTTGCTTACAGCCAATCATGTTTATTGTTGTTGACATTAAGTTGTTACTTGTCTGGTATTTTATGTTTGCTGTTGCTACTCTTAAACTGTAAATGAGTGTCTCTTATATGATGTGTTGGGAATTTTAATGTACGCTCTTTGGGAGCATTATGGCTTAAATGTAGTATTCTTATTTGAAAAGTATTTAATGTGCATGTTTTAGACTTCAGTTATCGCTGTTATTGCCTTAATATGAGTTAAGTTTGAAAGCACTTAAAGGGAGCGAAAAGAGAGTACTAGAGGAGAAACATTTTGATTTTAAAGAAGCAACGCTATCTTCCAACACTTTGAAATAAATGTTTTTTATATTAATTTTTTAATTTATTTATGTATGTAACTAAGTGGAGCACTAGGGAGCACTTTAAGAGCACTACTTAAGTTTTTTTGATAAAGTTTAATATCATTTTATGTTAAGTCTTATCACTCATTTATGCGTTAAACATTGACAATAGTGGTATGTTATTAAATAAAGGTCAACCAAATACACACAACCGAAAATGATGCTCTCTGAAATATAAAGCTGTGAAGATAGAAATTTTTTGAAAATTCAATTTAATTCGATTGTGGCAGCGACACAATTCGACAGAAAGTTTATTGTAAATCGCTTGTGGTAGACAATTTTATTGAACTTTTTTTTTTCCTCTGCTTTTGGTAGTTTTAAGTGTTCTTTCCTTTTTTGCAACATAATAAAAAGCTCTCGGACTCATGCAATGTAGGTACATCTTTATGTATCTTATTTGGTAAATAAATTGATGGAAACAATTTCAGAAAAGGTTTATTGAAATGCTCTTTTGTTACTTCTTGGAATTATTTGGTAAATTAAAAGTGATTGTGTGAATATAAAGAATATTTAGCATGAAATGTAAGCATTTAAGGCAACATAAAAGCAGGGTTTAATTGAAAGCGAAAGAATTTACGTGGTTACCGAAATTGTTAAAAGGAATTTTGAGGCTTTTTTTTTGTCTTAAATAAACCATGATAATCAATTAAGCGTTTAACATTTAAAGAATTTTCATCTAATTTCCAAAAACGCTTTGAAAAGGTCAAATTGTGCTTAACAAAACGTATTTCGCTTGTGCGTCCATTCATTACGCATTAAAGGGGGCATATAAAACAGTATAATCTACTTTTTTGATTTATTTTTTGTCCATATGCAAGCCTTTGCAAGTCACAATTACGATAAAAGGTAGGCAAATAGATGAGTGAAGTTTTAAAATGTCAATAAAGTTGGAGGAGTAATAAACAGTTTCGAAAATGTCCTTATAAATCCAAAACTAACGAATAGACAATCTTATGAGCTACAATAACTATTTCTTTTAAGAGCTTTTCAAGTCAACAATTCCCAATATATACTCACTAGTATATGGGATAGAATTTTTGAAACGTATCACTATTTTTCGACTGTGTTTAATTTTTTATGAAAATATGACATATTAGTAGCAATTCACTGGTGAAATCACTCCGCAAAGCTTTGGATCAAAAATAATTTTATTTATCGACTTATTGTCAAAAACATTTTCAACCTGTTATTTGTTTCTTTTCTTTGTATCTCACGAACCGTTGAACCGATTTACATGAAATTTGAGTACGTTGTACAGTATTGTGCAAAACAATAGCAACAAAATGACTGCGCTGCTACAAAATCGTGTATCTCATTTAATATTGGGAGAAAACATAAAATTATTTTAGAAATCAAACAACATATTCATTCATTATATAAAAATAAAATTATAAGTATTCAAATTCGGTTTTATATTTTTTAAAAAAATTTGAAATTAATGTGACTACATTCAATTGTCTGTGTGCAAAACAAAAGCAACAAAATATGAAGAATGTAAAAATAGAAGAAAATTTCCAAAAATTAGCGGTAAAAATACCGTTATTGGAAAGAATATGTTGTTAGTGAGTCATAACAATTCAAGTTTAGTTTAGTTTTTGCGCTCGCTGTGACATTGACTGTTCAGTTTATAGTGGCCCTTGACAAATATTGTAATCCTCTAAGATCTCAAATTATTTCCGAATACGATCAATGAAAATCACAAATATCTATCTCAAAACAATTTAAGATTAACCCATCAATAATTTGTAGATTAATAAAAAAGTATAATAGCACAAAAGACCTAATAACGGTACATTCAGGAGGGCGGCCACGGAAGACATCGCGGCATGATGACAGAAATATGTGTGCTATATACAAACGAAATCCATTTGCCACATCCAAAGAGGTTGCTGGGTCACTGAATTTAATTAACTATGATAGCACTGTGCGCAGACGAGCCATTCAGAACAGTTTAAGAAGTTACAGACCTGCGGAGATACCGTTGCATACGGCTAAGCATAAACAAAAAAGGTGAGTGTTATAGTTCAAACATTTTGTGTCTAAAATTATGACAACGTACTCAAATTTCATGTAAATCGGTTCAACGGTTCGTGAGATACAAAGAAAAGAAACAAATAACAGGTTGAAAATGTTTTTGACAATAAGTCGATAAATAAAATTATTTTTGATCCAAAGCTTTGCGGAGTGATTTCACCAGTGAATTGCTACTAATATGTCATATTTTCATAAAAAATTAAACACAGTCGAAAAATAGTGATACGTTTCAAAAATTCTATCCCATATACAGTAATACTGATTCATAGGTCATTCGATAAATATGAAATAGATTTCAAGAAAAGTGAATCTTTTTTTATATTCAAAATATACTGCCAAAAATATCCTCTTCCTTAATATCATGTTTAAATAAAAATGCTTGCGTATAATCGCTTAACCTTTGCAAGTTTTCTGGTGTTAAATCATCCTTATAAGCACCCATCTCACCGCGGCGCATAAATCTGTAAAAACAAATTTTATTGTTGTAAGTCTTGAAATAAAAAAAAAAAATGTTTGCTTACTGAAAATCATCAGTAGTTGTGGTTAAAATCTGCTTTAAGCCTTTTGTTATGTTCACACTATCATTTGCTAAGAAACATAAGAAAATATTTTTATTATACGAAAGCGTCTAAGAAACTCAAATCTTACCCTTCATATTCTTAAAGGACAAATGTTTCACTGCAGCTTCGAGTTCTACTGGCGTAAGCTCAGGCCTTTCCAAAAATCCACACAATTTTTGTAACACTGCACCCAAATCTCGTTTCATTTCCTCATAAGTAATAAAACAAATATTGGGTTCATTGCGTAGCTTCCAAAAGTCAGCAATATGCGGCCAAAAGGGTGTATACATCATATCATTGCTTAGGAAATCCTCAACAAATTCATTGATATCGCCAATCCACCAGCCAAGACCTCTTGCAAAGTGATACGCTGAGACCACAACATCTTTGAGATTGCGCGCAACATAGATAATCTAAGGAAAATGAGGAATTAGTAATTTTTTACAAAGTACATACTATACTGTGTAGAAAAGTCTCCGGAATTGAGTTTACTTTGATTGCAACGGTGCACTCTGAATTCTCTCCAGAAAATGGTCAAGTTTGTGGAAGACCAACTCACGAGTTTTGCACCACGATAACATACCATCGCATAATGCCATCGATCAAGAACCACACACACAGCACACGTCTGATTATTATGTTCCCGAAACTAAAATTACCACTTCGAGGAAGGCGCTTTGAGTCGGTTGAAGCCAGGACAGCAAATTAACTGATACCATGAAAAATATTTGGAGTTCTGAATCAAGAGCTGTCCCAACTATTTTTGTTTAATAATACTTAATTCCAAAATAATAAATAATTCAGGATACTTTTTACATAGTACAGTATATTAAACTCATACAAAATAAAATCGGGAGTTCTTCGGTTCGAGTGCTAAAAAGCTTTGATTATATGTTGAAATCTTGATGTCATTTAGAGTTCGTAGTTGTTGATTTTGTGTCTATTCATACCTTTGGTTTTTGCTCCCAAATTTGTTTTGGTAATAGATTAACCGGCAAATGCGATTTTATTAAGCGCGGACTCTGCAAATTATTACAAATATCAATTGTATCCACTGGTGATGTTTTACATAGGCCTATTAAGCTGTTGCAAAGTATTAAGATCATAATTCCAAATATTATTTCACACACTCACTCCAAAAATGGACTACGTTCAAATTGATGTTTTTCCCTGGCCATTGCAAAATCCAGATTATTCATTAGCAACCAGACGGTTTCTTGCATCCATGTCGTACCAGCTTTCATGAAGGTTACTATGTAGACGTCATCATCTCGTACCTTAAAGTTCCATACTCTATCATAGGATTCTGAAAAATCATTTGGCAACGTACACCAGCGTTCAGCCCAATTTTCTCCCAACGCTGGTAAGTTTTCATGGTTTGCCGAAATTTCCAAGCCCATTGGATGAAGTTGACGTTCTGCGTTGGGTAGATTTCTTTTACGTAAATTATACATGTTAACCTGTGTACTAACGCCGTTGCACTGAGTTTGACAAATTTGATTAGAAATTATATACGACAAAAGTTTTGATAAGGCCACTCCTATCAAAAATAGTTTTTATTGTGTTATTTGTTGTGATTTTAGTTTATATTTTACACGCTAATTGTTGCCAAGCATAGATTATTGTAAGCAAATAAAAAATAAACATAAATAAAATGCAGAAATTTTTTAAGAAAATAGCAATTGGGATTTCTGATAAGATTAGAACGAGTTAAAATGCGATGCATTTCAATTAGGTAGAAAGCAAGATGTACTATTTACTTCTTCTCAAACCTTGGAGTCTTGATATTTCTAGACAGTGTATATGACAATACAGTTAAATACGATTATTGGAACTGAATTAAACTTGTTACTACTTCATATTGACTTTTTCACAAGTTCCAAGCAAATTTCAAAAAAGTACAATTTTGTACTGTGTATTTTTATATATTCACTTAGGTACTGCCAAAAATATCCTCCTCTTTAATATCATGTTTGGATAAAAACGCTTGCGTATAATCGCTTAACCTTTGCAGATTTTCAGTTGTTAAATACTCCTTATAAGCACCTACCTCTCCGCGGCGCATAAACCTGCGAAAACGAATTTTATTGTTGTAAGTGTTGAAATATGGTAAATGTTTTTGCTTACTGAAAATCATCAGTGGTTGTGTTATGTTTTTGCTTCAAGGCTTTCGTTATGTTCACACAATCGTTATCTAAGAAACATAAAACAATTATATATGCATGATATAAGTACTAGAGCGTCTCAGAATCTTAAAACGTACCCTTCATATTCTTAAAGGACAAATGTTCCATTGTAACTTTGAGTTCTACTGGCGTAAGCTCAGGCCTTTCCAAAAATCCGCACAATTTTTGTAATACTACACCCAAATCACGTTTCATTTCCTCATAGGTAATAAAACAAATATTGGGTTCATTACGTAGCTTCCAGAAGTCAGCAATATGTGACCAGTAGGGTGTATACATCATATCATTGTTTAGGAAATCTTCAACAAATTCATTGATGTCGCCAATCCACCAGCCAAGACCTTTTGCATGGTGATACGATGAAACCACAACGTCTTTGAGATTGCGCGCAACATAGATAATCTAAGTAAAATGGTAAATTAATAACTTTTACGGTGTAACAACGACTCCGGAATTTAGTTTTCTTCGATTTCCACTGTGCACTCTGAACTCTTTCCAAAACTGCTATAGTTTTGGAAGGCCAACTCACGAATTTCGTACCATGACAACATAAAGTTGTAATTGTGCAAGAGCTTTAAGCCAAACTTTAATGAATCTCATTGACCAAGCACCATAATCACTTGATATGATCCCGTCTGATTTTTCTGTTTCCGAAGCTAAAATTATCACTTCGAGGTAGGCGTTTTGAATTGGTTGAAGTCAGCAAAGCAAATTCGCTAAGAGCTATGTAAAGTATTTGGAGATCTGAATCAAGCGATAGCGTAGCTGTTTTTGTTTACTAATAATACAGGATATTTTCAACACATTAAATGCTAAAAAGCATTTATAATATGTTGAAATCTTGAGGTCATTTAGAGCTCATTTGCGTTGATTTTCTATAAAAATTCAGAAATGCGATTAGGGTGCGACCTACTAATTGTCGTTAATAGCAGCTTCATAAGATAAAATTTCACAAACAAATTATTCATATGATTTTTACGTAAGAACTAGACAGCGTAGTCTCTTTCTATTACGAGGTTCTAGCCTTTAGTCGAAGAAATCATAAGAGGTCTTGTGTCTATTCGTACCTTTGGTTTTTGCTCCCAAATTTGTTTTGGCAATAGATTAACTGGTAAATGGGTTTTTATTAAGCGCGGACTCTGCAAATTATTACAAACATCAATTGTGTCCACTGGTGATGCTTTATATAGACCTATTGAGCTGTTTGCAAAGTATAAAGATCATTATTTTAAGTTATCATTCACACACTCACTCTAAAAATGGGCTACGTTGAAATAAATGTTTTTCCTTGGCCTTCGCAAAATCCAGATTATTTATTAGCAGCCAGACGGTTTCTTGCATCCATGTCGTACCAGATTTCATGAAGGTTACTATGTAAACGTCATCATGTCGTACCTTAAAGTTCCATATTCTATAATAGGATTCTGAAAAATCATTTGGCAACGTACACCAGCGTTCAGCCCAATTTTCACCTAAAGCTGGTAAATTTTCATGGGACGCCGAAATTTCCAAGCCCATTGGATGTAGTTGACGTTCTGCGTTGGGTAGATTTCTTTTACGTAAATTATACATGTTAACTTGTGTTCTAACACCGTTGCACTGAGTTTGATAAATTTGATTAGAAATTGTATACGACAAAAGTTTTTGATAAGACCACTCCTATCAAAATTAGTTGTAATAATTTGTTGGGATTTTAGTTTATATTATGCACGTGAATTGTTGCCAAACATAGATTATTGTAAAAAAATAAACATTAATACAATGCGAAAGCTTTAAAAAATTTACAAATGAAAGCTCTGATAAGTAAGATTAGAATGAACTAAAATTGCGATAAATCCATTTAGGGGGCCATATGGCCATTTCCACCAAAAATTTCATTTAGCTGGCCTCATTTATATTTATTTTTTATACCCTACACCGAGGGTATATTCACTTTGTCTCTCCGTTTGTAACACATGGATGGGGGCGTGGCAGGTATGGAAAAGTATATATATTCTTGATCAGCGCCACCACCTGAGTCGATTAAGCGATGTCTGTCTGTCTGTCCGTCTGTTGAACTCAGGTTTACGGGAAAACCAAGAAAGCTAATTGAATGAAACTTTCACACACAGGTCACATCTTCTAGCAGGCATCTTGCTATTGAAAATGGGCAAAATCGGTTGACGGACACGCCTACTGCCCATGCCATATGTATATTTACCCATGCCAATTTTGAAAAAAGTTGCAGCGATTTTGATGAAACTTGCTGATTTGGTGCACATGTGAACCAAATCAGGATTAAGCTGGGTTTCAAGTTTTTAAAGGGTCATACAGGGGCGTGACACAGCCCTAAACTTTATCATTTACACTACCATATCTTGTAAGCCGTTCAAGATATTGCGATGAAATTTGGTAGGCTGATACATATAAAACATATCTTAATTTGCAATAAAAGTGGGCGGAATTGAAAAAGTGGGCATGGCACTTTTCAACTGTTAAAAATTTTGATTCCGTATATCTCAAAATTGGCACAAACGATATTCATAAAAACTTTGGAGATGATGCCGCTGAAGGCAGTCATCAATGCAAGCTCAGCCATTTTACTGAAAAAACTTGTTGAAGGGCGTGGCATCGCCCACAATATTTGTAAACGTTATATTAAGAGAACTACCAACGTAATCGCTATGAAATTTTATGAGGTGGATATACTTGCTTTAAGGTCTCTTGTTACAAAAATTTGGCTCAATAGTACCTGTGGGCGTGGCACCTACCGTATAAGCAAAAAACGTTTAGTGTTATAGACAGTGTGCTATAAGGGTAGTCTTCATAAAATTTGGTGTACAGATCTCAGTTACTATAGGCTTTAAAAATAAATAAATTTTGACAGGATTGCATTGGTGGGCGTGGCACCTCCCATACTAACATAAATTTGTAAGCGCTATTTTAAGTGAACTATTGCAGCAATTGCTTTGAAATTTAATGTAAGTGGTTCAATTGCTATAGAGCACATATGAATCTAAAGTGGCTGAAATCGCACCAGTGGGCGTGGCACCTCCCATACAAATAAAATACGGTAAGTGGCATATTTATCGAAATATATGAGCAATCATACTTAAATTTGGTGCAAGGGGTTTGCTTATGGAAAGCTATTTCTGGATCAAAACCGGGCTGGATTGTACCAGTGGGTGTGTCACCGCCCTAAATTTTAAATTCAACTGCGGTATATATCGCGAACTATAATTTAATTTGAGGATGTCGATCACAAATATAATTTATTGAACCAAAAGTGGGCGGAATTGAAGAAGTGGGCGTGACATATTTCAACTTTTTCATTTCTTTTCGATTTTTTTTCAACCTTTTCCAAATTCTTTTGACTTTTTCAACCCTTTAACTTTTTCCAATATATCCTATATGTATTTGTTCGACTTTTTCAACCTCTTTCAACTTTCTTCATTAGTTTCTTTATTTTTTTCGACTTTTTCATCAATTTTGAATAGTTTCAAATTTTTCAACCTCTTTCAACTTTTTTAGAGTTTTGCAACCTCTCTCAACTTTTTTCAACATTTCGCATATATTTTCGAATTTTTCAACATTTTTCAACCTCTGTCAACCTTTCTAACATTTCACATTTTTTTCGACTTATTCAACCTCTTCAAAGTCTTTTTAACATTTATTTAAAAGGTACTTTCAGTGCAGTGTATGGTATGTGAATTTCGGCATAAGTAAAAACAGTAAATTTTAAAAAAAAATTAACCCTTGCGTGACCCTTGACCCTTTTTAGGCCTAGTTAAAATTTAATCTTATTTGAACCAAAAAGTCAAATTGAGAATAAGAGCGAGTGTAAAATTTGAATGTTCCGTTGTTTCTCTTCCATAAAAATTCCCATTCAACGATTTGTTATGCTTACATGCTTTTTTCTATAAGGCGAAACACATAAAAAGCATGCATGCATCGATGACTGCGTCGTATGCTTTTCAACACACATAGAAAACATATATTCAAATTTGTCATTCTCTTTTCCCATACGATTATCTCACACAAAATATGTCAATTCTTCGATGCCAAATTCCTTAACTTATTTTGTTCACTCGTTTCCTCAACGCATTCACCAGCTTACCCCCATGTCAACGGGCGTATAGAAGTATATACTTCAAAAACGATTAAGATTTGCGTAGCAGTGGTGAGTGCATGTGTTTGTTGTTTTTCGAATTTTTCTTAAGAAAAACGACGTGTTTGTCGGATAGAGCTAAAGTGTGCTCAGTTTTCTTACTTTGCCCATCTATGGTCTATAACCTCAAAGGCTTAAGATTTAAACTCATAGTTTACCTCTGCCGACTTCTTGTATATAAATCATAAGTAACCCAAAGTTATTCTGCAATAAAGAAATGCTATCATTATGTTACTTCGAACAAGACTTCCTTTCATTTAACTTAGAAATATAAATTTTGCCTTTTTGAGCACAAGACAGAGGACTGACATTTGGTATTTGAAGTAGTTTTTCATTGTTGCATTCAGTTCTGATGGCAAATTATATGTATTTATAGCGAAGTTTTTGCACTGCAGCACTCAATTTAACAGAATCAACAAATTAGCAAAGAAAATTGACGACAAAACATCATAGATAAATAACAGTAACAAGGAGAAAAACAGCACAAACTGAAATAACAAAAACAAGAGCGGTTATATTTGTGACATTTTCAGTGATGCACTGTGGGATAGAAAACTCAGCACAAGAAACAAAGGATTGTCGGGGAAACAAAGCTTAATAACTTGAAAGAAACATCTGGAAATCTATAAGTTCAAACTGTCACAAATACACTGCGCGCCACTTGAATAAGGCCACATATTTTTTATTGGATTTCTTCACATTTACAGAAGTCATGGTTTAGCATTCTAAAGTTAGCTTGACTTTTTTAAATAAATCGTTTTGGTGTCTACGATGAGTACCAGAAATTTCAACTAGTTCAGGAAATGCAGAATCAATCTTATACACATATGTTTTTTTTACAGCCCATCTGATTGACTGACTTAGTCTTTAGCTCCCATCCTAAAATCTTTTTTTTTTTGTTGTTGTTTTACCCCCTAAAATGGAAATAAAAATAGCAAAAAAAAAAGTGTCGCTCGGATCTGGTTTCGGATATATAGCCATCGGAAGTTGCGGATATAGGTTTTATGAAAATCCTAATAAGTTGGGAATTCCTGAATGGATATCAAAAACATGGGGGTCATTACATAGATAATTTAATGACCTACAATAATGGTACATGAATTTTTGAAATCTAACCCATAATTTTGGAGATATGACGATTTTTCTGATATTTTGAACAATTTTTTTTTTAAAAACCGTAATTTTTTCCAAAAAATGTTTAATAACTCTTTAACTTTTTTAGCATGGTAAGAAAGCTTAATTTATTACCTTTAAAATGGTGTATAGATTGTTGTAAATTTTTTTAATATTTACCCCCTTTTTGATCGAAAAATAAAAAAATTTATTCAATAAATTCCTATGGAAACTATGTTTTTTTGGTCAAAAACAATAAAAAACAACAACAACAATGACTATTACAACAACAACAATGACTATTAACACAACAACAATTATTATAAGCCGATTCTTATTATAAAATGACAAGATTATTATATAAATTAATAATTTTATAAAAAGTAAGGTTATGTTGAAAAAAGAGCGCCGCAGGCAAAAAGCTTTTATTAAAAATCGCGCGTGCGATATTTAATAAAAATTTTTAAGTTTTCAATGAGAATCGTCTTCTAATAATTGTTGTTGTTGTAATAGTTATTGTTTTTCTTAGTTTTTGACCATAAAAACAGAGTATTCTGGAAATGGCAGTGTAGAAATTTGTTTGAAAAGTTCCATTATGACTAAAAAGTCCCACAAGACTAAACATCTGCTTGAGACTAAGAAGACGAAGCTAAATTAAAAGGTTTCAAATGGATAAAAAATTGTAGGTCCCAAAGGAATAAAAATTTGCATAGACCGAAAGTTCTCATAAAACTAAATCATGAAGAGTAAGCGATTCACAAGTCGCATACGATTAAGAAGACGCATAAAACTAAAATGTTGCATGCGATTAAAAATTCACAAATAACAAAAGTCACAAGAAACTAACAATAACCGCATAAGGTTAAAAAGTCGCATGGGTTAAAAATGTCATATAAATTTTAAAAAAAAGATCGCTTAAAAATAATAATCCTAAAACTAACAAGCAACATAAAACTAAAAGTTGGCATAAGATTTAGAAGTTGCATAATATTAAGAAATCGCATGAGATTAAAAAGTAACTCAAAATAACTGCTAAAAATTAACTATGAAGGCATCCCTCTTGAAGTCGAATTAAGGAGTTGATACCAAGCTCTTTCAGTTCAAAAATCTCGAAAACTGATGCACGAGGTGTGAATGTAGTTCAGAGGTTTAGAGTTTGAGCGCGACATTGGGCTCTGACAGAACAAGCCAAAGAAAAATTTCAAAAAAGTGTCAGTACTCAATATTCAAAAATAGAAAAAAGTTCGTAAGACTTTGTTGCCGTCTCTATCGAAAAGAAATAAGAGACCAAGCTAAGCAACATACAAAATTGATGGCTGCAAAGTTTGGACTCATAGTACTTGAGTTAGAGCACCATTAGAAGTTATTAATTGTGCAAAATTTTATTTTACAATTTAAGTAAATTGCAAATCATTACTTTATTCCACAGTACAATGACAACAGCAAGTGATGACCTTTTTTAACCTCCATTTTTTTTTATCTATACGGGTGAATATTGATGTTAGTTTTCTTTATTTTGACATTTACATTTTCATAGTATTTGTCTACGTTACTGTTATTATGTTTTTATCAACTGCTGCTTGATTATTAATGAATATGGTAGCGTTAAAGCGTAACTGTAATAAGCACCGCTTGACTTTGTATGCGTCAAATGCCATGCGTCAGCTACATCCGCCAGCAATGCGCTATTAATATCAACATCCTCCAACATTATCATTTTTATCACACTTTCATCAAGTAGAAATTAACATAAAGTTGTATTTCGTGCATAAAACTGCTGGACAAAAACTCAAGCTACACTGTGCGAATCCCGAATGTAGCGCATGAAGTTTTCCATCATCCTTAGAGTTTTGTCTTAATAAACATCGAAGCACTTGCTTATCACTTATATCGTTTTTTTCAGTGTAGCTCTCTCTGTTGTAAAGGATATTGAATGAAGTCTTGATTAATGGGCGACAAAATGCTGCATGCATTATACTCTCACACAAAGCTAAATGAGGTTGGTTGGTCCTTTTATTTTTTTTTTTTTTTTTTATTTTTCCCATTGGCACACACCGAAGGATAATAATGAAAAAACAACTAAAATTGCTTGCATATAAAAAACAATAGACATAATGAAGGAAGGATGTAAACAGGACTATAAGCTCACTCGTAAAATACAAAATGATCAACATATGCTTTGTTTTTGTTGCTTTTTTGATGGGTTCATGTGTTGACACAACAATTTTGAGAATTTGTTGGAAATGATTAAGATGGTCAATATGTGTAATGATAGCATATTTTATGCATGTCAACAACAGCAGGGGTTATCATTTGTGAAGAAAATTATAATTGAGAGATGAAAATAATCTACGGTTCAATGATTTAAATAAAATATTTTAAGAAGTTGCAGCGTTTTGCTATTTAAATACGAAACATTTAGTTAGCCATATTAAGCTGACACAGCACATTCGGCACACTCAAGTGTGAATGTGGTAATAAAGTAACACACATTAATCGCTATTTTATTACCACATAAAAAATTTTTTCGCCAAAATAGTTTTCGAGATACAGTGTGTGTGCTGGCTTGATTTTCAAGCTGGCGCACTCCAAAAAATTATCATTTTGTAAGTCCTAAAGATTTACTGATGATAACACGCTTCAATCACAAATGGTAATGTAGCGGGAAGGGAACATGCCCCGGTTTTAGAATAAAGTCCAATAATCAACAAAAATTTGAGCGATTCATCTACATTCAATGTTACAAAGAGACGCATTATACTTTTACTATTTAATTATTATTATTACCATTTTAAAATGTATGTAGTTTTCTTAAGTTTTTCTTGATTATCGAACCTTGTTTCCAACCAGGGACAAGTTTCCAACCCGATACATGTAGCTCATTTCATTACTGTGGGCGGCCTGCGGCCGCAGCTCAGGATTTAAAACTCCCAAAAATCCAACACCGGCTACGCGGATCAGTCTATAAAATATCCAACACCTAGTTTGCTAGTCACAGTAATTTCACATAAAAGTTAAGGTAAGTGGGATCACAAAAGGCCGCCGAAGGCTGTTGGTGTTGGATATTTTATAGGCTGATCCGCGGCCGAAGGCCGCCGCGAAGCCGGTGTTGGATTTTTTGGAGTTTTAAATCCTGAGCTGCGGCCGAAGGCCGCCCACTTACCTTGACTTTTATGTGCAATTACTATGGCTAGCAAACTAGGTGTTGGATATTTTATAGACTGATCCGCGGCCGAAGGCCGCCGCGTAGCCGGTGTTGGATTTTTGGGAGTTTTAAATCCTGAGCTGCGGCCGCAGGCCGCCCACTTACCTTAACTTTTATGTAGAATTACTGTAGCTAGCGAAGCCGGTATTGAACATACGGACATAATTCTAATGGTGGCTTCTGAGGACTTACATCCTCGAATATATGCAACTCCGGCTATGTCCATTCTTAGAAGTTGTTATAAGCCCAACACGAAGTGGGGATTGTGACCGAAAAAAAACGGACATTAGGCCCAAAACTGTTATCATTAATTTATTTTTTCGGACATAACCCCCACACCAAAAATGGGGATTATGTCACGGCACGGACAAATCATATATACTCCACACAGCACAATATCACAACTGAAAATGTAAAACTTATTTTCAAATCAGCCGTTTACTTAAAAGCAAACTTATGTTTTCAATCTCAGCCGTTGAAAGCAATTAAAGCAATCGGCGCAATTTTTGGCTGACAGGTATTGCCACAGAATGAATTCTCGCGCTTAAAATAAAAAATACAAAAAATAGTAACCACGACGGCCCATTGGGTAGAAAAATACCTAGTGAATATCTCAGTTGTTCAGTAAGATATGAGGCTGAATTTTTTATGATCATTTTAAACCAATAACAGGTCGTATATGAAATTTCAACAAAATTGTATGGACTGAATTGGTACTGGACCATTATGGGATCAAAGTCGAAGCTCTATTTCCAAATTTGTAAAGACGGCTTCCGTAAAGATGGCGGTTATTACAGAACTGCCTTTTTCAATTTTCTAAACATTACATTAAAATAATCGTCACCAATCCCAACAACCCATATATACTCTTTCATTAGACAATTAATTGATAATATCATTAAATTGTCAGCCATCTGATCATCTGGATCTGGTATTTTGAATTTTGAAATTCTGATATCAAAATACTTATCCGAATAAGTTTAAATGCATTCACAAAACACAGATTATTTCGTCAAATATTCATATCATCCGCATTGCTGCACAAAGATAATGGAAACTGATGATCGAATTTTACGAAGCCCATTCGGTACTCTGTGTTCCGAAATGTATTGCATCAATGCAGTAATGAAATGAGCTACATGTATCGGGTTGGAAACTTGTCCCTGGTTGGAAACAAGGTTCGATAATCAAGAAAAACTTAAGAAAACTACATACAATTTAAAATGGTAATAATAATAATTAAATAGTAAAAGTATAATGCGTCTCTTTGTAACATTGAATGTAGATGAATCGCTCAAATTTTTGTTGATTATTGGACTCTATTCTAAAACCGGGGCATGTTCCCTACCCGCTACATTACCATTTGTGATTGAAGCGTGTTATCATCAGTAAATCTTTAGGACTTACAAAATGATAATTTTTTGGAGTGCGCCAGCTTGAAAATCAAGCCAGCACACACATCAAAAAAAGGCCCAAATTGCATTTAAACTGATTATTTTGTCGGTATTAAATTGCGACTGATCGTTTTCATGCATTCTGTATTTGAAAAATATTTAATCACCGGAGTGTGCCAGCTTAATGAATTAAGCCAGCACACACATCAAAAAAAGGCCCAAATTGCATTTAAACTGATTATTTTGTTGGTATTAAATTGCGACTGATCGTTTTCATGCATTCTGTATTTGAAAAATATTTAATCACCGGAGTGTGCCAGCTTAATGAATTAAGCCAGCACACACACTGTATCTTGAAAACTATTTTAGCGAAAAAATTTTTTATGTGGTATTAAAATAGCGATTAATGTGTGTTACTTTATTACCACATTCACACTTGAGTGTGCCGAATGTGCTGTGTCAGCTTAATATGTCTCATTTAGTTAATGTAACTTTTTTATTTCAAAATGTGCCAAAACGATGGTCGGACTTTATTTAGTCGGAAAAAGTTGCGTACTACTTAGCTCCTTATTTGCTTTATTGTTGTGGTGATGTTTTACTAAAATTTTTGACTGGATGGACCGCTTATCGGTTTATTATTCAATTTCAATGCATCAATTGTCGCTGGCTTATTAGCATGAACCAAATACATTAAATACCTCCTTAAGAAGTTGCCCAAAAGTGTTAAATTTCAACTTCTTGGATGTGATTCGACATCTGTATATCTTCAGATCGTTGAGAAGGGCCAATACCCTCCTAATTTTCACGCAATTAATTGATTGTGACGGAATTTGTTGCACGTAAAGTTGTCCTCCTTTTAAATCTCTTTGCGGAATGTAAAGTATCCTTTTAAATAATTTGTGGATTGTCATGAGACAAGTAATGACAATGCTACTTAATTACCGATTCAAAGAAATGAACGCTAAAATTCGTTCGTTATAACAATTTTGTAAACATGTATGCCTTACACGATATTGTTCTAAGTATTGAAAGCGCCTTGGAATAGATAAATTTGGGACTTCATCATTACTTTGTCCTACTGGCTCACAAACATTGTGCAACGAGAGATTATATTCAAAACAATTCACAGTTCAATGACCATAAATGAATTGCTAAAAATGCATGATAAGTTGCAATAAAAGAACGAATGCTTCGATAAAAATTGAATAGTTTCCAAGCGTTTTTAAAGCATGTATTTATACATGATTAAATTGTAAAATTTATTAAATAAACACGTTACTCATGTAACATGATTTACTCCCAGCATTGAATTTTCACTCTGCAGCACTGTATGTCTTTCATGTAATCCGATGCTTTGTTCTCATCATGCCGGTCATTTAAATAAAAATAAAATTTAATTTTAATGGTTATCTTTCAATGTTTATTAACAGGCGTTCCTTAATTTTACTATTACATAAGGGATGTAAAATTTTTCTCTATTTATGTGTACAACTTGAAAGACAGAACAAAATATTTTAAAAAAAATCTATGAAAAAAATTAAATTGTTCCTAATTTTTGACGAAAAATTTAAATTTTTAGACGTTGATTACCACCTTTTTTAAAAAAAGTGTTTTGCTTATAGTATAAATTTTCAAATCTTAAGCGTTTTTGAAGAATTTTAATTTGTTTTTAGTCGACTGATTATTATTAATTAATTGAAAATTATTTAATCGAACTTACAGTCATTTGCAGAAACCGATATTCATGTGAAATTTCACAAATCGGTAAATGCCTTTAACCTGGTACTTATGTGACATGAATTGGATCCCCTACAAAGGGTTGCAACCCAACAATATTAACCAACGGGTTTCAAATTCATGTCACCTTGAAATGGCTGCAACTTTGCAAGGAAGCATCACAGATCACCACTTGAAAGCTCATTTTAAAGGGCAAATATGGTACTAAATGATGCTTTTGTTAAAAATATGCTGATAAACTTTCTTTGAATCCTATACATGGCCTCGGAAGTAGACAAAAAACATCATGTTTCAGGTAATTAACCTCAAATATTTCAGGATTCCGACATGATGGGTCAATTGTGAGGCCAGATTCGGATTCAGCGTAAGAAATTACGTCGAAAAACGATCCTTTTCAACTCAACAATACTAATCACCTATTCATTTAGATATATTTTTTGTAAAAAATAATTTTTCCATACAATTTACATGTAAAACTAACAGGCTCCGGCTCCACCTTATAAAATTGAGTTACAGAGCTGAATTTTCGTGAGCTTTTTCTTCTTATCATAAACTTATTTTTTAAGCAACAGCAAAAACAAAAAAAAAAAAAAAAAAAAAATTTGAATCACCCTAATATTCATATTGATATACACATAGTATACATAGCTTCATCAGACCGGTTTTTGGTTGATTTGTACTGAGATTTGAACCCCGACCATTCCAAGAATGACAGCCGCTCTTAACACTTGAGCCATAAGGGGCTTGTAAAACTTCACATGTTTTCGAAGTATTTAAAAACATAAAAGTTTTTTGGTATTTCTACGAAAGTACCGATTTTAAATGTGTAATATTTGCTTGTTAGTACTACTATTGAAAATACTTTTGCAAACACCTGTGGTTCAAGAGGAGATAAAGTTGAACTAAAGTGATTTTGTGATCCGCGTTTCGCGAGAATAGTCCGCCTTTTGATTTCATGATATATATCTCATGTTGCTAGGGTTTTCTGAATATGTGAAAGTGAAAACCAAAACAAAAAAAAAAGCCATCAACTTTTTCCAAAAACTTTTTGGGACTTATCGCAAATTTGATGGATTTTGTTTGCTGTTCCGCGTATTGCCGAAAAATATCTGGACACGTTAAGTTTGAATTCAAAAACAGCCAGGTAATTTGTTTCAAAAGTAAATAGTTTTTAAAGTGTAATAAATTTTTAAGCGCCACGTCGATCAGAGGTTGCTAAAAAATAGACTCAACCTTTCCGTACACTTTTATACCTCACAATGAGCAATAACCTGCAATTTCCTTCCAAATCGGACCACCTCAAATATAAAGGCTGTTCAAACTTAAAGTATATTTTTCAATTTTTAAATTTTAAATAAAAGACATGTATTGTGAGAGATTTTTATTTATTTTTATTGGAAATTAAAGTTCATTGGTTCCGGTGCATTATAAAAAAGAATGTCGTTCAAAGGACCTCCTCTGTTAGCTTAACAGCCTGCCAATCTTTTACTAAAATTATAAATAAATTTTTCGTAAACAGATGGTACAATTATTGATATTTGCTCGATGATGTTGTCTTTGAGCTTTTAATCAGTTTGAGAATTAACCGCATAAGCTTAATTCTTCAATAAACTCCATAGGAAGAAATTCAATTGTGTTAAATCGCATGATCTTGGAGCCCAATTCACCTCTGTTTTTAGAGAAATTATGCGATTATTAAACTTCTTTTTCAAAATATCGACTTATTCCGTTGCTGTGTGGCAAATTAGCTTTAATTCTTGTTTTAAGTGTATTCGTAAGCCTTTACATGAGGTCCTTTGTGTAAAATATTGAACAAAGTTGTCGGTTTGAGGTTAAATTGAACGTCGATGATTTGATATTCTTGGCTCTTCAGCAACAATTGTGCTAACAGCTGCAATATTTTCGCTTGAACAATCACTATGATATTAAATTCTGCTTCTCTGATCTTGAACTGAGCCAGTTTCTTCAAATTTATCAATGATAAGTTTAATAGTTCAAATTATTGCACAAATTCAATAATCGTAAATTTAACTTAAGCTGCTCACGACTTTTTACCTGCAACGTTAAAAAAGAAACGCATAACACATTTCTGTGGTGCTAAAATTAAAGTTTGGATTGCAATTTCTTTGATTTCTGATAATAAAAAATAGCAAACAACGCAAAATCTCTTGCTTTTTATTGTTACATCAAACAAGAACTGAAATGTGGAAAATCACTGCTGGAATTTTAGCTTCAAGTGCCATCAGTAGATGTTCAATAAAACAGCTGGATGTCATTCAATACAAGTGGTACAAATCACAAACACGATATGTCAAAAGTTGTTGTTACAAAGCAAAAGTTACTTCGGGGTATTTTCAATTAAAATCCTTATGGCTTAAAGCCATTGCTTCAGTACGTGTTTTGGAAATTTCACAGATAGATGAGTAATGGGGGTAATACGACATGACAATGAAGCTAACGAATTTCTTTTTTTTAAAGAAATTTAACAACATTGCTTAATGTGGTTTTTTAAACGAATTGACTGATTTTAACAAAAGAGCTGAACTTTGTAAAATCAAAGTAATACCACATGCTTGTCAGAGATAGTTTTCAGAAATGTTCTGTGAGAAGACCTTTGTATTTACAATTTTTGTTGTGATGAGATGCTTGTTTAAATTTAAGGCATCTCACATATAACAGCTTAAAAAAGTGCAAATAATTCTACCGCTTTATCTTAATTCAACAAGGTAAATTAATGCCCAAAACATAATTTAGTTTTTTCAGAGTTGGCCCATAAA
This sequence comes from Tricholauxania praeusta, assembly GCA_949775025.1. NCBI lineage: Eukaryota > Metazoa > Arthropoda > Insecta > Diptera > Lauxaniidae > Tricholauxania > Tricholauxania praeusta. The sequence goes on along the minus strand of OX459028.1, from coordinate 55,798,429 downwards.
AAGTGAATCGCACAAAAAATAATTTCTTTTTATTGGGCACGTTTGTTTTCTATTTAAAGCAAAATTAAGAGAGCTTTTATAATAATTTAGTTTTTTCAGAGTTGGCCCATAAAAAGTGAATCGCACAAAAAATAATTTCTTTTTATTGGGCACGTTTGTTTTCTATTTAAAGCAAAATTAAGAGAGCTTTGAATTTTTGACTGGCTTTGGCTGATTTTCAAAAACTAACGCCCGACATCGAAACGCCTCAGCTTAAAATGAACAATAACTTCAGGGTTGCCAAGTTAAAAACAAGAAATTAACGACCTTTCCAAAATAATTTTTCCTTAAAAGATAAAAAGTTAATTTTATTTTTGGGAAAAGTTGATAGCCTTTGATTTGCTCGTTAAAAAAAATACGTAAGTAAGTACCGGCTAAGCAATTAACGGCTTGGCCGCATCAAAAGCGTCAATTATGTAACCCTGTAAGTATTTATAATGAAGGTTTTTTAAAACTTTTTTTCTATCAAATCGCACAATAGTTGGCAGGAATTTTGATAACTCTCATGCAGTTAGCTTACTGTTTATAGGTGTAGTTTCTCGATTCCTAGTCCACTGAGTTATTAAGTCGCTTACGAGTGAGTTCTTGGGTTAAAACAAGTTGGAAGCCGTTAGACTTATGCCTTCCAACCAGCTAGCTAACCAGTTTGCTGGCCACTATAGAGAACTTTCGTAGTCCTCAAGCAGTTAGCTTATCGTTAGTGTTTACTTTTCTGATCAGTTAGTTGGAGTAGTTCGTTCAGTTGAAAGGTAGTATTTTTGACGCACAAATAGTTGACTGAATGTTGGAAGTTTATTTTGAACTAGAAAAAGTTAGTTCAACGTTTGTGGGTAATTTTGCGAACTCTAATCGGTAAGCTCAACGTTGGTGAGATGTTTCTCAACAGACTATCTTCTAATATCTTGAATAAATAGGTTTTTGATTGCTAACCGGTTAACTTACCGTCAGTTGGTACTTTTAATGTTGCAAATCAGTTAACTTACCGTTAGTTAGTAGCTTTATTACTAGCTACCTTATTTAATCTTTAGCTGATAGTTTCTTGATTGGCAGCCAGTAAGCTAATAATTAATGAGTAGTTTTTTAAATTCCAATGGGAGAGTTTATTGAGCCAAAATCTTATAGATTGTTGTCCCGAAGCAAGTGATCTTGGTTAAAATCAGCTAACTTAATCATTACTCATTAGTTTCTTAACTCCTAACAGGTTAACATATTTTTATTGGGTCTTTGATCAGGGTTTTATATAATGAGTTTATTATGTTCTATGGGAGGTACCACACCCATTTTCGAACTTTCACTTACTATTTGTTCAACGATTGTGCCTATCATCGTCTGTGTCTGTGTTTTTCGTTTCGGATATGAGCTTTGTATAAGTTGCTTTTAGAGATGATAACTCGACAATAAGTCAAAACAAGAACACGTCCTTAAATTTTTTTTTTTTTTGGAGCGTGTACAGCGCAAATTTTACTTAACATTCCATACAAGAAATTATTTGCTTATACTGATGTTTTTTTACTGTTTCAAAAAACCATCTTTCATTGGTGACGACAATACAATTAAAATTATTGATAATTTAAAATTGATTAATTTTTTATATTAAACACTTCGTCGATTGCAAATAATTAAAGCGACATGCACTGAACAAAAATATGCTACAATAATTTCTGAAATAGACCGGAACCATGTTTGTTTTTACTTTTAAGATAGACCAATTACTAGGTATATTTATGACAAACTTTATTTCTTACTCCATTTATTATTCCGCTAATTTGCCAAAGCACAGACGCCAAATTTAATCAACAATACTTAATTTCAATTTTCAATTGAGCTGCAAACATAATTCGGAAACCCATAAAATCTTATAAATATACTACTATTAAATATCAAATTAGTAACGATTTGTTATACTTGAATGCACACATGCACACAACAGCATTAACGCGCGCTTGTACACACAAACATAAGTTCTGCAAGCACTTATTGGTGCTTAAATTCAAATAATGACTGACTGGCAGACGCTTTTTCTATCCGCTCGTTTGCTTGTTTGACATCACTTGACGTTAATGTTTAAAGGGGGAATACTGTTAGAGTTGACATTCACATTATTAAGACATCAACGGAAACATCAAGCAGCGTAGTGACGATGACAACAAAAGCATTAACAATATTTTATAAGGAAAAAAGGAAAAAAATAATAATTGCTAGTAAAAATGAGCAACAACAATGGCAAATGTTATGGCAGATTGAAAAATCAGAAAATTGCGGAAAATATTTCTGAAGTAAACACGTACATATATGAGACATTTCATGTCAACTGGATTAGTACGTTGTTCAAAATTTGAAGAAACATCAAATTACTCACACACAGTATTTCGGAAAAAATTAGAAGTTGACATGAAGAAGCTAATAAGGTGGCTTAAAGATTAAAGAGCATATCCTCAAGAAAAATGTTTATTGATATAATGCAAAATATAGCAATAAAAAGATTGATATCTAAAAAATGTTGATCATTCTCTATGCGCATTGTTCTGTTTCGTAGCCACTGTAGTATATTATTAAGATTTGCACAGATATTCTAAGATTTCAAAACTCCTGTCTTAGAAACTGTGCTTAAAAAATCAATTTTCAATTTATATGCAGTTTAAAAATAGCTGCAAAAAAAAGGCAACGCCTTTTGTTTGTCCATTAAATTTATTAATTAAATGTTACGTATACGACATGTGGTACAAAAAGAAAATATATGGGAGATAATTTTAAAATAGCTATAGCTTCTACAAAATAATGTACAGATTAATTTCTTAAACGCTGTTTTGAAGACAAACGTTGAAATTGTAGAATAAGTATTTATTAAATGTACGTATGTATCACAATGGCTAAATATAACAAAAAATTGGCAAAAACTGTGAATTTCCGAGTATTAGGAATATTATTTAGGCGTCATGAAACATTTGTGTAACAGTGTTCGCCAAAAGCGGCCAAATTTGTGAAAGGAAAACTATCGAATTTTGCACAATGACAAAGCAAATCGCATAAAACTGTCATTGTGCAAGAGTTTTTAGCCAATAATCATCGACCAAATACCATATTCACCTGATATGACACCGCACACTGATGCGAGTGCGGAAAAATAAAATATTTTTTTCATGTGTTGGAGTTGTTGTTTGTTTTTATTCTAAAAGAAATTCAATTAGCATGTTTTTTTACACGTTTAATAATTTGCCTCGAGGTAGAAGAAATTTTTTACAAACCCTTACTATATTAAGCTTATTTATCAGATTTGGAGGAGTTCATTTATTGAACTAGGTCAAGCGGTGTGTTCTTATTAACAATGTTAGAGCTAGATTTTATACGAAGCTACTTTTTTAGCTAGTTTTTATGGAAAAAAATGCTAAAAGAAAATTCAATAAATTTCAATGGTATGTAAGGTATTTTATGAAAATATGAATGCTTTACAAATTTATGAAAAATAAAAGGAATTATCATGAAGCAACAAAGTTTGGCATAGACATTTCTAAATCAATAATAAAAATATTTATAAGATGAGCGTGAAAAATCATCTATCACGCCTACATTCCACATAGGAAAATTGTAAGAATGATAGTGGAGCAACAAATTTTTTTACACACCTCTTTAAGGTGATAAAGACAAAGATTAACAAAGTTGGGTAAACTGCCAAACCCACCTTTGATATGGACGAAATATTATAAAAGTTGTAGAGATAACCAAAGAGCAACGAATTTTGACACAAAACTATACTATATTTGTATGAATGATAAAATTTTCTGGTCGTCCAGAGGATCGAGTTCGGTAGTAAGTAAGAAAATGAAATGAAATGAAAAACTCAAATTAAAAGGATTGTATCAAAATTTACTGAGCCATGTTAACTTCTACAACCTTCTTAAAATTTTGTGCAGAAAATGATGCCTTAATTATTATAATTGCAAGTACGTAAAGACATAAAGTTATTTGCAAAAGAAACCATATTCTTGAGGTGGCTCTTTTTGGGACGTCATATTAGATCGACCATGTTGTTTTTTCACAAACAATATATTTTATATAAAAGACTGCAATTATCAAAAAGAAATTTGAGTTCCATTAATTTTTTTTTTGCGTTGAGTCAAATGTCAATTGGAGTAATGATACGGTTGACATGGAACGCCTCAAAACCAAATATGTAAACATAGACACTGCACACATACTGACGCACTATAATTGTCTAGTCTAACAAATTTTTACATTATTAAACCATGTAAACATATGTTATTATTTTGTTAGATAATAATAATAACTAACAATTTTCTAAGAAAAAATAAAAATGTAGGAAAAAACGCTCACATTATGAAAACAAAAATTAACTTCATTGTTAGAATATTGCCAATCATTTTAATATTGTGTTAAATAAATTGTGGATGAGTTTAAAAACAAACTTACGCAATGCATTGTTGAAATACTATAGCATGCATGCATGCAGTACTTAAAAAAAATCAATTTTTGAAAGTCTGGAAGATGAAAATAAACAAAGGATGTCAAAGGCTACGTATATGAGCCACACTAATTAATGCGACACATTCATTTTATCGATGTGAGTCTGTTTTCAATTGTATAGAGAAGTGATAACAAAACCTTTGTAAGGCTTTTCACAACGATCGAGAAGCGTTAACACCTACGGGAATGTCATCGTTGTTGACAAAAAGTTTTTTTTTAGCAAACGATGTCAAAATTGTTCAGTATAGTTTTGTTTGAAATGTGTCAGACAAAGTAGCAAAATGATTCAGTATTGTCAACATAGAGCCTCAACAAACTCCACATACCCCAATACGACAACGCTGGGTGCTTAGTCATGGCTACTATCGACAAAGAAACAAACTCCTTCTGAGGTAAATGCGTGTAACAAATAACATGCCGTGTAAGATAGTTGAGAGAAAGGAAACGGTACGGTGTGATGTAAAGCATGGAATAATCATCACAATCATTATTAGCTAGGTCTGATACTCAAAATCTTTTATCACTAATAGAGCTGCAAAGCAAGCAAGTTGCCAAAAATCACAAGATGTTTACCAAAAATAGTGAAACACGAAAGTATGCAGCCAATTACTGCAGAAGTATATCAAACTGTAAAGGAATGCATTGGGCATTAACATTCGTTGAAATATGAACCGAAAAGTATGCTATTCTAGGAAAACACACCCAAGAATGCAACACGTTACAAAGAGATGCTTACTTTAGGCTGTTAACAATCAATGTAATGGCCTGAAATAAGAAACCCTTCCATCATATTCGATTCTAGGCAAGTTTTATTTAGTCTTGTGAATTAAAAAAATTGCATTTTACTCCCGAACCTGGAATCAAGAGTTGAAAATCCTCTTAACTGGAGCATTGTTTTCTAAGCCAGATTTTCACCCATGGAAACTCAGACATTCCTTGAGCTACTTGTTAAGCTTTCCCGATTCAGTTCGTTCACCAATAGATTTATATTTAGCGACCATAGGAGAGGAGGTAACATTTTTAGTTAATAAACAGTGGATTTATATTTTTGGGTTACTTCCATTACAGTCAGTTTTTAACTTAAATAAATAAAATTTTTTTTAAAAATATATGAGTAATTCATTAATGACTTCCAAATTCAAATTTTTTCCAATTTGGCTTTTAAAACAACTTAATATTTGCTAATGCAACAACATATTTTTGTTGATAAAAAATAAATACTGCTTACATTATGGTATGCACAAATTAAATGCCAATAAAATTAAAAAGAAAACAAATTGAAATACTTCACAAAGTATTTCACATAAATTGTAGCAAATTCAATAGAAAATAAAGGTCATAACGTATTTATGAACGTAACAAGTTGTTTAGTTCTAATGTGTGTGCGTGATGTCTTCATTGATGTGTATGTTGATAAAATTAAAATTTGTTGCATACTTTGAGCTGCTAGAGCAAATTGTTGCCTTATTAAACACAATATTTGCATACCCAATTTTTTTTTTTGTGTTTTTGTATTGCTACTAAAGCGTTATATTGTTATTTTATTATAAAATTTATTATTTTCTTTTATGCAACCTAATTTCTACAGACTGCTCGTGCGTGAATTTTCCCTGCTTGTCTAGTTATTGAAATGACAGATTTGCTGCCACAAATTCAAATTAATATTGAAATTAATTTAAAATAGTAACAAACAACAGCTTAATATGCTTGTCATGCTTTTGTCATGGTAAAACTTTGTGTGAAAAGAGAGCTAAATTGCTAAAAATAGCAAATTATTATAAATTAAAAAGGCAAATTTATTGGTTAACATAGCGTATGAGTAACATGTAAGCATTGATTTAAATGTTCATCATACGACTTGTTATACGTTTTATTTAAGTTTGACATTTAAATTTTAAAATTTTTTTTACTTACAAAATCTTGGCATATAAAGAAAAATCGCTCAAACATATTTGATGCAAATTGCTTCAGCCCAGATATTCAGAAAAGAGAACCTAAATTGAGCTGCATGTAACGCCAAGAAGCATTTTTTGATAACTTCATAAGTCAATATATTCTTGAAAAAAATAATCTGAATATAAACTAAAAGATTAAATTAATCAAATATAATAAGACTTTAACAAATAAATGTAAACGCCTTTCCAAAAAAAATTCTTAAAAAATTGCATTTTTTCACCAATCTAACTGGGCATAATTCCTGATGGAGTAATTTTCATCAAAAATTCCTATGAGTAGATAGTCTTTAAAGTTTGTTAAAAAACACAAACCATGATTTTATTTTATTTTGATAAATTGTTTTTTAAAAATTTTAAAAAAATGTATTTTCTGAATTTTTAATAAAATGCTTAGAACTTTTTACATACTCATTGTGATTTTTACTGAAAATGGATATCTTAGGAGAAAAAAATGTTTCAATAAATTTTGACCAAAACTCTTTGAATCATTGACGAAAAATCTAAATACTTACAGAAAATTCTTATAATCTAAAAATATTCTAAATCATCCAAATTATGCATTAATACATAAAAATTTTTTCGTAATTATGTTAACATTTTTTTTTCTTTATTTTTTCAATATTTTACAAAAATTGTACGTGACCTTTTCCGTTGTGAACCTCATCTTGAGATGTAATTTAGAAATTTGCAAAAACTGGCTTTCGGCATAAAACTCCTCCAGACTCATTTACCTTAACAAGAAAAATATGCAGGATGAAAAGGTAGGTTTTTATTACGAAGAACGCCCCACATACCTTATACATATATAAAATAGTTTCTCTTCATTTATTGACCAAATCTTTTTGAGGCATCAAACAGCATCAAATTTTTAAAAATTGTGTTCTTTATTTTCGAAATACCATTTATCCTTAAAAATTAAATTTTTAATAGAAAATTTGTTAAAATATCTGAATAAAAACTACACCTACTTCTTTATTAAAGCTGCTAATCCTCGAACATAATTCTCAAAGCTTAAGTTTTAATATAAATAGAAATAAATAATGAATATATAAAAAAATTAATAAAAATTCTACGATAAGTTAATTCCTTGCAATGCATTGAACTCTGCATATTTTCAATTGTTTATCAGAACAAGCACGCAGCAATGTATGCATCAATGTATTGATGCATTGTAGTACCTGAAATTACTCAACTGGAAGTGACAATGCAGCAGAAATAATTAAACAATAAAATAAACAAAGAAAAAACTGCAAATGTGTGCAGTCAACGAGAAGCAGAAATTACATATCCTTTCTTTGTGTTGTTTCGTTGCTTTAATGTTTGTAGCACGGCTGTGCAAAGCAGGCTACGGATCGCTAGTTAATGATACATAATCCTCACAAGATAATTGCCATTGCAATGGTGTTAAGTTTGTAGTTAGGTGCTAGAAACTTAAATTTCTTACTGTGAGTCGTTGATGAAGTATTGTCCATAAAATTATTCAAACATATCTATATTTGTATGTTAACATGAACTTAGTGGATATGTTTAGAAAGCGCGAGAAAGCTAAGAAAGAATTATAAAAAAATAAAAAGTGTATTTTTTCACAATAACATATAGTTTTTACTAAGCTGATTACTTGCTTTTAAGCTTCAATCTTAATAGCTAATAAGGCTAATAGCTGTAGTAGCTAAACTCAATTATTAATATGATTCCTCTAACAAAAATTTTGTAGTTTTATTTTTCACATAATTACGCAGATAGTCAAAATCAACACAATTTATTTGATAGTTTTCGTTTTGAATCATATTACCCAAAATATGATAGCAGAAATTTTTTTTTTTCAAAACTGTATGGAAAAGAAAGCGGTGTGTTAGTTTTTGGAGAATATTTATTTGGATAGCTTGCTAATTAGAGTTAACTTTTTTTAACAATATTTCCTGAGCTTTTATTCCAGAACTTTCAAAAGAAAGTTTTTTCTTTAGGAAATATTACCACAATGATGGAATTTTTAAAAGATTTTATTTCGTTGGCGCCTAGTTTTTTTTTATATAAAAAAAAAACATTTCTTCGCATTAACAGATTTTTCACAATATTATTAAAATAACAACCTTATTTTACTTGGACGGAATGCATATTAAAATAGAGTAATATTTAGTAGCAAGACATTTTAGACAATAGCTTGCGATCTGCATTCACATTTTATTTCAAAAGTATTCCCTGAATTACGCTTTACATCAAAATCGAAAAAGAGTTGTAGCCTCAACTATAATTTTTGTTCTGGTTACCACTTCAGTTACAGTTTTTTCTATCACGTCAAAATGTTCAGACGAATTCACACCAACTCTTCATAATTATTCCATATTTTTTTTTTTTTTTTATAATAACAATTTATGATACAGAATTTGACAACTATGGCGCCGTGACATAATCCCCACGAACATAATCCCCATTTCGTAAATGCGGACATAATCCCTGTACCGAAAATGGAGAGTATGTCCGAATAATTTACGGGCAGAATCGCCGAATAATTTGCGGACATAATCACTATATCGTAAATGGGTATTATGACTAGGTACCGACGTGTATACTGCGTCGTGCTATTGAAGGCAGCATTATTTTGTGTAGATTTTATTTCGAAAACTGGCAATTCGTTGCAATATTGTTTCTACTTTTTTGTAAATATTCTCACATAGTCTGAAACCCACTTTATGCTATACTATGTGACACTACTGATGGTGTCTTTCTACAGGCATTACCTCTTGGTTGCACTATCTGTGCATCAGTTGCTTTTTACTTTGGCTGCACGCGGCATTATTTCACTAGAGAGGGTAAAGATTTTAATTGCATTTTGTGTAGTGAATGTAAGTAACATTTTAATTGCTATATCCGCTTAATTAAAGAATATTTTGTCTGAGTTGGCAAGCAAAATGCAATAAATTTAATGAAAAATTATGCGCACTATTTATTACACATTTGTTTTTCAAATTTTTATTTAAAGTTACTCAATCGTCCTGTTGCATGTTAGGTATAAAAAAAAATAATTTTGCTCCTCACGTTGCGAAAAGTTTTTTTTTTTTGTCTTTTTATAGTCTCTTTATTTAAATTTACGCAAACGATAAATAGCAATTGACATCTTGCCGCTGTCTTGTTACAAAAATGTTAATCATATGCTTCGTTAAGCTTTGGGTCGTTGGCCAACAGTTTATTTAAATTTTTAAATTTTGTGCACAATTAGATTTTTGTTTTTTTATAAAAAGTGTACTTTAGAAAGCTCATATTTTTAAATTTAAGTTTTTCGAAATTTTGCAAGAATCTGAATTTTTTTAGTGAATGTTTTCTCTGAAATACCAAAAAAATTCATGTCAATATTGTTAATTAATAGCACTGTGTGCAAAAATGAGACCTAAACAATGAAGTAAATTGAAATATGGGGATAAACTATCAAGAACACCACACAACTATCAGAAGACACCTTCAAATTTTTAAGAAATAAAAAATTTTTTTTGACTGTTTCTTGCTTAAAAAATATTGAAAAATACGTTTTCAATAAAAAAAACCTCAAACTCGGCTTATAAAATATATAGCGAGCATTTTAGTAACATCGTGTCAAAGTTATAGAACTTGAAAAGCTATAGTTAAAAAACTTTAAACGCGTTTTTCTCGAAACCACGTTTCACTCGATTAATTTTTTTTTTCGAATCAAAAACGCTTTTCAGCACTCCAAAGATTTTTTACTCTCTTTCTAACGGTATGCTGTTTTCTTGAATCAAATAAGATTTGATGAAGTTACAAGCACTCAAAGTCCAAAAAAACTGACTTTTTTAAAAATCACTAAATTTCGATTTCTTCATTTGAATGAAAATTTTTTTCTTTTACATATTTTTAGAATTAAAAATGAAAGACTATTCTTTTGCAAATATTTTAAGGATAATTTTGTAGATGTAGGACTAAAAATGAAGAAGGATTTCGAGAAAACAGTAAAAAACTTGCAATAAAATTAGGTAAAAAACATATGTATTTTCGTTAAATTTTATTGCAAGTTTTTTACTGTTTTCTCAAATTATTTCTACATTTTTTGTCCGGTATCCAAAAAATTATACTTAAAATATTTGCAAAAGAATAACCTTTCATTTTTAATTCTAAAAATATGAAAAAGAAAAAATGTTTCACCAAATGGAGCAATTGAAATTTAGTGATTTTTAAAAAGTCAGTTTTTTTGGACTTTGAGCGCTTGTAACTTCATCAAATCTTATTTGATTCAAGGAAACAGAATACCGTTAGAAAGGGAGTAAAAATATCTTTGGAGTGCTGAAAAGCGTTTTTGAGTCGAAAAAAACTTAATCGGGATATAGCCAAATAAGGACTGTCCCAGAAAAAACTTGCCCTTTTATTTTTTAAGATTATAATCTACCTGATAATCTTATAGGTCTAAAAAGACAAAATATTTATTCCATATAAAGTGACGTTTGATATGATGTATAACACTAGAAGATAGCACTTCTAACGACAAAGATGTCTAGCAAGCAAGAAAAAGTCCGCGAACTGATTTTGTCCACATACCTGCAAAATCCAGGGTTAAAATATTCAGCTATAGCAAAAATAGTTGGTGCATCAGAAAGAACTGTCAAAACGGTTATTTCTAATTATAAGAAGGGTCTACCTGTTTCACGAAAAAAGGGTTCAGGCAGAAAACCAGAATTTTCTAACCCAAAGGTAGCGGCGAAGGTGAAGCGCTTTTTTAGGCAGAATCCCAACACGTCAGTGCGAGATATGGCGGCTAGAGCAGGTACATCAAAATCTACTGTGCAAAGGATAAAGGAGAAAAGTAAGCTAAAGACATATAGAGTTCAAAAAGTACCAGACCGTTCCGATGAAAAGCAGTTGATGGCTCAGATGCGAGCCCGAAAATTGTATGAAAGGTACCTGACTAAATTTGACTGCTGTGTTATGGACGACGAAACTTACGTTAAAGCAGATTTTAAGCAGCTACCTGGGCACGAATATTATACATCACCGAAGAAGGGGAATGTGCCTAGTAAATTCAAAGAAATAAAAATTTCAAAATTTCCGCAGCAATATATGGTTTGGCAGGCCATATGCACCTGTGGCCTCAGAAGCAGCTTCTTTGTTACGCAAGGCACAATCAATTCCAAAGTTTATATAGATGAGTGCCTCGAAAAACGTCTTCTACCATTTATTCGTGCACATGAGGGTACCGTGATATTCTGGCCAGATTTAGCAACCTCTCATTACTCTAAAGCTACGATGGAATGGTATGCAAGTAAAAAGATCAATTTTGTACCAAAAATAGCAAATCCGCCTAACTGCCCAGAGCTTCGCCCAATTGAAAGATATTGGGCTCTAATGAAAAGAGATCTTCGAAAGAGTGGCAGGACTGCAAAAAATTTTCAAGACTTCAGACTTAAGCGGAAAAGATCGTACCATACTGTCGATGAAACAACTGTGCAAAATTTAATGAAGGGCCTTAAAAAAAAGTAAGAAATTTTTATAGAAAAAACAAAATTGTTAATTAGTTTTTAGATATTTATATTCTGAACACTAGCCATTATTAATAAAAAAATAAAAAAAACCAAAAAAATTGCTGGGAATTTTTTTATAACTAAAAAACAAAGTGCAAGTTTCTTCTGGGACAGTCCTTAAATGAAAAAAGTGCCGAAAAAGGGTTTTTTTTTGGGGATATCTCGAAAACGTATCTTAAGAAAAAAAAATGGTTGCCATTTTTGGAAACTACGCCCCAAAATACATGGAAAAAAGTCTATGAGAAACTAGATCTTTTTTCTTGTAAGCTAGTGTTATTGATTTTTTTGAAAAACAATAAAATTTTTATGCATTTTTCGTCCGCCTGGTACCACTATAATATTTATAGCGTCAAAACTAATTGAGGCTCCACAATTTTTTTGACGAATTCTATTTTGGAAGGGTTCAATACATCTCTGTAATTTTTTTTCAGATTTTTTCGAGGTGGAGCAAGTCCTTAAAATTCAATTCTTGATAGAAAAATTGCTAATTAACAACAAAAATGCAAAATGTTTGCAACTTTTTTTTTAATACATAAGTTCAACTAATTATCTACAGAAACTAAAAAATTTCGTCACGATCAGTCCAGCAGTTCAAAACTTATAGCATTTTAAAAAAAAGTTTAATGAAAACTTTGACTGGCAATAATTATTGCAACAATTTTTTTTGAAAAATTTTTCCGTACACTAATTTCTATCACTTGCAGCTACTGATTTATATAAAAAACTTTGAAAAACATTTCAGACATGTCGGTTTCGCGTATTTCTCGAAACCACGTTTTTCGAGTTGGCGGGCAGGATAAAAAAAACTACTGGACCGATCAGTATGAAAGCTTACCATTCCAAAAACTGAGCAAAAGGAGTTATTTTTCAGTTTGCAAAATCTCATGCGACCCCTGCACAATTGGCTATTTAAATTAACTAAAAAAAGGTCTACAAAATTCACTAAGAACCATTTACCAAATATTGAATTAAAAATTGTTAAGTGAAACAGCTGTTCATTTCAAAAGAATTGTGTGTACGTGTGTGATTTATTTGATTTTGGTAAAATAGTTAATTGAAAAAGCGTTAAAAGTTTTAGAGTTTTTTTGGTTTGTATGTATAACAACATTATATCGAGAGCAGTATTTTGATGTTTTCCAAAGCGCACGTGCCATAGCAACACGATCTGCAAACAGTAGAGAGTAACAGCTGTGTAATTAAATAGGCAGGGAGTTAACCTGTGGTGGCCTGTTATTGGACAAAAACGCTAAAGTTGTAGAAAATTAATAATTATTATAATAACAGCAATTAAAGTTTTAAAATTACTAAGAATACGATTTTTAAAAATGAATTTTAGGTTTTAAGAAATTACAAAAAATGCTGAAACTGACTTTATATAAAAATTGATTTTAAATACTTTTCATGTTTTTGATATAATTTCCACTCTGCTCTATAAGTTAAGATCCTAAAAAAACGTCTGTAGAATTTCAAAAAAATATTTTCTTAGAAAATAATATCACAAGTTTGGTATCGTTTTCGAAGCTAATTTTTGATGATTTTTGCTAATATAATTTATTTTGGTTTACAAACTCTTTTCAATATTCTGATATAAATAGCTGTCAAGAAAGAGTTAAAACTTTAGCAGTTTTGCATAAAAAGCTCAAGTAGTATTCTTAAATTTCAGTTAGTAAAAATGCGTCTTTTGGTTGCTTTGGTATCGTTTGTTTTTTTCGCTGTTACTTCAGCGCAAAATTTGCCTCAAGATGAATATAGTGCTCTACCGAAACCTGTACTGCAACCGAAACCAGTGCTGGTAGATGGTCACACCAAGTTTGATGGCAGAGATAGCGGCAATGGCAATGCTGATTTACCATTTATTGATGTAAAACAGCTTCAAACTGAAAGTTTATTTGCATTTAGTCCAGTACGACGTACGAGAGGTATCAAAGATGAATTATATCGTGATGCCACTAAAAAAGTCAATACACGTCCTATTCCGAGAAAGAACATGTTAAAACCTGAATTTCAACATTAATTTGTTATTAAAGGAAATAATTAACGAAAAAATAAACAACATAATTTACAAATAAAAATTTCAATAAAATTGCTTAGAAATGTTAAAAATAACTGAAACAATCAGCAGAAAAAAATATGATACTATTTAGAAAAAGGGCGTGGCAACTCACATACAAGCAAAACCTTGAAAACGCTTTGCTGATAGAATTATTTATGCTATCTAATGCAACCAAGTTTCATAAAAATTTTAGAAATGATTCGTACCAAAGTACCAAACAATAAGAAAACACATTTTGACAAGGGGCGTAGCACCACTAATTCAAGTAACTAACCTAAAATGCTTTGCTGAATGAGTTTCTTACGTTAGTTAACTAAAATTTTACACAAAAAGTAGAAATATTTGGGACAAGCTCTATACAAAAATTAACGTACTGCAGAAATCTATTATATAAAACTCATTTTTTGTCTGTCCGTCTGTCTCTCCGTCTGTCTGTCTCTTATGCACGCGGAAACTATCCAGCCGATTTTGATGAAATTCTTACAGTATGTTAGTATCGATCGGACAGGTGTCTTAGACTATAAAACTTTTATTTAAGATGCATATTTAGGGTGGCTCTCATACACAAATATTTTCAAAATAGCGATTTCTCAAAGACAGGTAAATCGATTCTCATGAAATATACACAGTATGGCTTTTATGTTAAGGAGCACAGATTGGATGGTAAAAATTTTATTTAAGGTGCATACTTAGGGTGGCTCTCATACAAATATATTTTTAAATAAAATTTTCACGAAGACAAATAAATCGATTCACACCGAATTTACACTACGTATCTCTTACGTTAAGAAGCATGGCTTAGTCTACAAACATTTTATTTAGGGTGGCCCTCACACAAAAATATTTGTTAAATATCGTTTTCTCGAAGACCGCTTAAACGATTCTCATGAAACTTACACCATATATCTTTTATGTGAAGAGACACAGATTAGATCGTAAACATTTTATTTAGGGTGTAAACTTAGGGTGGCCCTTACACAAAAATATTTTTAAATATCATTTTCACAAAGTCCAGGTAAGTCGATTCACACCGAATTTACACCACATAGCTCTTATGTTAAGAGGCTAAGGATACAAAACTTTTATTTAGGGTGGCCCTCACACAAATATAATACAAAATATCATTTACTCGAAGACCGCCAAATCGATTCTCATGGAATTTACATCACATGGCTTCTGTATTAAGAAGCACAGATAAGGTCAAAAAATGTTTATTCAGGGTGCATACTTAGGGTGACCCTCATACAAAAATATTTTTAAATATCATTTTCACGAAGACAGGTTAGTCGATTTACTCCGAAGTTACACCACGTAGCTCTTATATTAAGAGGCATAGCTTAGGCTACAAAACTTTTATTTAGGGTTGCCCTCATACAAAAATATTTTTAAATATCATTTTCTCGAAGACCGCTAAATCGATTCTCATGAAATTTACATCACGTGGTTTTTATATTAAGAGGCACTGCTTAGGTTGTAAAAATTTTATTTTGGGTGCATACTAAGTGTGGCCTTCATACAAAAGTATTTTTTAATTAGAATTTTCACGCAGACCGCACATCGAATCTACACCACGGTTGAGGTGAGGCGATGCGCACAGGGTAATGCTAGTATTAAATATAGCTCAGGCAAGCATTAAACAAGAGCTTGGCGCTATTTTACAAGAGGGCGTGACAACTCCCATTCAAGCAAAGACTTTCAAATGCTTTGCTGATAGAGTTACTTATGAAACCAAATTTCACAAAAATACTATAAATGATTCGACCAACAATTAGACAAAAAGTTGGCAAATTTTGAAAGAAGAGCGCTGCCCCTCTCAAAAAGTCTAGGGCTTCTTCTTCTTCTCGTATTAAAGTATTTGCCTGTATAGTAGGCACCACTCTTTTTTTTTTAATCTCATATTTTTGTAGAGAGCTTGTCCAATTCATTTTCCGATTTTGTGTAAAACTTGGTTGCATTATCTTAAATAACTCCCTCAGTATAATGGTTTAAAAGATTTATTTGTAAGGTTTGTAGGCGTGTTCGTTAACCGATTTCACCGGCTTTCAAGCACACTATTTATAATGCTAAGTTTTCATATAATCCTGATTTCCGATCAATCCGATTGAGAAAAAGACAGATATAGCTAAATTGACTGGCGATGTGATTTACTTTTCTATATCTCAAAATCAAAACCTCCCTTTAAGGAAGAAGCTACTGCGGTGTCCTTCAAGCCTTGGTAGTCGTTCAAATTCCAAAAGCATTGGATTGGCGTGAGTTTAATGGCTTTGCCTCGAGACATGCTCTTGTGGCTAAATGCCGACAATCTCCAAATGATATTGTTAGTGCAATCTAACTAAAGTACTCGTTGCTGCTTGCCACGACATAGAAAGGTTGAAGGAAACGAGAAGGCTGACCAACTTACACACCCCGACAATAAATGCCACTTGCAAGTAAAATATTGGAGAAGCCGGAGATAAAATGGGTGTCCTTTCTGGCCACTGTTTATTTTTTGCAAGCATGTCAAACATTTTGGTGTTCCCTTCTAAGACTTCTGTAGAAGCTGTTGCTAACAAGAGGTGGGGGACATTGTTGAGACCGCCTCTGTAAGTATCCTTCTCTCTGTAGGAGTAAGTTACATAGCAGGCGCTTTTTTTAAAAAATTTAACTTATTAAGTCAACACCAGTACATGTAATCTACTCTTTTTTAATAAAAAATACAAATGGGTGTAGAAGTAGCGTAGCCTTCCACTTTTTTTTTTGAGAATATCACAAAGGCACAGCTGTAGTCAAAAGTACAAATACACGCAGTGGGTGGCAAAACTATTGGACACTTAATTATTTATTTCTTAAAATTTTTATAAGATTTTTGCCTATTTGACTGGCCAAAGAAATTGTTATCATATGTAAAAAGTTTTCACTTAAATTCAAAATTATTCATAGCCCATTGTAAAAAATGTCTTTTTTTTCGGTAACACCCCGAGAGAAATTGCAACATGCTGGGCAATTTTATGTCGTTGAAAAATTTCAACGGCAATTTATGGCTGCTGAGTTAATAAGGCTTTCATTTTTAATAGCAAGGCTTCCATAGTTATAAAACGTTGTTGTTGGATAACAAAAATTTATTTGCATTAATTTTATATATTTTTTACTATTCTTTTAATGTTTATATAAATTGACGACATTTTCATCATATTAAACTGTTGTAGTGCGCTCTTATAATTATTACAGTTGTGAGTTTATTCTAACGCTAAATTATTTTAATCATTTGAAAGTATTTAATGCTTTCATTGTTGAAAGTTTTTCTAAGGTAACTGAGTTTTTTTTTTTCAAATTAAATTTACTTTTTAAACTTTAACATACAATGCATGGTGTGCCTTAAGACTCATCTTCTTCATCGTTTTCTGACTGAATTGATTAATTGCTGTTATCATTGTCACTATCTTCATCACTATCCTCATAACTTTCTTCTTCAGTTTCGCCCTCATCTCCATTGTTTAATTTAACAATATCAACAGCATCATCAGCTTCATTGGCATTATTGTCATCAATGTCATGGTCTTCATCATTCTCAAATTCGAAAACAATATCCTTAGTTGCTACTTCATCACTATCATCATCTACATCCGTTTGACTTTCCAGACGCTGTGGTGCTGACTGTACTACAGTGATGGCGATAAAACCAAACAAAACTGCAATAATTAAAAAACGCATTTTTTACTAAGCTGCTTAATCCACGCGTACTTAACTTTTTTGACTTTGAATGATTACTAATTGATAATTCAAAAAATTCGTATGTTTTTATACATTTTGAAACAAGGAAATTTTTAAGAAAATTTTATTTATGTTTAATTAATACATGCTGTAGATTAAACTGCGTTTTATTAAACAGAAATATACAAAACAGTTGTCATTATGTGTATTTTGCGTTTTGGTCATTGCTCTACGATTATTTTAAAAACAAAATTGTACGCATTTCTTATGACCTTAAAGACTACAAATTAACTGAGTACATAGTAAAATATGTTTTTTTTTTTATTTGTTGCTATATTTATATAGTATACAATAATATGATATCTTTGCAAATAACACCAATTTTTGCAAAATTCAGAAAGAAAAGTAAATACAAATAGTCTACTTCCGCTACGTGAACAAATATATAGTAATGTCGTATGTTTCATAAATTATGCTAAAATATTGAATACCTTGACCTATTTAAGCTTATTGCCTATTTTATGACAGAGTAAGTCAAAAAAGGCCATATAATTTTTCCACAAAGCAGAAAGGTAAATTAATAGAGATGTTGACTTCTTAAGCCATTTACTACCATTGTACTCGCTTGAGTACAAAAAATTATTTGACTTAAGTCTCGAAGCTTTAAAAGCTTTTTCAGTAATTCCCCTTTATATCTCTCTTACGATGTTTTGGGAAAACTTTTTTTGCTTTCGCCAAAAATAAAAAAAAAAACATTCAAGGAAGAGATTTCCCCAGACTTGTTCAAAAACAAAATATTTTGTTTTTTAAACTTAAAAATATCTTTGGTTTTAAATGGGTTAACACGTCTAAGTACGATAGCATTTAAAATATCATTTCTCCAAATCACAAATAAGGACAATAGATAGAACTAACCCGTGCTTTCTGCAAAATTATATTTTACTTACTTTATATGATTACTGGTCCATGTATGTTCATGGCCTGTGCTACATTTAATCTTTCGCAGATTCGTAGATATGGCTCTGAAGATTTTATCACATAACCTTTTCTTCACATAACCTGCGAATATTTTTAGAGACAATAGTTTACCCAATGGTTGAAGTTTAAACATTTTACCTGGCTACGTTGCTCTTTTCCCATTTCAATCCCTTCCTTAGATGAGCGTATGGGATTGGCCAGACCAAATCGGCCGCGAATGAAATGAATCCCTTCTTTGGGATATTGCTGTTTGCTAGTGTGCTCCACGCAAACTCCCAGTCAGTGAAAGAATTGTGGGCGATCTACAATATGCCAATCTAGAAAGCCACCATGCCCTTCAACCGGTTCAAGCGTTTTATCAGCTACATCTGCTTCGATCAACAAATTAATTGCAGCCATGAGCGATGGCTTATGATGATTGTCACCTTCGGGAAAGCAAACACTCTGGACTGTCAACTGACCGTCGACTAGCAGTTGTATTCATATCGCGGACGAACTCGGCTTACTCAATATATACCGAGTAAGCCCACAAAATACAGAATATGCGTTTGTTAGACTTACGATTTGGTTTCAAATTATTCATTGAAAGGGATAATTTATAGGGGAAAACCACAAGGTGGCTAACGAGTGACGAACCAAGGCAAACGATTCATGATAAAATTGATAAAGAAACATAAATTTTCAAAAATGTTGATGGAGCCAAGACCAAGACCTACGATTTATTTTGCTTCCACAATATTAACGTCTATATGGCAATGCTGAAGAAGTCAGTAATTAAGTTGTCCAACGTTTATATACCGCCTCATACGTCACTGCTCCTCGGAGGGTTAATGAGTTTCAGCTTCTACCTAACTTTAAGGCTTGTAACTCACTGCGTCAAAACAGTTTCAAGACATTTTTGTTTTTGTTTTGAGTTTCATGTTGAGTGCGCTAACTGAGACAATTTGTTTCGCGACAAATTGCCTTTTATGATTCAATCAGATAAATTAATTTCAAGAAGAAGATCGAATTGTCAGTTCTAGTTAAACGAAGAAAAACAAAGAAAAATGTAACATCTTTTCAATCCTTTCAATCAGTGCTGGCCTTTTTTCCACATCTTCAATTAAAAAATCATTTTTAATATTTTCGTCGTCAATTTTCTTTCTTCCCATTTTTACTTCGCGCCAGAGATTTTGTGAGCGTCGTTTACCGATTTCGACGAATATGCAAAGTTTCGAAACTAAAGTTTCAAATGAGCGCACTTTCATTGATTCTGTACGTACCGAAACAGTTTTGTTTCGCAAAAGTTCCACGACCTCAGCACTTTGTGTTTGTCTCAAAACTCAGTGAGCGCACTCCCATATGTACTAACGCGACGATAACTGTTTTGAAACTGTTTTGTCGCAGGGAGTTACAGGCTTAAGTTTTTGAATCAACTTCAGCGTTTTCCTCAGCTTCAGATTCATCATCGACTTTGCTTTTTTCTTAGCTGATTCTGCTTTTTCCTCGGCCTCTAGTTCTTTTTCGAATTCAATTTCTTCACCAGCTTGAACTTCAGCATCATCTGTTTCACTTTTATTGCTTAGGTAAGCACCCCGAAGAGGAACAATACGATCTTTATCATGACCATGTCCACTACGAAGACAGATAACGCAACGTTATTTAGGTATGATGGGAGTAATTTTAGGTGATGGAACGCGACTTTTTTCGGTGTTATGGGAGTAACTGTAAGAGTTGGAAGTGTAGCATCTTCAGGTGGACATTTTCTTCAACTGCAGTATCGTCTTCAGCTTTTGTCAAACGTTTTGATGCTGTTGATATCGAGGTGATGGCAACAAAACCAAATAAGGCCACTGAAAATAGCAGCTGCATTTTCGACAATTTTTTTTTTTCAATTTGACAAAGTTGACCTAATTTAATTCAACAATTTTGAAGGTTTTATTATATTTCTATACGAGCATCGTTTATTTATATGCTAATTTTTGTCAAATTTTAGGTTTTAATTTTTTAAATATTTTTGTTGAAACAGCTGATTCATAAGTTCACCAATCGACAAGCGATACGTACAGACATTATTCATTTGTTATATTAATTTCTCTACCAACAAAATTCAAGTTGTCTGTCACTATTTGATCTGTTATTGTTCGTTTTCTGCACATGTTCAATTTGCAAATATTCTTTATTGTTGTTTTTTCGAAGAAAAAAAGGATGAATTATGAGTGGTGGATAAAATTTAACAGCGAAAAGGTTAATTGAATGATAAATAATGGGGTGGACGTGAAATCGCCTAGAAAAGCATTTTACACTTTATCGCGCCGAAATGAAAAATCGCAGAAAAAGGTTAGAGCAGTCTTTTTTTTTTCAATATAAATTATTAATTATTTGGGCTCAACTATAAGAATGGAAGTAATATGAAACAAGTGTTATGACTTTAAACAACATTGGACTTCAATCATTGATGCTTTGTCAAATTGGCGTACCTTATCACAGCAGCTAAAATGCTTATTTAATAAGAGCTCAATAAAACCTCCAGAAAACTAAGGAAAAGGGAAGGAAATAATTTGGAAGATAGAAAAATTATGAAATTTTGAAGGTGCATTACTATTCTTGAATCGAAAATCAAACCCGGTGACCTCTGGGTTGTAAGCGCAGTACACAGCTACTGGGTTGCAAGGCCGTACGATTTGACAATTTTGGAAATTACTGCAAAATCAGCATAATTTTCAAGTTGTTTCATGGTACAATCAGCAAACTTACGGATGATCCAAAAGCTTCAATTCTTGCGTAATAATAATATCAGAAAGTTATAAGCCTAAGTTCAACCGAAAAACAGAAGGTCTTATTTGTCATGAAAGTCAAAAATTTCAAGAAGTGCACGATAAGTTGCAAGTTCAACGATTGTTTTGATGAAAAAAAATTGGATAATTTCCAAACATTGCTGAAGCGTGTTTCTTTGCATGATTAAGTTGTAAATGTTACTTATATATCCGACAGTAACACTTGATTTGGAAATATACTTATTTGCTTTACTTATTATGTAGTTTAAAAATAAAGTTTCCTATAACAGTGACAGTGATAGTAATCTCTTGCAGTGAATATTTTTTAAAGCGACTTTACCAGTTGAATGCTATGACCTTTTTTTCTTTAATAGATAATCCAAAAACAGAAATATATTAATTGCTCACAAGGGTACAATAGATAAAATTGGTGCAGAACAATTAACATCGCTAATAGCCTACAAGAAAAAACTTTCTTGAGCTGTCAGACTTCAAGTAAGAAAGTTTTGCTATTTAAAAGATAATAAGATTTTCCTAAATTTGTAACTTTTTATATTATGCCGAGCTAATGCCCGCGACTTTCTACGCGTAGCCTGTTTTTAGTATTTTCTACAAAACCAACGTGGGCTTTAACCAACCAACCAAGATGTAATTCAGAGCCGATAAACGATAAAACAGAAGAAATCCTTAGATTTTTTTTTTAAAAATACCATATTTACTATTTTTTAATGATATAGTGCCTCTTTATGTCGAACCTCGATGTCTCGCAAACCTCCCTAACTCGTAAAAAATGCTGTGTTCCCTTCCCTTCAAGCCCCGGAACCTCCATTGCTCGAAATCTGACCCCTCTATAAGTCGAAATAATAAGTGAGTCCCTATAAGTAAATTCATTACATATTTTCCCTCTTTAACTCGAAAAAATAGATCTGACCTCTGCATCTCGAACATGGCAATGTTTGATTTTACAACCTTTACAACTCGATTATTTGAAACGAATCACCTCTATAGTTCGAAGAAAAATAAGATACCGACTTTAAGAATATACCGACAATGTACATCACTGTCTCTTTGAAATCAATGTAAAAGCCTACTTATACAATACTCTAATTCTTTGAAATGATAAAGGAGTTTCTTACTGACGTTAAATAAAAAAATGTATTTCGACTTACAGAACAAATACTTAGATTTTATTAAGTGGATAACGTAGGTATCAAAAAATAAAAAATTATCATTTTTTAGTGTTAAAATGCCTTTAATACCATATAATATTTATTTCCTTAAAGCTAAAAAAACGTATTGACAAAAATTTTAAGTTTTGAAATAACAACATTGATTTTATATGCAACACATATTTTCATAATTCTTTAAAAATGGTCAAAACTGCGTCCGCCATGTCCATTTCCACGAATACGTCTATTAATAAATATTATTATGACGAATAATATGTCGGATAAGATGACGAATAATATGACGAAGGATAATATGTATATGACAGTGATGATGGATATACGGAATCTTCAAAATCTACTGGATCTACGGCATCAAGAATATTCGCAGAAGTTTTTTCTTTAGAACCTTTTTCAGCGAAATTATCATCAATTGAATCTATTACTTGACTACGTAGTGGTGATGTCGTTACCATAGCAATAAAGCCAACTAATGCCAACACAAAAAGGAGACGCATTTTAGTATGTTATTGCTAAGTCCGAATATCTTTAACTACCTTAAGATGTTATTTCATAGAGCTTTTATACCCTTTCGAAAAATTCGATTTTTCTGCCTTTTGAAGGTCTTACCGCAAAAATGAGTTTAATTTGTATTGTCAAAACAGTTGTTTTATTTTATTTAAAAGTTGAAATTTTTCAATTTTTATTACCAAATAACGAGCAATTATCTATTTCCCAAGGTATTATACCATTCGCACGCGTGCCAATTTTAAAGTTTTTGTTTACGAACATGCGTATATTGTTTCTTAATATTGTCGACTATTTTTTTGTTTTTTTTTTCTTCATTGCTTACAGCTGGTTAAACAAACGGTTACGGTATTAAAGTTAAAGTTGGTATGCCTACACTTTTGATGTAAAATATCAGTAACCATTATAATAAAAATAAGTATGTTTCTTCACTCGCGCACTTAACTCTCTAATCATTTACAAAAAATATGTTTCTAAACAGAGGCGTATTATTTATATTTTGTTATTTGAATTTAATAAATATTTTAAAAAAATTAATGTTTGAAGCCGCATACGATCAATTTTACGTCTCTTTGAACTTAAAGTTTCAAAATTCATTCAGCACACGATCTCTAGTATAATTTAAAAACATTATTTTTTTTTTAATACTTTTATTCATACAGTTTATTTATATGACAATATATTATTTTATATACATATGGGCCAGAATTCTTTTTAATGCCTAAAACGACATGAGTTTAAAAAAAAAAAAGAATTAATTAGAGATAAAATTTTTTTAGTTTTTAGTACTACTTCAGAATCATTATAATGTATTCGATAGTATACTCATATCTGCAGTGAACTTTTGCTGATAATTAGGTGATTTATGACAATTTATAATGGAAATCGTCGAAAAAAAAGTCAACTGCGTTACTCAATTAAAACTTGATATTTTCTTTTTAGGAATGTTTAATTAAGCAAACTTGTTTGGCACTTTTAAACAATAGAGCTAATATTATTCTCTCATTAAGGCAAACTTCAGAAATAATCAGTTTAGCGAAGTTTTTTTAAGAAATTAGATCACTGCGTTACCAAAATCTTTGACAAAAATCTTAAAACTTTTAAAAAAAAAACCCTTAATACATATATTAATACACAAACTTGCGAGAGAAGCTTAGGCTTATGGTGAACTTCAACTCATATTGAGTCAATGTATTTTTAATAATTAGAAGACTTAATAAAACTCCAATTTCATATAAATACTGGGGGAAAAAGTAACGCAGTGTTTGTGTTGCTCATTCACTGTACTTTGTACTTTTTTAAAGAAGATCTAACAGATAACTATTCTTAACAAAAGATGACCTTATTGCAATATAGAATTACAAAAATAAATTCAATTTAACATTTCTGACAAGCATTAAATTATTTTTTTAAACATGGGTAGTAAAAAAATCAACATCTCAAAAATTACTAAAGAGTTCTGACAAATAAAAATTTTTCCGTTAAATAAACCAATCCATGTACTGGTATCTTTGTTACAATTATGTAATTTACATAGAAAAGTACACTCAAATCAACTGCGTTACCAAAATATAACTATTTCACCAACGTGTACTAAATGAAATGAGAAATAATTCAGCAAATTTTTATCACAATTCTCAATATAATATAATAATAATGCAAATATCGCCATTACATTTTTCCAACGGTAACTCAGCGGACACACAATAAACACACGCACTTCTCACGATATTAGTCTGGTGAATTATTCGGCTAGCTATTTTCCCCCCCGCGCGGTGGTCACGCTTCGATCGTAAGTAACAATAAAACAATGGAAATTAGATTTACAGAATATCAATTGTTTTATTTTAAAGTTGAGTTTCTATAGTAACTCAGTGGAGCTAAGATATTTGTCATTGTTGGGGACACTGTGTAAAATATATTGTATTTAATTACAGGTTTTAGAAAAATGTTATATATTGGGGCTGTAACAAAGCTTAAGACTTTTAACATTTATTGTAATATTCAGCTAAGGCGCCATCTAGTAAAAATTTTAAGATACAGCTCTTTATAACATGAGACTTATACTCCAGGACCGAAATATTTTATATGAAAAGCATATGCGTTACTAAGAAAGTCAACTGAGTTACCGTATTTTTCGAAAGAATATACAACTTTGTTATAATTTTATGCCTTAGATGATGAATTAATTGTATTATAATTGCGAATGAGTGTATTTTTTAATAAATTTCCTGGTTTTTTTAATGAAAAGTGAAATTAATATAAAGAGACCTAATTTAGGCAAAGAAAAAAATTTTGGCCCATATACTTTTATTTTGAAATTAATTTTAACAAACAATTTAATTAAACTTAGTATAATTTAATTAAGCTTTGTATCTTACTTAATTTAAAGAAAGCAATCCAGGGGACAATTGCCAACTGAAAAAGATGACTTAAAACTATATCTTCTCTTGCAATTGCCGGAGTATTAAAATTCTAGTCCTAAAACTTTTTGTTCCCACGCTAAAAGATCAAAGCTTCAAATTTGAATTTCGGCAATAATTAAAGATGTTGCATCTGAATTGGTTTTTGGTCAGTCAGCATTTTAATTTGTATTTATCTTCTAACGCTTTGACTGATATCTATTACGGCAGATTTGTTTATAAAAAGAACATTGTGGACACTTACCGATTGCCATCTGGATGGTGAAAAATGATTACGATTGAAATATTTCGATGGGATACTGATGTTTAATACCAAATGTATCCGATTATTGGGGTAAAAGAAAATTTGTTGGGTAGTCGGCTTGGCCCTCTCGCATTGATTCTGTTCTCGAAGTGTTTATACTCTATTTTTGGTTCCAGGCATGACCATTTTGTATTATCATCATTAAGGAGTCTGCCTATTTTCATTTCCGTAGGAATTTTTTTATTCGGATGCAGTTATCAACTCATAATCCTATTCTGGTGAATCTTGTCCACTGTCGAATTTGGTGTCAAATTCACAGTTTATAACTCCCTTTTTTTATTTAAACTGTTGATTTTTTTTTCGTTTCGAAGATATCCCACATTAAAATTAGTATTTTATTATTTTATATAACAGCTGTAAAGTTCTTTGTAGGGAGGTAGAAGGTCTTTATTGACAACATCTCGGAGAGGAAGCACGCAAACAACTTTCTGGTAGTGTGAATTATCATCTTATTTGCTTCAAAATTGCATTTATAGCACATTTAAGTAAGTACGTATCGAGGTTCTGATATAGAACAAACAGTAACTAAAAATGTGGTAGTTTTTAGTGCATTAAAATCTCTAAGTCATGTGGAGAACGGCAACACCGTTCAAATAGAGGCTAACGGCAATACCGGCCGCAGTTCATTGGTTTTCCCAGGAGTGACGTGTTAAACAAATGATATATATAATATAACTTACTCATTTTTAATAAATTTTTGATGTAAATAAAAAAGTGGAATAGTTTCTCTGAAAAAAAAAAACAGAGTTTCGTATTTGTTATCTTAATATTAAAAATTACGATTTCTCACCTGAAATAACAAAGAAACAACATTCATTGTTAATTAATTGTTCACAATATTAAAAAGAAGCTGAAAAATTGTTAGTCTTTTCTAGACATGAAATTTTGCCAACCTATTTCACGAAAGATCTTTTGACATTTCTCCTACTTTGTTTGCTTATCTACTACACGTGCAGAAAATTGACTAAGGAAGTACTCCCTGCATATGCGATCGAAGATTTTTACTTTATAAACTAAATTAAATTAAAATATCTATATTCTTTCTTTAATTAATACATAACCCAGCGCAAAAATCATAAGACATAGTGTAGTCTCGATAATGAAGTCGATAGAATCGTTTAACCCATTAACGCCGAAGGGTGCGAAAACGCAACAAAAAACACAGGCGTAACTGAAAGCTCATAAGGAATGTTAGGTGGTTGATATCGCTTAGCCGTCTTTTGTTGTGGATAATACATGGATGGGCCTACATATGCATTCTGGACAGGTAAGACACATGACGTCATCTACTGCATCGTCAGTTGCTGGTTTTCTGGCATGTGAAAATAGCCTTTTTAACATAGCAAACACACAGAAAAAAAAAAATATTTAAAGAATATACAATGATGGGGATCGGTAGCCCTTGAGCCCATGTAAATCTTACAATAATTTCATATTTCTACATGTAACCGTTTATGCACAGGGGCATGTTGTGTGTTTTCGCAACCATCGGCCCAAGAGAGTACATTTTTACTAGGGAACATTTTGCAGCTGCACGTGCGTACGCTGTGCGTTTTTTGCGCATGAGTCGATTGTAATTTTTGTGCTTTCGGGGCGAGTTATGGCGACGTATTCGAGTGTGATTTCGAGAATGGAAGCCTTTTTAATTCGTGAATATGAAGCCATAATTGAAAATGAGTGGTCTGACGATGAGGAAACCGAGCAACAAAGACTAAAGACAATCGTCGAACGTATTGGCTATTGAAATAGTTGTTTTACTGCCGCATGCTGTGGACGAATTGATGGATACCAAAGATATCCCAGACGACCACATTTTCTGTAATGATGTTGGATCTACCGAAACTGATGGTGCCTTAGAATGTACACCCGGACGCCGACAATGACGACAATGTACCCTTATCAGTTTGCTTTGAAGCAACGGGTGGTCGCACTTGCGCCTGCTCAAACACAGTCCCACAAATTGTTGGTCCGCAATTCGTTGGAAAGACATTGTTTGGTTTATTTATTTAATTGTTGTCCAATTATCTGCAAGTCGAACCAAGACATCGCGTGTGGCGTTATGAAAGAAAGCAACGTTAGATAGTAATGGTAGAGAAGCCAGACATCATTCATCAATACAGCAAACGAATGCGAGTCGTTGATATTTTCGACAATGCAATTGGTAATGGTATTGGCCATCATTTTTATTATGATTACAAATGGTATCGATGATGCCATGGTCAATGCTTGGAAGCTGCATAGCGCCATCCACAGTTACCAGCGCAAAAACGCAACGGCTAACAGGGATAACTCCAAAAATAAAATCAGGCAGATGAGTTAATTCGAAATCCTCAACATTGTGACTGACTTCTTGCCACAAAGTGAGGAAGTGACACATCATCTTGGTCCCGAAACTCAGGACACACCCTCTCAAAAAAGATTGGGACTGGATAACATAGGTCACAACAGTGAGAAGAAGATGAAATGCTTCCACTGTCACCACTGTGCTTTTCACACCATCTACGAATGTGCCAAGAGGAAAGTGGCAGTGCATCCAAAATGCTTCTCTGCAGTCCATGCCGGGAACTAGATATAACGTGTAACCTAGTGAATATTCATGACTTTTTTTCTATATTTTGTCGAAAATTCTGAATTAATATATTCCGACACGCATTAATTATCTACTTTTCAAGCAAATCTAATCTAAACTTTGACTTGATCCATTCATTTATTTTATAATCCACACATTTCATTACCACTCTTTCCACTAGTAAAAATGTACTCACTCACGCCTACGGGTGAGAAAAAGCATCACCCCCTACATGGGTTATGAGTAAAGATAGGGGGCTAATTTTTTGTGCGCGAAATACGAGTGTCCCTAAGGCATCCTCATCGAAATTTCAACAACATTTGTGCATCATCATCGACAGTTAAATCTTCACCGATTTCAAGCACTTCGGGTTCTTAGTCGTCTTCAAGATCTTCAACTGCGAAGGTACCGTGTTGTTATTGTTGTTGTTGCCTGTGATGTAGTAGGTGATGTGGTAGATGATGTTGTAAGTGATACAATAGATGATACTTAAGCTGATATTGTATGTTATACTATAGATGAAAGTGTAGATGATGTTGTAAATGCTGTTGGAAATATAGAATCTGCTGAATCTATAGCATAGACGAAATCAACGTGATCAATACCATCTACGCGATCTGTAGGATCTGCTGGGTCTGCATAAATTGTTACTTCATGACATTCATCAGCAAATTCATTTTGGTTATTTGCAAGAGCATCTTCTATCTGTCTCTGGTAATGTGGTGACGCTGCCGAAACCATAGTGGTCGCAAAAAAGCTAAACAGGGCAAGCACAAGAAGAAGACCTATTGTATTTTCGTATGTTATTCAAACTATCTAACAAAATCTAACCAATTTAAAGAGTTTTTTTTTTTGTGTGTTTATACTATTTGAAAAAGGCGATTTTTAAGGTTTTAACGCAAAAATATTAAATTTATATTGTGGACATAGTTGTTTTAGTTTATGATAAGTTGAAATTTGATATTTTTCAATCTTCATTACAAAATAACGAACAATTTTTAAATTAAATCATCATCTGACTATTTGCTTAGCTATTGTATAGTTCTCACACATTTCAATCTTAAAATTTTCATAAAAATCAATATCCACATGCGTAAATCATTCATTGTTTGCAACAGCAACTGTTCAAACAAACGATGACGACATTAAAATTAGTTATGACAGGGTATGCCCAGAGTTATGATATAAGATATCAGGAATCATAACATTTAAAATGACTATGTGTCTCTGTGTTTCCAAGAAATAAAGCATTAAATACATTTTGTACTTTGAATTAAATAAATACGTTCAAAATTAAATTTTCTAGAGTGTTTTGAAGCAACAACAGATCTATTGTAGAACCTTTTACATTTGTTGACACATGTGTGGTTCATAACGTCTTAAAGACCTGTTCCATATTGCGTTCCGGATCATAACATAAATAGTCGACTTTGCGACCATCCGCATTGATTCTATATTACTTAGTGAATTTAAAGCTCTCGAGGTGTTTGGACTCTTTTGCAATTCCAATGGTTTGGTTTATTGTCATTATATTCCACGTTTTACCATTACGTGTTTTCGTGAATTTTTCCGCATTACCGCACATTTTTGAGTTTTAACCTTCTACTCCACTTTTCTCCATTTTTGCGGATCGTTGCACATTTTCGCTAATACTCTAACATTTTCATATATTGCGACATGATTTCGGTCATTTTGTTGTACTTTCGCCTAAATAGGTGCTCCGTGCAATTTTGCATGTTGGCATTTTCACGCATTTTCGCGTTATACGCACATTTTTTGGTCTAATTTTTAGACATTGTCTCGCATTGCCGCACTTTTTTGCGTATTTTTGGTAGCTTTTTTTATGGATGATTTTTCATTTTGCTTAACAAAATGGTCATTATAATGCGCATATTTATTCTTTTCGACGATATTTCCAATTTTTTCAGCTTTTTATGATTAATTTTTAATTTTGACCGATTACTTATGTAACAATTCTGTGTTTTGCATTAAAGTGATTTCAGTTACGTTGACCGTTTTATTTATAAATCTTGCGACTAAGTGCATCCCTTTCGATACCAGGCGAGATTTTGAAATTAAAAAAAAAAATGGATAAAGGAACTTTATTTCATAAATTTCAGAAAATGAACGCTCACTTCGGTTTGCGAGGTCAAGCTTCAACCTTTAATATTTTTTTTTTTTTTTTGAGGGTAATAGTTGAAGTTTAAAGACGCTGTGTGCCGGAAAATTGTTTACAGTCCCTTGTGAAAAAATCGCCTCACCTCTTTTGATATGCTTTCTGTCCAATTTTACACTAAATTTCCTTAAAATTTGTAATAACAGCAAATGCTTTAGACTGCAAAAGCTTCTAAGCCATCCATGGATTCCCAATGAATACTGCAGTGCATACTTTTAGGCATTCGTTGCTATTTTTAACAACTACGAGTGGTTCGATATTTGGATAGCATTGTAACTCAAAAGCAACAATCATGATCTGTTATTTTAGTTTAATTTCAGAGGAAATTTGAGAATGTGTCTCAAAACACCTTTTGGGAATTTTTTTGCTGACTTTTCGAGAGCAAATTAATATTTCAAATATATAATAATGACTGCTAATAGTTTTTGAAAAATTCAAAGTGTTTCTACGACTAGTGTCTTGAGAGTTGAATGTCTTTTTCAAATATCTTGGATAATTTATGCAAATGCAGCAGTTTTCACTATCATTAAAAATTGTTGTCTTTGATGTCAATATCTATAACAAATTAAAATAAATCGTAATTTTTTGTAATGCTCTGCTAATAACAGTTTTATTAAAATAAGGTTACATGAGTAATTCGATATTAATATTTCAAAAATTCATTTTGGACTTCATTACGATGATTTGTGATAAAAAAATAATTACATATTTTTATTTGAATAATCAAGTTTTTCCGATTATTTTGTAAAATTAACCCATAATTTATAATACTCATATGACCTACTGTAATATATACATATGAGACACTTATTCGTCACCAGAATCATCTGACTCTTCGACATTAATATTACTTTCAGCGTCATTATCTTCGGCAACATCATCGATAGTTACATCTTCACTGACTTCAATAATGTCGAGGTCATCGTCAAGACCTTCGACTACTTCACGCTTGTTTCGTCTGCTGCGCCCTCTTTTGCTACGGCCATTATTACGTCCGCTGCTTTTACCACCACCACTATTATTACGTCCACGTCCACGACCGCGTCCACGACCACGTCCACCACGACTACCGCGTCCACGTTTGCCACCTCCACGAGTAATTCCACTTGGCTTTCCACAAGTGGGCACTGGTGTTGCTGTAACTATTGGATCAACTACAGGAACAACAGCTACATCTGGATCAACTACAGCTGGATCAACTACAACTGGAACAACTACAGCTGGATCAACTACAGCTGGATCAACTACAGCTGGATCAATTACAACTGGAACAACTACAACAGGATCTACTGCATCAATAGGAAGTGCTGGATCAACAGCTGGAACAACGGGATCTACACCAACAGTATCTTCAGAGTCAACAGATTCTGCAGGGACTGCAAGATCTACAGCAACAACTGGATCAGCAGTAATATCTACTTCGGAGTCATCTACATCATGAGCAAGCTCATCTTCAAGATTGTCGAGCTCATCGTCTACTTCGCGCCTGTAGCGTCCACTGCGCCCTCCTCTACCACGGCTATTATCACGTCCACGACCACGACCGCGACCACGACCGCGACCACGACCGCGTCCACGACCACGTCCACGACCACGACCAGGTCCACCACGACCACCGAGTCCATTGAAACCGCCACGTCTGCCACCCTCACATTCACGAATAATTTCAATTGGCTTTCCACAAGTGGGCACTTCTGAAGTTTCATTAGTAGGTAATGCTGGAATTATTGGATCTGTAGGAACAACAACTACAACTGGATCAACTACAGCTGGATCAACTACAACTGGAACAACTACAGCTGGATCAACTACAGCTGGATCAACTACAACTGGAACAACTACAGCTGGATCAACTACAACTGGATCAACTACAACTGGATCTAGTACAACTGGAACTGCTGAGTCAACAGTATCTGCTAAATCATCTAGATCAACACCTGGAAGAACGACAACAGGATCTGCGACAATAACAGGATCTGCGGTAATATCTACTACATCATCAGTAAGATCATCATCTTCAGATACATCTACTACTTGTCTCTTAAGACGTTCTGGCGCTGCCGCTACCGTAGTGATGGCAACAAAGCCAATTAAGCCAAGCACAAGAAGAAGACGCATCGTGTTTTCGTATGTTATTGCTACTTCTAGCAATGTTTAACTACTTTAAGACGTTCTTTTTTCGAGCTTTTATACCCTTTTGAAAAATCTGAGTTTCCTGCCATTATAATTGCGTGTGCAAATTTCTCCAATTTTTTTAGAAGGCTTTATCGCAAAAATATTGATTTTGAGTTGTGGAAACAGTTGTTTTAATTTTGAAACAATTGAAATTAAATATATTTCATTTTAAATAACCAAATAACGTACAATTTATATAGACTTAATCATTGTTTGTCTATTAGTTTAGGTATTATACCATTAGTACGCATGCGAATTTTAATATTTTTAGCAAATTAATATCAACAGACATCATATCTTTCTTTATATTACTAACAATATTTGCTCCCGAATATTTGTGTTTTTCTTCATTGTTTGCAACGGCAACTGTCTAAACAAACGATGACAGTATTGAAATTAGTTATGACAGTGTATGTATATAGAATGCCTAGACTTTTGATGAAGGATATTAGAGAACGTATTATTTAAATAAAAAAAAATGTTCATTTGTGACTCAATTCTTCAGAAATATGCACGGAATATGTATAATTGTAATTGTTGCATCATTTAGAAAAAAAAGAAGAAAAAAACAAAGCGAGTAAACAAGGAAACAACAATGTGCACTTTGAGGACAGCTTCTCTCATTTCGTTTGATCAGTGCGCTTTTATTTTTACACTCATGTTGTTTTTGTTTTATTTTCGGAATTGGTTTTTGGTTCATTGCTGAATTTTTTCGTTGATATCGAGATCAACGTTATTGTGGCGTTTTTTTCTTGTTGTTTTTGCTTTAAGTGGCTCTTGCTCCCAAAATTTTGTCCATATACTTACGATTTATAGTATCTTATCGATCTAATTCTTAATCTCCTATTCAGTGTTAAAACTACATTTCATAACATGCCTTGAATGAATCAAACAGAAATACCTCCCCACTTTTAATTTTAGTACATAATCTTTTAAGGTATAAGCTTCGTTTTCAAGATATTCTACATTAAATTTAAAGCTCTGTATAAATAATATCTCGAAAAGAGGGTATGCAAACAACTTTCTGATTGTGTGAGTTATCTTTAGATATGCTCAAAAAAAAGGCATTTAACTTTCCGATTATCGACAACTTTTTACAACATCGATGCCCGATAAGGTCTCCAGGGACCATCTCTGTTATATGGCGTGTAATGCTTTTAATTGTTTCTTTGTCTTATCCTTAGTCTCCAGGTTAAACGTTCACTTATAACACAGCACCAAATCCAAGACTTCTTGTTGCCCTAGATTCACTTGAGCTTCTCACCGAACTGCTTTTTTCTTTCCAACCTTTCATGCAATTTTTTGCATGTTTGGATGGCAAGTGTTGGTTGAAGCAAGTTCGGCCGCGTAAGGCGAACAATTGCTCGTCAAAAGTCATCGACTCATGCAGTGTATACGCCTTTTCCAAGTTAGCCATCAATATTGTTCATATGTGATCGGTAGCAGTTGTCTGTCTTACTTTCTAGTAGCCTTGCTGCACGGGTATTTTCATTATTAAAGCGCATAGTCTATTGATGGCGTAAAAAAGAATTATTGCTGCTTTATAAAGAAGAAAATGTGTGTGACTCTAGAGCTCCTTCCTTACTTGCTCAGAGTTCGACCGACAATAACCTACTTCTTCAACGGCAAATATAGGGTATTCAAAATTGAAGTATCTTTTTGAACTACAACTAAAAGACTTAAATTGTGTGAAGTCTTTAATTATTTTTATTGAAAATTAAAGTACATTGGTTTCATCTAATAATGAATCAGAATGTCATTGAAGTGACCTCCACTGCTAGCTCGGCAGGCAGTCAATCTTGTACCAACATTTGTCGCGTAATGATGGTTCAATTAGTGATATTTGCTTGATGATGCTGTCTTTGAGGTGTTGAACTGTTTGAGGGTAATCCGCGTAGACGTTATCGCATGATCTTTGTGGCCATTCCCAATAATTTGCTCTAAGAAATTCTCGCTTTCTTCTTATTTTTCTATGACCCAATTAACGAATGACCAATATTGCAATAATGAAAACACGTTGTTCACTCTTGTATGGAATGTGTAATCGGAAAGTATTTACTTCATACCTTAAACATCATCGGTGTAATCTAGTACCTGTAAAAAAAAAATGGCGGCAAATTTATAAAGATATCACACACTTGAACGCGCTTTATAAGGCAGCGCTCAAAATGCCTCTGAACATAATTGTATTTTCTTTATCGCTCTCTTAACCATAGTCATAAAATATCGATAAATTAGATGAACGTTGCTGTATAGCCAATCACGAACAAATTGCTTGCCAATTTCTAGATGATTCCTGAGGACGTCATAATTGGCTTTCGAGCTGACGAATGTGATAAAAAAATATCATGAAATCGTATCCTAACCGATATTAATCGCTTTTACACAACTTATTTATAGAAGTCACGGAGGTTCGAGCTATTCGGATAAAGCGTATTGAAATCCATCCATTTTAAAATCCCATAGTTGAAAACGTCATAGATTCCTAGGAACATTGTCAGTAATCGTAGGGCTAAGCAAGTATATCTCGAGATTCTGATGTAGAGCCTACAGTAACTAAAAACAAGGTCAAATTCAAAGCTCAAAAATCTATCGGCCGTATATATCTAGTCTGACTTTAACCCTTCGTTTATTGAAGAATTTTTAATCGGTCGTTAGAGTATTAGTCACCCGGGTGACTAATCACAAAATGGACGTAAGGGGTTGTCCATTAATTACGTGAGGTGTTTTTTTTGAAAATTCGGACCTCCCTCTTCCTTTGGTGAGATTTAGTGAGTTCTGAAGGGAGCCCTCCCCCCCTTACATGACATTTGCCTTATAATTTTTAAATGTAATCTGCTGTAAAGTCTCTGCAATAAAAAGTAAAAAGTTCACGTGAGATTTTTATTGACCCCCCGTCCTCCTTGGTGAGTCTTTTCCGGACCCCTCCCCTCCTTTTTTGACTCACGTAATTTATCGACGTCCCCTAATGCGTATAACCCAAAAGTTAATAGACATAAGATTGATAAGCAAACTAAACGTTAGATATTGCTGACAACCTGGTTTGCTATTTCCTACAATCTAGTTGATTTTTTGTTATATTTGTGTCTATTATAACGAATGTTGAGTGAGTATAAACAATGCACATACATTAAAAGTTCGTTATAACAGTGTCAAAACTAAAATTTGAAAGTGAATTTGCAAAACAATTATCGGCCGGTGTCCTTTTTGGCAGTGCATTCCTCTAAGCCAAACAAATACGGTATAAAAATAAATTGGTCTGCTGAATTCTGTTGAGGGAAGCTACCGGATGAAGCCCAAGGCAAAGGCCTTGGTGAGATAGTTGTTTTGTGATTGGTTAAATATTGGAAAAATTCCGAGCAAAATAGCGCAATGGATATTTTTTTACCACATTGGCGCTAGCAGAAGACCTTGTGAGTAAGAAATTGAGCATGATCGGTACAATGCGCCGGAATAAAAGATGTATACCTGCAAATCTAATGTGCAAGCGGAAAGATCCGGATGGAAATAGTACATTTACATTTCGAGAGAACGTAACATTGGTATCATATGAGACTAGGAGAAATGAATCGGTAGTTTTGCTTTTAACCATGCACATCACTAAGGCTGTAGTCATAAACTCCGAAGCCCGCAAACCGACAATTATCTTAGATTATAACAAGACAAAAGGAGGCTTGTATAGTTTCTTTTCACTAGCGTCAGTAATGCATTCATTGACTCTTATTATTGTTTTATTCTATATTTTGAAAGTGTCGATAGGATGGACCAAATGACCCCAAACTTTTCATGTAAACGTGGAACCAGACGCTGCCCCATGACTCTGTTTTAAAATTTGGTCAACATCGCTACCATTGCCACTTACATACATCATATACTCTGAGAACAACCAGCTTGTCCAGTTGTAATTAGAACTGTGCAACATTCTCCGACGGTTGCAAAATCTGCATTTTATAGGGAAACTTCATCTTATGTCAGCAATATGCGACATGCTTGGCTATGAATTGTCTCTGAAAACACAATATGAGTCTGAAGCGCCACAATTGGATGCTAGTGGTTGCGATAAGATTCAGGGAAAGTGTCACCAATGCATTTCGAATGATAAGTGACAAAGAAATTCGCTCAAGTGCTGCAGACTACGCAAAAACCCAGTATGGGCTCAACACACTAAAAAGGAAACAACCTGCCACCCGTGCTAGGCTAATTTTTTCTTGTATTTTTCTATTTTCCTATTTATTATTTCTTCACTTGTCTTTCATTCAATAAAATTTGATAAAAAATTTAACATTTTTCTATCATATTATGGTTTTTGCAATACATGTTGCGTGCATTATATACGTAGTCACCGGGGTGACTAATTCTACAACAAGAGGTCAGACTTGAACTTTCAGATAAATACGCCCATAGGTAAGAGCTAAAAATTCGAAATATATCTTAAAATGATCCTAACTAAAATCGTAGTAAAGTCAGAAACGCTTTCCATCCTAGGTAAATTTGAACATGGATATGTATTGTACAATAACTGAAAAAGTCACCCGGGTGACTAATACTGCAACGGAGGGTTAAAGAAATCAAACAATTCTTATGAAAATAATGTGGACGTGAAAATTGACATTGAGTATTGATCAGCCCATACATTTTTTTTTTTGTGTTATAAAAACCACTTTACCAAAATTAAGTATCCTGTCTTTATATAATAAGTCACAAAAAGGAATAATCTGTCTAAGTAGAAGGTAAAAAACTTAATTCAAAAGTGCGATTGCTTCCTTAAGTAGAGATAAAACTTTTTGTTGTTTTTTTATCTACTTAGTTACTATTTTTTTTGTATTGAAATTGCAAATGTGTACGTGAATATATAAATATTGTATGTGCAAATGTATGTATGTATATACATTAGGGTGGTTCTTAGGAAAAAAAAATTGAGGACGCCCCCTAAATCGCCTCGAAATAGGATACAAAAAATTTAAAAATTTATTAAAAAATTTTATTTTTAATCCCTGTGGATCCTATTTCAAAGTAAAATTTGACCTTTTTTGTTTGTTTTTTTTTTGCGAAAATCAAATGGGACACCCCCTCAATCGGTTCGAAGGAGTTTAAAAAAATTTTAAAAATTAATTTAAAACTTTTATCTCTAACTCTAAATTTAAATTCATTTTTTCATTTTTTTTTTTACGCTATTTCGAACCAATTGAGGGAGCGTCCCATTTGATTTTCTCAAAAAAAGTACACTTAAGTACCACCCTAATATACATAAGTACATGTGTATTTCCCTAATTTCGAATAGCAGCTGTGTTGTCTATTGTTCTATTTGTAAACGTAACACATGAAAGTATACTTCAGCGTCTGATTGTATTATTGTAATGTCCTTTTTTTTTGCTTTTTAATCAATACATAACCCAACAGGAAAATCATTAGGTATATTGTTGTTTAGTCAATGAAATCGAAAGACTCGTTTCACTTGTATGCTTCAGCGGATTATTTTCAAACATAAAAATAAGATTCTAGAGTTTTCTAGATCAATTCCAATTTAATAATTTAATTTTCTTAAACATTTTCAGCAAATAGATATTCACTCTGACTCTTAAATGCTTAGCATTTTTCCCGTTGGGTCAACTGTCGTGCTATTATTATTCACGTTTTTCTTTTTTCGTTATCCTTTTATATTTTTGCACTTGTCTACAGTGGCAAAAGTAAAATAAGTCATTGTGTTTTTGGCCATTCTCATTGGTAATGGTTTTTATTTACGAATTTCATTTCAGGAACTTGGCTCAAATTGTCAATTGCTTGAGTGGTTGAATGTTAAGCCAAAAATATAAAAGGGCGCAGTTCTTAATTAATTTCCTAAGGCAACTTTTTCCAAGCATAGCATGACAATTAATATCTGTAGTCACAGGGTATAGTGTGATATAAAACATTTTTTTTTTTTTAAATATTTAAAGGAAAAACATGGCAAAAGTTATTAATCAATTGTTAATATGGCGGAAAATTTATTTAGATATTAAATATATCAAACTAATCAACAGAATAATAACTTTTGTTATTGTAATTTACAAATTGATGTAATTAATCTGTACTTTAGCAGGGAAATTGTGGACATACAAAATTTAGGATCACTTGAGCATGTTGTTTAATAGATTAAGAAGTTTGATGTCAAAATAGCGAAAGTTCACTAATTTACTATATATATCTTTAAAAGTGCTGAACGTGTTTTATCCAAATATTATTTTAAGGCAATATTCTTTAATAAAATAATAAATCATATATGTATATGTTTTAAAAATTAAACGTCACTTATATGTTAATTTTTGCTAAAATATTAATAATCCAGTATTGTTTTGTATTCAATCAGAGCAATAGAGGCCGATGGACTCACGATAACTCTTCAAATCTTTCATACTTCTTTTCACTATATGCGGTCTTACCAAACTAATTGTAATTTCACATAGAAAATGCTCTCTTTAAATAAACCGCTTATGTTGGTTCCAAGTAGGAAACGCGTTATTTCGTATTTTAACATAATTATAACAATAGTTTGGATAGCGTCGCGCAGTACTTCGTTGAATTTTAGTAGCAATAGAGTCGTTTCCGGAGACGTATCGTACTTTTTGCGTATGCACATATTATCGCAACATTGATTCTATATTTATGGTTTAACGTTTGTATCGTGTGAAATATCATTCACGTAGAAAATAGATTTTGTACTTACAGTATTACATAAAAAGTTCAAAAGTACAGTTCGCTCGGGATATATTAGAGGGCAAATGCGATCGAAGAAATATGGGGCAAAAGCGATCGAAAAAGTATGGGCCAAAATCTATCTACATATATCAATTTGCGTACAAAATCAGGAGCCCAATATCAAAAAATCGTTTATTTTGAAGAAATGATCGTGACCGTTATTGCGAAATCTTAAGACTCTTTTTTGTCAGAGTTGCAAGAATTTCAAAGCTTTAATCCAAACACATGATTTCAGCAAGTTGAGCCACTTGCCATAGGTATATCTAGCACATCAATTGAGACTGTAAACGATTTGTTCCCCAACAAAGTGATATCTCGTAAATGCCCCATTAACTGCTTCCCAGGTGCACTGATCTCTCTTCGCTTGACTATTTTTATGGGGTTATCTAAAGGTTAAGGTATACAAAAATAGGAATACTTCAGAAGTTCTGAATTAAAGAGACGTTTTTTTGAAAAAAATGGAACTAATTCAAAAGAAATATCTGACAAGAGTAAAAGCTGATTAGTTTGACAGATTGAATTCAATTAATGAAAGTTAGTAAATAAAGGGTTTTTCAATAAGAGCGCTACAAAAGTTTTTTTAAATAGAACAAAAACGGTTTGGGATATCAATGAAACTCTTTATTCTTGTAAAAGAACATTCGATGCCATTATGTATGGAACTCAATTTCTTTTGCATGGTCACCACGGGCACGCCTGCAGAAGTTCAGACGCTGAACCCAATTTTAGACAGTTTTCAAGCATAAATCGGCCGATACTGCTGCAATTTCATGTTCGATATTCGTACGAAGTTCATCAATCGTCGCTGGCTTGTAGGCATAGACCATAGACTTGACGTAGCCCCACAGAAAATATGAGTCGTTTATGAGTCGTTCTAAAGTGCAAAAGTGTGTAATATTGAAAATAATGATGATAATGATAAAAACGGTACTGTAGTGTAGCTAATGTGGAAAAAGTGGGCTGCCGTTCCGGACGGTAGGGCTTGAGGCCTAAAAGGGTCCTCAGAATTCACTAAAATGTGGAAATACTTAATATTATAAATTCATTGTTTCCTGAAAATTAAATTTTTTTCTTTGCAAAACGTGGACACCAAATTGTTCACCTCACATCACTGCTTTTGTAATAGTTGCCATATTTCACTCACACAGTCACCATAATTTTAAAACTACTGCATCGATTCTTTTGAAATTTTCAACACTATTTCTGTACATAATTTACGAGGTAACGCTGGGTCCCTGGGTCCATGCGGTTTTTTTCTGCTGTTGTAATTGATCTTTTTGTAGTTTTTGTTGCAAGTAGCTCCTGCTTCCAAAATTTTGCAAATCTATGCTCTAAGCCAGTGGTGGGCATTTAAATCTAACAAAAGGGCGAAATTTTAAAGTTTTTTTTTTTACTTTCATTTCCAAATTTGCCAACAGTACAAAAAAAAAAACCAAATTGCACTACAAACAAAAACAATTTCTAATAGTTTTGTGCAGAGCTTATTGTTCAGTATTTTTAGTGCAAAAAAAAACACAAAAAAATTACAAGCGCAAAATGCATTAAAATGGGCAACCGATTTGATTGAAAAATATTTTTTACGAAGATATGCGCATTTTATGTTTTGGTGTCAAAAATTGAGAAACCGCTGAAAATTTGTTCAAAAAAGCGGCATTCCCATTCGAATCAAAATAATTAATTTTTATGTTTGGATTCTAAT
The DNA here is from genome assembly GCA_949775025.1 of Tricholauxania praeusta. Taxonomy (NCBI): domain Eukaryota; kingdom Metazoa; phylum Arthropoda; class Insecta; order Diptera; family Lauxaniidae; genus Tricholauxania; species Tricholauxania praeusta. Next base: position 55,757,179 of record OX459028.1, on the reverse strand, counting down.
AGAACTTCTTATTCTCTGTCAGAATCTTTACAGTATAACACTCACTTGCTTTAATGAAGCGTACAAGATTTCATTATTTACCCTTGATCAAATATCACAATATTTTTCGTGAAATTCTGATTAAAATCTTTGAATTTCATGCTTTTATGAAACATTTTAAACAATGAATAATTGTGTCGATTTATAATTTTATTTTTCACAATAATTTCATGGAACCAATTCATCGCTTAGACTTTGGTATAAAACTGTAAGACATTCACAGACATCGTTCAAAAGTGTTTCAAAATACAACCAAGCAAAATGTCTAATTTAACTTATAAACTACTTGTATTTCTAGTACTGGTGGCAGCAGTTATTTCAGAAGTCGCACCAAGATATTTATGCAAAGATCCGAGTTTGTGTAAATATTTTCCCATATGTTGTGGTCGTGGAATGTTTTAAGTGAAAAAAGGATAATTTTTTAAAAAGTGCGATATAATAAAAATTTTTAGTAATTTTTTAAAATTATCTCATTATTTGTCTTATTCTATTCATTGCATTATACATATATAATAAAGGAAGCATGTCTTGTTAAAAGAAAGAACAAGATTGTATAAAATTTTAATGGAAATCTAGCATTTGGGGTTGTACTTTTTTACTCGCTAAAAAAGCAAGGAAATCACTTATTTATTCAAAGTTCTTAGCGATATATGGAATTGGTGTCAATGAATACAAAAATTGAATGAAAAGTGGAAAAATAAAATTAAGCCAAGTCTTTTATTTGGGTGACTGAAGTCGCTAAACTCAAAAAAGTTTTGTCAAAGGAGGATCCAAGTGACTTAGGAATTGGCTTGTGGACAGAGTCAAACAGAGTAGGTATCGGACAAGCTCTTAAGGGCAGGGTAACGTATTTAACGTTTTTTTTTTCTCTTTTTTTTTATTCGATTTTCTGAATGCAAAAACCTTTCAAAAATATTGAGTGAAATCGGAACAAAACGGAGTGACGGATCGGAGCAAAACTAAAGAAGATACTGCAGTTTAAGCAACCGTGCCTCAGTGTTTTAATTTTCCCACAACTAACGTTTTCAAAGTCGGTGCACACCATAATTTCAAAACTACTGTATTGATTCTTTTGAAATTTTGAACACTATTTCTGTACATAATTTACAAGTTTATATATTATCTTAAAAAGTATCATTAACGAAAATCCAAAGTTACAGCTGACTAACTCAAACTTTTTCAACTTCTTTCAATTATTTTCAATCTTTTCCACATTATTCCGACATTTTTCGGCTTCTTCAACCCATTTCAACATTTCCCATACTTTTTTAAGCCCCTTTTGACATTTTGACACCATTTTCCATATTTTATCAACCTTTTTTAACTTTTTAAGTAGTTTCCATATTTTTTCAACAAAAAGTTGAAAATCAAATTTTTTTGACATAATTTATAAAACCTCATATATCTCGGGGAGACAACTTATGAACATTCCTTTTACATACGTATTGTAAATGTCCACTATTAAGTTTTTCTTTATTTTGTTTCATATGACCAATACTCGTTGTTTTTGTATTTTTTTGTTTTCAAAACAAAGCAATAGCTTAAATCCCTATGCAAATATCTTTGCATTATTAAAGTCAAATTCTATGTGCAAGGTTTTGCTTGAATTTTTAAGATTTTATTTGAAAATGTTAAGAATTTAATGAAGCAAAAATAACAAAAAATAAAATCGCTACATAACTGAAATCGTTGCAATTTCGAGCACGAAAACATTTTTTAAGAAAAAAATTTTATTTTGATCCAACAAAAGTGAAAAACAAATTTAACGCGTATTGAAACAGCAAATAAAAGGGCGCACTCGACTGCACATCCCATTAGGAAAAAAAGTTAAGAGTTTATCATCACTTTACTTAGTCAAATCAAATAAATCAATAAAATGCTTAAAAATAATAACACCACTGATTAAAAAAATGCTCTTCTAGATAAAAAAAACGTGTGCTAAGTGAATAAATGTTTATGTATAAAAAATGGCCAAGCAATAGAGCTTAAGTTAAAATAAAAAGTTTCCCAAAAATGCAAATGAATTTTGACAAAATTTTTAGAAAAACCTTTGCTTGAAAAATTTTAAAATTAAAGAAATATTTAAACTTCAATGACTAATATGAAATTTTTTTGGTAAATTTTTCTAAATTTTAGAAGGCGATTTTCATTTATAAAAAGTGAGTACAACTGAAAAAATTACCCGAAAAAAAAAACTCTGTGCAAGATTCTTCATTTCATTCATTTCCTTAAGCAATTGGTTATTTTTTAAGGGGCTATACCAGTGTAACCCATGAAAAATTAGGCGATTTTCTCGTATTTTTTTAAAAGAAAGTACTCGATAGAATGTTTTGCAGTTTTTTGGACATAATACTCGTAAGGTATATTTTCAGCTATACTTTAAGATTTTTTTTTTTACAAAAATATTAAAAAATAACGGAACTACATATGTGCCGTCTTCGGAGGTGCCAAAAAAAAAAAAGTTCCCCAACTGCTGACATGATTCCGGCCGAATGAGTAGTTGTAACAAAAAAATTCAAAAATTTTATTAAAGTTGAAGGTATTTCCTATACAATGACCTACGATTTTTGAAAAATTAACAAAATGGCGTAGTTCTGAAAAAAAATTTCGATTTTTGGGGTAAAAAAATGGTAGTTTTCTTAATGCCAAATTGACAATTTTCAACGAATCAAAAAGATCGTAAGCCATTGTATAGCAAATATATTCAAAAATATTCAGTTTCAATTTGAAGTCGATCGGTCAATTTCTCTTTGAGTCAGCAATTTTGAAAAATGTTGTTTCGAGAAAAACGCGTTTTAAGTTTCAACTATCGAGGTTCATACCTGCGAGCAATCGCTCTTTAGAACGCTGCCATTCAAAAACTATTCAAGATACGACCTTGCCGCTTTCACAGGATATTTTTGAAAGTATATCCTACCGAATAAGCTAAAAAACAAATAATTGATTTTTTGAAAGTGTCGCACTGGTATAGCCTCTTAAGGCATAAGCAAAATTGCCTTAGATTTTGTCGCAAAAATAATGGCTTAAAAAAAGCCAAGATCTTCCAAAAGCCAATAAGAATTTCTTAAAAAGCATATTTTACTTTAATTTTATGTGACTGAAATATTAAATTTTGGACAATTTTTCCTAAGAAAAAGGCACAAAGTCGGATTTATCTCTAACTGCAGTTTTTTTGCCATTATTTATTTGGCTTCTTGAGCCATTTGTTTTTTTTTAAGAATCCAAAATCCCAAATCCAAATAAGAAATTGTCGGAGAAAGAGTTTGAAATATTATTTCTAATTTTTATATATACTTGAAATTGTATGTTATTTTTTGGTCAATTAAAAATTCCTTAAAATTAAAAATTCCTTATCTTGTTGATAATACTGAACTGTTTCAGGCCCGATTCTCCTAGGAGTTAGAGAGCTGGTGGCTTAAATTTCTTTATGATTTTATAGAGCAGCATATGTTGAAAATTACAAAGTTCTAATAGTCCCTGCCACTTCGTGGTATCTGCATTATTTATTGAAAGTTATTTGAAACTATAAAAAAAATATTGCCTGTTGGATTAAAAAATGCGTCTATACACAAAAACAGATAAATCCAAGAGGCAGACGTTTTAGTTGCTGCATTCAAGAGTAATCTACAAACTTGAGTGATTATATCGTCTGGCAGACGCGATTATTATAAAGATTTTGCCATAAAAAACGAGAGGAAAAACCTCTGTCACTTGGTTATTGTTGCATTTAAAAATGTTAATATTACAAACATATACACTTAAAAGTGATTATTAAATCAATGTGTCTGCTTCTTGGGCGACTGGTTCCTTTACTTATAAAAAAAAATCATCGAATAGAGAAGGCAGACAATTTCAGAATTGCTTTTACCAAGGCAGATGTTTTTGAGCACTTAAGGAGCATATTATTGAAGATATATCTATGCAGAACTTATACCATGCAAAATTTACTACTCTTTTTTTTCGATCATTTATAATATCTTTCTTATTTTACTTTTTTGGCCGTACGCCATTTTTCATTTACATCTCTGATTTTTGTGTAGTTTTTCGTTTTTTTTTAGTACTGGTTGAGACTAGCCTCCATTACAGATCAGGACAGGTCTTACATAAGTTCCAGTGCGGTAGGATAACAGGAAAATAAAAAGATATTGATAAAATCAAAGTGGGTTTTAAAAAGAAAAGGCTGAGCTTTTCAACTATATGTATAAATATATTTAGAAAAATCTGATGTCCCAAAGACGAATAAGCGAATTTGACCAAAATTGATGATTTTGATATATATTTTGAAAAAGCAGAGTTCTACACGTTTGCTTCATATATTTTCAGCTTCTAGGCCCAGTACCGAAGACAATGAAATTCTGGAAGAAGACAATGAAACTATTTAATAGAGCTTTTTTTATTCATGTGAACAATTGTTTTTTTTTTTTTAAATGCGGCAGTGTGAACGTCTGATTTTTATATTTTCGTTATCTATACTATGTTCTTAACATAATATATCAGTGACAGAGATGATGAAATAATTAAATAGGGTTTTTTTTTTAGCAACTCCACAATTCATTAACAAAAAGCGACGGTATCTTCACATTACTCTTAGTTTTTCTAATTCGCAAAAATGTAAACTTCATGGCATATTAATACCAACGATGGCAAAATCATATACCTAAAATGTTCACCGGCTCCCTAACTATCATTCGTTATTACTGACAGCTTAAAATATTCCCGCTGGGTACGGTCGCAAATAGAGCTACAAATAAACGCACGCTCGAATTCACAACGAGTTTAACATTTTTGTTGCATAAATAAAGGACTTTGTCGACGTTGCAATCGAATTGTTAACATATCTATTTTCTTTTTAAAGATGCTCCAAGTTTTACGTGGAGCTTAAAAGTTTAAAGTTGAAATTGAAAGTGAAAGTGAATTTTTTATGTTTCATTTAGTTGGTTTCTAACAAAAACATATTCACTTTTTTCTTTAAGAGAAAATAGAAATTTAAAAAAAGCTAATTTGTATATTTAATTTTTTTCACCTCATAATAAAATTGCAAATTATCCTTCGCGTGGATTGATGTTCCTGAAATTATATTTTTTTATAATGTGTATTTAAAATGGCCACAAAACGGACACTTTTGTAACTGACGTTTAAGTGATCTACTTATGTACGGTACGGTCCTATGAGAATCTGGGTAAGGAAGGAAGCAGGAAGCCTTAACTGCTGCTGCTGTTTAGAGAGTGGATCTTAGCTTCAGTTTTCTTGGATAGCTGCGATTTATTTCATTTTGTGTCATGTAGTTCTGGCCATCATAACATGCAATTTCCAGGCATTGACCATCATATTGCCAATCCAATTGGTGAATATTCGCCATCATCAGTATCTGGATCGAATTTTGATCCTGTAATTAGCCAATGCATTATCGTGCAAATCTAAACCGCTCATAAATTGGTCATACTTTATTTGGATTTCACCATCAAAGTCTGCATTAAGTGGATCATTTTCATCCATTACATCGTCGTCTAATATTTCTGTGTCGCTGATTTCGTCAGAATTCGGTGGGACGTAATCAGCAATCACATGTTCCGAAGACTGTATAGCACTCACTAGCTCATCTTTATTATCAGATGCTTTCAAATAAGTAATTGTTTCTTCAATTGTCAAGAATTTCTATTTTGTTTGGTTAAAGAAGTGGTAAGCGAAATTACCGGTCGCGCAAAGATGGGTTAACCTCTTACAAGATTTTCCCTATTTTATCGACGTTATCAGCCTTTTTCAACTATTTCAAGCTCTTTCAACTTTTATCAAGCTCTTTCTATTTTTTTCGGATTTTCAATCATATTCAACTTTTTTCGTTTTTTTCCATTTAATATCGATATTCTTAGCTTTTTCAGCTGTTTCTACATTTTCAAACTTTTTTGGCTTTTCAACCTTTTTCAATATTTTTCAAAAAACTCTGACTTTTTCAACATTTCCAAGATTTTCCATATTTTTTCGACTTGTCAACTTTTTACATTATTTCATATTTTTTCGACTTTTCCAACATTTCCAATGTTTTTCATATTTTTTTTCGACTTTTCAACTTTTATATTATTTCGACTTTTACAGCAATTTTTAACTACGTATATCAAACTCATTCAACTTTTTTCAACATATTTCATATTTTATCGACTTTATCAGCCTTTTGTAACTATTGAACATCTCGAAATTTTTTTCAACATTTTGCATATTTTTTTGACTTTTTCAAAAATGTTCGGCTTTTTCAAACCTTTTCAACATTATCCATACATTTTTGACTTTTTTTAACCTCCTTCGAAGTTTTCCATACTTTTTTTTAATTATCCAGCCTATCGCACACTTTCCAGCAGCATTCAACTCCTTCGATTTTTTTTTTACCTCTTTCAACTTTTTGAATATTTTTCATATTATTTCAACATATTTAACCTCAGTCAACTTTTTGAACTTCTATACGGACGCTTGACATGGGTGAATGCGTTACGAAAAGTGTGTCAGTGTTGCCAGTAATGAACAACTGCAAGTTCTAAAAAAAAAAAAAATTACTGTAAAAAACTGCTGCCTCCAAAATAAACCAGATTTTTTAAAGAATATGAAATTTTAGTGATTATAAAAAGTTGATGACCTTTTTTTGTCATAATTTTATAATAAAAAAAACTGCAATTTGCAAAAATAAACTGCAAGCGTGTCTAAAAAACTTCAATTTGCAGTTAAAACTGCTAATATGGTAACACTGGATCTAGCTATTTTGTGTGAGAGAATCGTATGGGAAAAGAGAGTGACATAAACAAAGTTTGCAAACAATACATATTTGCTGAGAAAATCGTATGGGAAAAGAGAGTGACAAATTTTAATAGATGCTTTCTACGTGTGTTGAGAAGCATATGACGCAGGCAACGATGCATGCATGCTTTTATCTGTTTCGCCCTATAGAAACTAGGATGTAAGCATAACAAATCATTGAATGTGTTAGTTAGTGTGTGTGCTTTGTTCTCTGGCTTTCACATGCTACGCGTACAAAGTCGCGGGCATTAGCTATTAAGAGTGTTTAAAGTGAATAAAATTTTAAAGTTCATATTTTGTGAATTTTCGGGAGAACAAATTATGGTAGGAAGTAACGTAGACTCTGAATATGAAAGCGGTGCTCTAGGGCCATCAACTAAGAATAAATTAAATACAGACCCTCATTTGGTTCAAAATAGGGTAAAAATATTTAAAAAAATAATTTAAAATTTTTAAAATGAAATTTGACTTTAGTCGACATTTTTTAATAGGGTCCGTAGGGCCTAAAGATAAAAATTTTAAATTAATTTTTAATTTTTTTTTGTACTATTTCTCACCGATTGAGGGGACATCCGCAATTTGTTTTTCTTAAGAACTACCCTTATATAGATACATATAGATGGAGCTAAAGAAGTATATACTTCAGTAAAAAGAAATTTGCATTGAAAAAAAATTGCTAATATTGCAGTTATTAATTTTGACCAACAAAACAAGTAAAATTTTCCACAATGCATAGGCATAGCATCAAATTTGCAAATAAATGAAGGATTCAAGTGCACGGAATAAGAAAATATAAAACTCGGCTCTTACTTGGCAAGTTTCTAATGGCTGTTTTCTGAGTTTGCAAAACATTTTTTACATTCTTCGGTGTCAAATACATGCATCTTGCGTATTGGCGTGATATTTCCGGTTAGATTTATTCTTCTCGAAACGAAAATGATAATGAAAATGAGTGAATTAAGACTCCACTTTAATTACTTATAGTAATATTTATGTATCTAATTATTTGTTCTGGCATCACAGCATAAAGTTCTTAATATTATCATGAATAAAATGAAAAAATAAGCTAAGATATGTCACACTACTACTCGACTAACCACTTCAAAAAAGGATCTTTTTACCTTGACAAGCACTCAAACTTTCATTCAAACATGTGGTTGTGATTTCGTAAAACTTTTACTTTAATCCTGCATGTTTACTATGTCTTCTATCTTCACGTTTTAAATTTTAATCCAATTTTATCATTGCTTTTATTTTGTTTGGAAATTTAAAGTTTCCCACTCACATAGTACGTTGCAGTGACATGTCGAAATGCCATTATGGCTAGACTTTTTCCTCTTTCTCTCTCGCTCTCTGTTTCTCTGTCAAACTTGTGGTAGAAACTTTCACGAAATGAGCTCTGTTTCTATACGTAGAGCAACACTGTTCATCATCGTATGAATTTATTATATGCAACAGAACGTGATGCTCATAAAATTGGCGTTAGCACAAAAACCATTTTATATTTCATTATCTATGCTCTGGTACGAAAGTTTTGCTGTGATTGTAATTGTTGTTATTGCTATTGATGGAAAACGTGCACTGGCGCTAGGTCACAATACAAATAACACAAATAATAGCGCAGCTTAAAAGGATACTCTCAAGGTTAATGGAGTCAATGACAGCAAAACTGATTTTATGAGTTATTCAACGTGTTACAGATTGTATCTATGTACCTTTGCATCAAAGAAACTGTTGATGGATGAACTTCAAGCAAACTTTGCAAACGTATCTGAAAAATATCAAAGAATGGTTACTTTTAGATTTTTAGTACAAATTTCTATTTATTTGATTCAAATGAAAGTGTTTTAAAGTGTGATTAAAGAGATTGACCCAAAGGACCTTACAGTACAATAGATTTATATTGACCAGCATTTCTTACAATAAAATACTGTCACTTCTTAACAAGAAATCTTAATTTTTTCTTCAATAAAAAGTAGAGGAACACTCCTACTGCAGCTGCTGGTGCGAGTATCATTTTACAGTGATTACGTTTTGTTCCACATATTTGGTTATAAAATCAATTTTTTAATATATTTCCCTCTTATATATAATGTGCTCTTGAGCCACAACCAATGTCTATGTCAATGCCGCATTTATATCATTTAATTCCCAAACACGCGTTTGGGAAGAAGGCAGTGAACGTAAAAGGAAATGGATCAAATCTCATTAGGCATCAAGCAACGTCAGGCATCTGCAATATCAACACCAACGCAATACAGTTACTGCTGTTGCTTTTAAGGATTTTCCTTTTGCACGCATCACTATTTGTCAACAGCATCGGCAATAATGTTGCTGTGCGCCTAAAATTATGCAAACAAAAATTTTTTTTTTTTCTCACTGATATGTCTTTGCTATCAAACTTTGCATGCTCTGTAATTGTAAGCGCTTTACCAGGAATGAAAGAAGAAGAAAAAACATTGAGAAGAAAACTTTATTGGTTATTATTTGCACATCATGACAAGAAAACTCTAAGGATTTTTGTTTGAAAGAGGAAGAACGATAAACTCAATACGAGTAAGTGCAGCAGTGTTAGTTTTCTTAGAATTTCAGTAATTTGATAACTGAAATTTTCTTCTTCTTTTTTTGGGAGAACTAACTTGAACTTTTTGGAAGTTTATTTTCTATTGGTATTTGTAGCTTAAGTATGATAGTGACAAGTAGGCCCAGTTGGCAAATGCGTAAGACTCTTGCAATAATATGTCAACATTGCTGCATGTGTTAGCGCTTACATGCTCAATGTACTCAAAATTAGTGTTCATGAAATATGCCCACCTACAGTAGGCAAGTAAACACGTTCAACACCTACTATATTTGAGTTGCTTTGTACATAAATTTGACCTATTAGCAGAACCCCATAAGAAAAACCACAATATACATATCAAGAAAGTTGAAAAGTTGTGCTATTTCTCACGGATGGCTTTCTAATAGCTTTCATACCTGCCTCTGTCTACTGGGATATTTAGCTTATCACAAATATTTGGTGTATTTATGTATTTTTACTGACTATAAACTTGTTTAATATACACATTTTGCCATAAACATCACCGATTAATGAAAGTTCAGTAATTTCATAAGACCTCAGTTGTGTTTTTATAGATTGCATTATACTTAGTTATGTTTGTTAACTTTCTGATTGTTATTTTTTTGCTGCCATTTATCAAAATTTATGTAAGTGTAGAGCAGTTTATGCTCTAAAAAAGTTCGAGCGATATAAATTCCCTAAGTTGCACTGAAACTGAGTTATCGGTGTTAGGCTCGAAATGACACAGAATTTCTTTTAAAAGTTACTCATACGACATGGTGAACAAAACAAAGTTTTTCAAATAAATTGCTGTAAATTTGTATTTTCTTCATTTTATTAACTTTTAAAGTAACTTAGCATCCTCATGCACCAACCATAGTAATTTAATTTTGGTTTTTTTTGCAGTTTGCAAACAAAAAGTCATTGAGTGGAGAGTATCTAAGTAACTAATGTGTCTTAATTAAGATAAATTTATTTCTGCAAAAATATACGACCCAGGTTAAAACTTTTTTAGGTGAACTTGTAGGTAGTATTATGGCGCATTAAAAGATGCATAAAAAAGCTACATCTTATTACGGTATTTTTAGAAGAAACTGAAATTTAAAAAAAAAAAATAATAAAAATATTTCCAAAAATAATTCTTTTCAGACTTAAACAATCGATAATTATTAACTAAAAACATTACTAGCTATAATGTCACCCCTAAAGAGTATGTTTATTTATTAAATTATGAAACTCACTTTTTTTATTGCTCTACCCAGGGTTGAAAGAAGGAGTTCCCGGACTTTCCAAACTAATGCTTTCCTTGAAATGTTAAAAAGTTACATTTTTTTGGGGAAACAAATTGAAAACAATTTTTTTTTTTGGTTTCAACAATTTCAAAAAATATTTACTATAATCATCTTAAATTTAATTTTAGTGTGGAAAAAAATCCACAAAAAAAACAAAAATCCTCCAATTTCCGGATTTTTCAATTCCGGGCTTGGCCGGGTTAAGACCTACCACTTGGCAACCGTAACTCTACATTTATTAATTAAAAAGTTATCAAATAATTTGTTAGTACTACTCTTAAGAAATTGTGTTAAACACTCTGTAACTCATAGGCTGCTCAAAATAGAACGCCTCCCATACAATTTTTTATTCGCAATTATCCAGGGAATCGAATTTTTTCGTATGGCTCTTTGGATCCAAGCACCCTGTATGTATTTATTACATATATTGCTACAAAAGTTTGCTTATAATTATAATTATTATATTCTATGGAATATGATGTTTATTAACTTAAGTCAAAAGTTTAACTTATTTTCCACACCGACCCGCAGTGCGCTTTATGCCAACAATGGTAAGGTTTGGAACCTTAAAGAATAATCTACCAGTGTCTTTAATGTGAAAATACTTCTCAAACATTGATTTAATAGATGTTTCAAACTAGATGGCGCTGCATTATGGTATAAAAATCTTTAAAGCTCTGTTGTTTTACAAACACTCGGTGGCTTTGTGTGCACTCTTTTGTTCTTAGCATGCATGCTACAGTAGTTTCTGCTATATACTTCAAGTTTTGCATGCATATAATAGTGCTCTATAGCAACTTATCATATTCGTTATAATGTATTATTAAAAGTTACTCATACGCCACCGATAGCAAATGAATTTTTCTTTTAAAAAATTAAACATAATTCAACTACGATATTACTCAGAACCCAAAACTTACAGTCAATATTATCCATCATTGAAGCGCTATAGTAATATACCACTTACGTTAATGGCTGCCAAAAACTTAAATATTTTTTTGTATTCTAAAGATTTTTAAAATAACAATTGCTCACGTAACAAAGTCTCGTACTTAATGTTTACGTTTCTTTCTTTACAGTTAAATAACTACAAGACATTTAAGATTACACCACGCACATAGTACACATCAAAAGTTTAACAATAAATCGTCTTAAACGCCAGAGCAAAGCAATTGACGTTATAGCGCGAAGAGAAAAAAACAAACGTACAAAAGTCATACAAAGCATATAATGGTCATGGTGAGTTCGGCGGTTCTTGGTGCCGCCGCGGGCACTGGTCTCGCTTTGTTATTTGCGGTTACTATTGTCATGTACCGTTATTATTTATTACGTCGGCGTGGCAAAGAGTGGGATGAATTGGATCGCTGGGAGGAGACGCGCATAATGCGCCGACTACAATTGAAGGTGAGTTTCTGTGAAAAATCCTCTCATACTCAGAATTGATGGAAAAGGATTCAGTTATTTGTAAGGATATCGCATATGAAATTAAAAATAAAAATACTTGACATTTAACAACTGTTGCTGACATTAGCCGCTGGAAAGGTAAAAAACGAAAGTGAGTTTGAATTCAATTTGCTCACATGTTGTCAAAAAAAATTTGCCCACAAAATTTGTTTGCTGCATGTGGTTTTGAAAGGAGTTCCACTGACGTACACAGAATGATGTCATTCGAAAAGCAGCTTGTGGTAATCAAATGCAATGCATTGATAAAGAAAAAGAAATAATTTTAATCCTTGCTGTGTTCAATGTCAATAAAATAAGTTTTTTTTTAGAATATATAAAATAACGCAATTTAGCGCAAATCACGTTTCAAACTGTCAGTTCCAACTTACAAAGTGAAGAGCAAAATATGCATAGGGATAATCAGTCACAGCAGGCTTAATACCTCAATTAATTTGCTCGTTTTATTTTGTTCTATAATTATGCAGCATCAGGTCCTGTAAAACATAGAATAACAGCTCATGATATGCATGGGTAATACCTTGCCAGGACGGAAAGATTTTAACCCACCACGATCCAATAATGCGAAATTATTTGTGCATAGAACCCCATTATATGGACATATTGAAATTTTTGCAGCACCTCAACTTAATATATACGGAGATATGCACTTTTGTAGATTTCATACTTTGAATACCCTAAACTTCCGCAAAACAGAAGTTATTAATCTTATCAAATGCTCATTTTTCACTCTTATTTGCTGGCACCTTTCCTATTTCAATACAATTTACTCCATAAAGTATAGGCCATAATTTTAAGGCTGCCCATTTTCGTTTTAAGTGCATGGAAATGGCAAGAGCAGGACTTTGAATAATCCATGCTGGGAAAAAACTTGTGAGTCGAAAATGTGTTGGCACGCTACAAACTTTTGCAAGGGGTTACTTTAGTCTTAATACTAATACTCACGGACTTAGGAGATCTTCGCAAAATTTGTAGAGATCCTGACATCTGTCTTTCATTATCTTTATGCAATGCCTAATGTAACCAAACGCACATTTCTTGGAAGCACAGTAGTTACTTCTTTTTGTACTACGTACTACGCACTTTGAAGCACAGGTAAATTTACTACTTCGTACTTCTTTTTACTAATTAATATATTTTCCTAACGTAGAAGAGTTCAGGGTTACCAAGTCATACGGAAGCAACATCTGGTCTTCTCAAAAACTAATTTGATCCCTTAAATGATAAAAAGTTTTTTCGGGAAAAATTTGATGACATTCATTTTTATGGTAAAAACTTCAAATCGTTAAACAAAAGTTTGAAGCCCATGTCATAAAAATCGTTCAATTTCCGGCTATTTCAGATATGCTTGAATTCCTACCAAACCCCCGGCTTTGACATGAAATTCCAATGAAATGGCATTTTCATAATTTTTTTTTTATTTTGAAGTAGTAGAAAAGAAGTACAAAGAAGAACATCTCGCTGTACCTTGAAGTTCGCATTACATTGAGCCAAAAAAAGAAGTACTTTGCCCTCAGAAGCGAAAAGAGCATATCTAAAAAAAATGCGTTTCGAGATAATTGTTGTTTTATTTATGTCAATTTGTTGAAATTCCTTAAGCTATCCGGTGCCATTACAATCACAAACATGAATTTGTTTGAGATACTCCCTTTTCGCTTCTGAGGGCAGTACTGTACTCCCAAAAGATATACGATTGGTTACGTTATGCATGCCTATCACTAGGAAATCAGCGTTTGACTGTTACTGTTTAAACCCATTAGTTTCACTTTGTTTTGGTAAAGTCTTGGTTGAATTTTTCGCGGTAAACGATTTAATTCTTAAATTTTTTAAGGCTTCTGTAATTTTAAGAGTCAGCACCTTTTTTTACTCGTCAAACAAAAACAAAACAATTCACAATTAAAAAAAAAATCTAGCTTGTTACTTGGAAAAAGAGCAGTGGCGTATTGTTAAGCTCACTAAAAAATCACAAAAGGTTTAATGACAACTGTGATGAACTTTGGTACATTTCATTTTATCCCTGACATAAACCATAACTTTACTCTGCACAGTTTGTGGGCCATTGTTAACTGGTTGTTGCAAACGCTTACGACATAAAATAAAGGGATATTTAAAAAGGTAAATAAATATTTTTTCCGATAATACAACCAATTGGGAAATTCCCATCAATTGGGAAATTGCCTTAAAAATGTCCACGCCAATTGGAACGTCGGTTATCAGATGCGATATGAAATCATATTTATTTTTTATTGCTTGATCAGAGCGATGTTCTCCATTTTCTATATAAAAATGCCAAAAATATATTATTTTGGTAAACTATTTGACTTTAACTTAAAAGAAACTTTCATTTTATAAACGTAGTTGTTTTTTAGAAAAAGAGTTTTGGTATTATATTTTTTTTATTTTCTTCTTAAACAATTTTTTTTTATTGATTCAAAAATCTGGAGTATTTGAAACTATGCGCCGATACCGGTGTGGTGGCCATCCGTTCTTTATTTTAAAGGACAGCACTTTTTTTCGCGTTCTGCTCTTTTAACTTTTTTTTTTTTAATAATCGACGTGTCTTATCATTTATTTTAAAACATTCATCGAGTTTGTGTTAAAAAAAATTAAACCAGCAAAATCATGTGAGGAGTGGACGAACAAAACGGCACGTTTCCAATTGCTAAAAATCGCAAAACGGTTTATGTCTCTGAATTGATCACATTAACTTTATATCGTCACCTCAGAGTGTAAGTGTCCTATCAGCAAAAACATGAAACTGAGAAAACAGCGTTATAAAGTTATTTACTCTGCGATTTGTTATTTAAGGATTATTAATGTTTTTTTTTTTATTACTATTTTGCCTCTGTAATTACCTATACGGTATTTCAAAAAAATTTATTGAAACTTACCTTTGATTTTTCTGTATTTAAAATTATTCGGATTTGTATGAGTTAGGACATTTGCATTCTGAAACTCCACGTAAAAGGTATATTACGTTTGATCCAAAACACACAAAAAGTTTTATTTTTTTATTCGTGAACATGTTTGGAAAACGGGTATGTAGAAAAATCTATTCTTAAGTGTTTTGGCTGAACCGTTACGTCACGTGTAGTGCTTACGTTCACGGCACGCTCATGCTAGTGTTATATTTTAGACCAAAACTTCTAAACTACTGAGCCGATTTTGACAAACGAAGTATCGTTGTTTTCATATTATCAAGAAGAGTATAATAAAGCTATTAGTACTTCAAAAGTCTGTTTACAGAAGGCGCTGTATACAGGGCCGGATTAACTATAAGTAAATTTTTAGTAGTACAAACGCCTGACAACAAAACCAACCTTAGGAATTTATAAGTTATATGCCATACAAGTGAGCCCCAAGTAAACTCAAGTAACCACAGTAACCTTAACTTTTTTTTTTTGAACTTTGAAATTGCAAACGAAAGTAACCGAATCGACCCAATTGGTACAATTTTTCGGAGCGAATCGTCTCTTTCAACTTTGAATAAACAATATTGGATGTTGAAAAATCAATAAAAACTGCACCAGCTAGGTCGATTCTTTTAAAGGTAAGAAATCGTCGATTTGGCGATAAATCGCTGCGACTAGCAACGCTGTATTTTTACGCCTTATCATAAATAAAACGTATACTCTGATCAAACCCTTACGAAAATATTCATATAGACTTTCATTTCTTTCTACCATTTCATACTTGTTGTTAATTTTTTGATTTAAAAAAAAAAAAACTTTTTTCAAAATTTTGCCGCCCCCGTGGCCTTGCCGTCCATGCGCCATGGCTTCAGTGGCGTATGCGGTAATACGGCCCTGGCTGTATGCAAAAAATAAAATATAATAATTTTATAAGTCACATAATTGAATAAGTCACAAGTCATAAATTGGTGAAATAATTTTTTTTTTTTTCATCAAATAAGGCCTAAGCAGATAAAAGAAAGTACCATTCATACTTCAAAATCCATTTTCGGCCTTTTTGCAACGATTGGTGCCAGAAATTTTTGTCTTGAAACGAGGCCAAATTACCGCCGGGGATACCTATCCCCTCTCTTACAAAAGTTCATTCTCACTTTTGACCTGAGAGCAGTTAGGACATTTGCTCTCCGAGATTTTATTTTGAAATCTGCAGTTAGGACATAAAGCATACTGAGATCTTTGGAACGGGAAGAGGTAGCTAAATTTCAATAACACCAAACGAAAGAGTGTTTTTTCTTAAGTTGGCGTGTTAAAAAAATGTTGTCAAAAAGTGCGATAGGACACTTACACTCTGAGGCGACGATATGATTATGTCAATTCGCGCTACTATTTTTACTCATTCAGACCCAAAAAAAACTATTTTAAAAATGTTCAATAATTTAAGAGTAAACGGGGGAAAATGGAGATGTACCCTTTTGCTGGGACAAACTGAACATGTGCCTTTTTTTATATCCCTATAACATAAATAAACATGTGCCGATTACTATATAATTATATTAATTATTATTGTTCAATAAATTACATATATTTATTATTACTATGTATTTAAATGGTTAAATTTTTAATGGTTAAATTCTTGAAATTTCTGCACTTCTTCGGCGCAATTGCACTCATTTTGCTCCCTAGTTTCTCCTGTCAATAATAAAACATACCACGATAGCTCGTCAACCTATTGCCAATTATTTCCGAACTGTCTTTGTAGTAAATTTTCAACATCTTTCTTCTTCTTCTCATTGATTGTTTTTCCTAAGACAACTTTTTCTAGCTCAAAGTGCATTAAAGATCGCCTGGGTTTCAATATATCCTGAAGTTGTTCCAGTCCATTTTAAAATCTGTAGGTTGCAAACGTCTTGTATTTGCAGTGCACATTATTTTTTTGTAATATTATCCGTCTTATGTCCTGTATACCATTTATTTTTATTTAAAAATTCAAAAGAGTCTTCATATTGAAGATATCCCAGTCCGTGCCCAAATTTATGATAGTGCCAATCATAGCATACACTTCTTCATATTGATCTTTGGTAGTGACTATCGTTTTTTTTTTAAAGCTTTTCTACTTTCCCAAAAACTCTATCTGCTGATAAAAAGCTGTGTCCCCGTACAAATAGTTAAAACATATAAATATTCGTAGGAAATGTGCCTATTGCAGGAAAACCTTGCCTTCGTTATCCAAAAACGGAGATTGAAATACCTTGAAGTTTAGTATTGTGGACAGGATTTCATCAAATAACTCAAATCGACCATGGACATGTGCCGTTCTATTCGTCCACTCCTCATGTCATCTCAATCCAAATCCTTGCATTCTCAAGTAATGTTGTCACTTGCCCAAGATAAGTTTGGATTGTATAGAATTTGTAAAAGCAGTATCGAATTACGTATCCTTCTTTTTATACATCTCAATTAGTTTATGAAAATTCTGTGAAAAATTATCTTTACTAACAAATGAAGATCAATCTTTTTGGAAGTATAGATTCAGCTCTAGAATGTGCGAATATATGCGTTATAGTGGGCATCCGTTAAGCATTGGTATATAAATATTTAAAAATAAGGAAACTGCCCAAGATATTAAAGTATCTTTAGCTGCGAGCTTGAAAAACAGTTAATTGTAATTTCCAAGGATAACCGCGCGGTCTTAAAAAAATTTTTGAAAATTTTTTCGCCAACATCAAAGAGAAAACCGCCATGTGAGACTAACTAAGCTGCAAAGCACAACCATTCTTTAGAGCACGTTAATACAATAAATAAATAGACAATTGCTGCAAAGGATCAACAAGGATCACTTACACTTGCAGTGATCTGCACTTTTTTTTGTGTTTTCTTAAAAAACGACATATCAAAGTACCATGTATCACTGAAGAAAACACTCAAAGAAAAGGACACATTACGATTGTTGCAAGTTTTAATTTTTTACCTGGCTGTCTTTATACTTTTTTACTTGTAATGATTTCTTTTCGCATTTCCAAAAAAAAAAACAAATGTCCTTCAGCTGTTGTGCGCTAAGCTTGTTGTGAGGTTTAAATTTTACTTTTTATTAATGGTCATAAAATTGTTTTTTATAATCGAACTGTCCACAATGGTCAGCGGTCAACATTAATCAGTTAGACCAATTGTGGCTTGTGGTCGCACACAATCAAAAAGGACACTTGGGCAAATTACAAAAATATTTTGTAGCTGTATGCATGTGGCAGGTCCTTGTTAAATTGTTGTTTGTTAAACAAACATACATGCATTTTTCGTTACTTTTGTCTGATAATCAGAATATTATTTTATTGTTTTTTTTTCCCGAAACTGTGTAGTTTCTTGTTAGTAGTTGATGACTTTGGATGCAAACAACCCCCTTTCAATATCCTTCGTGATATATTGCAAGCTACAAGAAAAGTTTCCATCACATGAAACTTAACATCATAGCAGACATTTTAAACAATGTATCTTTTTCGTATCGCTTTCGAAATAACAAAAAACCAACAAACAGTGGAAGCGTAGAAGGTTACCCTCCCCAAAAGCAGACAAAAGGAACTATTTGTATGTGGACATATGAATAACTGAGAAATGATAGCAACGCTGCTGCATGCTCGTTGATCAGCCATAACGATATAGTTTTGTCATTATGGCGGCGCATAGTTACCGCTTTCACAGAGGGTTGCAACACTATGATACTTTGTTCGAGATTAGCTCGTGTAGTCTGAGGAGTACGCGCTGTATTTTTAAGCATTTACTTGTTATTATGTTTTTTGTTTTTTTTTAATTTTACGTTCATATATTCATAATGTAACAATGGAAAAATCTAATAATACTAACAACAACAACTTGAACATATTTCATTGCTGACATTTTGTTTATTTATGTTGTTATTGTCGTCATCATCATCAAAAGTTGTTGATTTGCGATGATTGATAAAGTGCTCTTTCATTGTTGAATAATAAAAGTTGCAATTGAATTTAATTGTTGAATTATGAAGAAATTACTCCCTTTTTTCTGTTAACTGTGTGTGTTTTTTTTTTAAACATTTATTTTTAAGTACTAACATATGTGTTGCCATTTGTTAGTTGGCAGTGACAGTGACAGATTGCATTTATTAGATAAAAACTTATTTTAAACTTCAATGCATACTAAAAAATGTAAAATACTTAATTTATAAAACTCGTCAAAACAGTTTTGCAATTGTTTCAAACTTTGATTAGTATATTTTGCTACTGAAGCTGGTTTTTCAAGAACTTACAAAAAATATCGCTTATACATACCATTAAAAAAATTAAAAGATATATTAACGTTCAATGAGAGCGTGATGAAAAATCAACTTGGTAGAAAAATACAACCTTTTCTCCTCATTTATCAACAAAGGCTTCGTTTAGTTCAGTAGAGTTCAGCCAACGATGCTGCAATTTTTACGCTGTCTTTTGCATAATACGATTTGTGAAGGTCCTTAAAATAAGCCTAAGTTTCAGTAATGACATTCGCATTTTACCCAAAACTTTTTCCAGCGAGCTATTTCTTTAAGTTTGAAAAGAGGTAATAGCCGTAGCAAGACAAATCTGGAGAATATGGTGCATGATTTGATATAATTTTGTCAGCGACTTGTGAGCGGCTTAGCAGGTAAGAAGACCAGATTGTTCCGCCATTGAGAAATCATTTCGCTTAACTGAGGGAGGAAAAGAACACGGGATGATCTTTCATAGTCTGAACTTTGTTCTCTCCAATTTGGGCTATATATCTCATTCACGTGGTCTTAAATGGCTCACAGTTTATCTATTTGATGTGTAGCTACCGGGATAAAGAGTATGTCGTGCTGAAGTGCGTTATGATATTTACTTTGAAGAACTGAAATTAAGAATTTCTGTGAGCTCATCAATTAACTGCAGCGTTTTTTCATATTGAGACTATAGCTATAGAAGGAATAGCATCAATGCTGAGTAGAAAGGTTGTATCCAAAAAGACCGAAACATTTATTCAGATGGTCAGGCTGCCATAAAATCTTCAGAATCAATATTTCCACCATTAATGAGATGGCTCATCTCAAACACAAAACGCTAAACATTTCCTTTACTTTTTCATCGCACTTGCTAACAGTCGACAAAAAACTTATTATCTGATGAATATAGACTACTTCTACTTAATTTAATACGAAATCCGGTGGGTACAACGAACGGGCTTAGTTAAATACCATGTGGTAGCAAAAGGGATCATCATTTGAGTAGATTCTTAAACTGATTGCTACTCCGATCGAGCCTAACTTAGAATCACCCTTTTTTAGTGGATAAGATAGTTTTATCAGTTAGTTATTAAAAACTTCACCATCAGAAACTTTGAAGCACTTCGTTTTCTGCTTCAAATGAAGCGCCTTGCTTTCACAATGTTTCAAAGAAAGCTTTAGTTAGATCACTGTTTTAGCAAATAGGTTTTTGGTTATCCGTAAGTACAGGGAAGCAGTTGTACCTGATGCTGGGTCTCTTGTCTCTGAAAATTTATTTCTTCGAGTTAAAGTTGTGATTTCGAACAAAAAAATTGCGATTTTTGTTTTTTGAGATTTTCAAAGACAACGTAACTCGTTGAAGGGCAGTAGGGGCAAGAAATCAGTGTTTTTTTGTCTCCTCTACAGCTTAGTGTCTAGTATTTTTTTTCGTCTGAAGACATACTTTTTTAACAAATTACCAAAAACCTACCTTCGACCTTTTTTAATAGCCACCAATCAAAGAAGTAACCTCATAGATGTATGGGTCGAAAATGAGATTGATCTCGATGCTGATTTTCATCGCAAAATTTTGTTCAGTGATGAGGCTCATTTTTGGTTGAATGGCTACGCAACAAGCAAAATTGCCGCATACGGGATACGGGAACTGATTCCATCAGCCAGGATTTTCTCTCGCAGCACTCGGGCATCCCATCAGGCCCATCCTTTTTGCGTCACGCCGGTGTTCAACAGGACATCACACTTTCGTGATAATTCTTTCTTTGGCCGAACCATCAAGTTGTGGAACTGCTTACCTGCGTCTGTCTTCCCCGGCAGTTGTGACATCCATAGATTCAAGATTAATGTTCACCGACACTACTCCATCTATCCCCCTTCCCCCTAACCTTTCTCCTTTTCTTAAAACCAACACGGTGCATTGCATTTATAGGGGGCATCCCCTGAGCGTTGGCTTATGCTTTAAAAAAAAAAAAAAAAAAATTTGGAGTGAAGAGAATCCACATGAGACCCTTGAGACGCCATTACATCCACAAAAACTGACTGTTTGGTGTGCTCTATGGGCTGGTGGAGTCATTGGGCCATACTTCTTCCGAAATAATGCTGGAGAGTCAGTTACCGTTAATGGAGACCGGTATAGAGCCATGATAACCGACTATTTTGTTCCCGAATTGGATGGCATGAATGTGGATGAGCTGTGGTTCCAACAAGACGGCGCTACATGCCACACAGCGCACGTCACAATCAATTTATTGAAGGAAACATTCGATGAGCGCATAATTTCGCGGAATGGACCTGTGTATTGGCCACCAATATCGTGTGATTTGACACCATTGGATTATTTTCTTTGGGGATATGTGAAGTCGCTCGTCTACGCCAACAAACCAGAAACGTTAGGGGACTTGGAAGCCAACATTCGTGGCGTTATTGCCGACATACGGCCCCATATGCTCGAAAAAGTGGTTCAAAATTGGACCTGTAGAATTGGCTTTATTCGAGCCAGCCGCGGCGGCCACATGCCCGAAATCATATTTAAACATTAATGGCATAAAATTATCCTTCCAATAAAGCCAAATTGATGGACATTAAAACGATTTTCTTGTGTTTTATTTCAATTCGAAGCTCTATACCTCTGAAAAAAACACCCTTTATAATTCGAAAGCTACATCTTTTAGCTACAAATCGCATATCGTTTGATGGTTTAATATGTATTCAGTTTGGCGTGAGCTCACTCAGACTATACCAACCTCAAAATCGAAATAGCCAAAAATGGTGGGGCTTAACCAGACAGTCGCGCCAAAATCAAAATGAATAACAAACATGAAGGCACATTATGTTTAAATGTTATTTTGAATCTTTACTGATGTATTTCGATGTGTTTTGTACTAGAAAAGATTGTATTTGATTGAAAAAATTTTGATTTTAAGTGCTAAACGCAAAATGATGATGAAAAAAATTTTGGATAAAAAAGAAAATATTTTTTTTCAACGAAAACTTAATCGAAAATCGGAAAATATTGAAATTCATTCAAAATCTGCATCTGAATCGGATTCTGAGAAGCAGTTAATGCATGTGATCTGAATCAGTGCTCAGCTTCGGCTTGTTCAGCTGTGGTTTTCTTGATCCAATCTGCCAATGTTGCTCGCTTGACACCATGCAATTCTAAAGCATCTCGAATCGACTTTTTATCACGAATCACCGAAATAACAGCTAATTTCATCTTTTCCTTATCGACTTCAGGCGTTTTACGTTTGTAACTACTCACCATTTTGTTGTGAATAACTTAAGTAATTAATATCAATGTTTATTTTGCTTTAGTTATGTCGTTAGTGTTTAAGGATAACAAACACGAGTTTAAAATGACAAATAAGGTGTCCGGTTTAGCACCACCAAAACGTGTCCGGTTTAGCCCCATCGTGTCATTTTGTTAACTCGATGGAAAAACAATGATGAAAAATATTTTAACATAAAAACCACTAACACCATTTGATTCAGCACATCTTAATTACCTAAAAACACTCACCGAATATTCTGCGCACTTGTAGATTAACTTCAAAACCCAAAAATTTTGAGAAAAAAAATGTTTACTTTAAGCGAAAAAATACATTTGTCTGCACTCTTCGACTACTGACGCTAAACTGAATAATGAAATATCATCGACACTTATGAAGTTAGTAGCTTATGAGAGGGTTATCGTTAATCGCGCATATGGCCGTTCGGATATTCAAAGTAGTTTTTGATTAATCGCGACTGTCCGGTTTAGCCCCACCCTCCCCTACCATCTCTGAAAATTTTATCCATGTTTTTTTCACCCTATTTGATTTGACAAGCATTTTAGTAAAGATTTATGAAACTCAAAAATAAAATTTGGATATTCCATTGATACTTTTGATAATTTTTTGATACTTTTTGCAATTTTTATAATATTTTCAAAGTTTCGAAATCTTCAGTTTTTTTCAATTTTTTAAAGTTTTTCAATTTTTTTTAAGTTTTTTGTTTTTTTTTTTTGAAAATTTCTAAAATTTAAGAAATATTAAAAATTTTTAAAATTGAAAATTTCCAAAAATTGGCATGAAATAAAAAACTTAACTTATTTCAATTTTTGAAATTTTTCAATTTTTGAAATTTTTAATATTTCTCAAATTTTTGAAATTTGCAAAAAAAATCGAAAACTTAAAAAAATTGAAAAAAGCTGAAGATTTCGAATCTTTGAAAATATTATAAAAATTTTCAGCCAATTTAAAACATTTCATGGAAAAAATAGGCAAATTGTAGATGGAATGACCAATATATGATTGCAGTTAGTGGCTTAAAAAAGCTTAATTTTCAGGCACTTTAAATACAGCAAAAAGTAAGTGCTTGCATGCAATAATTTGAAAATGTCAAAAAAAACAATCTTAGTAACAAGAACGAATTACTTAAGTGATCTTTTTTCCAGCGCTTTGAAAGTAATTATGAAGCTTTAAATACTAAAAATATTGCTCTTTTTAAGTGCTTCATTTAAGGTGTAAGCAAAGCGTTTGATTACATTGACATAGAATTGTCAAAAAAAAGCAGAGTCCTTCAGTGTTGTTTTGAAGAGCTTTAAGAGAACTTATGAAGCGTTTTCTTTTTGATAGCAATTGATACGTAAAAATTATTATTTTAAAGACTTAATTGCATTTTTAATTTCAGTCTATTTGTTAATAAGAGTTTTTTCGATTTATCTTTTTTTTAATTTTCTTCTAGCGATCCCTTTTAATCTTAATTTTTTAACTCAAAATTGTACCACATAGACCAATACAAACTTGTTTGACTCATCAAGTACATATTACATTAATATTGAAATTAACCGCAAGTCAAATAATTGTAACGTACATACGTAATTTTTTATCCGAAAGCATTAAATACCAAAATCTCAACTAAATTAGCATTAACATAGCAGCTACCTTCGAGCTATTAACATTGCTTACCCCTTAAAGGCATTTAAAATATCAAAATATATTTATTATTAACCCTTAACATATACAATGGAAGCCACTGAAAATCCCTCTAATAGGAAACAATAGCAACTCAAATAAATGCAAATGTCACTTCTAATTAATGTCAGTAATTGTAGGTACATAATATGTGAAATAAAAATGGAATTGTAACAAAACACTAATTAGAGCTACAACAACGATAAGAGCACCACTTCATTACCAATAAAGTAAATAAAATATTTCCACAACATTACCATATTTTGAATGATAGAAAAACAACAATTACCCTTGTTGTTAGGGTTACTCTCCTTATAATTCTTTAAAGCAATGTCCTTCCGCTTTTTTAATTCATTTACGTGATAGGATTTTTATTTTTATATGAAATCAGAATCGGTATACAAATTAAAATTATATTCCGCGCTTCGTTGAACGGAAACATCCAGACGATATTTGTTTGGCTTTTCACCTTTGGTGATTTTTTATCTTGTGCTCATTCATTTTATAACGAGAAATACGCTAAGGATATTAACAGTAGAATAGTGGTTTTAGCTTCTTACAAGTTGCTGTAAGCTTAAGCAAGTGTCCTTAATATTTAATAAACAAAATAAGAAGCAATAAGTAGCAAGCGTTATTTCCTGTTACCGTCCTGAAAAAGTGTATCAAGTGATAGTAAAAGTTTAAAAAATAAACATTATTCGGTATTGATAGGACCTTTTTTTAATATTTTTTCAAAAAGTTTGTACTAAATCCAACGAAAGGTTGAGGCCGATAATATATTTTGAATATCACCTGATCACATTAGGGAATGCGTTGGCGCATTTTTTCGAAAAGAAATATGCCACTTATCAATGTCGCAAGTTCGAGAAAAATATAGAATACTAGCAGATGCCCGCTACTTTGTGCGCGTAGCCTGTTTTTCTGCGAAGGCAAACAATTTAATTTTTTTAAATAAAACTAAAGTCAATTTTGGATTCTTCTTCACAGATCTAGAGTTCTTGTTGTTTTCTCTTCCATAAATATTCCATTGCATTGCCATGTGAAACAAAAACAAATCACACACACAAACTAACACATTCAATTAGCCTAGTACACATTATCACACATGTTGTCCAACATCAATGTTCGATAATGTGAACTCTAGGAACGACCGCTTGACACACATGTTGGATGGATTTCAAAAATTGTTGATTTTCCTGCTGGCTTGTCCAACCATACAACCTGTGTGAACTGACTGTCAAGCCTAGTGAACATTTTTCATTTTAAATAGGATTTGATGCAGTTCACTACGATGTGGACGCTCATAAATTGTTCTGCAATTGATATTTGATGGCATGAACGAAAATGTGAACTCAAGGCAATATTGACAGTCACACATGTTGTCAAGCCATTAAGGACAGCATGTGTGTTTTCTATGTGTGAAATTAATTTTTTTAGCAATTTTAAAACTTTAATATTTTGATATTAAACAGGAATATTATGATAATTTTAATTCTATGTTGGAACCAAGCGTCTAAAAAGATGACTAAAAAAATTTGATCAAAATTGATTCAGTAGATTTTGCGTGAATCCCGTTCATCGAAAACGGCTATCATTTTATTTGTATAGATCACCAACTGATTCCCTCAGAGTAATGATGCCCATTCCAGAGAATATGGAAAAAGAGCACGTATGATTTAAGTTGAGCACGCCGGCACTTGACGAGAGGACTTTTTATGAGCAGAGAAAAAGGATATGAAGTCTTTAGTGTATCCTATACGTATTTGTGCGTTATTGAAACGAAAATTAATCTGAAAAAACTACAAGTGTATACATTTTTGTTTAAGATTTTATCAATAAAACAGCTTTTCCTTTCATTCCATGGATCAATTGACTGTCTTACCGACAAAACCACTGAAAACAGAACAAAAAAAAAAGTAGTAACGATTTGTTTGCACTGGCAGCAACAAGAGCACCGAACAACCGAAAGGTATACAAAGAGCAAAAGCTCTGAAAGCTCAACTCTTGTATACATAAAGCTTTAAGAAAAAGTTCGGTCTGTAAGACCGCATGTTAGTAACGGAAGGTTAAGAACAAACTCATTGTTTGATACATAAATTTGCTACACAGATAAGGTTTTTTTCTCTCACATTAAGCTCACGTTCTCAATTTTTTGCGTGTCTTATGTATGCCCCTTTTACGTCTTGAACCTAAACCAAAATAGACGAGACGAGACATAACGAGTAAGCTCGAGTGTATGTAAACCAGTGGTCGGCGCGCCATAGGCTCGCGAGCAAACGAAGAGAATAAGCGAGAGTAAGCAAACTACAAAATGAGCTTGTTATTTCGTTAATGCACTGCAAAAATGTTTGAAATCAAATGGCAAAATAAATATTTTTTCGCTGAAAAATTTTTTGTCAATGCGCAACGCTTAATATACAAGTGAGTTTTAGGGATAGTTAATAAATTTCATATAAAAAGGCATTTTATAACTAAAATTCAACCCCTGAAATAAGATATCATATGGAGCGTAAACAGCGAAACGTAGAAGCATTTTTCACAGTGATTGGAGCTTTTGTCATTTCTCTCTCATTTGAGAGTAAGAAAATATTTGATATTTGCGCTCTGCCGACCACTGATGTAAACCAATGTTGATAGCCAAAATGAACCTACGTAATTGATCGAAAGTGAACGAAACATTTTGACGAGACGTAAGAGTTCCGTAAGAACCGAACATCAAAACGTTGCTACTCGTCATAATAGCTTTTTCTGTTCGTTGGCTAGCGTAACATTTTGGGTTAAATGTCAAAACAGACGAAACGAGTGCAAACGTTCGTTCAATTGCTGCCGTCTCGTCACGTCTATTTTGGTTAAGGATTTATTTGCAAATACCGCTCGTCATACACTGTTTGGATGGGGAAATAGTGCTCAAAATCTATTAGTTCAACCATTCCTTTAAGTTGTCGTTCTCCGTCCCGATAACAAAACGATATTATGAAATTATTTCTCCTATGACCGAGGAGGAGGACGAGAAAGGTTTCACCAACATCTCGATCTCGGCATTAATTGTGTGAGTATATCCGATGTAATGATTTTTAAAAACTACCATCGTTATTCTTTTTATGAATATAAACATGTCTGTCTGTATATTATATATAGATCTGGAAACTACTGAGGCTATATTTGCTTTGGCGTCGGAAAAGTTTGAATATAGTATAATTTTTTTGGAACAACGGGGCATGGCTCCTTGAGGAGATACAGCACATAAGAGAATCGATCGAGAAAGGTTCAAAATATATTCAGGAAATTGTGATACCCTCTTAAAATTTTTTTTTTGTATTATTTTCACCGAAAAATTAAACATTCGATTGGAAATTTATTCCGAATACCACTAGAAGCGTCTTAAATTCCTTAAGAGATGTGCTAGATGATTTTTGAATAAATTTTTACTGCTTCAACTACCGATAAAAAAAGTATGTACCTAAATA
The DNA here is from genome assembly GCA_949775025.1 of Tricholauxania praeusta. Taxonomy (NCBI): domain Eukaryota; kingdom Metazoa; phylum Arthropoda; class Insecta; order Diptera; family Lauxaniidae; genus Tricholauxania; species Tricholauxania praeusta. Next base: position 55,729,464 of record OX459028.1, on the reverse strand, counting down.
GATAATGCATAAATAATAAATTTATGAACAAAAAAAAAATTATACCAAAAACTCGTAACTCTCTCATTGTTGGCATTCAAAAACTTTTGTCTTCAATTATACTAAGCTGCTTCATTCATGTCCTTCAGTTGCAGGATAACAAAAGAATTTCATTCTATTAATTCTCATACTTACGCTTATACTTAAGGATTTCAATTTTCATTCATTCAGTATTTTTGAAATTTTATTGTATCAATTGTTCTCATTCTTTGAGCATTCATTCGCACTTCCAAGTGCGTCCAAGAATTTTCAGACATATTGCCATTCTTTAACCGATTTTATATGATCTACACGTACTTTTGCTATTTGTTACCTTAGTTATCTTTTGTTTTTTTCTGTTATTTTTATTGTTACATTTATTTTCGTAATTTTCTTTATGTTTTTGTTGAATTTTTATTGCTATTCATTCATACAGCCAGTCGTTCATCGATTATTGATTGTCAAACGACTTAGACGACATCCTTTGACTTTTAAGGATGATCCTTGACAAAAGTGTCGCCTGTTTGTCTGCCTGTGTGTCATGATCGTTTTTTTTTTTTTATATTTTTTCAAAAAGTGCGGCAGCATTTTTGTGTTTTTTTTTTAATAGTTAGAATTTAAGGATTTTAATTGTACTTTATATCCTTTGACTTTTTCTAGGTTTTGTTTTGCAATTATTCTTTTTACTTCTATTGCTGTTTATTGATCGTTGATCGTTAAGTGGCCGTATAACATTTTCAAGTTGGTGTCAATTCGACAGTGTTAATTGTGCAATTTTCAACGCATAGTTGTATGAGTGGGTGTGGCCGCTTGTTCGCCTACTTGTAGTTAATTGGCATGATCAGTTTTTATTGTTAATTTTTTGCGCTGAAGTACCTTCTTTCTCTGTTCTACAGAAATTGATTTTGGATTTTTTTTTTTCATTTCTATTTCATTGATAAAAACTTAAGCAAATTTTGCGGAATTTTATTTTTCTTACATTTTGCACAGCTGTTGTTGTTGGCGGCTGCTAAACTCGTGCGTTTTGTTGCGAGCATAAGGCTTTGGTCCATTTAAAATTGTTCTTTTTCTTGGACTTCCGTTTTTGTTCTTTTTGTGTAAAATTTTGAAATTTTCTTTTCTCTTTTTGGGATAAATGCTACGCATTTTAATTTCTTGTAGGTCTGCTGATTTATTCCAATCGATTGATTTTGTTTTCAATTGACCTTTTGTATGAGTTTTTATATTTTGGTGAATTTGCAATTGATCCTTTTTTTTTTTTGGACTTATGAATTTTTTTGAGTTATTCAAGACACGTGTGTCTTTTTATTTTTTGAATTAAAAATGGTTTTCAATTTTTAAAAAAAATTGAGTATGCAAAATCTTCAAAAGCCCAATAGAAAACATCATACAAAATGTGAACTGATTTTTTTTTTGAAAAATCAGAAAAATTTCGTACAAATACGCATGTTCTTCACATGAAAGATGTAACTAACTTTGAAATTATTGGAAAAAAATTAAGTCATATCTTTACATAAACATGAATTTTATCGAAGCTTGGCCCGTCGTCAATAAGGTTCGGAAATATCACACAATGGCCAATGATTTGGGGTGTGAAATACCCCAAATTTTTTTAATTATTTTTTGTCAGTACTAAACTAATTAAAATAATAAAACATCAAGAAAATAAATTGTCAGATTAGTTTAATGCAAAAAGTTCGTCGTACTCTCGTTAAGTCCAAATAAAAGTGACAGTTCGGCAAAACTCAGACAACTGATTAAAATTAAACATTATTAGTAAAGTTTTACTTCTTATACATAAGAAATATACAAAATAATAATTTTATAAAGGTATTATTAAGTTAGGATATATATATAATTATTCCAACGCTTGATAAAATCTTTCGTATATTTTCCATGAGCTTATTGAGGAATATCAGGTTCTTCAGTGAAATTGCTTTCATTGCATTGACCGACACAGAGCGTCTTTTTTAAAGTACAAATTTTAGATACGGAAGCTGAAAACAGTCAAACGAGGATGTTTATGATAAATACATTACTTGGTCGATGATATTCATTCTATTTTTGACTAAGAACTTAAGCATAGGATGGCTTTATTTGATGGTGTATTGTCGTGGTGCGAAATCTATGAGTTATCCATCCAGAAATTAAACCGTTTTCGGTGGACATTCTCACGTAAGCGTTTCGTGACGCTTAAATAATATTTTGCATTTGCTATTTGACAGCAAGAATAATTATTTTTCATATTTCTGATTTTGATGTGTCGAATTCTTTACAGGCAAGAATATATTGATTAGAGTTAAATGGTGATGAACCTTCGTTAGTGCTTCAATTTTGACATTTATTACCATTTTTTTAAAACATTTTTTTTAACACATATTCGAATTTTTTAATATTATATGACTTAAACATATTTGTTCGACGTTTCCCGCACATATTAATTTTTCTAACCCTCTTCAACTTCGCAAACATTTTTCAAACTTTTGCATTTTCGATTGAAACTTTTCTTGAATTTTTTATCTTTGTTAATAGTCAACATTTTTCAACTTATATTCACTTCATCAATATTATTTCGATATCTTCAATAAAAAAAATACTTGAAAATTCTGTCAGGAGAGTTTTTCTGTAAAAAAGATTTTGGACTTTTTTGTTTCTTTTTCAAGTAGATAGTTTTTTTTTGCGATTTTTTTTTTGTCTTAAATTATTGGCATACTATTTAAAAGGTGAAAGCCCGTCGAAAATAAATATGACAAAAAAATTTAAAAAACTACTCAAAAAACCTGTTCATTCAACCTTCAAAGAGCCTTACGTGTGGCAAGTACCTCTTGAACATGAGACAGACTAGTGCAGCATGAGCATTTCAGTTTGTGCTATGAAGAAATATTCTCAGATTCAAAATAATCGTTATTATGGGCTTTTTATTTTTACATCAAATACATATATCATTTGCTATTTCTATCAACGTTGGCGTTTTAGATCTGTTCTTTTTTGCACCGATCTATGATGCATGCAAATGGATTTTGTTAAGCACTCACTCTGCACTGCTCTTCGGCTTATGCGGAGTCTTATGATAATGTGCTATACTCTTCGATTTGGCCAAAATACAATTCGATATTATTGTACTCATTCGTTACTTATAAAATTATCAATTTTTTCGATACATATGAACTTTCTTGATAGTTTTTGGCTTTATCAATTTTTTCGATGTCTTCTGATAAATTCTGATATGAATAGATTTTTCTCGATCAATTTCAATACATAAATTTCGACTTCACTTGATCTCGTCGAATAGTTTCTGACTTAATCGAATTTTTCAATAAGTTCAAATAGTGTTCGACTTTATCGATGTTTTTAAATTTTTCTCAATAATTTTCGACCGATTTGATGTTTTTTGAAATGTGTCGAATTTTTTGATGTTTTTCCGCGCTTTTCGATGCATGTGTTTCGACTCATACCGTATTTTTCGAAGTATTTCGGCATTTATTAACTTTTTCGATAGCTTTCAATGATTAATGACTTTATCAATGTTTTCCGGCAAGTTTCGACTATTACCGATTGTTTGAAAAGGCAGATTTGCTAGCAAAGCAAGTTGCTCAGTCAGATTCACAACTTATGAAAGTCTCAGTTTTTCTTCAACACTACTACCTATTAAAAGATAGAGAACCACTCTCAGTAGCTGAAAAGAGGTGGGTTTTTTCAACCACTAGTAATATAATCAAACATTTTTGGACCCGTTTCCATAGGTTAGAGTGGCGACTGAGCGAGCATGCTGTAAGCCTTAAGTAGCACTGATTGTTCCGATTTAATGCCACCTACGCGACCCGCAAAACTGGTAAAGGGTTGTTAAGAGATTTTATTCAGCCTTAAGAGCGATAAAAGCTTTATCCAGTTAGTCCTGTTTAGGTAGTTGAGCAGCGATCCGATTTCGTTTTCGGCCAATTCGCTGAGATTGTTGAAGAAAGCTTGTCCTAGATATCTGAGCCTGGTTCTGGCAAGAGACGGACAGTAACAGAGAAAATGTTCAACTGATTCTTTCTCGTTTACATTCAGACAACTGCAGCAAAAAAGGTTGAACGGAACCAGTGCAAGCCGCGGTGATGCTCGCGATGTCACTGCGGCTCTAGAAGAGTAGGTCAGTGGCCTTTGAATTATTAGAGGTTGGCCATATTGCTCTGGATATTTAACAGGTTTTTAGGGTACTCCAGTTCTTTGCTGCCTCGAGACTTTTCTCTTAACTATTCATAGCGGAGTGTGAACGCGCTTGGAAGCTTCAGTTTTGTCAAGAGAGGAACCGTGTCTTGCTAATTCATCAGCCCTTTCATTACCTACTCTTTCGTAACCTATGTTAGAGTTACGTCGAGCTAACGCCCCAACCCAGCTAGCTCCCTCCTACAATACTCTACTACTTTAGATTTTATCGTCTCCGAGTTCAGAGATTTGATGCCGGAGAAAATTGCTAGCGTTCCCATATTAGAATTATATTAGAATCCCACTAATCTGCAGGCTTCTAGAATATCAAAGACTTCTGCGTAGAAAACGCTAGCTGAGTTAGGTAAGCGAAAAGATTGACAGTCCTTCTTTGACCCACCGGTGTATATGGTGGTTTCGAAATTAAGATTGATAATGCCCTCATCCCATTGAACCCTCTCCGGAAACTTCACCTGAAAGTTTTTCTTGAAGTTGAGTGTGGGACAGATGTAATCGTTTGAAAGGTTATTCAGTTCGTTTGGCAGTGAGCCGAGGATAGAGCAATATTGATTTGCTACCCAACAGCCGGCTTCTCTGAGTCGGATCGCACTACAGGACGCGGTTGCTTTAATGAATATATTTGGATGCACCAGGTGTAAGAGGACATTTAGGGCTTCCAGAAGGCAAGATCTCATGGCCCCTGTCACGCCCACGTAAGCAGTTCCTTGAACCCTTGCTAATTTTTTCCGATTGTAGCCCTTACTAATGGCCAGCCACAATACTAAACAGCCATAGGTAATTATTAGGCGCACCACGGCTGTGAATTGTGACTGGCCACTGTCTTATTGGGCATCACGCTTTCAGGTTGGGCGCAGTATCCAACGACTGGTGTAGAAACTGTCATGAACGCGATGAGGAGAAACCCGTGGAAAAATAAATCAAAATCAATGTTGATTTCGAAAAAGTCTGCCTTTTATTCCCCTTGGGGGAATATTCTTCTGTTCAATGCTTTTGGACTCGTAAAAAAATGCCAGATAATTGTAAGTATATATATGAATCCTTTTAAGAGTTATCTAGTTTCAGATAAGTTCAGAAAATCAGTGTCCTTAGGAGACTTAATTTTCAGGTTAAGACTAATTTGGAGGCCACATTAATATTTTGATGCAGTGGGTTTTCGTCCTCAGCGGCAGCAAAATCAAATGAAATACGCACAACATGAAAGGTTACATACTTTCGAACAGTTAAGGTTTTCAGTTTTTAGTGCTTTGTCGATAAGCTATACTTTTATCAAGTAGCTGCAAGTATTAGTTTTAAGTTTCTTGAAGAAACATCTTCGCAAGAAAATATCTTCGCAATACATTTTACGTAATAAGAAAGTTTGGCTACAATATTTACAGAAACCTGAAAGCAAATCTAAAATATTTCCATGTAAAAACATTGCTTCAAGTTTTCTGATGCAGTTTTGGAGAATCGCTTAAATTGCGTTGCTTCTTTGTAGTTTCATGAAACAATTTGAGAAGCGTTGCTTCCTTGCAGTTCCATGAAACAATTTAAGGAACAAAACCCATATAAAAATATGAGATGAAATGTTTCAGCGAAGTCCTTCGGTTTATTTTCAGTACGAATTGTATAAACTTTTTTTCCGCAAACTGAAAGAAATCTTAATAAAAATGTATTGAAGTTCACATTTTTTTTCACTGAAGATTTTAAAATTCATCATTAGAGCAAATATAACTCTAACAGAAATAAAATAATAAATAAATTTTTATTAAAAATGCATGAAGCGTAAAATTAAAGCCGAGGGTTTAAATTTATGAAACCAGTGATCAGAAGCTGTGTCCCGTGCTTCATTCACAGCATACAAAAGAAGATAAAACAACCCCGAGAAGACACCATATTTTAAATTAAAATCACAGGGGTTACCTGCGGTACACAAGAATTACCTGCTTTTTGCCTGGGCGGAGCATAGAAGGAAACAATTACAATTCATTAGACGAGGCAGTAACTAATTTGTCCATTGTTATAACGTTGCTGTTGTTGTTGATTTTCTTAAGGGTCTTTAACAACCCTCAAATTATAATTTGTTGTGGTAGGAAGCCGAGGTATTTACAAATGTAAGCAAAAACCAAATTAAGGGATGTTTAAAGTCACAATGAAAGCCAACCCAAAAATCAACTAAGAAATGAGAACCCACCCTCATGGATATAAAAAGGCGATCGTGTGTGACGTTTGACAGCAGTTTACGTGCGCTTGTGATCGAGAAAGGTCATAGAGAACAAACAAAAGTTTTTGAGAAATTTTCTGCTTAAAATTAAAAATATCATCAATTAAATTTTAAAAAATGTCGCGTTCATTTCTTATGGATTCACTATTGAGCGATATACCGCTGAAAAAGGATACCCATCTTGGATCTCCTACCGCTGCTGCTGCTGGCATAATAAATGCCAGCACTGCCGCCGCTTTGCTACCCAATTTACCAATGTTGCCATATCCAGCAAGCTATGTTGGCAGTTATCTATTCTCATTGGGCATACAACAACAGCAGCAGCAGCAAGCATTGCAACAACAACAACATTTGGTAGAACTCCATCAACGTCATCCAAAATCAGCACTATTTCATCCATATGCCGCAGCCTCGCTTTTAGCTACCAAACGCAAGCAATCTTTCGATGGTTGCTATTCGCCGCCAACGCCACGTGATTCTTGCAGCAGCAGCAGCAACAATAACGCAACTTTACCCGTTGGCTATCTTGGTGAAGCGTATTGCACCTCACCTTCGGCCTCATCGAATGCTTCCAATTTAGAATATCCCAGCTGTGATGATGTTTTCAATGCACCGCCGCAAACGAGTAAACGTTTTAAGGAAGAGTCCAGCTCACCAAATAGTTCACCCATAAAGTGCACACACGCCAGCGCAACTGGCACTGGTTGTAACGCATCGTTGAATATTGAACTCTCGCCAGTCATAAATGACTATGCCGATTCCAGCAAACGCATACGCACCGCATTCACCAGCACTCAACTGCTCGAATTGGAGCGCGAGTTCTCAATGAATGCGTATTTGTCGCGTTTGCGTCGCATTGAAATCGCCAATCGTTTGCGCCTTTCAGAGAAGCAGGTGAAGATTTGGTTTCAGAATCGACGCGTCAAACAGAAAAAAGGTGGCTCTGAAAGTCCAACTTTTAATTTTAGTGCTGGTGAGCTAAGTCCAAATGGCCAGATTTCGCCTGTAGCAGCGCATGCGTGCTGTTGTGCTACGCAACTGAAGAAAGAAGAGAGCAGCTGTGGTGATACAGCGTGCGCACGCAGCTGAGATTTTGATAGAGCGTTGATACCTTTGTACGATATTATCAATTGTAAATTAATTTGTTATTTAATATAAAAGTTATTGTGTTTTAGTTATAAGATATTTGTAGTCTAAGGAGAATTAACTGTTTTACATCTAGGGCCAAATAAAAAATTTTGAAATGAAATGAAAGAAGCTTTTGGTTTTTCTATGCAGATTTTTATTTTTCACTAATATTGAAAAGAAATTATATGTTTTTTCCTTCTTTCTCAAGAGTTCTGTACTTCTGGGTTAATACACATTTAATAGGTCTTCAGATTTCACTGTTCTATAGACATAAAATTAAATTTCTCTAAAATTTGCAGAAAACCATGGGCAAGGACATAGAAAATGTTTCTATCTTCGAAGCGCTTAAGAAGTGAAGCCAACCAAGGGAATTATCACTACTGCTGATAAACACAATATATGTAGCACTCTTAGAAATGTTGTGTACTCTATTGAAGATGCCTATATCCAAGAAGCTTTGCAAGCTTGCAAAATCTCTAAGTTTTGTAAAAAATTGTGTTTGCAATTTGCCGGCGGGGAAAAGTCACACTTCGTTTAGCGCTTTACGAGGAAATTGCTTAGCGAATCATAAACCCAAATCATTGATTATGTCGTAAAAAACAGGGCAATTAGGAACTAAAACATTCACGGGATTTTATCGTAGGAATCAGTCAATGGGTCATTTAGGAAGTAAAACCGCAGAGTGTTATTAAATTAGAGGGTGGAAATCGGAGATATGGGTGAAAATGGACTCTTTTTAGTTTTTTCAATATGTCTCGCAAACGAAGCAAAATTTCGAAATATAAAACTTTTTGTAGAGTATTGAATTCTCTATCGAAATTGTATATTTAAAAAATGTTGGAAAATTTGTTTTATGCCAAAAATGTTGAAAAAAAAAAAAAACATAATGATTTATTCAGCTTTTTTGATTTTTTGCCTATAACTTTTTTTGGGGTAGAGATTGGAACAAACATTGTTCTATAAAAAAAAAATAGACAAAATTTTCTTTAAAATTTCGCGTCAAAAAATTGTTTGCGTTAAAAATTAACCGAAAAATGGCCACTCAAACATAGCTTCTTTTTCGATTTTTATAACTTTTACACAGATATTGTTTTAATTTCTCAGAAAAAAGAGTATTTTAAGTTTTTGGACATAACATTTTCTACGGAGCAATGCTTGTTCCTATCTCTAACCCAAAAAAAGTTATAGGCAAAAAAGCATAAAAAAATTAAAAAAAAAAAACAAAATTTTGGGTTTTTTCTTTTTTGTTTCATTTTCAATTTTCCAACATTTTTTAAATAAACCATTTCAATGTTAAATTGAATTCTCTACAAAAAGTCTTATGTGAAATATGTCGAAATTTTGCTTCGTTTGCGAGACATATTGAAAAAACTAAAAAAGGTCCATTTTCACCCAAATATCCGATTTCCACACTCTACTTTAATAGCACTCGGTGCCTTTTTCTTCCTAAATGACCCATTGACCGATTCCTACAATAAAAACCCGTGAACGTTTTAGTTCCTTTCTTTATGACATAATCAATAGCCTAAAATACACCTATTTTGAGCACAATTTATGACACAGTTGTGCTTTTTTCAAACTGTAAGCTAAGGCGCTAGTGCCGGCGACTGTTTTTGCGCTCAAGTGAAAATTGAAATGGTCTACATTTCATTTATTTTGTTTGTGTAAAGCTATTTGTCGTAAAAAGCTTTCTTACTGGCACGATCACGTTTTTATTGACTTATTTATATTTGATAGATCTACTGTTAGCTGCTTCCAAGTTTTCTTCTTTTAATTTAATCTGAAAATTGAGCACATCTTATAAAATAATAATTTTGTCCATTGTCCATGTTAACTTTTTGATTCAGTTCTAAAAGGTTGATCAATTTTTTGACGAGAAGGAAACAATTTCATCCGAACATGTTATCATTCACAATAGCACCGGTTCTTGTAGACAATTTTTTCTTAAAAAAATGAACAAATAGAACAAATAGGGTTCTGTGAGCGGCCGTAGGTCATTTCTTATTAATCTTTTCTCCACGAATGCTGGAAAAAATATATTTATCAAACATAGACCCCAAATACAATTCCAAATTTTTGGGCCTTTCTGGTTGGTGTCCAAGTTCTTTTATCGACTCTTCCTTTCGGAAAAACGGCTTCCCAGTCCAAAATTCATTACTGGCGATTTCACGTGTATCTTAGAGCTCGAATTTGAGCACCTGCTTTTGAACGCAACCAAATCAAACGTGAATATGTATTTACCGCCCAGGCGAAGAACTTGAAATTTTGTAAACTTTCAAGAAAAAAACTTTGAATTTGCTATAAACAAGAAAAACAAGTTTAGAGACTTTCGAAATTATGATTAATATAACCCACCTTAGCTATGCTACTTTTAAGCAGCAACCAAAATGCTTACTAAATTTAAAATATTCTGAAAAAGTCTGTTGGTCTAATGCTTAAAATTTGATTACGACCATTTTTTGTCGTCCGAAATGGGCGATGCATTGCAGGAAAAAAAAATTGTTTTAAAAAATGTGTTCAAAAGCGAACCCTTCGAGCGACCGCGGCGTTTGGGAAATTTATTAACCTCATCTTTTCTGCTTAAGTGGCGAGAAAAAAATATTTTCCAAACATAGGCCCAACGAATATTTTCGTTATTCTGGAACTTAACATCCCATAAATTTTTCAGGGCCGGAACTAGAGCTTGTGGACTTTGAAATTATTTACAAATAGAGAACTTTCAGTGGCACCGCTAAAATAGAAACAATTATTTTGTCTTTAATTTTTTTCTTTCAAATATTTATATATACATAAATAGGTAGTGGAAAAATAGTTCGACCCATTTTTAACTGCCATAACTCAACATAATCGCTTAATGAAGGTTGTGAAGAAGGGCAGTGCAGAATTTTATCGTTTTTCCGATAGTAGATGGTGCCACGTCCCTAACAGAAAACAACTATTGAACCGATTTTGATGAAATTTGGTTTGGAAGTAGACTGAACCCTGAAAAAGGTTATTAGAAACACTTAAGTGCTTTAAGTGGGCGTTGCATTGCCTTTAATATGAATAAACGCTTCCACAGCTGAGTTGCTACACCGATTTTGATAAAATTTGGTATGGAAATAGACTGTTTATTGACTAAAGAAATTTGTTTTTACAGGGGTGGTGCCACGCCCCTTACAAGAAAAATCGTTTTCACTCATGAACCAATGGACCGATTTTAATGAAATTTTATACAGAGATAGATTTGACCTTTGAAAAGTTATTTGTTTTTAAATGAGCGGTACTACGCCTCTAATCTATACTATTATATAAAGAGGTTAGGTTTGTTTGTTTGTTTGTTTGTTTGTTTGTTTGTTTGTTTGTTTGTGTGTTTGTTTGTATGTTCAGGGTAGTCTCTGGAACTACATAACCGTTTCCAAAAATTCATCTACTAATATAAAGCTACACTATTCCTGAGTAACATGGGCTATATTTTGTTTTGATAAAAGCAAGCGGCGTGGCACTTTACGTGCAATTAAAGCCTTTAACTCGCTATATCTTGGTTCATATGATAGCAAGAGTCTTAAAATTCGGTGTCAGGATGCACATAGCCAATGTTAAGCATTTCACAAAATATGAACGGGATTAGACACCAGGGGCGTGGTGGCTATAGGACTTTAATTTAAGGTGGCACTCATTCGCAAATATTTTTAAAATAGCATTTTTACAAAGACCACTTAATCGATTCACATGGAACTTACACCACATGTCTCTTACATTAAGACGCATAGCTAAGACGATGAAACTTTTATTTAGGGTGCATATTTAGGGTGGCCCTCATACACAAATATTTTAAAAATAGCGATTTCTCAAAGACAGGTAAATCGATTCTCATGAAACTTACACAGTGTGGCTTTTATATCAAGAGGCACAGATAAGATTGTAAAAATTTTATTTAGGGTGCATACTTAGGGTGGCCCACATACAAATATATTTTTAAATATAATTTTCACGAAGACAGGTTAATCGATTAACACTGAATTTACACCACGTATTTCTTATGTTAAGAAGCATAGCTTAGGCTACAAAACTTCAATTTAGGGTGGCCCTCACACTAAAATATTTTTTTAATATCATTTTCTCGAAGACCGCTCAATCGATTCTCATGGAATTTACTCAACATGGCTTTTTTATTAAGAGGCACAGATAAGGTAGTAAACCTTTTATTTAGGGTGCATACTTAGGATGACCTTGATACAAAAATATTTTTAAAAATAATTTTCACGAAGACAGGTTAGACGATTCACACCGAATTTACGCCACGTATCTCTTATGTTAAGAAGCATAGCTTAGGCTACACAACTTTTATTTAGGGTTTTTTAAATATCATTTTCTCAAAGATTCGTTTAATCGATTCTCATGGTCTTAACACCACATGACTTTTATATGAAGGGGCACACATTAGATAGTAAAAGTTTTACTTAGGGTTCACACTTTGGGTGGTCCTCACACAAAAATATTTGTAAATATCTTTTTCACGAAAACAGGTTAATCGATTCATACCGAATTTACATCAAGTAACTTTTATATTAAGAGGCGTAGCTAAGGCTTCAATACTTTTATTTAGGGAGCATATTTAGGGTGGCCTTCATACAAATATATTTTTTGAACATAATTTTCTCGAAGATCGCTTAATCGGTTCTCATGGAATTCACACCACGCGGCTTTTATATAAACAGCACAGCTTAAAATAGAATGGGTGATGCCACGCCCCCTTATCTAAAAGAAAATAAGATTCATCATATCTTATCAACTATTTGATGCAGATAAATGAAACTTGGTACATATATAAAGAGTAGAGAAAGAAGTAAGATTACATGCAAAAATGGGCGGCACCACGCTTCCATATGAGGAAAAATCAACTTTTTATGTATCAACAACTATTTGACACATATTTTTATTATTATTACATATGTTTATTATTTGGTGCATATGTTTCTTATAGTTTGTAAAAATTTCTTAACATAGTTTGGTTTTGAAAAAATGAGCCAAAAAGAAAGAAAGTAAGATTCAATAAAAAAAATGGGTAGTGCCATGCCTCCAAAATAAGAAAAAACTATGACTATGAGACTCGGTACATATATAGAAGACAAGGACTGTAACCAAATTAAACTCATTCAAAGGTGCTGATTCTACGTATTCCAATCATTCCCGCCAATTCAATTGTTCATTTATGAGCCAAATAGAAAAACCAACAACGTTGTTTATCCACTCGAAATAAGATAAATATCAATAAAAATAGTTTTGCTTATTTAATCCAACTAAAATAAAAACACATTATGTTTTATTTGTTGAGGCGTAGCATTGCGCGACGGATTTTGCTAGTCAGACAATATTCTTCCAGACTTAAGCTAATGGACCGATTTTTATGAAACTTAGTTTGGAGATAGATTGAACTCTTAAGTAAGGTAGGTATTTACTTTAATTGTCACGATCTAACTGGAAAATAAAATGTTCCTGTTTCTTTCATTTAAATCCTCTATTTTAACACCGCGTTTGACCATAGCTTTTTTCAATTTTTTTCTTTCCAAAATTAAAACTGACATATTCGCAATGTACTCTTATAGTTTGATATATATACAAGTTTTTCTTTGTCGTACGCAATTGAACTTTTTATAAAAAAAAAATTCAATGTGTGGTCCAACGTTCTTGAAGAGAACCCCGTGAAGACAATTTTCAAAAAACCGCAAAACAAAATTGACACCACTTGAAGTAATTATTGCTTAATCATGTATTTATAATTAATCAAAATTAGTTGAGAGCTTAACATAAAATACGTCAAGGTACAACACGATTAAAAAAATTATCAAAAACTCAAATTCCCACGAAACTTGAAAGTAAAAAACATAAAATTTTTCGTATAAATGATAATGCAAAATTAAATCTTAAATTAATCTGATAAAAATCAAATCCTTAAATTCGCTGCTTAAAAATCCAATACCAATAAGTGTTAGAAATTTGGAAAGAACCTGTAAAATCATGCCGGCAAAACTAATGCGTCAATTGAGCGAAGAGATAAAAACAATCGCCTAAAGATAAAATCAGGAGAACTGTCTACTAAAAACTGCAACACTTGAACTTCAAGTGATGAACACTCAAAAATTACAATGCAACAAAATTTGTACTGAATGAAAAGCAAAATAAAAACAACGAAATTTCATTGTGAAAAATCTCGACCTTTCGCATTACAAAAATTCGCATTCATCACCCCCGTGGTTTACGACGTACAAACCTAAAAATGATGATCCCCCAGAGAGCGGTAATAAACGCAATTGCACCTACGCCCCGTATGTGTGCGAGTTCACACAATAGTGCGAGTCATATCGGAGTGATCTACCTTTGGAAGGCAACGAGTGTATTCAATGACCAAATACGTTCAAAGAAATTCCAGGTAAGTTTCATGTCCTGCCAGGTTTTACAATTTGACAATTTTCTGTGTCATAAAAGTCCAACGGCTTTCCACTGTTTTGCAACTATTGATCGTCTATTGATAGATCGATCGATTTTTGCCAGCTTGCTAGTTTTTATGGTCCAACATTTTTGTTTCCAAGTGGGAAATTTTTGTTTTCTTTGAGTGGTTGCTGTTGGGTAATTGAAAAATTCAAGTGTTTTGCAGGTAGGATGCCTCTTGAATGAAATTGGCAACTCATTCATTAAGTTTTAAGTGTCCATTGAAGTGGATGTCCTGCTGATCGTGCAAGTGCAAGCGACAGTAGAAGCAGATAATAAATGAGTTGGCTTTTGTAATAAGTTTTATATTTCTTTTAAGTTAAATACAAAGTGTTTATCAGATTATTATGAGTTTGTATTGATTTTGATTTTTGAGACTTTCTCAGATTAAATTAGATGAAACTTTTTTTAAATTAGGGGCAACTCCTCTAAAAGTAAAAAGGACATAGTTTTAATTTAAAATAGCATATTTTCATTAAGTCAGTACTTTTTCATATCAAATGATATGAACGATTATTTATTCATTAGGGTTTTGTGGGGTCCTGGGCTAAAAACTTGAAAAATGGCCCCATATAACATACTAAAAAAGATATTTTTCTTCTAAAAAATGCAATAAAAATATAAAATTACATATTGATAGCCAAAAAAAAAGTAAAAGTAAAGTCCTCCTGCTTCGTTTACCATAGAACATCTACAAATCCAAACAACGTCTAGTCATGCTGGGAGCTACTTGAGCTCGGAGTTTGAGCTCTAGCTCTACCTATACCTCTAGCAAATATTTTAATTCAGTACTGGTTAAATGCCCCTAAGAGCTCGAGCCAGGGGCTAGAGCCCCCTGTAGCCCTATCTTAATCCGGTGCTAGCAGACGTATAATTATTGTATGTTGCAGGTTCAAGTAATTCAAAATTTCACTTTTTTCATATACACTATCAGGCCTATGTGCCCCAGAAACATGAGATTTAAAGCATCAAATCTTCATGAAATACAAATTTTCAGCAGAGAAATATTTTTTTTTTTAATTCTGATTTACAAAAGGGGTTCAATACCCCCGGAGAAGCAAAAGTTTAGCCTCCCAAGCAAAAAGAATTTTTTCTCACAAAAAACTTTTTTTTTTTCCTGACTAACTGAATAAAAATAAACGCCCAGGTCAAAGTATTTGACACATAAAATTTGGAATATAAAAATAATATAGAATTTCAACGTCCAGTGAAGATTTATTTTTCAATATTAGAATTCTAAAGAGTTCTTATACTTCTCAAAAAATTAAAAAACTCAACTTTCAATACAAAAAAAGTTTTGTTTTCTTGACTAAGAATAAATTCCCTATCCAAACTATTTGCCCTAGTATCATAAAGTTTGAAGTGTAAAATTCTCATACAATTTCAATATTTATGAGAAATGTATGTTTCAAAAGTCGAATCTTAGAAAGGTATGGCATCGTATAAGTAAAAACTACATATTTCCTATATGATAATACACGTTTTTTCTAATTGACTAATTACGAATCAACTTCTAGGCCAAATTGCTCATCTCCAGAAATATTAAATTTATAATATGACATTCCCATAAAATTTAAATATTAACTAAGAAAGGATATTTGTAAGTTTTACTCTGATAGAAAAAAGGTAAATCATCAGTTTTTCCATCCAAAAAAAAAAATGCTTTCAGACTGAGTGCCGATTAAACTGAATCGATTAAACGGTCTTCGAGAAAATGATATTTAAAAATATTTTTGTTTGAGGACCACCCTAAATAAAAGTTTTCTAGCCTAGGCTATGCCTTATATTAATATGAGCTACGTGGTATAAGTCGGTGTGAATCGACTAACCTGTCTTCTTGAAATGATACTTAAAAATATTTTTGTATGAGTGCCACCCTAAGTATACACCCTAAGTAAAATTTTTACAATCTAATCTGTGTCTCTTTGCATAAAATCCATGTGGTGTAAATTCCATAAAAATCGATTTAGCGGTCTTCGAGAAAATGATATTTAAAAATTATTTTTGTGTGAGGGCCACCCTAAATAAAAGTTTTGTAGCCTAAGCTATGCTTCTTAACATAAAAAATATGTGGTGTAAATTCGGTCTGAACCGATTAACCTGTATTCGTGAAAATGATATTTAAAAATATATTTGTATGAGGGTCACCCTAAGTATGCACCCTAAATAAAATTTTTATATTCTTATCTGTGCTCCTTAATATAAAAGCTATACTGTGAAAGTTTCATGAGAATCGATTCACCTGTCTTTGAGAAATCGCTATTTTTAAAATATTTGTGTATGAGGGCCACCCTAAATATGTACCCTAAATAAAAGTTTCGTTGTCTTAGCTATGCGTCTTAATATAAGAGGCAGGTGGTGTAAATTCCATATGAACCGATTAAGTGGTCTTCGTAAAATGCTATTTTAAAAATAATTGCGTATGAGGGCCACCCTAAATTAAAGTTTTATAGCCACCACGCCCCTGGTGTCTAGTCCCGTTCATATTTTGTGAGGTGCTTAACATAGGCTATGTGCATCCTGACACCGAATTTTAAGACTCTTGCTATCATATGAACCAAGATATAGCGAGTTAAAGGTTTTAATTGCACGTAAAGTGCCACGGCCCTTGCTTTTATCAAAATAAAATATAGCCCATGTTACTCAGGAATAGTGTAGCTTTCTATTAGTAGAAACATTTTTGGAATCGGTTCTGTAGTTCCAGAGATTACCCGGAACATACAAACAAACAAACTTTACCTCTTTATATAATAGTATAGATAAGCACATTCATAATAATACCAATACAATTTTTAAATGCGCTTTTATTGCTTGGAATGGCAAAAATAGCGCTTTAATGAGGCTATTTTTTCGCATGTTTTCTTCTGTAAAGATATGTGAAATGCTTAATTCTGATTTTCAGAGGCGCTTTCTAAGCTATATGACCAATCCCTAGTTTCAAGTTGACTTCGTCTCTTTGTCAGTGTCGGTAGTGTTTTTAAGTGTATTGTGATTTTGTTATTATTATTTTCTAATAATTTTTACTCAATTAATAATTAATAAATTTTGTGTTTAATTTAGTGTCGTTTCTGAAAAATTGCATGATTATATTAATAATTTTGCTTTAATTTTGTGTTTTGTTTATTTTGCGTTACACACAAACATACATTCATGTTAATATTAACTTACTTTCTGCAAGCAAAATAAATCAGTGTAAGCAGTGCAACATTTTTGTTTTTGATTCGCTTTTGTGCTTTGTTCGTATACAAAGCTAGACTTTAAACTCTGTTGTGTTTGTTGTTGCTGCTTAGCGGGTGAATCTTTTGCTTGATTTTTAACCCTTTTTGCACTGCTCTAAAAATATTTTAAATTGCTTTCTTTTTTTTTAAATTTCAAGATGGATTATTTTTCCTCTGAAGATTTGTTAGCTTGCTCTCTAAGAGATCAGTGCAAAAGCCAAAACATATTGAATTCTATGTTTTCCTGTTCAGGTCCCTGTGAACAGGTGTTTCATGCCTCTTGTGTAAACTTAGCAAAATCTGTTACTGATTTATTATGCTCTGTCCATTCGGGCCTGCAATGGTACTGTCCATCTTGCAGACCCCTTTCCCCGTCGGTCTTTTACGAAAAAATTAAGCAATTTGGGGAAAATCTTAACAATCTGAATAATAATTTCAGAGATATTCTTAACTATTATCCCCAAATTGAAAAAAGCCTTAATGAGGCTATTTCACCGGATGTTAGTTTGCAAAATAAAACTATTACCGAGGCTACTATGGTTTTTGCTTCCACTCCTTCGATCTCCACTTTACCTAAACAAGCTATTTCCTTAAAAAAGAAAAGAAAGTCTAATAAGAAATTAAATAAGAAATTAAATAAAAATCTGGGTAATGTGGGGAGGGTGGGCGGTGCGGCCGTCAGTCGTGACAAAACTCCCGTGGATTGCTCTCTAAATACCTTTTCACCCACTCCCAATTTTCCCGCTATAATCTCTAGTAGCAATCTTTCATCTCCTTCCTCCACTATAAATAATCCTCTGTCAATTTCGGTTAATCCGCGGGTGGATGTTGCGATTGATAGCTCTGTGCCTCCGGTTTCCCTGCAGGCATTACCAAGGTTAAAATCGATTTTTATTTCACGACTGCATTCCAATACTACCTCTGACAGCGTTAAAAATTTTATCAGACAAAATCAAATTATTCCTGCCGACGCCTTCGTTTCTTGCAGGAAACTCGGTAATAAACCAACTCATGCGTCTTTTAAAATAACAGTGGCATCTTCTCATGTTTCTGCCATTCTTAAATCTAAAGCATGGGTGGATACTATCTATATTTCAGAATTTAAATCAAAAAAAAATGATAAAACTGCACGTTCCAATTCAAAAAACTGAAACGGCTATCCCTTTACTATCAAAATGTAAGGGGTTTGCGTTCCAAGACGCAAGATATCTTTTTATCAACTCAGAATTTCTCTGAGGATATTATCGTGTTTACCGAAACTTGGTTAAACAACAGTTTTCTCAATATGGAACTTTTTGATAATAGTTTCCATGTTTTTAGAAGAGACAGACACTTGAAAGATCTTTCTTCTGTTGGTGGAGGCGTCTTAATAGCTATAAAAAATCATTTAACCAGTTCATTAGTTGAAATTGCCTGTGCATCTAATATTGAACTGTTATGTGTTAAGGTCACACATTGTAACTCTAATTTATACATTCTTAACACTTATGTTCCTCCAAATAGTAGCGCAGATGTCTACGAATGTCTTTCGATGGCCGTAGAATATATTATTAATGAACTAGACACTAATGACGACATTTTGTTGTTAGGTGACTTTAATTTGCCTGACCTAAAATGGACTCCTTCGGACGATGGTACATATTTTTATGCATCTTGTCCAAAAACTCGACAACAACAAATTTTTGTTGACGAAATACTTTCAAATTTACAACAAGTAAGTTGTATAACTAATTGCCATGGACGACAACTTGACTTAGTCTTGGCTACAAATAGTAGCAATGTTATTGTAAGAAATGCTATCCATGCTCTGTCTACGGTAGATTCCTATCATCCACCTTTGAGTATTGTGTACCAATCTGACAATGAAAATTTGACTAATGCATGTTCATCCATTAATATTTACGAATTCAATTTTAAGAAAGCTGACTTTTTAAAATTGAATGAAAACTTAAGAAATAAATTAGACGACTTACTCATTTTTTTTAATAACAATACATTTGATGATTGCATTAAATTTTTCTATGGTGAACTTTTTTCTGCCATAGCATTGTCGGTTCCATATACAAAAAAGTACGTCAATAATTCCTCGTACCCCTGGTATACAAAGGATTTGAAAAAAGTTCGCAATGGCCGTAATAGGGCATGGAATAAATACGTTTGTAGCCAGGACCGTAATGACCTTGTTGCTTATCAGCGACTGTTTCTTGAATTTAAAGATATGTCAGCTTTGGTTTATTCTGAATATTTGAATAAAATAAGGCTGAATATTCTTCATGACCCCAAAAATTTTTGGGGTTTTATTAATTCTAAAAAAAAATCTGACGGGTTTCCATCTGAGTTTAAAACAGTTGATGGGCTCACTAGCGACCCACAAGTTATAGCCGGGTTGTTTGCTAATTTGTTTAACGAATCGTTTTCTACGGATTTATTTAGCCCTGAAATCAACTATTTTGAATATAAGGATAACGACCCTTTAGTTTCGGTTAATGAGATATCTTTCTCTCCTGACCTCATTGAGAAATATATTTCATCTGTTGATGATGACTTCAACTCCGGGCCGGATGGTATTCCTGCGACACTTTTAGTAAACTGCAGCTCTGTGCTGAGTCAACCCCTCAGTATTTTATTTAATAGATCAATTCAAGAAAGCTATTTTCCTAAGTTTTGGAAAAATGCATACATTAGCCCCATTTTCAAGAAAGGGTGTAAAAATGATGTTTCAAACTACAGGCCCGTGGCTAAGTTATCATCAATACCGAAAATTTTTGAACATATTATATACGATCAGGTTAAGGTGTGCTGTGGTGAAGTCATAACAACTCGTCAGCATGGTTTTGTTAATGGCAGATCTACAGTTTCTAACCTCCTTGATTTCACTTCTTTTGCATTAAACTCTTTAGACTCTGGTGGGCAAGTTGACTGCATCTACACTGACTTTAGTAAAACATTTGACAAATTACCACATAATTTGATTTTGTTTAAGCTAAAGAAGCTTGGATTTCCCTTAAGTTTTGTCAGCTGGATTGAATCTTATTTATCTGATCGCTCGTATCAAATAAAATTTAGGAGAGTGTTTTCCTCCCCATTTAGCACGACATCAGGTGTTCCACAAGGAAGCCACCTGGGGCCGCTCCTGTTCATTTTAGCAATTAATGACGTTACACATGTTATTAAAAACTCCCATCTGTTAGTATATGCAGATGACATGAAAATTTACAGGAACGTAAAGGGGGTTGGTGACACTATTCCACTTCAGTCTGACTTGAAATCCTTTGAAGTTTGGTGTTCTAAGAATAACTTACATCTTAATCCTGATAAATGCCAAGCTATGATTTTTACCAGGAAGAAAACTATTGTGGAATTTGATTATAAATTAAAAGATAAAAATATTTGTCGTGTCGATGTAGTCAAAGACCTAGGTATACATTTTGATACTAAGTTGACTTTTAATGAGCATATTAATCAAATTTGTAAAAAATCCTCATCTCTGCTTGGCTTTATTAAGAGGTGGGCAAAAGAATTTAATAGCCCTTTAGTAACGGTGACTTTATATAATACAATAGTGCGCCCTCACTTAGAGTACGCCAGCCAAGTATGGTCACCATTTTATAATATTCATATAAATAGAATTGAAAGAATTCAAAAAAATTTTATTCGTTTTGCTCTCAATGGCTTAAATTGGATTGACCCTTTAAACCTTCCTCCTTATGAGGATCGTTTAAAGTTATTACATATGCAGTCTTTGAGCTCGCGTAGAAATATTGCGGATATACTTTATCTGCATCAACTTGTAACTGGGTCTCTTGCTGCACCAGAGCTTCTTAACTATATACATTTTAATAGTAATCGGAGGAGTACTCGTAACTCTTATCAGTTATTTTACCAACCGGTTAGTAGAACTAATTATATGGCTACAGCTCCTTTTAATCGCATGACAACTCTTATTAATAATTGCGAAGTTTATAACATTAGCTTGTCAAAAGGTCAACTCAAGCTTAGACTGAAAACTAACTGTAGCTAAATTTGTAGCTTAATGGTGGTGTGAATTTTTTTGTTTGTGTTGTCCGAGCCCCACAGCATGCTGGGTAAATTTTTTCTAACATTTATGCCTTGGACCACGTAAATTTATACATATAATTATTTTAATATATATATGTCTATTTTTACATGGTGTGAGTGGGTATGTTGAGAAAGTGCGATAAAGCTAAGAAAAAATTATAAAATAAATAACAAATTAATGTGCATGATAATTTTTTCTATTCCATTTTTTATTGAATAAGCTTTTTACTTGGTATAAAGCTTCAATGCTAAATAGCTAAGAAGGCTATAATAGCTGTAGTAGCTAAACTCTATTATTATTATTATAACAAGAAAAGCAATGCAGCAATGATTTTTGTTAGAAATGCGCTGTATTAGCCAAAAACTTGCAACGTGTGCTACTTGGGTAGGAATCAACGCACAGGCCAAATTGTTTGTTTCGGAAACAATAAATTCATAATATGAGATCTCTATGCAATTGCAATACTAACAAAGAACGAAACTTTGAAATACAGCTTCTATAGTAGAACAAAATGAAAAATAAAAGTTAATATGTTCCATCCAAAAACGGCTTTTTTCATGACCGCCTCAGAATAGATGCCCTGACCAAACAGTTTTCCCCAGATATATAAAATTTGAAACATGAGCAGTATAATAGGCACATGCAAGTCCAAGACTAAAGCAATCTTTCATAATTAATTTTTCACATGGGATTAAAAATTCGCTGATATCCTTTATCCTTACATATCTATCTATAGCAGTGTGCGCTGTTTGTATTCTTTTAAATTTTACTAACGCCTGTCAGCTTATGTCATCTCGTTCGTTATATTCATTTCAATATTCATTTTATTTCATTCTCAAAACTATTTTATGTCAATTCTTTATGAGCAGCAAACTCATTTCCGATTTGAGGCTTATTTTCTTGCAATTTGTCTCGTTAATGAGATTATCCGATATGCCATAGAGTAAATGAAATTACTGAGTAATTGTTGTAAGTTTTTGGGATTTTTATGTATTGTCATGCATAATTTTTGGCAAATATCAAAAAGGTCTTTTAGTAAGAAAAAAAAAAACAATGTATTAGAAAACAATATCGGATAGATGCCAAATCGTAATTGACTCTTTTATATTTGACTTAAAATTTTTTAAATGCAAAACCAATAAAAAGCAAATGACTTATGCTGAAAAGTTAAAATGTAATCGATACCTTGAATGCTTATGTTTTTTAAAATCTTTTCAGAGAGTTTTCATAATTTTCACTTAAAGTTCATACGCACTTTCTTATGCAGATGTTAAATTTAACGCTTCGATTTTTTATTTCAAACACTTAGTATCCTGCTGATCGTTAAAGTTCATGAATGAACAGTATAGCACCTTCCTATTCTACAATTTGTGCTCATCTTATTGTTTTTGTCTTCAATTTCAAGTGTTTTTTATGAATGAATACTTCAAGGTCAAGTAGTCTGTATACAAGCGCGCATAAAAGGGATGTGTACGGGGCGTCCTAAGTCGCCGATATTGAAAATTTCTTAAAGAATTGTTATTGAATCTATGAAAAAGTAGACAAAATATATTGGCGTGCTCCCTCCCAAGATGATGTGTCCGCGTACGCCGCTGTGCATACAAACAACCTTTCAGATAGTTATACAGCATTCTCAGATTGTTTGTTATTTCAACCAAAAGAAAACAATTCATTCTTTGGGAATTTCCAGAGTTCAGAAACTTGTTAAAAGATCATTAGTTGCCGCATTGGTAAAGGCGTTGCAGTCAATGCCTGCACAATTTCCAACAGTGTTTTTTGGCAGAATTTCTTTAGAATATAACATTCTCAATATACCGAAATGCAATTGCATGCACATTGAACACCTGATGGTTAAGGATTTTTCTATTGCCTTCACTTAACACAAAACTTTTTGAGTTCTCATGACAGAGACAGCAGGTCTGGCGTAGAGTTTTCAAGTATTTTCCATTGTCTTACAACTTTCATTGCCGAGGCGACAGTATGTCTGGTGTGGTCTACACAAATGTAGTTAGCTGTATTGTTTTTCATTTGCAGCCAAATTTTACTGAAACTGTCCTCGTGGGAATAATTCATTTGGTATTTAAAATTTTGTGTGCATTCTGAGAAAGTGACAACAAATTTTTCAGTCTTTAAAATTAATTAAGTTCATTGCAAAATTTAAAATAGAAGTGCTGTCAGATAACGTAATACGTCCAAGTGAACAATAGCAGAATCATAAAAAATTAAATTTTTTCACTTTTAAGTTTAACCAAAACGAACGAAACACGGCGTATGGTATCATAGCACATTGACGCCGGACTGTTGACATATTATTTGGTTAACCTTAATCATCCACTCAGCTTCAGCTTGTTTGAGAAAATTTCGAATTTTTCTCGCAATTCATTTCAAATTATCAGTGAACACTGGCATTTAATTCCAGCTGGGCTTAATCTCTCCCTAATGAAAATATTAATTTGAAAGCACGGTTCAAACACTGCCACTAGTAAAATGGTACACAATGAGTAGGCAATGGTCACAATCAAAATTGAGGTGCGTCAGATCTACGTGCTGCAGTATTGAGATTTTATTCACATTGAATGATCAACAGCCTTAACCCATATAGTACCAAAATATTCAGCAAACTTTTTTTTTGAGGTAATAAATTGAGTGGAAAACATTTTTAGCCAAAATTTTTTTTTTTATTTATTCAGCCTTCACCTAATCGAAAAATGTTATTTCTGCAAGATTTTGAATTTTTTAGCGCTTCGCCTACTCAAAAACTTTGACATCTTCAAAAATAAAAATTACCAAATACTTAGTTACCCTCGGATGTGGCCATTGATTCGTATACGCATCACCATAATTGAGTGCTATATATAGCTCACCTAAACAATCTGGATATATCATTTTTATTGTCGAGAACAACATTAGTCCTTTTGAACCTATTCTGTGTAGGTTTTGTGCACATTTGATCAATTTTAATATTTTTGATTAGTTCTCAAAATACTAGTTTTTTTAAGCTCTTACTTAATCCTAAAAAGTGGGCGTGGCACGAGAAAGAAAATTTTTAAAGAAAGGCCAATAGATTAAACTTTAATATAAAAAATATAAACCTTCGAATTTTTTGATATTTTATAATGAAAAAAATGTCGAAACATGAGCAATTTTCGTGATTTGTCAACGAACCAAAGGTACGATATGGGTTAAGCATTAGCGGCTAAGTTTGTGCCATCGAAAACGAATTTTTTGATTTCATTCACTTTTTGATTCCATTCCGGTAAAACAATCTCATGAGTTTTTCTTAATTTTCACGATTTGATGGAAAATGGATTTTGAGCACCACCAATTATGGTAACGAGCGCTCAAAAACACCGAGTTCAGAGAACTTTCCGAAAGAAAATTATTCGACGAAAATACCATAAATTTTGAATTTTCTACTTCTATTGGTGAATAACTGCTTATCCAAAAATTCGTCCTGCTTCTTTGTTGATATTCGAAATTCATATTAAACATTTACTCTTCACCAGGCATGGATTAACCTTACAGGCAGAGTAGGCATGTGCCTAGGGCGGCAAGATTTAAAGGGCGGCAAATATTTATTTTGTTTTAATTTTGCTAGTGTTTTTCGTTGAACAATGAGGACTTTTTTTTTTGCTTATCAAAAAATTATTATGGAAATAAAAAAAATTATTTTTTCTAATAAATTAAGAAGTTTTGAGGAGGGCGGCAACTTTCTTAATCCGGGCCTGCTCATCACTTGATGCAAAATGGTGCAAATGGTGAAAAAACTGATTTTGTTTTTCTATTTCTTAATAGAATCAAATTTCATATTTCAATTCCAAAAAATGTTTTCGACTCAATCCTGATTTTGATTCCATGAATAATATCGAAAGTGAGTGCATTTATTTTCCATTGAATTGAAAAAGTCGGTCCTTAGTTTTTACTTGGAATGAAAATTAAGTATTTCAATTTTAAGTTTTTGTTTCAGTTACGGATTTCACAATAGAATAAAATCTCTTTTTCAAGGATTTGATAAAGTATATTTCAAACATGAATTTGTTTTAATTGAATTTTTTTGTTAAGAGAATGATTGCTATTCAGCGCTGATATTAAAGATCTTATTATTCTGTAGTTAACTGCCTTTGCACCTGGTTCAGAATGATGGCAAAAGACCTTTAACTTGTTTTTTTTTTTTCATCGTATCAGCGCCTCATAGCTGAATCTATTTCAATCCTACAACAGCCTTTCAAAATTTGTTGTTTTTTGACCACATATTTCACGAATGTACTCATCATCTTTTTCAGCCTTTCCTCATTCGAAACTCAAAAGAAAACTTTCAATAATTTTTAGTTTCAATAATTTTGATATAGCTGAAACTACGCATCAACAGCTTAAGCTTTTGGTTGACATTTCCCGAGAGCAATGTTTCCATAAATTCGGTTATCGTTGGCTGGATATTTCATTCGATCTATCATTTATTCAATTTTTGATATCAAAAGTAAAACTTTTTGTAGCTCGTATTGTATCATCAACAGAGTTCAGGTTTGTTAATAGAAAACAACAAAAAAAAACTATTGCACTGAATCGTAGTTAATTTTTGCTGGTTTTGATGAGCGCACTTAAAAACAATTCATTCAAAAATTTCCAGCTAATTGGAAACTTAAAGTTCACTTCAAAAAGTCTTAGCCATGAGTACCATGTACTACCTTGATCAAAAAGTTTTAGGACTTTATTTTTAAAATGAAAAATACAAGTTTATTCATCAAAATCGATATTGTCTCCTTCAAAGTACTCCCCATCGACTGCAATGCACTTACGCCAACGCTTGACCCAGTCCTCAAAAGCCTTTTTATACTCGACCGTCGGTATGGCCATCAGGGCCATCTTCGATTTTTCGATGACCTCTTCTCGGCTGCTGTAACGCGATCCGCGGAGCGGTTTCTTCAGGTGGTCGAACAGGAAAAAGTCGCAGGGAGCCAAATCAGGCGAATTCGGTGGATGTTGGACGGTATTCATGGAGTTTTTGGCCAAAAACTCACGAATAATGATCGCATTGTGCGACGGCGCGTTGTCGTGATGCAAAATCCACGAGTTGTTTGCCCACAAATCCGGTCTTTTTTGGCGAACTGCTTCACGCAAACGTCTCAAAACGCCCAAATAATATTCTTTGTTGACGGTCTGACCTTCTGGGAGGAATTCATGATGCACAACACCTCTGTAGTCCATGAAAACCGTGAGCATCGCCTTCTTTTTCGATTGAAAACGACGTGGTTTTTTCGGTCGCGGCTCATTGGGTGAACGCCATTCACTCGCTTGATGTCTGGATTGCGTGTCGTACTCGTAAATCCACGTCTCGTCACCAGTAATGATTCGTTTGATGAATGTTGGGTCGGATTCAGCCTTGGAAAGCATGTCTTTTGCGTCATCAACGCGGTCCCTTTTTTGCATGAAATTCAGGTCTTTCGGCACCAGCTTTGCAGCGACACGTCTGAGGCCCAAATCATTAATTAAAATGTCTTGGACGGATCCGTAAGCAATGCCCAACTCCTCTGCAATCTCTCTAATGGTCAATTTGCGGCTTACGGCCATCCACTCTTTGATTTTGTTGACGTTTTCATCAGTTTTCGCTGTCGACGGCCTGCCACTGCGTTCGTCATCCTCGACCGACTCACGACCATTTCTGAAGCGTCCGTGCCAGCGAAAAACGTTCGATCTCGTTAGAGTATCGTCGCCAAAACACTTTCCCAACATTTCCAACGTCTGCGCACCGTTAAATCCGTTTTTAACACAAAATTTAATGCAAACTCGTTGCTGCAAAGTTGATGACATTTTTTTTTTTGTAAAAAATCGAAACCACACACAAAAGTAGATGCACACAATACGGCGTCACTTCAAGAAATGTCAAGCTGTCAAGCTGAAAATTTGACATAACGTCCATGACACTTCTACCAACACAACAAAAAAAATAGAATTGAAATCGGACGAACGAGAGCGCCACACGGTGACGAGTCCTAAAACTTTTTGATCAAGCTGGTATACTTCATATTACATGAAATGCATTCAATTTCATAGTTGTTCAACCAAAATTGTGCAATTTAGAATTAAAGCTACTGCAATTACATTCAATTTCAACCTTTTAGACAAACATTGCAGGCTGATATATGAACATTAAAAGGATAATTACAACAATTTAATACCAGCAAAATTAATTATATACAATGCAACCAAAACAAAACAAACATAATGTGCTCAAATTGTAGGTTATTTTGTTGCGCCTAAAATGCTACATTGAATTTTCCATGCTGTGACTGAGTGCATGATGAATATTAATTTTCATGAATAAACATGGACTTTCATTAGTGCAATTACAATAATTTTGTATTATTGTTCGTAACATGTTATTACAACTTATAATCTGGTAGAAGATATTATTACCCAGTTAACATTTTGGAAAATTATTGAATTTTTTATATTTTGTATTGCTGTGGGCTGTGGCAAAACGGTTCCATCGTTTTTAACATAACATAATAGCTTGATGTTTTTTCTTTGGAAAAGGGGCAGTGCACAAAGTAATCTTTTTCATAATATTAGGGAATGTCACGCCTCCAACAGGAAAAAGAGTTTCCACGGCTAAACTAATTGACGGATTTTAATGAAATTTAGTTTGGCGATAGATTGAGTCTTGAGAAGGGTATTAAAAACAATGTAGTCTTTTTTGTGGGCGACATTTGTTTTTAGTGAGTGGTGTCAAACCTTAAATAGAAGATATGTTTTCACCGCAAAACTGATGTACCGATTTTCATGAAATTTGATATGGAGATAGATTGAACCCTAAAAAAGGGATGAGCTTGATTATTGGGAAAAATGACCACAAATAGTTTTTTATGTAAGTTTTTTAACAAAAGTAAATTTTGTATTTGATTACAATGGTTGAGTTTCAAACAATTGGCGAACTCTTGTACTACTAGAAAAGTAAAATTGAAATTAATATTTTTTAATGCATACTTTTCGGCATATCTTAAATAACAAATGTTTTAACACATTACAATTTCATATTCCCAATGTGCTCAAATACGGATGCGGATCCATTTCGAATTCGAAACGTCAGTGCGCAACTCGTTTTTGTAAGTAAAACGGATCCGTTTCGAACTCGGAACGCACCTCATATACGGATCCGTTTCGAACTCGTTTTTTGTTTGTAAAACTTATCCGTTCCAGATTCGTTTTTTGTAAATAAAACGAATCCGATTCGGATATGGTTTTTTGTAAGTAAAACGGACCCGTTTCGAACTCGTTTTTTGCAAAAAAAAAATTTCATGTTTTAAACGACTTGAAATTGCTTAAAAGTTCACAAAAACTTATAAAATTTTTTTACTCAAATTTCCTTGGAAAAATTTAAAAATTTTGGAAAATCCCGGAAAAGTTTTCGAAAGAAAATTTTTTTTTTTTTTTTTTGACTATAAACTAACTAAAAACTAAATTGGCTGAAACTCAATGGTTTATAATGCCAGGTCTAAATCAAATTGAATTATGTACTGATTACGATTCACCGCTTTGAAAAAAGCATGTGAAAAGGCTCTAACGCTAAGACACACGCGAACGACTACACCCGAAAACACGTCTGTACTCATCAACGTACAAAACGAAAGAGGGAAAGAAAATTTAAAAAAAAAAAATTTGTGTCATAATCGACTTAGAAATGTTCAAAGAGTCAAAAAAAATAATATTTTTTGTAACACTGAAATTACAATCCGTTTCATATCCGACTCGAACTTGTTTTCGTATGAAATTCCTCGCGAAGAAACGGAAGGATCGTCCGCTTTATCGAATCCGTTTCGAATTCAAAACGAACTTCAAATACGACTCCGTTTCGAATTCGGTTTTTGTTCATAAAACGCATCCGTTGCGGATCCGATTCGAACTCGTTTTGGTATGAAATTCCTCTCGAAAAAAACGGAAGGATCGTCCGCTTTGTCGGAGCCGTTTCGAATCCGTTTGGCACACTGGGTTAAGACAACAAATCAATGAGATATATGTTCTACAAATAGTCGTAGTATTATTAGTTGACATATTAAATATTTTTGTTTCCGTTTCTGTTCCTCCCAAACAAAAAATTGCACAACAACAGCATAGAATTTCAAACTGAGTCCATTAAAATATTTCTCTGCCGCGATGATAAATGTTTGCTGGATTAATATGCACTGATAATACACGTGCATACACCATGATATATCTTGCAAAACAGCAACAAACTTGAATATACACTAACGTATTAGGGGTTATTAGGGATTAATATGACTCCTGTAACTAACAGTATTTGTTGGTGGCGAAAAAAATCAAAAAACTGCTGCAGCCCAAAACTATGCAAAATATAAAGCTCTCTATTCTACCATTAGTGAAAATTGATTTATTGTTTTGTATTCACAGCTGCACGGTGAAGAATGTTTTTATTGAATGCACTGGAAATAACTCGAATGTATAGGTTGCCAATCTCATTTATTTGCTAGTGCGGTTCAAATCCTTCATTAAACTATTGTAAAATTGAAATTTTCAAAAATTGTGAAAATTAAGTGGACTCAGGAATCATGAATTTTGGCTGAAAGTATCAGCAAACGACAAAAAATCAATTTTATTTATATTAACCCTCAATGACACTATTTACCACTTACACAATTAACTATCAACTTGAAATTGGCACTAACTTTATGCTGTTGGCAACCATAACATACATAGTGTTAGCGCTCTGTCCCTTTTGATTGTAATCTAAAGCTTTCTTTTCCTTACAAACATGTTGCTAACTGGCTGTTTGCCTTCAAGGGTTGCCACACAACCACAACTTTTGCTAATAACAATCATAAAAAATCAGCAAACATTCATTTTCTTGCCATGTGCGTCTGATAGATTATGTGTGTGTTTACCTTAGGATATTTGTTGTTTTTGTTGCTGCTGCACTTTGTCAACGTTAGCTGTGCTGCTCGAGTACTGCAGCGTGTGATAATACTGCAAACTGTTGGTATAATGCGCTAAAGAAACAAAAATAGTGGTTGCATTATGTTCAGACAAATATTTATTGGAGTTTATTTTTTTTTTTGCCAAAGTTGCAAGGACAAAACAGTTTTTTTTTGCTATGAAATTCTTCAAGCATTGTGATCTCTTTTATGATAAATCTTTGAGGATAAGTGATTTTTGCAAAAAAAGTTTCAGGGTGGTAGAAAAATCAACGCAGGAACAAAAAAAAATCAAGGAATATTAAACATAAATTTGTGCTTAAACTCATATGACAAAGTTCATTTAATTTTGGCCTATTATTGCCTTGGTTTCCTTAAATATATTGAGTGAACTGATTTCTCTGATTGCTTTAGTTTTACTGATTTCTCACTATATATCTTGTCTTTATTGTCTTGATTACTTTTTTAATTGCCATAATTGTCTTCAATGCTATAATAAATAAAGCTATTCCATGGGGACAGTATCTATTTTTCAGCAATTTTCTTGCATTATATAATGTCCAATATATTATGTCCTCATAACAGATTTCACTGCATTTTTTTATTTTTATTTATTTCTCTAACAATTTTTTCCATGTTTCCATGACTTATCCCTTTGTTCCTGTACATTTTTGCAGGAATTTGCCATTCACATTAAGTATAAAAAGCCATTTAGAACTGGAAAACTTGCATATTCCATTTCAGTTCCATTCCACATTTAAAAAAAAAAACAGCCTACACTTGGCACGTTTAATTTCAATGATAACTCAATTTCTTCTATGACTTCGTAAATAATTTCTTTCCACTATTTAAAATCATTTTTCTCAGTGTATTGAAAGACATAAATAAAAAGCTCTTGTAAAAGCTTTCAGGAGAACAACTTAAGAAAAAGTTATATGAATTTTTCTTCTTAAGGATTTGTAAGAGCTTTTCTTCTTTACTCAAATTTTAGAAGCTTTAAATTACTACCAATGAGCTTTTGCTATAAGATATCTGCCGTCATTCTCAAACTTAACTAGTTGAGCATGAAATTATTCCAATACTAAAATGAACTTGAGTTCTTAAAATTCTTATGACCTGTTGCCATTGAAATTCGATATAGAAAAATAGCCATAAATACGAGTAAGAGCGCTGCATAAAGCAAAAAATAAAACTAAAATATATGAGTTTTTAACTACTGTGACTTCAGCCATGACACATGCCATATAATTTGAAATAAAAAAGAATGACTTGTGAGAAAATTAGTTATTACCTTGAGCAGCAAAAAATAAATAAATTCTTGTAGTAGCTGTCACCTCTTAAGAATGCATAAGTCCTACCTAACCATAAAATATGATGTTAAAGAAATTTTTATAGAAATCGAATCAGCAAGCTTTTCTGATAAGGGGTAGAAACAAGCAAAAATCGTACGCGTGGTAAAAAGTCTAGAAATTGAAAATTTTTTTTCAATACTTAAATAAAAATTATTTTTTATTTGGCTGTAATATCCCAGCGGCAAATATGTTATAAACAACATCGATGAATAGTTATACTCATTATAGGCTGTAATGCTCACAACTCCAGCCACAACTGTAAATTATTTTTACAAAGGGATGGCCGCTTTGTAGGCAACTTGCCTACATTCCTCTATACAATGTGTAACAAACGAAAGTCAGATTGCCTAAAACATCGCATACTAAGTGCCTGTATAGTTTAGCGAGTTGCCTACATCTCCACATACAAAGCATGCAGCCAACAGGCAAGCCCCCTTACATCTCCATATACAAAGCAAGCAGACTGCCTACAGCTCCATATACAAAACAGTCAGCCAACAAGCAAATAAACAAAATATCATAGTAAGAACTCCTTTTGTGAAACATACAACACAAAGGGCTTAGCTTTTTTGTACATGAAAAATCAGAGTACTTCATCGATTTGCCACTGGGACTTAAATGGTTCTCTCAAAACTCTCCATTGTGCGTAAAGAAATATTTTGCCTTAAAACTTTGACCTAACAATAGTTTCGGATAGTTTCTTTTCCTAAAAGCTCCAGCGTTGCTCGTGAACGGTGGCTGAGAAGAATTGTAATAAATCGGCACGCAGTGTTATCAAGTGACTAAGATTGACCCGACGTGGTCAAGTATTTCATGTCAAAGCCGTGGGCCTCGGTAACTTGACGATTTTTGGGGAATGAACTTCAAATATTTGTTTACCGAGCAACAACAGGAAAATAATGTTATCAACTTTTTCCCACAAAAAACTTTTGATGTTTACCATTTTAGGTCGAAATATATTTTTTATTTTTTTTAGAAGGCCAGTAATTGCATCTCCACGCCGTGGTAACGCTGTCAACATTTGCTTTTTCTTATGGCGTATTTTGCTAACAATTTTTTTGAATTCTTTTGCATAGTGAATAAAGAATTTATTTTTATGCATTGAAAAGTGTGGTATTCATAGCAACGCATCGAAGTTTACCTAGAAAATAAATTTAATTTAAAATTAAATTAAATAATTGAATAGTTCCTCTTCGCTCATCGAAATTAGACAGGGCGAGAAGAAGCAGCGGTTGTCTCTATTCATAAAAACTGCAGCCTATTGTAGCGTTATTTAATTGAAAGTATTCTGTTTCATTTACTGGACATGAAAATGAATTGCTTCTCATAATTTTCTGACACTTCTTCGAGGTATATTACAACTACAGAACACAACTTAGCTTCCACAGTATTTCAATATTTAAATTTTTTCTTTTATGGAAACATTAAAGCTTTCAGAAATTTAATTACAATTTACACCTAAAAGGTTTCACAGTTTAAGTGCTCTGTATAGTTCACAGCGCATTCGCATTAAAATCAAAATCGCACCAGCTGTTGAATTCATAGAAAAGCACCCAATATGAAGAATGTAGCTAAAATGTAAACAACGAGCGAAGCCATTCAAGTCATCAGTAAAATTGACAAATACAAATATAAATTTGCACAGACATACAACACATCGAGAAATAGCAATATATACCACGATGATTGAATTTGCCAAGAAATAAGCAACTGCAATATGTATTCTGTATACCCAGTAAAGATTTGTAGTCGTGGTAGACTGATATTTTAATTTCCAATGTGATTATTTTGATCGCCCGCGTGTACACATTTTGACACCAAGCGAACGTTTTTTCGGTAGAAACTGTCTGAAGGGGGAGTGTTGTTTTTTGTGACGTTTTTTAACTGGTAATATAACTTGCAATGCAAGTAACGAAGAAGTTATATCGAATCATAACGCATTAAAAAATATGTATGTCAATTTAAAAAGTCGCTGAAAGTAGGAAGAAAATAGAGTTTTGTCAATTTAATTTTCTAAAACATTTAAAAAATCATTGCCAACATGATGTAGATAGTATTGAACAATTTTCCAAATGTTGGCTGGGATATTTATTAAAAACGACAGCTAGAGAAATGCGTAGTTCGAAAGCTGCACAATTAAAAATGTCACACACAAATATAAGCACACAGCGAGACAGATAGACTGATAGACTAGGAAACTGTCATACAAGAGACAGTAGAATAAAGTCTAAACCGAGTGCCATATTAGCTGGCGCCACTGTGTCAAGACGGTAAGATGGATGTGTAAAGCCTTTTATGCAGCTTCTTTTTTTCTTCAAAGAAATTATTTATACACATTCATACAAACTAACTAAGAAATTGAGTAACATAACATACACACATACAACGAAACAGGACGAATTGTAATAAAATCCTTCTGCAGAAACATACAAACTAAGTGTACTTGGGCGCCAAACTCAATTACAAGTAATGACCACCAACACCACAAGACATCAAGTTAACGTTGCACAGTGGATTGAATTTAAATCAATAGCAGTTGAAAATTTTAGTACTGATTGAAAAATTAAGATAACTCAAACTTGATGATTGGGTACTTAATTCAGTTTGTTCGATGCTTAAAGGTTTCTTAAGCTTTTTGGGGAAAACATAATCTGAAGACCTTACTAAAATTCTTTTAAGTGCCGGGTATGTGCAGAGCAGGTACTCCACTTTTTTAGTATTCCTACCGCTGCAACAGTGTTTATATCGTCACTCTCGGGCTTAAAGGCCTTAGCTCATTTTTTTTCGAAATTTACTTTTTTGTCGATCCTAAAAGAGATACCTAATATGAGATTTTGAAGTTTTATGCTGTTTTTTCATCCTCTTGTAAAATTGCAAAAACATAAGTTAGGGTCTTTCTACCCGAGAGCAAATAAAAATGACGATTACTTCTGAGCGTCTTCACAATAGTATTGACTGCCTTAGCAAGTCCCACACCAAGGGCTGAAATTTATATATTCAGTTAAATTTTCCTTTTGTAGCCAAAAAATAATGAACTTAGATCACCAGTCAAGTAATTCAAACACTTTACTGTATTTATTAACAAGTTTTCTTTCGGTTAAATTTACTTCTTGGGCCATATTGGACCCGAATAACTTTAGAGTCAGTAACTTTAAGAATCTTCTGAAGGTTAAGTTCAGCAAAATGACATAACAAACAATGGCAATTACAAAAAAATCAGTTCTCTTCTTGCATACTTTGTAGCGCTTATTGTGCATAGTTGCAACTAAAGTTGCTTTTCTAACAAAAATATTCAAACAAATTCCGAAACATCGCAATATTTCCTAGAGCTATAAGTATAGAGCAAAACCTGAAGAAAAGCGATAATTTTTTGAACAATGGTCGAGCAATTTTGCCTGTGCTATTTATGTGTCCACTAGGGTGGTTCAGACACATATGAAAAAAATTAAAGTTGTTCCAAACTTCGCTCCCCGGGCACCAAAAGTTTCGTATTGGTGCCAATAACGACCACATAAAATTTGGTCCATTTCAGAAAACATTTGATGGACCCGCCACCCTTTTGAAAACTGGAAAATGGTCCTCAATCTATCATCTCTCCGATGCTGCCCCCTAGAGAGATCAAATGTATGACAAGGTCCCATTATTTTTCCTTCGAAAACGTCAAAATTTTACTAAATCACAGTCTAAGTTACTTTGTTTCACACAGGACCAAAAACTTTTTTGTTTTCCTTGAATTGAATACAGAATTTTCAATAATCATGGGAATCTGATGATGAGATCAGAGGTGTGCTCTCTTTTTGCAAAGGCTTAGCTGTCGTAAATGACACCGCTGAAAGAGGTGTTGCGTTTATGAAAGACTACAACCAAATTTTGCCAAATGGTGGTAAACAAAAACAGCTAATACTACAAATCGTGGTAGTATATCGCAAAAAGTATCCTTTTTTGTGAAAAGAGCCAGTTAATATAAACAATGAATGCAATAAAACTGAATATAATACAACCTAGTACTGATATGAATTATTTTTTCGAAACTTTTTTAATTTTTTCAAAGAGATCCCCCAAAGGGTAAGTATGTTTGGAAAAATGTAGGGAGGACCTGGTAATACATTAGACCAACCTACGGGTCACTCTGGGAAAGCTATGAACTATTTTTAGAAATTTTTTGTGTTTTTTTGTAGGGGGACCCCCAAAAGGGTGGCAGATAGACGGTAGGTATGTTGGGGAAAAATATTAGAAAAAAAAATATAATAGGACTTAGTGATACATATCAACCCTTTTTGGGTTACTCCGGGGGAGCTATGAACTATTTTTCGAAATATTTTGTGTTTTTTGTAGGGGGACCCCCAAAAGGGTGGCAGATAGGGGGTAGATGTGTACAGGGAAAAGCTTGGGAAAGTAAAAATAATGCGAGTTCGTCTTGCGTTTTACCCCTTCTGAAGCATCTGAGAAGAGGGGGAAGTCAATTTCATAATTTCACAAGAATGTCATTTTTGCAGGGGAGCACCCCAAAGGGGTTATGATAGGGGGTAAATATGTTCAGGAAAAGTGTTGGAGAAGAAAAAATAATGGGACCTTGTCGAAAGGGCAGCTTCGAACAGATATTAATCATTTTTGATAGATTGAGGACCATTTCCCAGTTTTCAAAAGGGTGGCGGGTCCATCAAATGTTTTCTGAAATGGACCAAATTTTACGTGGTTCTTATTGGCACCAATACGAAACTTTTTGTGCCCGGGGAACGAAGTTTGGAGCATTTTTAATATTTTGAACCACCCTAGTGTCCACACTTGTTAATTTCATAAACTTCTGAAATTGCTTGAAACCATATGTCGGCCTGATCTTATACGGAGGTTCTATTGATTAAAATTGATTATTTTCACTTAAAATAAGCGACAGAAGTTGAAAAATATAAGCATTTCCATTTGTAGAAGAAGTGAGTTGTACATTTTCTGTTCATTACTCAGAAATAAAATGCTATTTGTCCCTTCTCCTCCGCTATTTCTCCCTCATTTTATTTAAAATTTAGATACACTATTTACACATTTTATCAAAGGTAAAACAATTTTTAACTTTTTTATTTCTTTGATAGATAATGCCCACTGTTTACTGCAATGTCATGTTGAAACTAAAGTCATGAAAAATCCGAAAACATAAGGGGCAAAACAAAAAAAAAACGCAGTCAACTTTATTAAGACATTCTAAAGTTAATGAAAAAGTAGAAAAAAATGTGTAATGAACATTGTAGCAACAGCCATGGAAAATAAGCAGTAGTAGGAAGCAAAAACTTGAACTCTTTGCAAATGGTGAAAATTAAAAAGTTTAAGTGAAACTAAGACGAAATTCTTATTTTGTTAGGACCAAGTTGTGCTGTGATTATTCAATTATAAATACAACAGCAACAAAAAAAAAGGATTTCATTTTTACGCGCGGCAATTAGTAATTAGAATTTTTGTGTGTGCGAACATTAAGTTAAGGTATTTGTACCGTATAAATGTTAGTTTTTTGTTTGCTCAATGGCTGCATACTTTTTGGCGCTTTATGCTTTCGCTTCATTTTGCGTGACATGTGGTAATTTTTCCTCTTCTTTTTTTTGCAATTGTGATTTATTTGCGTGTGAGAAGTTTTTATAAACCTCGTATGCAAATTAAAGCAAATAAAAATTATATGGCACACTTTTAGGCACTCAACTGTAGCAATATAAAATGATATATTGCTTAATTTCATTGAAGTGGGTTATAGTGGATGATTATGGGCTATTTTCTTGAAACTTTTACAACGTAATAAGGAATAATTATTTAATTTGTTCGACGCTGTACTTCAATGTTAAGTAGCAATTAAGTGATAACATTTTAAAGGGACCTTGGCGCTTAAGTAGAGTTTAAGGCCAAGTTAAAGACACTTATAGTTTTTTAAAACATAACAGCTTACGAAAAAATGTTCCTAAAAACATGCAATGTATTTTTAAGAAGTTTTTTTTATATTTTTAAGCTCATAACTCACAATAGATTTTGCTCTATTTTTTGTGATTACTCATCAAAGTATTTTCCGCGAATGTTGTGGTTTTTTCATTTGCATTTACGTTGAAAAGGCACAGTTTATGAAAACACGCCTCAAACTATGCAATGTAAATTTCATAACAAACAAAGTTGCATACTATAAGGCGCTTATTGCTTAAATGCTTATGCCTCTAAAGCCTCTATACGAAAAATAGTAATTTTTCAATATTTTTTGTAAAAAAAAAAACATTTTCATTTCAACAAAAGCACACGGATTCTCCGAAATATATTATCGGCATTTATGTTCGTCAATTATTTTTAATTAGTCGCATTATATATTCATAAATTTATAGATTACGTTTCCTGATTGCTGTCTGTCTGTTTGCCATTTTTGGCGAGCGCTTAAGTGTTTATGCCAGGCTGTTACTTCGCACCATTTCACAGTAAATTAATGTGAGTGGAACAAAAATCAACAACAACTAATGCCACAGTGATAGGTTAATAACCTTGTGATGTTATTGCCAGTGTCAAGCGTCAAGTCAGCACAGCCTACGCATCAAGCGCAAAAAACACCAAACGCACAAAAAATAAGACATTAAAAATTTACGCTTTCATATTTTTAGGTTTCGATGTGCCTGTAGATTTTAATAAAACAACAAATGTTGACAGCATCGGTGGCAGCAACAACAATAATGCAAACAAACAGACAAACAAAAAAAGTATAAGTATGATAATATTAATAATAATAATGCGCAAACACACACAATCACTCACAATTATTTACACAAACATATACATACATAGAAAGCTGATACTTCATTATATGTAAGTACGTAGCAAACAATCCTTTTTTCATGAATCATTTACTACATTTGGGAATATAAAGTTTTCTTACTTTGTTGCTTCGTTAGAAATACTTAAAGTGCTGGGTAAAACGCTCATCAATTGGGAGCTAGCACTTTGTCTTACTAGCTTATATATCTTTTGAAACTGTTGCAAATATTACTTTCCATATTTTACTCTTCTCTTGAGTTAAGCTAAAGAGTTAAGATAAAAGTTTCACGATATTAACTAATAAATGGCCCTCCCTTTATATCACTGCTTAGCATGAAATGTAAAAATTATATATTTATATAATTTCCTTGCAAAATGTCTTTTCCATCCTTAACAATTTTTCTATAGTCTAGTAAGCTGGTTAAGCCCACTTAAACTTTCAACTTTCGGCTCATATTGCGTGAAGTGAAGATTCTTCTAAAAAACTTTTCCTTTTATTTTTACAAATTATTTATTATTATATTTTAATTATATTATATTTCTAATCATTTTGCTTTCACATTGAAACTTTCCCCATATATTTTGAACAAAGTAGGTCAACAAAACAATGTATACAAATTAATTTTTATTCATTTCAAAAGTTTGCTCATTTGCTCGTTTTTTGGGATATAATTTGTTGGGCAGTATTTCCTAACTTAGTTGTGTTTATTATATATACATTTCCTACTTTGTTATTTAATTTAAACTTAAACATAAAATTGTTTCTGCTTTCATCGTTTAAATTGAAAAAATATCGTCTTCTTCCGAATTTGAAACAAAAAGCTCATCTTTCTCAACAAGAGATTGTCTTTCTTTGAATAATGTGGTAAACAACTTTTATAAAAAAAAAAAATTTGTATAAAAAGAGCATATCTTTCTTTGATGGTTTCCTTACTTAGGGTAGTATTTTTGTAGAGTTTTCTTGAAAAGCATGGCACTTACTAATTTTTATTTAAAAACAAATATTATTATGGAAACGTTTTTCACAGAATAATTTTCTTGTATTCTTTCTCTGAAGCAGAAAGATCATCTTTTTCAGCGTAATGTGAAAGAGAGGTTCTTTCTTTCTCAGAGTTATGTTAAATAAAGTTTATTTTAATAAATGAAATGTTATAGAGCGGTTGTTTTTCTTGATTTGATGTTAAGTATTGGTCGATTTTCTAAGAATAATATTGAAAAATTGTTGTCTCTAACTTAGTTGAGATAAAGTGAGGTCATATTTTACTAAATTAATATAATTTCATAGAGAAATGTAAAATGCAGATTCCTTTCCTCAGAAATACATATATTAAGAACAAATCGGCCTTATCGAGCTATGTTAAAGTATGACATATGTTTTTTTTAGGATTTTTTAGAAAGAGGTTGTAGTTGTCAGAGTTTTTTTTTTAAAAAAAAACGTTCATATTTTATTGAGTTATTTTACAAAAAAGTCCCCTCTCTTTGAATAGAACGATAATATGATTGTCTATGAAAAGGTTAAGAAGATGCCCTTCTCTGAGAGTCATGTTTAGATCCGGCAATCGTTCTCAGTGCTATGTTAAATTAAGTTAATCAATGGTGTGTTAAATTTTTGGTCATCTTTTGCAGTCGTTTTCATTAGAGTAATGTTAAAAACAGGTAAATCTCTTACTGAAATGGACTAATGCGTTTCTCATAAAGAAATGTTTGAGAGAGATTGTATTTTTTAAGAATGCGGAAGCGCATGTTTGGGGAAACTAAGTTTTTGATGAGTTTCTGTATGATGAAGTATGTTAGGGGCCGTTCAAGTATTACGTAACGCAATTAGGGGGGGAGGGGGGGTCTTGTGAAACGTTACGATGCGTTACAGGGGAGGGGGGGGGGTTCGAACAACGCGTTACGTAACATTGTTTTAGAAGTGAAACTACTTTAGCGGGTGGCGATTTGAAATGAGGTATGTATAATGAAACGCTTTCTTTATGTGTATGCTTATTGAATAGCTACAGCCAAAAAATTTTATTATAATGATAAAATTTGATGGGATCTAGATAATTTACAGCAATAAATGATATGTTAAATTAAAGCACTTATCAAGCAGAATGTCCTAAAACTATCATCTTCGAGATTGGTTAACCAAAACCAGAGATGTAAGCGTGGAAAGATTTCCTATTTTTCTCATTTATTGCTGTAGCTGTTCTAGATCCCATCAACTTTTATCATTTTAATAAAATATGTTCGTCTCATTTTTCGCCATTTTAACATATTTTAAGCTAATGTTTATTACATTATGTGTGATTTTTATTAAATAACAATATGAACAAGTTAAGGTGTTATCTTCAGTCAGGCCGAAACTCACATACCCTACACTGTACTCAAAGTAGGTACATATATTTCAGTAAAAAAAGACGTTGAAGAGGTTAAATAATTCGAAAAAAGTGTGAAATGTTTAAGAGGTTGAAAACTGTTGAAAAAGTCGTAAATATAGTATATGCAAAATGTTAATGTTGAGAGAGGTTGAAAAAGTCTAAACAATTTAAAATCGATGAAAAAGTCGAAAAAATAAAGAAATTTCATTACAATATCTTGCACGGTTTACGAGATGTGGTGGTATAGAGGTTAAAATTTAGGAC
Organism: Tricholauxania praeusta; assembly: GCA_949775025.1. Classification (NCBI taxonomy): domain Eukaryota; kingdom Metazoa; phylum Arthropoda; class Insecta; order Diptera; family Lauxaniidae; genus Tricholauxania; species Tricholauxania praeusta. Next base: position 55,688,483 of record OX459028.1, on the reverse strand, counting down.
CGTGCCACGCGAATCTTTGGAAACTTGAAACCTAGCCTAATCTTAATTTAGTTCAAATGTACACCTAATCACCAAGTTTCATCAAAATCGCTGCATTTTTTTTTCAAAATGGGATTGTGCAAATATACATAGAGTATGGGCGGTAGGCGTGTCCATGAACCGATTACGTCCATTTTCAATAGCAAGATGCCTGCAAGAAGGTCTGACCTGAGTGTGCTAATTTCATTCAATTAGCTTTCCTGATTTTTCCGTAAACCTGATTTGAACAGACAGACAGACGGACATAGCTAAATCAACTCAGGTGGTGACGCTGATCAAGAATATATCTAAGTATATACTTTTTCATACCTACCACCGCCCTCTTCTATGCGTTACAAACAAAATGACAAAGTGAATATACCCTCGGTGTAGGATATAATAAAGAAAATAAACAACATACGCATGTATTTCCGGTACTTTTCGCAACATAATTGTGACTTTTAGGTAAATATGGTCACTTGGGTGAAAAACTTGATTTTTCAAGAATATAAAATCTCCGCTTTTCTAACTCTAAATGTTGTGCAAATGAGCTAAGTTCTTGGAAGTATTTGTTTCTGGACTAAGCAAACTCTTATGTGGTTTTAGGTTACTTAAAGCTATCTTACTGTAGGATTTCTTTAAGGTGTTAAATCGATTTACTTGGAAGTTAATGAATAGAACTTTACATATCACCACATGGAAACTTATTCAATACTTCATTTTCCATAACGTGCTCTCTCTATTGAACTTTGTTAAAGAAAGGTCGTCGTTTTACAGAGTTATTGTGTAAGATTGCTTTTTGCCATTAGGGGAAGATGGGCAATTGTGGGACACACTATTTTTTCGGCCGAACAGTCACATAAAAATTGCTTTTTCTGAAAACTTCAAATGCTAGAATTGTTTCACGAGTCGCAACCTTCCTTTTGATAACATTCGTTTAATCATATTCCACCAAAATGTACAAATTATATCAATTGGTGCAAAAAACCTTTTTTTGCAACTTTGAAAAAAGGTAGGGAATTGTGGGACAGATTGTAGGTCAATTAAAAAATGAAAGTTATTGATGGAAACGTTTATTTATGAATAAAAACGAAAGAGCAGTTTATAATTAATAAAAAAATTGGAAAATGACGATGAAAATTAACCCGATTCGCAGTGAACGAAAAATCACTTGTACACATCAAACACACAAATTTAGCTCGTCAATCTTCAATCACTACGTGTCCCATGATTCCCCACACGCTCACTTTTGCACAATGGCCGCGCATAATGAACACAATGTAATTTAATGCATAATATCTTTTGTGTATCAAAGGCTAGAGGTTTAACGAATGTTATAAATATATTTACCTAGACTGATTCGTCGAAAAATGTAGAGAAAATTGAATGAACACAGAGTGAAAAAAAAAATTTCAGAGTATGCAATTTCTTTACGATATCGCAGCGAGGCAACAGCACGTCCGCACAGCTCGAGAGCTCGACAGAAAATGAATATAGTATAAGACGAGTCAAGCGACATCTGTTTGCAGCATCAACCAACACTAGGTAGAAAAATTTCGCACTGTCCCACGATCCCCACCTTCCCCTACTTAAGTAATGCTCAGCTGCTCCAAAATCTAGAAATGGATGAAGAAACGTCTAGTTTGAATATTATATATATAAAGCTCGAGTTAAGATACACTACCTTTCGATAAGCTTTCCATCTCAAAAGATGTGTCCGGTTGGAGCTCTCTCGGCACAATCCACGATTCAGCTTTTATGCCCAAAACATTATGCACAACGTTATGTACCAATTCGAACAAGACCGCAAGATGGGCTGCTATCTCCCTGATGCTCACACGACGATCTTCGAGGACAATTCCTTAACTTTTTCGGCGTTTTCTTCAGTCACAGAGGTTGATGAACGACCGGGGTTATAACATTTTGTTAGAAATACAAAACTTCAGGTAGAATCTTTACTCAACTATGTGCGACATAGTAAAATGAGCAGAGCACACCAAACAATGACTTCTTCACAAAGTTATTACGCACAAAATAACTGTCAGATTACGCTTAACAGCAACCTGTAAGCAACTGACAGATCTGCCAACCTATGTCGAAAAAAGAAATGCAAAATTCCGGTTACTTTTTGATCAGAAATTATTATTATTATGTCATTAGTTACCTGTCGAACATTCTTTACACTGTTTCATTTCGATCAATATTTAGTCAACAGTTCTTGATCTTCTTTAGCTATAATATCATTTTGCATAATTTCAAACTTTCATGGAAATTTATTGAGAACATCGCTTGGATTTGAGCAAACACAAATTACTTAATTTTTATTATTAAATACTAGCGGGCTTTACCCCTCGTGGGCTCTGGCGCGCACTTCTCAGAGTTTTTGCTTGGTTCTTATTTATGACAACTTAGTTTTGCCTTTCTTTTATCTTTTTGTTTTCTTCTTATGTACATATGTGTTGATGTTATTTTATCTTTATCATTTCAATGTACGCAAATTTTCTAGCACCAAAAAATATTTTTTAGCTATACATAAGTAAATATAAAATGTGCAAAATATATTCCAATATGGAACTGTTATTATCTCCAAAATACATTTTCAACTTATTCGCATAGATAGCATATTTTTTGAATTGCATCACTTTATTTAATTAACATTTACAATCAAATTTAATAATACATTTTAAGAGCTCTCCAACTATTTTGAGACAGCAACTCAAAACTTCGCTATAATAATTCCAACACCAATTGATCTATCTCTTTCGGCATTCTTTTTACTTAACCTCCTCATATTCTACCTTAATTTAACTTACGTATTTTCTTTCTGTTTTTCTTTTTCAAAGTTTATTTTCAATGTTTGCACTCATATTCGTTACACATTTTGCCAGTAGTGTTTACAACTTGTTGCGTCGCAGCTTAAAAGTATGCAACAACGAAAAAAATACAGCGCTGAGGAAAACGCCTTAAAGTAGACAAAAATAAATGAAAAAAAAAATAAAAAACACCGTACTAAGCAAGTATTTATTATACACGCAACAGTAAACTTATTTTGAAGTTCCTGTAGTATACTTTTAGGCGCTTTATCTTTTATATACTTGCTTACTAATACGAATATGTATGTATTTGCATTTGTGTGAGCGCGCGTGTGTGTGTGTGTGTGTGTGTGTGTGAGTGTGGCACGTAATGGTCTGTCTGGGTGCAAAACAAAAAACACAAAACAGCAAAGTTATCATAAATATACACAAATATGGCTTGTGAATTTGCTCATGCTTTTAGCACCGACAGGCAGCCATGCCATAAAGTAATGATTATTTTATGTTTCCCCTTCCGTCGCAACCAGTAAAGACGCTATACATTTGAAAGTAAACTGCTTAATATTTAAATAAATTCCGCTACTTGCAAGTGCTGCGCGAGTGCTCTTTGTTGGCATTGAAATGTTAAAGCAATTAAAATAAATGTAAATTGTTGCCTACCCTTAGGCGTTGCAAACTTAAATACAAGCATTTTTTCATATTTTATTTATAATTTGTGTACTTTTTTCGGCGTTCTTGCAATATATTTCATTTATTTTTTTCTGTGGTCTTAATAACATATTTGTTGTTTATTAATTATATTTCAAGTTCGGTTTATGTTTTTTTTTTGAATTCAACAGCAGAGAAAAAGCGAAACAATTAAAAACCCTTTACATACGCAAACATAGGGTTTGTTTATTTATTCGCTTAGTATGTGTCTATGTGTGTTTTTATTTGTCTGTTTGTTTGTTTATTTATTTAATAAATGTGTGCAATTTCATATACACATATGTACCTACATACATACATACATATGTCCATACTGTCCGTCCATATTTACACTTATTGCTGTATGTTGTATATAATTTTTGATGAAGTTGCTGCTCTCGTTCAAGGTGAATTGAGTACACGTTATTTGGTGTGACACCCACGCCTTAATGTTCGAGAGATACAGAGCGAACGAGAGAGAGCTTTACTCTCACTTCTTTTGTATTCTTTGATTTAGAAGCAGAAGCTTTCGAAACTTAACTTGTTGCCGCTCGGATAGCTGATGTATGAGCAAAAAATTCTAAACAATTCAAATGGCAATGAATAACAAAAATTTTGAGTTTCAAATTCCCTTGAGTAATCAATCAATAAAGTAACAGTAAATTATACGAACTTTCAAATCAAATGAAAACTTTCAAAATAGGTTTGAAGGAGTAACATTAACCTTGACATGTTGTTGAAGTTTTGCAGTAAAGGATTCCGAATATATCTAAGTGATTAAAGTCAATTTCATGCAAATATTATTTTCTATAATCTGAGTCAATAAGTTATTTGAAATAAGTGTATATTCTATTGGTTCAAAAATATGTTTTCTCAATCTCAGTTCAGGTTTAAGAATGATTTTACACAAATCTAGTTAATTTTCTCAAAAACAAATTTGATCTTCAACGAAAATTTCCGAATTTGTCTTAATGACATTGCAGGAATTACTAACACGATTCCTATATATAGAAATATCGTGCATCCCTTTTGTATCTCTTTGTCTAGACTCCATTTTTTTCTGGTTTTTTTTTCATCTCAAGACATAATACTTTGATAGTGTGGATGAGCATAATTCATTGGGGAAGTGATATGAAAATAATTTGAGGAAATTCACATGAAAAAAGGTACATCCATGTATTATTTAGATTGGCCTGCCTAATCAACATATGCTTCTCTAACCCTCTAACCGGCAAGGGTGCCTCGAGGTATTCATCGTTAAACTCGATTTTTGTCAATAATTCTTTTATTTTTTATTTAAACTGAAGACGGTGCCTTCGAAAATATAAATAGGTATTTTTCTCAAGGCCACATCGTCAGTTTAAGTCAGTGGTCGGCAGAACGCAAATATCATATCGCAGCGGCAAATTGATGAAGTACTCTGATTTTTCATGTATGAAGAGCTATACTCTTTGTGTCGTATGTTCCACAAATGAAATTGTTACTGTGATGTTTTGTTTATGAGTCAAAAAAAAAAAAAAAGAAAAAGTCAAACGGAAATTTGAAAAAAAAGTCAAACGGAAATAATTTGCAGACTTATCTAATTCTTGCTGTTATTGTTATTCAGAGCCACATTATATTAAAGTTTGAGTACTAAATTACCGATTTTTCATATGGAGATGCAGTTAAGCAATTTGCTGCATGCTTTCAAAATTTAATCAGTTTGTTTTTAGCTGCCTGCTTTGTTTTTGGAGCTGTAGGCAGACCGCTTGCTGGCTGCCTGCTTTGTATATAGAGTTGTAGGCAGTCTATTTGTTGGCTGTCTGATTTGTATATGGAGATGTAAAGATGTAGGCAACTCGATAAGCTATACAGGCACTTAGTAAGCGATGTTCTAAGGCAATCTGCCTTTCCCTCGTCACGTTGTATATAGAGATGTAGGCAAGCTGCATACAAAGTGGCGATCTCTTTGTAAAAAGCATTTACAGTTGTGGCTGGGGTCGTGAGCATTTCTGCATAAAAAGAGTATAGCTATTCATCGATGTCGTTTATAACATATTTGCTGCTGGGATATTTTCTTACTCTCAAAAGACAGAGAAATGACAGAAGTACCAATCCACTGTGAAAAATGCTTCTACGTTTCGCTGTTTATGCTCCATATGATTTCTTATTTCAGGGGTTGAATTTTAGTTATAAAATGCCTTTTTATATTAAATTTATTAATCATCCATAAAACTCGCTGGCAGATTAGGCATTGCGCATTGCCAAAAAAATGTTTGGGAAAAAAAATATTTATTTTGCAATTTGATTTCAAACATTTTTGCAGTGCATTAATGAAATAACCAGCTCATTTTGTAGTTTGCTTACTCTAGCTTATGCTCTTCATTGGCTCGTCGTTATCATATGGGGCGCCGACCACTGGCTTAAATAACCAATTGAGTTTTTCGAAGTGTGCCCTGAGGCACTCTTGCGTGTTAGAGGGCTAAATGAAAAATATCGAGAAAATGTGTTTGTGATTTTGTAATTCAATGTGAAGGATATCTGATTTTGGTCGAGTTTTTCGAAGACCAAAAGTGAGAACCTCTTTTTTTTAGTAACCAAATTTTTACAATTTAAAAAATAGAATATTTCCTAGGTGTTAAATTACTTTTTTGTCCCGGGTGACCAATGTGCACGGTACGCCACTGTCCCTCAGCTCAGATTGGGGCCACTTTGAAATTATTGGAAATTGTGCGTGCATATAGTGTAAATTATATACTGTTAGCTTGAGTATGCTTTTTTGAAAGTTGACATTTCAAATTTTACATAATAATTTCGGCTATGTTATTAACACACTGGTTCATGGCAATAAAACAAAAAAAAAAATTTGAATTTGAAAATTCTTCATATTCTTCAGCAAAAAAAAAAAACCATTAACCATACTCCAAGTCTGTAGAAGATAAACAAGCCATAGGTACACAGTATCTGCTTGTATATATTTTACCAAATTACACAAAATGTATGTATGTATGTACAATGTAAAAGCTTTTCTATGATTAAATTTCAATTTTATTCGCAAAGAAAAAACATTTATCCTTTAATACTACTCTCTGTATACATAAAGTAACGACGAATATAGGGTTAAACAAACATAACAGCTGTTTTTTTTTGCGTCAATCAAACAAAATTTCCCCATTTTTCGCACTAAAAAGTTGCAACAAGTTGCGAAAAAGCTTTCTACGTTAACACTTATACTTTAGCACATACTATACACTCGCAACACACACACACACACACACACACACGCGTACACATTATAACGCAACTTTCTATTTGCGAATATCTTCACTTCACAACACGTCGTCCTCCAATATCAGAAAAAATTAAAAAGCTCCGAACAAACGGATGAGAAAGCCATCCATAGTCAAAGCCAACTTCACAACTTGTTGGCCAAGTTGATTGCACGAAGGATATCGGGCAGAACAGTTGATAACGCGCCGTGAATACGTTAAAAACAACTAACGGAAATAAGCAAAAAATTACCGTTAAATTATTTGGCAACGCGATGTATTAGTGTTAATGTGTGTATTAGTGTATTGTGCGGCTGTGTGTGTGTGCGCGCGTATGTTGTATTGTTTGTGTAGAAGTCTACGTTGCAAGAAAATAAAATAAAAGTAAAAATACTACACACGCATAAAAATAAGCAAATAAAAGAGAAAAAAGAAATTCGAAAAAAAAGCAACAAAATTCAATTGAATTTTTAAGTTGTCCAAACGGTAGAGATAAAAAAAACTGTGTGGTGTGGGAAACGTGCAAATCGTGAGTGAAATATTTGGTGTAGTTTAAAGTGCGATTTAACAATCAAATGGATTTCGCTGCACATAATTTGTCAGCACAGACAAGCGTTATTTCCACAAGAAGTAGCGAGCAAAAAGATTTATTTTGCGATAATACCTTGCAGATTACATTCATTCTATTTCTTTTTATATGAAAATTAATTTTGCTGAAACATTTTGAGAATACACGTTATCTTTTGGCTTATTTTTTGGGAATTCGTTTCCACCTAGCTTTTTAATTGCCTTACGAAATTAGGAAATGTAAGAGAAATGACAACAACGTTTTTTAATTGCACTTAAATTTTTCCAGGAATCAATTAAAAGTTTGCGACATTCTTAATTATAACAATTTATTTATGAGTATCTTGTTACCTCAATTGTCTTATGCTACGCAGTTGGATAATTGTTGAGTAATTTTGGTAAAAATTGCCGTAAACTTGTTATTTTTTCGTTTTTTAAAAATGTTGTTTTTGAAAACTTCAACACATTGTTAAGAGCAAACTTAAGAGCAAACGTAATTAGGATACTTTCATTTTGAATCTAGCTTATTTTAAACTATGAAATATATAGTAATGGTATAGGGGAAATGACCAAATCGAGCATTATCTGCTTTCCATTGATGTATTTAATTCCTTTGCCACAGTATAAACATTAAAGACATCAACACAATGGTATTTATGGTTCTTTTACTTTGGAGTTACAATAAAAATGTGAAAATAAAATTTTGGAGTTATAGCCATCGAAAGTTGATAACACTTAGACAGATTTCCAAAATATCGATATCGTACAAAAGATAATTTGATAATATATCAAATTGTTAAGCGAAAACTTGTAACTTATCATATAGTTTTTGAGATATAAGAATTTTCTAAGAAGTTCTTCATTTGTATACCTTACAATGAATATACCCCATATTCACTTTGTCATGCCGTTTGTAACGTATAGGAGGGGGCGTGGCATTAACAGAAAAATATATAATTTATTGATGAGTTTCACCACCTGAGGCAATTTACTCATGTCCGTCTGTCTGTCAGTAAAAATCACGAATACGGGAAAATGAAGCAAGACAATTGAAACAAATCAACTTGGGTTTGAAAATGGGCGAAATCGGTTTACAGACACCGTCCCATACAAGAGAAATATTTAAAATGCTTTGTTGAGAGAATTATTTGATGTAGCGTAACCAAATTTCTCAAAAGTACTAGGACAAATTTAAACAAGCTATGAAAGATTTCGACGAGAGAGTGTGGTACTTCTCATGCATGCAAAAACGCTACACTGGGAAAAATATTGACATAATAGAACTTAATTTTATACAAATAAAAATTTTGGTCTGATATCAAACTAAAGTTTGACGAATTTTGCCCATAGGGCGTGGCACCTCCAATACAAGCAAATGCTTTAAAACGTTATACTCAGAGAATTGTTTAAGGTAGTGGAATCAAATTTCAAGCAAACAGTAAGAATAATTCGAGAAATCTATGTAAAAGAACAAGGCGATTTTCGACGAGAGGGCGCAACACTTCCCATGCAAGCGAAACTTCAAAACGTTATACTGAGGGAATTATTTAAAGTAATGAAACCAAGTTTCACGCAAATACAAGAAATATATTAAACAAAAAGTTGTTGAATTTTTAAATGAGGGCGTGGCACCTCGTTTAAGCAAACGTTGACAAATTTAGATACATGCAGTTAAACCAGTCAGCACGTACCGAGGTGGAACAATTACTTTTTTCATAAAAGTGTAGGACTCAAGCGCGCTTTAACTGTTTACGCGGTGTAGGGTATTGAATTATTGGTAAGGTCAAAGATAACACCCTTACTAGTTTTTACTTAACATTTGTGTTGTCCAACGCTAATCGCAGAAAATCAAAAAACATTATATACTTCTTTAAAGCTATCGAGGACCTATATTCTCTGTATTCTTTTTGCAAAGAAAACAGCTTAAAGCTTAGCACCAAAGTAGTTCTCAGCAAGTGCGTGATTCATCAGTGCAAGCTGGTGGTAATCGGAAGTAATTTATTCTAGTGAATAAGCCGCATGCGATAGAAGTTTCTTGGCGCATTTTTATGGAGAAAAATTACATTGTCTTGCATTTTTTGATATTCTGATAGTTTACTGAGCAGAGAACGGTTCAAATAAATCAATTGTTTTTGGTAACTTTAGTTATTAACCGTTTCATCAGACTTTACAAGCTCATAATAAACCATATACTTCTGGTCCCATCAAACACAGAGTATCCTGCCAAATCGAGCTTGCGGTCGACGTCGATAGTTGGTCTAACTCTACCCATTAGTTGTTGCTCAAAATCAAATCCATCCCCAGTAACAATACGATGTAAAAACGATTTTTTTTCAGTATCTTTGAAGCAAAATTTCACATGTTTTTTGCTCCTCTCCGTCTGCCTCACGTATAACTCCTATGATACCATATTTGCCGACCTTCTAAATGTTTCCCATCTCTCATTGGCAAATTGGAAACAATGCAAACACTTTTTCAATTTATCAATTATTCGCGTTTGACACTTGTTGATGGCACAACAAAATTCCATACATTTCAAATCGTTTGTCCTCATACAGCATTGGTGCCCTATCTGTTTTCTCAAAATCACATTTCATACTTGTACATCTGGTACAAAAGTAATCGTTTCTTACATCTGACATCCTAAGCTCGCAAAAATTCATAAAATACATTTGTGACAATTGTGGATTAAATATAGCAATATACTGACATAATAAGTATAGTGATTAAGATCCTACAAACCTGAAACAAGGACACAAGTGTTGTCTAATATGCTGAGCATAAATGCTTTTTTTTTTAATTGTCAAGTTTTTGATGAGATATCTTAAAATTCTGATACACTGAAGAGGTTATACGACGCAATTTAATACAACCAAAAATCATAAGAAAATTTGTTTCCGAAGCACCGCTCATCATATTTTTTTTTTGTTTTATTTCGTTGGGAAGTTCACGATGAAAAAATAATTAGGCTTTTAAGCTTTCCCCAAAACTTCAGACGCAAAAACAGAAATATAAACGATTTTTTAATGATAAATTTCTAATTTTGATGTAGTAAGTACTCGAAAGAAAGAGAAATGTTTCTTTGAATGAAAAAAGTTTAATTATTTATATTGTACGGACTCGAATTCCAAAAAAAAAACTTTTCTGAAGTGTTGTGTTATTTCATTATGCGAGTATTGTGTAAAACTGCTTTGCATAAATTTTAACATAATTTTTTGTTTTCGTTGATTAACAGCAATGATGCTAGTTCTTAGATATTATTACTACGCAATGTTCCAGAATATCACTTGTAAACATTATCATTGAATAAACATTGTTGCGGAACATTATCGAAGGAAAATAATAAACATTGTTTCAGTGAGCATTGATTCTAAGCCAAAGAAGTAGATACACAAAAAAAACATTTCCAGCAACATTTTATTCTGTGCCAAAAAGTTAATATTTTCTTTTGAGGTACGAACTGAGAAAAAGAGATACAAAGTAGTCAGAAGTATATTTATCTTTATCTAATTATAATTATATTTATCAACATATCCTACCTAATCTTACTGTGTGGTACAAGATTCAATGTTTCTTGAATGTTGCTAAGCGCAGTGACGTTCTTGTTTATATACAGTTTCGATCAAACGTTGTTGCAAATTATTGCTCCTAATATTTTCCACTTATTTGCAATATATTAAAGTATTTTTGGTAGAATATGTTACTTAAAGCCGACACAAAACGTGCTGCAAAAAATTAATGCTGAGTAATGGAATTAATTATTTTTGTTAAACAATACGGCATCACAATGCTAATAAAAATTATTCGATCATTCTGCAACATTGTTGCATTGTTGATAACTATTAACAGGGATGTGTCTAGGACCCGCAGGCTCCTAGGCTGAACATAAGGTGCCGGCCCTAACGGTAGGGGTTTTTCGCTAAAAGTTACAAAGTTTTTTTGAATTGCAAAGAAAAAAGGTTATAAGGGCCAAAATTATTTTTAATGCCTAAATCGACATGAGTTTTAAAAAAAAAAAATTAATTAGAGATAATTTTTTTAGATTTTAGTACTAAGTCAGAACCATTACAATGTATTCTATAGTATACTCATATCTGCAGCTAACTTTTGTTGATAATTAGGTGATTTATGACAATTTATAATGGAAGTCGCCGAAAAAAAAGTCAACTGCGTTACTCAACTAAAACTTGATATTTTCGTTTTTAGGAATGTTTAATTAAGCTAACTTGTTTAACACTTTTAAACAATAGAGCTAATATTACTCTCTCATTTAGGTAAACTTCAGAAATAATCAGTTTGGTAAAGTATATTTAAGAAATAAGATCACTGCGTTACCAAAATCTTTCACAAAAATCTTAAAATTTTCCAAAAAAAACCCCTTAATTCAATATAGAATAACAAAAATAACTTTAATTTAACATGACATGACAAACGTTAAAATATTTTTTTTTTAAATATGAGTAGCAAAAAACTCAACATCTTAAAAATTACTGAAGAGTTCTGCTTAATGAAAATTGTTCCGTTAAATAAACCATACTTAGAAAAGTACACTCAAAGCAACTTCGTTGCCAAAAAAAAACACTGTGTTACTCTATATAGTAGCGCAGTATAGCAGTAACGCAGTTGTAAAAATATAACTATTTCATCAACGTGTACGTGAAAACGAATTAAGCAAATTTTTATCACAATTATAAATATATAACTAAGTATCTGTGTTTGTGAATAATAATAATGCAAATATCGCCATTACTTACAATTCTCAAACGGTAACTCAGCGGACACACAATAAACACACTCACCTCTCACGATATTAGTCTGGTAAATTTTTCGGCTAGCTATTTTCTCCCCGCGCGGTGGTCACGATTCGATCGTAAGTAACAATAAAACAATGGAAATTAGAGTTACAGAATATCAATTGTTTTATTTTAAAGTTGAGTTTTTATAGTAACTCAATGTAGCTAAGATATTATTTATTGTTGGGAACACAGTATAAAATATATTGCATTTAATTACACGTTTTAGAAAAATGGTATATATTGGTGCTGTAATAAAGCTTATGACTTTTAACATTTATTGTGATATTCAGCTAAGGCGCCATCTAGTAAAAATTTTAAGATACAGCTCTTTAAAAAATGAGACTTATACTCCAGGACAGAAATATTTTATATGAAAAGCATCTGCGTTACTAAGAAAGTCAACTGAGTTACCGTATTTTTCGAAAGAATATACAAATTTGTTATAATTTTATGCCTTAGATGATGAATTAATTGTATTATAATTGCGAATGAGTGTATTTTTAAATAAATTTCCCGTGTGAAATTAATATAAAGAGACCTAATTTAGGCAATAAAAAAAATGTTGGCCCATAAAAGTTTTTCCTTTACAAAAATTCAATTTTTACGATTTTATTAATTATAATTTGTTGACCAAATAAAAAACATAAAGGTCATCAATTTTATGTTGCATGCCCTACATGCCCTCTATTGCTAAAAGAAGATATTTATAAGTAGCTCATGAAACACTCGCATACATACAAAACGAAATGAAACGGACTTCACAGACTTCGCTATGAGACGAATGGTGGGTGGCTCGTCTCACAAAATTTTCTGTGAGCATGAATCTGTGTGAATGTACTAAAAGTTGCATGAGCTCATGAATGGCTCATATGTAGAGTGGCTCATATGTAGAGCGGCTCACTGCTGTTCTCTGATACATACGTACGTATATTGATTAGAATTAACTATAATATGTAGACTCACGAAAAACGATCTAGACTATAAAGACTACTAGCCGGACTAGAAATCTGGTTTGACCAAAGTTATAGACTGACGATTTCGATGCTTAAAATTTAAAGTTTTAAGCGTATCCAAGCGACGAACTGTTTTCATGATAAAGGACTGAAAATATTAAAAAAGTGTAAAACGCAAATTAGGGTTGATCGATTCGATAAACTTTCGCCTGAAATAAATTTCTGATAAGCAATATATTATAATTGAACTTATTTCTGTTAACTTTGACCTATAGCTCAAACTTTCAACGACGGAATTGGGATGCTGCCGAAAAGGCTTGGGCTTACAGCTGCAAGTTTTAAGTGACGATAAACTGGAATGAGAGAGGTTTTTTGCTCAATTAAGAGTATATTCTCAGAGAAGGACCTATAATTACTCACATAAATATATTCATACAGCGCTGCTATCAGATATTAGAATAAAAATAATGCTTGCTCCAAAATTACCGGTCAAGTGAAAGCAAGGAAGCAGGAATCTGAAACACCTCCAATCACATTCTCTGATTTTTTTTTTTTTTTTTTTTCAATTCTATTTTTATAAAAATATAAATTGAATTTAATTTCATCAACATAAATAGCAATGAAACACACAAATTTTATTATCATTTAACTTTAATTTAATTTGTTAACAAGACAACTTTGAAAACAAAGATTTAAATTTTAATTTTTCCCCCCCCCCCCTCCTGCGCAAAAAATAATTAACTTCTGTCAACTTAACATGAGTGTGCCCAGGGAAAGTTTCGCATTATACGAACAGTGCCAGTAGCAGTAACATTGCAACAAAGTTTGTCAATTTAATCCACAAGTTTTATGACTTAAAAACTTTAACGCTTCTCAAACAAGAACTTAAGTGTTATTTTAAGCTTTCAATAAAAATAATAAAAGTTTTTTGTTTTTTTTTTTTGTTATTTTGTGCTCTCCTTCAATTTATAACGCATTTTACAAATACTGACAGGCACAATCTTATATTGGGTCAGAATAGTGTCGCATATGATAGTCAACAGCAATGTTATCGCCAGCAACAATACAAGATGTGACTGCAACAACAACAACAACAACAGTGGCAGCAGCAGCAGCAGCAACAGCAATGACAGTAACAATAACAAAAGATAGCAAAAAACGACAAATTAAATGTCAACAAGGGACAATCACTTACACATCACAGGCTTTCAACTAAATTGAAATAATCCATAAACGCCGCCATACACAGGCAGACAGCCGAAGCGGGGGCCAAAAGTGAACAGCAGCGGCAGCAGCAACGTTGAGTGGTCCAATGATAGTAAATACAGGTCCTTGTGGTGGTGGTACATGACCAACTTATTCGTGCATTGGGTCCTTATGCGGCTACAACTGCGGTTGCTTTTTTTTCCACTTCGCTGCTGTTCAGTCATTTGTGCAGGAGGCGTCCTAAACATCGCTTCGCTTCGTTTTGTTGCTTTTCTTTTATTTTTAACCAACGTAAAGCTTTTACGTATGTATGAAAGTGCTATTGTTGCAGTGCTACTGTTGCGTCAATATGTCAAGTTACGAATTGCTCATCCATTAGGTGGCCTAAAAAAGTAGCAAATTTTTGTTTTTTGTTTTTATCTGCTATGCAAGGAGGAGATTTCCTTTGCATGCGACTTTTTAACTACTTAATTGCCAATTAATTTTTGAAATTTTTTTGTGGATTTTAGAAAAAATTTTAATGGCTAGCTATTTTAATGTATTTTGTAGAAAAACCAGCAACAAAAATAAAAGAAATAGTCAAAATCTTCGTCAGATTGCATTGATTGATATATTGCTCTATTAAAATATCTGCAGACTTTGGACCCTACTGCCATTGCATTGAATATTTAATACATTTGGTAAGCTTTAGACTTTCAAGTTAATTGAAAACTGAAAATATGAACCCATAGTTTGGGTACTCTCTATTTCGTAGAGAGATTTTGAAATCGATAGGCGTAAGGTAATACATGTATTTTAAATTAGGTAACTCTTTATAGCCTTAGACATGAAGAGTCTTATTGGAGTACATGGTATTGCTTCGTGCCAATTCACCAATGCTGACTGTTTTGTTGTTTCCATTCTACTGTCTAAGCCTGTGATATTGTTTTTGTTTCCAGAAATTAGTACAAGAGATAGTATCTTTGGAAAATTAGAAGCTCAAAAAATATTTTTCAAATAAGATCTTCATCAATGTTACCAAATATGCAGCTTGTTCATGCCCAATAGCCTTAAAAAATGCATAATGTTCGATTTGTAGCGATCGCCTGTCATGGGCAGCAGTCTCATTGTGGAGAATACTATGAAACTTAGTTCCAACAACACATCCCTATATCTTTGGTAATAAAACCATGTCACCCGATTTCGTATATTGAGACTTTTAAACATATTAACCCCTATCATAAATATCCGGAGGAAAACGATTCCCTCGGAATTATTGAGGAATGGAAAACTTCATATCCAGGCAGTGCTGCCAAAATATTTCCAATTACTTTCATTCAGTCCAAAATCACAGTTGCATTTTTCATATTTCACATTAGCTTATCAATAATTTTGCATATTTGACATTAGCTTATCTGTCAGCTGAACAATTTTATAAATAAAAATGAAGTGCATTTAACTATATCACAAAGAAAAATCACCTAAAATATAGTAAATTATAGCTTGATAGTTTGCCATCCACACCTTTTCATAAAGCCTTTTACTGTATTCAAATTGGATTCCATGTACAGGACCAATATCAATAATTGCTCTTTATTTGTGTTGCTAGTTCTTGTAAATATACTAAAATATCTTTTTATCAAATAAACAACAAAATATTGCTAACATTAAATTCCGTGCTACAAAGTTTGGGAAAAAATTTGCGTGAAGTTTCAAAAAATGTTCCCGAAAAAAGTATTGCCGATAACCTCATTTTGCAGGGAATTTTTTCATATTCTCCAAAAAACTTCCACGATCGCGAAAAAATGCACGATTGGAGAAAAAATCCAAAGGAATGTTTATTCATGATAGGGGTGATTGTATTTTGACTTCTTAGAATTACGATATGGATTCTATAAGCTTTTTGTCTGAGTCAAAGTTGTAGTGCTAAAAAATACCTTTCTAATGAGATACCACTTATAAGAGTTATACGTCTATTTCATAGTAAAAAGTAAATCGGCCCTTGTCTTGGGGAAAGATAAGAACTGTAATTTAACGCATGCACATGGAACAAAATTAGACTTTGAGCTAACTGCGATTTTGTTCAATCCAGAGGTCACTTCGAAGGTTATTGGCTTTTGTGTAACGATCATATATCTTACTATAACCAACAATATTGCTACACATAATGGTCTTAAACACGAAAAAAGTTTGCCAATGCTAACAAAAGATTTGGCTTGCTGAAATCGTTTTTTGAACGCTCTGATAATATGACTAATACCCTACACTTCGTGTAAAGTTTTGAAGCAATTGCTAGGTGCAACGCCCTATTTTCGAAATTCAAGAACTTTTCGATGCTGCATCATTTTTTGCATTTGTATGAAATTTGGTCACTGTGTAGCGTCTTAAAGTTTTTGTTTCTATGGACGGTGCCACGCGCACCAAGTTCTATCCAGAGCTTTTCTGTATCATTTTTGCTGTTTGTGTGAAATTTAATTCCATCACCCAAAATAAATCTCTCAGTAAAGCATTTTGAAGTATTCGCTCGAATGAGAAGTGCCACAATCTCTCATCAGTGTTTCCTAGTATCTTTCGAAAATATACCAATGCTACCAAAAAGTATGACATCTACTGCCTTTTTGAAGTTTCTTATTATTGAAATTACTTGAAGTTTGGAGGAATCAACTCGATTTCATCAAAAAACTAAAAACGACTGACCATGAATATGTGTATGTCATTTCGTTCGCTCACTCCTCAATATCAAAAGTCAGTTTCATATAATAATATGCAACTTTGTACAAGATATCGATATAATTTGAGAAAATCTTGTCAGCCATTAATCTAACACATTAGAGAGAGATGATCAGTGGTTACCTTCAAGCAACTGCTTGTACATTTTCAAAAAGATGAGGCAACCTACAAATAAAACTAACAATTAGATATCAAAATATAATGCAAAAACCAATTAAGGTCAAATTATCGCCTAATAATTCCTAACATACGAAAAAAATGTTAAGGATAAGGGAAAGATTAAATGAAACTCAACTTACATTTTTACCCAATCCTTATGAAACGACTTATGTGCCAAATTACAGCTGCTACTGTTCCAAAATATAACGAAAATTTATTATTCTTATGCCACAAAAAAGAGCAACAAGTAGATTGTTTGCTTCATAAGATAATGTAAAATTATATCGCTTCCAAAAAAGTGCTTGAATTTCTCGCAGTCTATATTCAAAATTAACTTTCCCATGCATCTTGCATTCATTCTATTTAGCACATTCATCAATATCAACACCATTGGCTGACAAAAGGTATTTAATATTAAATTTATTAATATTACTAATTTAGAATACCACGTCTACGCGATGAGTCTTTTCCGCTAACGCTAAAAAAATGCTTAGCTGACTGCTATTTCTGCAGCTAAAGCGCTGAATTTTCAGTTTTTATTTTCCTTCAGTTTTTATTTTTCTTTTTTCCACAACCATTAATTTTCTGCTTGTTTCTTTTTTTGTCTTATTTTCAACACTAATGGGTGGTTGTTTTTATATTTCATTTTCCACTTAGTATTCTATAAAAGCTGCCACACCTCATATTCCCATGCCGTGGAAACCTTATCTGAAGGTTGCTGTTACATATTTTGTTTCGCGAAATAAAATCAAATTAGTAATTCGCATTTGTTCTGGGTACCCCAATGTTTTTTTTACTTGCCACCCGGACAATAACCCATGCAATATATGTAGTTCGCTAGTGGGGAATCTTAATCAGCGAAGGTCTTTTTGATTTGGGAACGCTGCTAAGGGTTGACACATTTTTTACTAGGCTTACTGGTTACTTTATACTTGATTCACTGTTTTTTAATGTTTCGAGAGTTTTGTCACTTTCTAATAGGCACTACGCAAAAATATACGAAAATTTTCTCGCTGCAAATATGCTGCGAGTTTGCCATTGGTTGAATCATACGTTTCGTTTGCTAGTTTTCACTTTTTGTGTCAAGCGTACTCTTCATTTTCAACAACGCTCCACTAATAAAAATTCCTTAAAAATACATTTTAAGGAGTCTTAAGCGATATAGCTAAGTTCTTTGAGCAAAATAGCTAAAAGCGGTATGGTACATTTTGAATCAATTCAAATCGATTGCTTAAAAGTTTTTTCTTAACATAAAACAACCTTTGTGAATATTTTTAAAATCGATATTCATTCTAACCATATTTGGTATATGTGAAATTCATTCCTCAAAATTAGTCTTCTCTAGCCAAAGTGTTCCACAGGAAGAAAACTACACACCGATGTTTCTTTTATAAGTTTTTTGCTTATGTCTGAGGCTCTGAGATATTCTTAAAAATAGTACACTTAAGTAGGAGAATTTTACTACATTGTACTAAAAAGAACTACCTTAATGTTTACAAAAAATTATAGCAACAGCTTT
The DNA here is from genome assembly GCA_949775025.1 of Tricholauxania praeusta. Classification (NCBI taxonomy): domain Eukaryota; kingdom Metazoa; phylum Arthropoda; class Insecta; order Diptera; family Lauxaniidae; genus Tricholauxania; species Tricholauxania praeusta. The sequence continues at coordinate 55,669,808 of OX459028.1, read as the reverse complement.
TGTCAACATTTTAACCAACATTAGTGCAAAGCGTGTTAATTTCCCATGTCCGTCTTTTTATCAGTTCTTCGAAGTCTATCGTGTGCAATTTCGCTGCTGCTGTTTGAACGTTCTTCATGAGTCCTTTGGTAGGGCACAGCACATTATCATTATTTTATATTTACAATATTAAAAAAGGAAGGTAGCAGCAGCAATTTTCGGTTAAGTTTATTTTTTTACTTTGTTCGTGCTTTCCTTTTTTCTTGCCGTTTTCGGCAATGGATTTTATCACTTCCCGTAGCGTAGTATTTCCTCTGTTGTTAACATTTCATTAAATTAATTAACTCCGTATTCCCTGGGTTGATGCGGGATTCTTATGCGACTTTTAAATTAGTTAAAAGAAAATTCTCTGAAATGTGTAGTGTTAGGGAACAGTTTAAAATAAAATGAAGCAAAAGAATCAGTTGAAAGCAAAGCAGTGCACAGTTTCGTTTTTTAAGGAAAATAATAAGAAATGCATGAATTTTTTTCTGAAATTAAAGAACAAGCATGGTATTTTTCTTTTAACAAAAATCGAAAATCTATGTAACTGATAAAAGACCTGTTTTCTGAGTAACATAACTTAAACCGGTTCGAACCGATTCCACCCGATTCAAACCATCCTTTAAAATAGCCATCTGAGTACATTTTGTCAAACAAACTTACCAGAAATTGGTCATTTTTTAGCAGGTCTTTACAAAATTTCTAATATTTTTACAAACTCACAATGCACGTGTGACAGCTTATAAGCAATTATTAAGATGAGGCTGCTTTCTTTAATAATTTGAGAACCTTCATTATATTTAACATTCTTTTAATACACCCCCATATTAAATCGACCATTATTATTATTTTTTTATTTTGTTTTTGCTTGGCATGACACACGCCATATTGTGTCCCATCTCGTGCCGGAGCAGCTTCATCTTAATCTTTTTGTTTGTTGCTGCCACACTTCGTCCTTTTTTACTTCTTCGTTGCTGCTTCTGCTTTGGAAATGTGTTACTTAATTTTTACATAATGAACCATTTTTTTTTTTCCTTCCCGGTTGTTACTTTTAAATGTCAAAGGAGCAGCAGCTGTTGCATTCATTTAAATTTTATTCTATTAAATTTGTTGACATCAAACGGAATATCTTTTATCATTTACTTTGTTGGTATATTTATTGTTATACGATTTTATTCTTCCTCCATTTTATGTGGCTCCTTCTACGATTGCAGCTCATAGCACATGCATATGTGCGTATGTAATTTTAACCCATTTTTAACCAATGACGAAATTTTTTTTTTTCTTAATTGTTTCATTTTAAGATTCTAATAAAATTTTAGTAATATTGAAGCTTAAGGAAGTAATTTGTTTTGCAAAACGAATAAAATTTTGGAATAGTCTTGGACTATATATTTCGAAGAGAAAAAAATTGCTCTAGCAAGTATAATACAATCGATTATCTAAAAGGACATGGCTTTGCTTAAGTAATAAACAGAGCAGTCATCAAAGTTATTGAACAGCAAATTTTTTTTATAACCGTTTCGATTATATCAAACCAAAACATTTTCTGTACATTCTGCGTTGAAATAATCTATATAAATAAAATGATAGCTGTTTTCGATGTTCGCATATCACGCAAAAACTGCTTGATCAATTTCAATCAAATTTATTTAGAGTTATTTCTTAGACGCTTGGTCTCAATCTCCAATTTAAATTGTCACGATATTCCTGTTAAATATTAAAATATTTAAGTCTTAAAATTGCTAAAAAATTAATTTCACACATAGAAACAAGCATGTAAACTTAACAAATCGTTGAATGGGAATTCTCAAATTGTTTACTAAAAACTTTGAATAAAATTTTGAAATGTCTGAAAATAAAAGCTGTTTATTTAAGAAGAAAATATATGAAAAATTATTAAAGTTATGTTCGAAAATATGTCAAATATATTTAGACGGAACATAGAGCTAATCGTTTATACAGGGTGTTTTTTTTAGAGGTATAGAGCTTCGAATTGAAATAAAACACACAAGAAAATCGTTTTAATGTCCATCAATTTGGCTTTATTGGAAGGATAATTTTATGCCATTAATGTTTAAATATGATTTCGGGCATGTGGCCGCCGCGGCTGGCTCGAATAAAGCCAATTCTACAGGTCCAATTTTGAACCACTTTTTCGAGCATATGGGGCCGTATGTCGGCAATAACGCCACGAATGTTGGCTTCCAAGTCCCCTAACGTTTCTGGTTTGTTGGCGTAGACGAGCGACTTCACATATCCCCAAAGGAAATAATCAATGGTGTCAAATCACACGATCTTGGTGGCCAATTGACAGGTCCATTCCGCGAAATTATGCGCTCATCGAATGTTTCCTTCAATAAATTGATTGTGACGTGCGCTGTGTGGCATGTAGCGCCGTCTTGTTGGAACCACAACTCATCCACATTCATGCCATCCAAATCGGGAACAAAATAGTCGGTTATCATGGCTCTATACCGGTCTCCATTAACGGTAACTGACTCTCCAGCATTATTTCGGAAGAAGTATGGCCCAATGACTCCACCAGCCCATAGAGCACACCAAACAGTCAGTTTTTGTGGATGTAATGGCGTCTCAAGCGTCTCATGTGGATTCTCTTCACTCCAAATGCGGCAATTTTGCTTGTTGACGTAGCCATTCAACCAAAAATGAGCCTCATCACTGAACAAAATTTTGCGATGAAAATCAGCATCGAGATCAATCTCATTTTCGGCCCATACACCAAAATCACGACGCATTGCATGGTCTCGCGGCTTTAATTCTTGCACAAGCTGGATCTTGTAAGGTCGCAAGCCAAGATCTTTGCGCAAAATCTTCCATAAAGTTGATGGACAAAGCTCCAATTGCTGTGCACGGTGGCGAATCGATTCATTCGGGTCCTCTTCAACATTTTGCTCTACAGCGGCAATTGTTTCTTCGGTGCGCACTGTTGAACGTCTCTGCGGATGCGTATTATCACATAGAGTAAACGTAGTGCGAAAACGACCCATGGTTAACCGAGTTAATTGCTCTGATGGACGATTATGTCGACCATAAAATGGACGGAGCTTGCGGTAAACTTCGCGAACTGAACCATTATTTTCGAAATAAATTTGCACGATTTGCAAGCGTTGTTCTTTTGTCAACCTGTTCATGATGAAATGGCAAACCAAACTGAACATAAATGACATTAGAGTTGCCAGATTTGACCATAAAATGCCAGTTTTATCTCTATTCGAAAAACAAACCTCTAAAAAAAACACCCGTTATATTTCCATATGCACTATTTCATTATAACCTGGTACGTTAACGTCCTTTCGAATGTATATAAGGTAAAATGGCACATTAAATTTTATTGCCCGGTACTTTTATGTTCATAAGTGACCGAAATAACTTCGATTATAACTTAATTAAAAACAGGCTACGCGTACAAAGTCGCGGGGATTAGCTAGTTTTTAAATAGTTTAAAAAAAATTAATTATTCATCAAAATTTATTTTGTCTCATTGCTTGGATTACAACTACGCAAGCGCTTAATCCATTCCTACATACATTTTTTGTAGGCTAATTGAGGAATAGCTTTCAGCTCCATCAGCGAACTTGCTTTTATGGCTTCAGTTTCGGAGAAGAGTAGATAGTCAGACGGGACCATAATAAGTGAATACGTTCTTGATCGATGACTTTCATTGAATTTTTGGCCAAAAACTCTTGCGCAATGATGATTTAATGTGATGCTACATTGGCGTGGTCTAAAATCTATGAGTTTTTCTATTACAAATTTAGCCATATTTGACGGACACTCTAAAGCAAGCGCTTCATGACGCCTGAATAATGTTTCTTATTTTCCATTTCAATAAAATGGTATATTGAGATTCATTCTCTTTGACAGACCCAAGAATTGACCCGGAATTTTATGTCAAAGCCGAGGGCCTAGTATTAACTCAAAAATTTCTGAAATACCGGGAATTGAACTGGATTTTTGTGGCTTGTGCCTAACATTTTTTATAATTAGAAAAAAAAAACAAGGTCATCACGTTTGATGATAACAGTTTGATGTATTTTTTTTATTTTTTGAGAAGGCCAGGAATTTCATCTGCCCGACTATTTTAGCTATAGTATTTCTAAACTCAAGCGAAAATATGTCCGCTGTTTAAAGACGGTTAAAACATCTTACGCTTGCATGTGTTTGCTAGTAGTGCAACAACAGCACTCAGCACATGACATGACACAAGACAATTTGTCACAATTACCATGACAATTGAATTGATAGACCTAAACGCATACAGGAACACATTTTGCGCTTTTGACATATGCATAGTACATGCACATACACATTTTTTTGTTGCGTTGTATATTCCTCTATATTATTACATTATATGTATTACATGTGTATTGGAGAATATATTTTGCTTTTGTCGACATTGTCGTCTGTGTGTGAACACATTGCGCGCCCAGTCAACCGCCATATTTGTTGGCCGTCATTGCTATCGGTAACACCATCACTATGGCATTTGCTAAACACTTAAATCAACAGAGAGTGCGGGCACAGCCAGCAATGTGTGATGAGTGAATAACTTTCACTACATTGATTGCACATACATAAAATGCAATACTTTGTTGGAAAACATCCAAGCAATCATGTTGTACATATGGTACATGCTTACAACATTTTGTGTAGCAAATCACACAACTTATGTAATATAAAAAGTTTTTATTTATGAAAATTTCAAAAAGTTATCGTAGCAAAAGGACATACGATACATTAAATTAGCTGTTTTCTGAGAAATTGATGCGGTGCGAGTTGATTTGAATCGGTTCGATATTTTTAATATAAAATCAACTATTTGACATTATAAAAATGTTGTGCACAAACTTTCTGGCTAAATTTCAGTCCTCTATTATACTGTAGCTTTTGGCCAAACTACTTTCCTCCCCATAAATGTTCATAGTTTTTTCCTATTGACACCAATTGTAATTATAATGAGCACAGCCTCAATGTGGTCGGTTTTTAACAATTTTTGGCCACCATGTTATCAAAATTCGCTGAAGATAATTAGTTTTGAAATTCATATCTATTTTGTTGGTGGGTACTGTAATATTTTTAAGTTAAATTTTAATCAATGATCGTTATTTTCAATTATTGAGGTCAAAATAATTACAATAAAAGAAAAGGCGAAAGAGTTTCTTTTGGCGAGAAGCGTAAATAAATGACATGATTTTGAATTTTAATTAAAAAAAAAAACAAAAATAAGCGTAATTTTGAATTTTTTTATATTTTAAATCAGAAACAATCGTAATTTTGAACATATATTTTTTTGATCAAAAATAATCGTTATTTTGGACTTTAATTTTTTTCGATCCAAAATAATCGTTATTATTGATTTTAATATTTTTAAATCAAATATAGCCATAATTTTCTATTTGTATCAGTTGAGGGCATTATAGGCGTATTAATTTTTTCCCACCAATTTATGAGCTCAAAATTGGATTTTGTAAGGCACTCACTATGCACAGATTTTCGGCCAAAGCGAAACCTGAAAATTCTGTGCAATACTCTTCAACGTTTCCATTATTTTTTTGACACATTTTGAACATCGAAAATTCTTTAATTCGATAATTTTGGACTTAGTCGACTTTTTCTAGAACTTCGATATATTAAACTTTCTTGATAGTCTTCAAGATTTTTTCGATGCTTTCTTTTGTTTTTTTTTTGAAAATTAAATGACCAATTTTTAGGTTCAAAACCATATTTTGAATATCAACTGCGGCCATAAAAAATAACGACCATAATTTAGTGTATTTCAATCAATCAATCAATATGCATAAATTTAAAACATTTAATAAAAACTAAACAGTTTCAACACTCAAAGTACCCATTCAATTATTTTAAATAAATGAAACGAGACAAAAGTTCTTATTTAAAAATGCTTACACTTACCAATATAAAAAGCATTTTTTGTACGTCAAATTACCATACTCTACATGAGACATTAAAAGTATGGAAATAAAAGAAAAAAATTGTAAACAAATACCAAAAAATGAACTCATGAAAAAAGTCAAATGAACTCGCGTATAAAGTTTGTACAGCAAAACATGGATAAAATGCCTGGATATGCCACAGCCAAAAACATAAATGTCACAAATCAAAAAAAAAAAAAGTTATGGTAAAACCAGCAATAGCGACATCAACAACAGCAACCAAAATTAAAAAAAAAATGCAATAAAATTCAAAATTTTAGAACATCAACTGAGAATAAAAGAGATTTGTAGTCGTGTGGTGATGCAGGCAATACTACTCGTATTAACCCATGGTGTATTAAAGATTAATTTAAAAAGAAGGATAAGTTTCACCGGGACGTTTGATTAAAATTCTACAATTTAAACAAAAGTTATAATGAAAACCATTTTATTCCTGTGAGTGTGGAGCTTTATTTCGGGTTACTTTCAACGTCCATGAAAAAAAAAAAATCATCAAGTAACACTTCTGTGGGTAAACAACAAATTGGTTTAGTAATTTTTTTATCTGTTTCCATTAATTTACTCCAAAAATTCCATTTTTGCTTAAATTGAAATTATCTGAGAAAAAAATTTATTTTCGCTAGCAATTGACCGACTATGATGAAACTTGGATAATCTTTGCAAGTTTCAATCCGCAGATAATTCAGCCAAGCAATAAGCCTTCAATAGACCAAAGTTACATTGAATATTGTGATGAAACATATTGCGATATCGTTCAAAAATTGTTTTCTTAATTCAAGGTACTTTGCTTGAACTCTGTAGAGAAATGGAACTAAAAAAGTTCCTTGAAGTGTTTGCATCAGGTACTTTTTTGTTGCGAAGTAAAAAGTATAACAGCTTCCAAGTAAACATTAATTTTGCAGTAAAGAGAAAATATTTTTCGTATTCAGCGAATAATATAACCAACTTTTCTTTGAGCGATGGAAATTCTCGGATTTTAGTTTTCATTACAAAAACAGTAATAAAAAGAAACCTTATGCGAAATGGGTTAACGAATTCCATCAAAATTCGGAATCGTATAAGAGGAAAAACGCTAAAAAAAATATGAATTATTCGTATTGTACCAATGACAACTCATACCCGAGCAGCCACAAATATTTTATTGATAACGCACCAAATGACAAATTTTTTGTGTTCAGTTGGTCAATTTGGCCCAGTTGCTGTTGTAATTGTAGCAACAAATCTATGAATAATAGAGTGGGCATTTTTAAAAAAATTTAAAAAAAATGTATGATATACAGCAGGGAAAGAGTTCACACATTCTCTGTACTTGATATGAAATAAATGAAATGAATTTGAGATTTTTAATAAAAGATATTAATTGTGATAGAAATATATGAAATAAAATAATTGCTATTTTTCATATTGATATTCTTCGGCAACTTTTTTTGGCGAGCCAAAACAAAGTGTCAAATAAATGACGTCATTGAAAAAAAAATAAAGTCACAATAAAATGAAAATTAAATATTTGGATATCTTGAACAATTTGAAGAACTTTTCGCTCAGAGTAATTTTTACTGAAAATTTGACCAAAACTGTTTTTATTACAAATGAAAAACCTTCGAGAAAAAATTTTCACATAGAACATTTAACTGTAATAAAAAATATAACTTTATGATTAAAATATAACAGCTGATCTCGAGTTGACCCTGATAGTAGGTTTCAAGCTCAAAAGTATGGTCACTGATATATGACACCCTAGAAACCTTATAGCTTTAGTATAAAACATTTATCACAATCTTACTATGTTCTTGAGAAACTGCCATGGGGAAATTAAAATGGATCACATTTTATAATTTACCTACAAAAGGACATTAACTTCCTGGACAAAAGAAAAATAAAAAAATTTTCCGGTTCTTGTCAGCTTAATGTATCTTTTTATTTCAATAATAATAAGAAGAACAAAAATCGGGAAAAAAGTGGTCTGCTTTTCGATATCTTATGGAAAATAAATTGTTAAGTCGTATAAATTCAAAATGTTGTAGTTTTATAGCAAACTAAGTTAAAGAAAAATTCTGAAAATACCATCGCTTATAGAAGGTTTCTGTCTTTAAAAATACACCAGTAATTCAGTTTCGAGAAAATAAATGACAGTTTTTTCCCATGGACAGCATCATATTAAGACTTATGTAAGATTCATATTAAAATTGTTCATAAGCTTTCCAAATATTTTTTTGGTGGAACTAAATCCTGTAAAAAAATATTATGATGCTACCAAAAAATAACGTTTTTACTTTCAATTTATGCCTAAAAAATATTAAGAATAGTTTATTTATTGTTAATTAAAATTTCAGTAATAATCATTATAATTCACTAAATTTAACTACATATTTAATGAAACACATTCTGTTCTCAAATCAAAGGTACTTTTCCCTTACGGCTTCCGCTAGTACAAGTTGCTGGCAATACTGCAATACTTTGAAAAGTTTCTTAACTTTCCATATTCGGATCCGGAAATTAATGTTCAATGTGGTTTTCCGCCACGACAAGGCTAAAGGCTGATACTAACTAATGAGCTTAAATATAATTAATATTAATTGCAGCATTTTATGTTTGAGTTTTCATTATGTTTTCTAAGCGTTTTTGTTAAGAAATAATTTACGAAAAATCACATTACAAATTTTTTCTGTAAAAAAAACAATGGGTGATTCTTTAAAAAAAATTTTGTAGATGATTTTTGTCTTTTAATTCTGGGTCATTTTTCTATAAATTTTCAAAAAAAATGCCTTTTGTTTTTGAGTCATGTCTTAATTATAAGTTTTAATTTTACACTAATTTCTTAAGTTTTTTTCCAATTTAATAATTCATAGTTTTTAAGATTTTTCTCATAATATTTTGACCAGTTTTTGTTTTAATGAAATTTTTCCATAAGAAAATAGTCTTCAAAATCTGATATCTATTTTAGAGAAAAAGCTTGAGGGCAATTTTTGCTTGATAATTTTTTTTTTTTTTGGAAAAGTAAAGATCTACTGAGAGGTTCTTGCAAACAAATTTAAATAATGAAAAAATATATACATTCATAAATAAAATTCCGAAGCGCCTCGTCGATCTAATTTTATATATAACCGAAATATATGAAATTTTTGGCCAAAGCGTTGAAAAGATTTTCAGCGTTTCTACTTTATTAGGGCTTTTCAACCTCTTTCAACTTTTTTCAAAATTTTCCGTATTTTATCGACGATATTAGTCGTTTTTAACTGTCCCAAATATTTTAAATTTTTTTCAACTTCTTTCAATTTTATCGATTTTTCAACCTTATTCAACTTTTCCCGTCATTTTCCTTATTTTATCGGTTTTTTTTCAACCATTTTCAACTGTTTCAGCATTTTCCAACCTGTTTCAACTTTTTTCAATATTTTTTTTTTTTTTGGCTTTTCAACCTTTTCCAAAAATTTCCGACTCCCTCAACATTTTCAACTTTCTTTATTAGTTTCATATTTCTCATTCAACTTTTTTAAAATTTTCCATATGCTGTCAACTTTATCCGACTTTTTTAGCTCTTCAACCTCTTTAAATTTTTTCAACTCTTTCAATTTCATTCAACTTTTTTCGAGATTTTCAACCTCTTTTAACATTTTTTAATTTATTTCGACGTTTTGAACCGCAATCAACATTTTTCAACCTCTTTCAATTTTTTTAAACATTTTCCATGTTTTTCAAACCCTTTTAGCTTTTTTTACCTGTTTCAATATTTTTTTAACCTTTTCCATTTTTTTTTTCTTTTGATATTTTCAACATTATTTGGCTTCTTTAACTCTTTTCAACATTTTTCACACCTCTTTCGACATTTCTCAACATTTTAAGATTTTTTTTAATATTTAGCCTTTCTCACAGCTTTCAACTTTTTCGATTTTTTCAACCTCTTTCAATTTTTTAAATACTTTTCATATTTTTCGACTTATTTAACCTCAATAAACTTTTTTCAACATTTTGCATATTTTTTCGTCATAACAAAATAAAAAACCAATCTATGCTCGTTCTCCTGGTACTATCTGTAAAACTATTTATATACAATTTTTCGCTTAACGACTAGTTCTGACAGTATTTCAAGCACGCAGTTCGAATCATTTCCAAAAAAATATGTGGATTTCTCATTTAATTTAACTAAATTTCTGTTCGAATCTTTTTATTCGTACACAATATTTCCATCTATTTTTTCGAGCTTTCGGTAAGTTCTAAGGCCCGAATATTCAAAAATGTTGTGCACACCAAGAAATCCATACGATTTTGTTCAGTCAAATGCACATTTAAATATGAATTACATATAATCATGCCAGAGTGTGTCACTGAGTACTCTTGCCATAATGTATCTGTTGCCTGTAGCATTTTAAGGATATTATGTCAGCATGAATAATATTTTCTAAAGGAAGCAGAATAAGGACGAAAAAATAAAAGGAAACTAACATCACACTCACAATCATTCACGACGTGGGTCGTCGATATCGACATCAATTCAATTGAATTGAATTGATTTTTTGTGCTGTAGCTTTTCTCTTGCTCTAGCCATTGTTGCTATTGTTGGGTGACTGACGTCAATGCGTTGCCAATCGGTAGATGACTGACTCTGTTGACAAATTTTGCCTTTCAAAGAAATCATAAAAAAAAAAGTTTACAATTTTTCCACATTTTTAATATTCTGTACATATATATTTTCAAAAAATATACATAGAGTAAAGAAGAAACAATAAAAGTGTGAGCAAGATGGCAATGTGGAGAAAAAAATACCTATATAATAAGGCGCCTTATTTTCCATTTTATTATTAACAAATTGAAAGCATTGCCAGTTGCAAACATTTTTTAGTGCGATACATAAAAAATTGCGAAATGAAACTCAATTTAACATGAAAATAAAAAAATCCATTCAAATTATTGGTCATTGAAAAATTCGCAACACGTGCTGCCCTAATTTTAACCTTAAAATACCACAAAATTTTCCATTAAAAATTGAAAAATCAAAAGCAGAAAAATATCCATAAAAAAATTTCATTTCAAACAAAACCCAGTTGTGTGGTTGTCAGCAACATTTGCTGCCAATAATTTGGGTTCAGTTCCTATGCTGCTGGTACGCTGCTGTCGTGTTATTTTGTTATTAACTGTCAACAACAACATTAAAATTCAAGATAAAAATCAATATTCTCAACAGCAATAGCAACAACAATAGCAGACAGCCAAATTCTAGCCTAACCTAATTTTCAGAACGCAGCCTAATAAGCTAAAATGTGCCGCCAAACTCATGCCATCCTCCGTGCCATGACATTCAAATAAATGAAAATATTTATCCCAGAAATCATGTTCGAGAGCAGAGTGTGCAGATAAGACAAAAAAGAAAGCCTTTTGAAGTTGCTCATGTTTTTGATTTTCTTTTATTTTGATGACACTCCAACTAACTGATGGACATGCTGTCAAGCATTTCCAAAAATTTACTCAAAGAAACAACAGCAAGGGAGTGCTTTAACTTTTAACATATCTATCTATACGAGTATAAATTTTTTGTTTCTTGTGCTCGAAGAGAAATTCTAAAGAGATCGAAAATGTTCTGCATTAAATTTTAGGTCAAATTGCCAGTCAAAATCTTAAAATGTAGATGAATTCAATTTGCAGTCGATAATTCGCTCAGTGTGATATGCATAAGATTTTATTTTGACAAAGAAGAAAATTTTCTTTCTCATCGAACCAGAAAAAAATTTGAATCGAAATGAATGACACGTGCGCTGTTGATTAGTAAAAGTAGACGAAATAGTAGTAGATGTAGTCGTAGGTATAGTAGTAGATGTAGTATTAGATGTAGTAAAACATTTTGTGTGTGTGGTGATTGGAAAAATCAATTTAAGTTAATAATACAAATTTATGTATTCTCATCAGAAGTTTGCCAAATTTTCTAGAGCAGAGTGAGCCTGAGAATCTTTGTAGGACACCATTTTATAGGCAACAATGCGTCAAGATTAAGGCTTACTGACGTAGAAGATAGAGATCCTGGCGTCGAAAAGTCTGATTTTCTGTATCTTTGTAAGTGTCCGGTGCTGGAAAATCAGCAGCTTAAGGTATTCAAATATCACTTCGAATACTCTCTTGAAGATATCGCTGAAAAGTGTTCGAAATGGTTTGCATATGATAACAATGAAAGTATAAACCGGACATACAATTTTGCAGTTTGCGCCAGACAATGTTCACAAGAAGCTTATTTACTGTTCTGTACTGATCGCTGATCTGTGTTGGAAACAACAATATGTAGCAGTAACTGGGACTCCGTAAAACCCCGACAGATAATGATGTACAAAAATTTCTCCAAGAAAATGTTTTTTTTTTTTTTTTTCTCAAGAGATGTTGTTTTGTGTCTGAGACCAATCAAGTTGCTTCATTATAACGTATGATTTTTTTGCTATTTGTTTTTTCAGTGTAAATTTTTTGACATTTTGCGCGCGATTGGTAACATATGTTAACTACAAAAATGCTCAATGAGATTTGCCATTTTACTATAAATAGACTTACAAACGAACAAAGCTTGCAAATTATTTAATTTTATTATCAAAATTCATGCTCTGTGAGAAATGTGAATAATCAAATTATTATCAAAAAATTTTCTTCAGCGATGAAGCTCATTTTTGGCTCAATGGGTAGGTCAAAAAACAGAATTGTCTAATTTTTTCTGAAGAGTAGCCAGAGGCAGTTAAAGAGGTGCTAATGCACCCTAAAAAATGTTCTATTTATTGGGGTTTGTGGCCAGCGGCATCATTGGACCGTACTTTTTCAAAAATAATGAAAAAGGCAACGTTACAGTCAATGGGGCAAGATACCGTGCGATAATAACCAACTTTTTTTGACCAAAATGGACTTGGATGACATGTGGTTTTAACAAGACTGTGCCACATGCCACACGGCACGCGATTCCATGGACCTATTGAGAGGCGAGTTTGGTGAGCAATTGAGAGGCGAGTTTGGTGACGTTTTGGAACAGTACATTGGCTGCCAAGATCAAGCGATTTGACCCCACTAGACTATTTTTTGTGGGACAACGTAGAGTCTCTCGTATACAGGGACAAGCCCTGAAAGACAACATTACAGCTGCTATTGGTGATATACCGGCCGAAATGCTGGAAAAAGTATGCTAAAACTAGAGCTTACGAATGGACCACCTCAGGTGTAGCCGCGGGCAATATTTACTTAAAATAATCTTTAAAAAATAAATGGCAGGAATTGATGTATCGTTCCAAATAAATATTTTATTCACTATTGCAAAATTTCTGTCCTTTTTTTAATTTTCAAAAGCCAAGTGCTTAAAAAATCACTCATATCAACAGTAAGGTAAATGCAAGTTATCGACAATTTTATTTACTGCAACCCTGCAACAACAAATCACAATCGAGACAAAAATTAAGTATTTATTATGAATTTATTTAAGCACGCCTATCAATTTTTGTTTTATTCGAACAGCTGATTTTGGCAGCTGATTAAGTTAAAATGATAGGAGAAAGGGCTACATTTCTAAACACAAAAAAACGCTAAACACAATGTATGAAAAATGCGAGTGCGAGAAACAACAAAACGAGTCAACATGATTTTTACTCTATATGATGGAGCAAGATAAGCAATAGAGCTTTTTTTGAGCTTCCATTGTGCATCTTGCTTTAATATATAGACAACATATTTATAAAAATAACAAATTATTTTTATGAACTTCAACTGACTCGACTCGGGTTTCGGCATTGCAATGCATATAGCTCCAAAACGGCTGGGCAGATCATTATCAAACTTGACACGAAGTATAAGCATAATATGAGGACATTGTAAAAAGCGAATAAAAAAAATATTTTTAATTTTTTCAGAGTATTTTTTTTAATTTTTAAAATCCAATTATGAGGCTAAAAAGGCCAATAAGTGAAGTATAAAATCCAGTAGTTAATTCATTTTACCAGACTTTTTTTAAGCTGAATAATGGCATTTGAAGTAGTACATACCTAACGATTTCTCAAATTTTCAAAGACCCATATTTTGTAAACCAGTGTTGCCATTCTAAAACTATTTTGTTTCTGAGTTGAGGAGATATATAGGTACAACATATTCAAATATATCTGAAATCGGAAAAATAAACCTCATTTCCCCTGTCCGCTTCTTGTGAAATGCCCTATAGAGAACATTTAAAAATTTTCTTCAAACTACATATTTAGCCGTAAAAAAACGCTTTTATACGTACGCTTCCATTAAATTTTCGTCCAAGTACTACTGGACATCATGTCTGCAGGAGCCGCCGAGTGAATTTAACATCTAAACTGATGGCTTTAAGCCAGAAGTTGGGGTTGATGGTGGATATATTGTTCCAAACTGCAAATAGTTTGTGTTAACACTATAGACCTATTCGTTCAATATGAAGCTCTTGTTATTGCTAAGTTAATCTCATCGCTATAATTCAATCATAAATTGCATTTGATGGAATTGTTTCTCAAAAAAAAAAATAAATAAATAAATAATAAAGTAATTACATATTATGCATTGAAACAATACTGTAGAATAAAACTTTTCGATACAGTAGTATTAACACAATTAAAATAACAAGCTTTGATAAAAAAGACTATATTGTTGTGCAACAAAACTAAAACATATTTCTTGCATGATTTAAAAACTTATTTTTCAAAAGAAAGCTCTTGTGAAGTAACAGTAACTCTTGGAAAGAAAATTTGAAGGAGTAAAATTTGTTTTCATTTATATTCGTTATTGCATCCTTGAAAATAAGCAGTGTTTCTGATACCAATTAAGTGCTGATATTGCATATTAATATCAAAGAGCCTCTTCAAGCAATATAACAGCGCGTGCAATACCTAGTAATGCTTCATTGCATTAAATGCTGATTTAATTGCAACCTTCGTATGCAACATACTCGTACATAGGTATGTATGTATTAATGAAGCACTTACAACAAATAAGTAACAAATACATATAAACAGTTTTAATTGGAAACTATTAAAAATGCTACTAAAAGAAAACAGTACAGGTGCTATCTTTGGCCTCGCGAAAAATTGAATACCCTACATCGCGTTAACAGTAAAGGAGCTAAGGAAAAAATATTTTTCCACCGCACTAATTGCTGGCTGATCTGACTAAAAATACTCAGAGTTTGCCTAAATTTTGCCTATTATTTTTGAGAAATTTGATTTCACTGTATCAAATATCTCTCTTGTGTGAGCGATAGGGGTATTCTTGATCCTATTTTACCCCTTTCTAACCCGAAAAACTTTATTTGAAAGTGTCACCTGTGTGCCAACTTTCATTTAGTTAGCTTGCTTGGTTTTCTTGTAATCGTTATTTTTACAGGCAGACAGACGTAAATGACTAAATTAACTCAGTTGGTGACTCCGATCCAGAATATACAGGGTGCGCCATCTGTTCCTCCGGTATGAGAATGTTGAATAACTTTTGAAAGACACAATAGATTGCGAATAATGGTATTTTTTTATTTAGTTCAATCCCTTACAATATATGTGGACTACTTTCGTAAAACAACATCGACCAAATGACCATCTTTATTGGCCACCGCAAACTGCGCTCTTTTTCGTGCATTTTCCATCACTTTTTCGAGCATCTCGATTGGTATGGCAGATATTTCTGCACGAATATTGGTCTTGAGCTCGTTAATGGTATTCGGCTAGCTGGCGTAAACTTTACTCTTCAAATAACCCCACAAAAAGAAGACCAGGAACTCAGGAAGACTCGGCAACACTCTGCGCGTTATTTCGGTGTGAAGCGGTTCATGGCTGAAATTGTACTGGTTTGACGATTCCAAAACATGTTTAAGAAAGCAATTCGGTTAACAAATGGCAAAGCTATTCAATGTTAACATACCGGAGGAACAGATGGCGAACTTTTCTATATCAGTAACGCCCCTTTTTGCATAGGGTGTATAAATACGAAAATAAAAAGATATCTTTTTTTTATCTTTTGGAAACACCAAATATGTATAGTAATTGCAAAACAAGAACACACAATATTTAATTATATATTTATTTATATCTACAGACAATTTTCCAAAGAATTTTACCTCATGAATTTGCTTGGCTGACTTCGGAAAATAATTTCCTGTTTGTGCAGCAGTAGTATTCGCAGTAATAAAGTTGCTTTAACTTTAACGAACGACTGAAAGCAAGCAACAATTCTATTATTGTTATTATTTAATTTGTTAGCCACTTTTGAAATTGCGCTAATAAATAAATAAATAAAATGTCTGCCATTTGCGCAATTACAACAAGTACTTTTTAACGAAAATAATAGCACAATATTTTGAAATTTGTTAACCTTAACTTTTACTTTCAACGACACCACCCATTGAAATTCACTCGACAAAGTCAAAAACGCACAAAAATTCTCAGAAATTTGTTTTTCTGTATTTCATCTGTAAAATACTGAAGTTTAACGCCATTGCAAAAGTGTGGGTGGATGAAGGTAAAACTTTTGTCTTTCTAAGCACGCAATTTTTCCCGAAACATTTAATAATGCAGATATTTGCAAGGACATTTTCAAAGTGAGGGTTTTATTCAGAATTTTGTAAACTTTTTATTTCTCTTTGAAAAATTTTATATTACTTTATTTCGCTTTCAACCTATTCCTATGAATAGCTGAACTGTAATTTCAATCAAAAAAAAAACTTTTTTTTCGCTGCAAATTCCCACAGGTTTCGACGAAAATAAAAATATCATAAATCCATTGTAAATTCCCTTAGCTGTAAGCCATAAACCAATAGTTGCGCACTTAATCGTTTCACTTCCAGCAAGTGTACGTACACCTGTGCTGTGTTAAATTTTCAAGTAGTAAAATGTCATAAAAAAAGATAAATTTATATACCTTCGTAAAAACTGAGCCCTAACATATGCACCTATTAATCAATGATTTCTCACATGCACGTAATCCGCTCATCAAACGTCAAAGCTGTCAACAATAATAATAATAATAACAACAACAACAACAAAAACAGTAAAAAATAAAAAACAACGCATTAGGTATCAATTGCGAAACCGACAAGCCGCCAGCATCGGTAAAATCGGCTATACCTCCCTGAAGCGTAAATTAAACAACAACAAAAGTTAAAGCCTCTTTAACCATGTCTGACTATATGTTGCACAGTGGGAACGCTTTTTACGTTTCATTAGCAAAATTAAATTTTTGATTGAACTTTAAACAGGACTTACGAGATCTTTGTAGAAGCTATAGAGATCCTGACGTTGAAAAGTCTCTCTCTCATTATCTCTGTGATTGCACAGCGCTGGCGAGTCGGCGATTAGAGGTATTCGAATATCACTTGATGAAATCGCACAAAAGTTTCCGAAATTCATTTTGAAGTTTATAAAAATTTCGAAATGGTTTCCATATGTTCGTAATGAAGCTATAAACCGGTTGTATAATGGGCTCAAATTCCGCCTACTTTCTGATGACAACTGTCCTCTTCCGAATTGAGCTTTCCTCACCCAACCTTAGTATAAAATTACGCAATATTCAATTGATTTCAATTGATTTTCTTCAAAAAAAAAACATACATGAAATTCAATTGGAAAAAGGACCCAAATAAACCTATATAATATCTAAATAACTTACGCACTTTGCGTATGTGTACTTCCAGTCAAGTTTTGACATGTCTTCTTAACTTTGTTTGACGGTTTTCTCCGCTACTTACTAAAACATTGGCCCAAGTAAGTCTCCGGAAATGACTTTGAAGAATCTTTTCTAGCACCATTCAGAACTAAACGCAGACAATTTATTTAAGATATCTTTATATTTAGATAACTTGTAAATATTTTATGACAGCTTATGTCCTTAATCTATAGACCTTTGATTTGGAATCGAATATAAATATAAAAGTTTTATAAACCTTGCATCTATTAATTGTTCTTTGAAAACATTTTTCCATACATTATTTCTTTGCAGAGTCTTTTATAGCAAACGAAGTTGTACCCATTATATTTAACACTTTGCTCCAAGAAATGCTTACGCATTTCTTTTTTCAATCGAGAAATAAATCCTTAGATCGTTAAAATTTATAAAAAATTGACCTTGCAGGGCAGGATTCTGTATTCTTTAATATCAGAAATTTTAGTTTACATAATTAGTTCCGTTTCGGAAATCTTTCATTTACATTTCAGAAAGCTTTCTGCAATGTGTCAATATCCGCCATTTGTTTTCATTTGAAACGTTACAGAAAGTTTATCGTATAGTTTTAGCTAATCATAAATCAATCGAACTCAATATTTTGAAATGTTCGGCTATTGAACATGCTCTGAGATGAAGGATCAAAACCAGAAGAAGATTTTTGAAAAAATTTCCCATATTTTATGATTTTTTTTATTTGTTTTTTCAATTTATTAAAAATATCACCACTGTGGCGAGTGAGATGATCTTGGCCTTGGGCCACACAACTATTCGATGACTGAATTAAACGAAATAAAATTAAATAAACTCATTGTAGGAATAGATACGAGTTACATTTATCGTATATATGGACAAACATATGTATAAACACAAATATGCAGCATAGATATGTATGAAAAAGAAAAAAAAATATAGCCAACGTGCAAACAGCAAAGAAATGGGTCAATAATACGCAACGCTATAGCATTGGGATATAAAAGGATACGCACCAAATTGAATCAGGAGAAGGAAAAAAATAATGTATAGAATTTGTTTGCTGTTTGAGAAATAAAATGAAATAGAAAAGCATTTAATAACATTAACAAACATGCGAGCCGATAAGTAAAGGTTAAGGTTAAGTTAACCTTTTCCTTGCTCCATGCGAATTTCATTGAAATTGCCAAACGAGAGATAATGATATCAAAATGTACGCAAATTGGAGAAACGGCAAAAATGTTGCTGTCACAATGGGTTGTTGGAATTTTTCTGAAGTATGAGAAACTTAATAAGAAACTGAAAATTAATTCCAAAGTGGATTCTAAGAGACAAAGGAATATCTTAAATGAGCTCAAAACACTGCGACTGAGAATTTACATACAACTTTTGGCATAGAAAATCTATTGTGAATATTCTTTAAAATATTGCACGAAAAAATGTTTCTTAAATTGGACCAAATTTATATTACCAGCATACTTCAAAAAATCTATTTTCTAGCTCTTCCTGTCGGCTTGAGTTTTAAAGAAACTTTCAAAAATTTGAGACAAAACAGTGAGGTCAAAAATCAATTTTTAACTTCACGCATCGATTTTTTAAAGTATAATTTTGAATACCAAGAAACATGTCATTCACAATATATGTACATATGTAATATCTTTCCGCTCTTTCGAAATTTGAATATTTCTTCAAAGATTTTTTCAAAGTTGTTACGTTGTATAGCGCGAAAGATTTCTTTGGCACAATATACCTTTGAGAACGAATCAATGGTACCTCAATATCGAACGACGTTGGACAATTTTTTGAGGCCAGTTGTTAAAGCCATTTATCTGAAAAATTGCGAAAGCTGGTGAAATAGAAATGGGAAGAACCGTTTGGTGTATGGTGTGTGGCTTGAAGCGCTGCTATGTGTTTTACTGTCTAAAAAGCCCCATTCATAGTATATCATTTGATTCTACAACAACTTCAATCTTAAAAGATTCTTCCTCACCTCAAAACAACAAACTTTAAGTGTGTGGTATAAAGCCTTAAGACATCCACCCATAATTCATATGTTGAATGTTGCTGACACGCACACACACATACGCAGACTGTAGAAAGAGATACCAAAAACAATAAACTCATTTAACCAACCAAGTGAGATTGACTTGGGAAAACTCATTAAATGGTTTTTGTTTAGCTGCGCCTTGCTATCAGCCCGCAAATATCTACATACATACATTTCCATCATCTATTCGATTGTACCTACCCAAAGATTCCCGTGCTACGGTATATCCGAAAGAAGAAGGTACAACGACAGTTTGTCTGGCTCATAAGTTAGCAACAGCAACAATAAAAAAGACAAAACGTTGTAAGCTGAAATTATAACCAGTTGATGACGTCAATGATGAAAAAGCACCAAAAAAAAAAGAAGGACTAAAATCAAAAAGGATCTCACAACCTTCATTAGCATTTTGTCAATTTTAAAAACTTTGGAAATTCGTTTAATTCTTCTTCGTCTCCTTTTTTTATATTTCTTATTTTCACTTATACTGCCATTTTCGTCTAGTTGGCTTAAGCAGTGTCTTCTTTCTTTTTGAATTTCTCTTTTCGATAAGGTAAGATGTGGTATTTCGTATGTCAATCGAGAAAATATATGAGAACTTACACTCTGCTGTTTTGAATTTAAATGGTTATTAGATCCACAACATGGAACTCTTCTTAAAGGTTTATATTAACTGTATTTTCCAACCGATGGCAAGTTAAGGGTTAAGCTTTTAAATCATATAACACAGGTCAATAAATATAAAATTTAGGTATGCAACTATGGTGTGCTATGAATTTTGAGCTGTCTAAGCCAAATTTGAAGCTAGAACTATCCAATCACGTCCATACATTGAGATAATTAACCCATTATTGCCAAAATGGCGATTTTTGTCCATTATTATATATAAAATTGATACAATACTATATAGAAAAGTATTTTTATATATAAAATATATATTATATTATAAAATGCTAAAGAAGTATTTTTGATACATATTATTTTAGTATCTTGTGTAGTAAATTGTTTAACCAAAATAAATGTTTCTTATGCATTTGGCTATTGTGAATATAAATCTCGGCACAGCAGCACTCTATCAAGTCAGAGTTTTGAGATATTAAGATTAGGTTAGCACGGTAGTTGACAATTATCGCATAAAAGAGATAGTACATAAGTTTAAGCCCCATGCATTTTTTCCACTGGAAACTTTAGAAAAAAAGTATACCTTAAAATGTCTACTTTCAGATCTGAAATAACTTGAAATACTAGAAAAAAAAATATTCAGATTTGGTGGCTAAATATCTCAAAATTTATAATATGAGCCGCTGAGAGCAAAAGTGGTATTACTCAAAATTTTCAAAATGTGAGTTATACCCGTTTTTTAACTTGTTATGTAAGCAATTATTATAAGACAAAATGTCTTAACTTTAGCGTACCATATGGCCGCTACAGAGCATCGAAAAGTTTTGGCACGAAACAAATACCTCTAACTTCAAGCGGAACATTGATACAACTCTGCGCGAGCCATTGTGTTTGTTTTAATTCTCAGGTAAGAAACTAATTTCGAGATGAGATGCATAAAAAAACAACTCTGCTTCATTATAAAAAGATAGCCTCAATAAACGTGCAAATTTTTCATACGTTGATTTAAGAAAACAAGCAAGAGGAAGACCTTTCCCTTTCGATGAAGTTCAACTGGTGAGACTTTATGAAGACCAAAAACCGGTAACTAAGTAAAATGGCAGGATGGAACTTCCTTAATGGATACCACCTAACCAACATGCATTTATCATCAATCTTAAGTCCTTAGCTGACTCTCTGAACAATTGAATTTTCCGAGATCGAGGAGGATGAATAGCTTTTTAACCTGAATAATGTATTGATTCAAATAATTACTTCGATTTAGTTTTAGTTTATCATTTTCCATGTAAATGTTTTTTAACATAAGAAAATTTTGTTTTTAGTATTTTTTGGAAAAAAAAAAATTAAATTTTTATTAATTAAAAACGATTTATGATATGAATATTTCAATTTACTTAATATTTTCAAAGCAATAAAGGAATTTCGTAATGTATAGTTAAGTGATTAGGATGCACTGTGCTTGAAACGCCAACATTTTTAATGAAAAGTGGTATAACTCATTGACTTATAAGTACCATTTTATCGCTTATTTCTTTGAAACAAAAATTGAAAGAATGGTATTCTAACTTGAAGCTTAATTGGTACAACTTACTTCTTCCGAAAATTGTATTATTTTTTATAACATATAAGATTTAGAACATTTCCTTTTCAAAAATGTTAAAATTTTGACAAAAACAAATGCGCTGTTTTTTTGGGATCCCAAAACGTAAGACTCCAATATTCCCAATTCTCAATATTCTCACTTAAATATGGCTTATACCACTATTGCTTTCAGCGGCTCATATGATGTAGCGGTTCACGCTGGCATCGAAATCAGCCCGATATTCGTTAATTTCGATTTTGTATCGCGATTTGAAAAATTGCTTTCACACTGGCATTATCGGAATATTGCTGTTATTAGCTTTCTGTTTGAAGTTACTTAGCTCTTTTTGTTAGGCATTACTTGGTTTTTGTTGACATTAGTCATTAGTTGTATATATGTAGTCGGAAGTTGCACATTTATAGTAAAGTTGATGCAATTCACTCCATAAGCTGCAGCTGGCTTTCAATAACATAACTCGCTATGTGTATGGCTTAAGAAGCGTTCATCATCATGGAATACATTGACATAAAAAATCTAATGTTTTTGCATAAAAGATATATACTAGAACTCCTTACTATCTTTTTCAAAAAATTAGTTTTCTGCCAGTCTTCTAGAAGTTTAAGTCTAGTTCTACCAAAATTAAATTCGTCTAGGTTGTTTTTTGTTGGAACTATTCGCCTATGAAATTCTTTAACACGTATTATTAAATCTCTAACTGCAAAAGCTTTAAGCAATTAATTTTTCAAGATTTGACCTAAGTTTTACTATTTCTTTCTTATACTCTCTTTTCCTCTATGACTTGAACTTGAACTTTAATTTTTAGTATTTACTTTTTTTTCTGTTAAATATGTATTAAAATGAAATATGTATGTATTTGAAGCCAAATTTTTTTGATGTTTTCAATATTTTTCATCATTTTAACATTTTTTTACCTTACCAACATTTCCCTAAATTTTTCAACATTCAACGACTTTTTCGGCTTTTCCTCGTTTTCCATATTTTTCAACATTTAGTAAATCTTTTCAAGATTTTTTAATAGTATCTTTCAAGATTTTTCAATATGTTTATTTTTTTTTTTTGTATTTTGCCATTTTTTAATTTTCTTTTTTTATCTGCTTAAAAATTCATACTTAAGTCTTTAAAAGATTAAATTTGGTAATACTTTATAATTTTCATAACTTTTTGAAAATCACTAGCAAAGCTTAACAAAAATTTGAAAAAACACAGCTCTATATTGAAATATATATGACTCCGCGAAAATGCATAGATTGATTTTTTTTCAATGATCATTTTTCGGAAATCACTCTGAACTAGAAATAACTCAACTCAACCAATACCAGATGCACTGCCAAGTATTAAGTATCAAATTGTTCAAGTAACATTTCCTACGTGCTAAACACTTAGTACTAAGTAATTATATACAAGTTTCGTATTGGTGCTTTTGTGGAGCTAAAATACTTAAGTACTTAAAGTTTTGTACTTATGCAATATCCCAATTATTTTTCACAAAATATTATAGCACGGTAGCTTACTTATATTACATGATAGATAGTCTTCACAACTAAATTACATGGTACGAATATGACTTAAAATAAGGAAGATTTCTTACCACACCCATCTTGTACGCATATGGCAATGAATGTTCTTTTATGCTGGTAAAGTATCAGTTAAGTCTTCGGCATACCTTTACGTCCTCCAGAAACGAAAATGCTTCCTGCTACACTTTCTATGTGAAAAGTGAGTGAAAACACCACGTAAAAAGTATGAAAGCATGTGCTATGGCTCTTGCAGGGGTATTGCAAAGTTATTGAAATTTTAAAACGATGTCGTATTTATTTCTTTGGGTGAGGTGGTGAGTTTAAATTTTATAAATAAAAGTTTTTCGATTGAAAAATACAACTACATAGATAGTTTAAATGGAGTTGCGCTAAAGTGGAGTGGCTTGGAAAATTGAATTTTCACAAGCGGAAGTGTTTGCGAACGTTAAAATGTTGTTTTATGAACTGTTTTCCTGCTGAAGTGTTGAAAAAGTTAAGTGCTCACGGTTGATTAAATCGAGTATGGAATTAATTTTTTTACACAGAAGAATTTTAATGATGGAAAAATGCAATCTAAAAGAAAAACTTTGAACAGGATCGAATTTAGGATACTGCCAAAGAGTTTAGTGGGTGAAAAATTTTGAAATTCGGAATGGACACTAGGTAATCGAAAATCATATTGAATAACTAGGTATCATAAATTCTTTCTTTGTAGCTTTAAAAGATGCAAACGAGAAATAATTTTCTAACCATTCCTTTGATACTGTCAGTCCTTAGCCAGTCCCAAGACTTTGGCTTTCATTTGAAAGCTCCTTCTGTAAGGCAATCTGCTGTAAAAACTTGTAAAACATTTAATGAAAAATATGGAAAAATTTGATAATTTAGGCGTGGCATCTTAAAAATCTTAAAATCAATTTCCAGAAAGCGCTATACTAAGCGTTATCTTAGGTTTTGCAACTCCACGATATATTATTACCAGAGTTCGCCCAGTGGATGAAATTCAAGCGTGATAGTGACAAATAAAAAACATATTATTTTTTGGTGTTAAAAAATCATGGTATCT
This sequence comes from Tricholauxania praeusta, assembly GCA_949775025.1. Taxonomy (NCBI): domain Eukaryota; kingdom Metazoa; phylum Arthropoda; class Insecta; order Diptera; family Lauxaniidae; genus Tricholauxania; species Tricholauxania praeusta. The sequence continues at coordinate 55,645,321 of OX459028.1, read as the reverse complement.
ATCCCCTATCCCTATCTTTATCCCTTTCTTAGAATTCAATATATATAACTCCATAGCAAATTTCATCAAAATCAGTCGATTAGCTTAGCTAAGAAAACATACTTTCCTGTTATGATCTTAGCGCCAAAAACTTATAAACAAATAACTTTTCACAAGGTTCAATATATCTCCATTCCAAAAATCTGTGAAAACATATTTCCCTATGGGGGGCATGGCACTGTTCACTTTAAACAAATACCTTTCTTCAGGGTTCAATCCATAAGTTTGGCAGTGAAAACGGTTTTTCCTATAAGGGGCTTGGCACCGCCCAATCGAAACAAACAACTTCACTCAGGATTCAGTCTATCCCCAAACCAATCTATATAGACATCTCCATAACAAATTTCTTCAAAATAGAGGCTCAATCACGACTAAGTCTTTTCTAATTAGGGGCGGTACCACACCCCTTTAAAACTTATTGTTTTTAAAAACTTCTCGTATGGCTTAGTCTATTTACAAGCCAAAGATCATCAAAATTAGTACCGTTTTCTCGTTAGAGGCGTGGCACCGCCTACTATTAGAAAGATATTACATTTTGCACTGTCTCTCTCCAAACCTTTTCAATGAAAAAATTAAAGCGATTATGTTGTGTAATGACAGGAATCCTTTTACAACTGACTATTTATGTATAGTTTAGTGGTTTTCACTGTCACGAAAGAAAAATGAGCGTATTTTTGTAAGTGGGCGTGGCATTCCTTACATAAGCAAATGCATTATTACTCTATACTTAAAGTGTTAATTAAGTTAATGCAAGCAAATTTCTTACAAAATACCTTGAATTTTTCTGACAAGCATAACAAAAAAAATTAGTGAGTTTTTAAAAGAAGGCGTGGCACACCCCCTTACAAATAAGATCTTTAAAACGGTACGCTGACATAAATTTTAAGTTAGCACAAGCAAAAAAGTTAGTATCAGATCGGACTAGTACCTACATGAAAACAAATGCGTAGATTTTGACAGGAGGGCTAGGAACCTTTTGTAAGTTAATTTGATCCGAATTCGGAACCTCCTAAAATTGCTTAGTAACAAGATTTTTTTGATATTTTTGGATATTTCGATCTCTTACACCCGATAAGAATTACTTATGGAATTGACATATAATAAATATTGTAATGAAAAAAAGAAAGATTCCGGAAAGGCATGTACTCTCGGGATACATTTTTATAGCACGATTTGAAAGAAATGGTCGAAACACATGACAACCCCTTCGAAGGGGGTATTGGTTTCTTCTTGCGCAGCTTAAGAATAATCAGGAAAGCAATACTTCTTAAAATATTTCCAGGTTTTTGGGTGTTTTAATGATATTGACATAGTCGAATTTAAATTAAAGGACTATCTAAAAGCGTGTCTTCAGTCGCACCCAAATTTATTTAACGTGATATTTTCAGGACACTTAACACATTTTGATATAAACTAACAACCGATGTTAATAGTAAATTTCCAGAAAATACGCTGCCTTTGCTGAGAACTTAAAGAAAAATTGCACGTTCAATGTTTCATGTCGTGCAAATTATGCGCTAAAGTGAATCCTTAAATGAACTACAAAATGTACCCATCAATGCCAGAGGCACACGTTTCAATAGTAGCGACAACAACAATGTCAATAAAAATAACAGCAACAACAACAACAACAACAACAAAACAATGTTAATTTGTTAAAAGGATAATAACATGAAAAATAATAGGATCACGTATGTTTATTTCACATCAAACATTTACAACAATAACAACAAAAAAGCAACATACATCAGAGCAGCAATTTCACAGCGCAGTGATGCATATGGCCGCCTACAGCAATAAAATATCATTGAGACTATAGGAGACAAAGGATAAAAGGGTTAGGCGCAGTAAAATTGACAGAAAATCCTTTATGTATTCGAATGACTGTTGTTTTTTGATTCTTTCAGTTTTAGTTGTTCTTCGTTGTTGCTGATGGCGGCATTGATACAAAGATTCTGCCTGTTGTATTACGAACATTTTGAAGTATCAAATGCATGCAATTCGCACAGAGATTTTCACATTTTTTTGGCAAAGACTTTACATTGATTTCCATTGTGAAAGAGTTGCTCGCAGATTTTGCTGATCGCTGTCAATTTCGATTTGTTTTGATCCAAACCGCAAATATTGTACTTCATTTGTTGTCTTTGTGTTTGATTCTTGTGATGTTGTTTGGACATTGGGTTAGATAAATCAAAGAATTAGCCGACATATTTGATAAAGAGTGTTTCTATAGTAAAACTGAAACTTTAAAATATAAAGTTGTACGAAAGTGTATGATTACTTCAAAAATACGTATTTGGTAAACAGTTTTAAAAAATACGGATGCGCCATCTCAAATCTAGTTAATGGAAACTTCAGACACAAAAAGATCATTCTTGAGCACACAGGACATGGCATGTCGTGCCATCTTGTTGGAACCAAAAGTCTTCCAGGCCTTTTCACAAAGTATGCCATCGTTCACTGATACCGATCGCTATTGACTGTCACACCAGCTGTTCAGAAGAATGACTCTTACAGTCACTTTCTTATCGTGCAAAGTTGTTTCGTGAATTATGTGAGAAATATCGATTCTCCAAAACAATTTTGCTTTTTGGTAACGCCGGAGAATGAAAAATTAGTTATGTCGGTCATCTGAGTTCGCTCTCAAAGATCTGTCTTTGCTTTAATCATTCGAATGACGATATTCGCGTAAGCCAAGCGGCTTGTCTGTTTCCAATACTCTATGAGTCAACTGCACTATTTATGGTACCATATGAACATTTTTCTTTCAATATCTAAATTTACCAGATTAAGATGGCACACCGGATTAAGCTATTTATTACAGTGCAAAAAGCGACGACATCCAATGAATGAAAGTGACGACTGAGGGAAATATCTATATTTTTGGTTACTACAAACTTTGAAATTGAATGGAATTCGTCGGAATTACATTAGAGGGCGTGGTACCTCCCATATTAAGCGTTATTTTAAGTGAACTATAGCAGCAATTGGTATGAAATATAATTGCTATAAGGTATATCTGAATCAAAATCGGGCGTAATAGCAACAGTGGGCGTGGCAACTCCCACACAAGTAAAATACCTTAAATATATATCTAGCGAAATATGTGAGCAATCATACTAAAATTTAGTGTGGGAATGTTGCTTAGTCAAGGTTTACACGAGGAAATTCGATGAAACAAATTCTTGTCCATTCCCTTTTGTGAATTTGTTTTGCGTTTACACACGAAAACTAGAATTTCTTTCTGCTTTCGAATATCAAAGCAGTTACTGTGTCGATCCACCACAACAAACGTAGAGTCAAAGCATAATATAAGCTAACGAACAGAACGAAAGAGAATTCGCGGGTACGGAAAATTCAGTACACCACTCTTTCGTTTTTCCCTTCTTGCCTACAAACAAGGAAACTTTCCAGCAAGAGTTTCCTCGTGTAAACGTTGACTTACAAATAACTATGTCTGAATCAAAATTGGGCTGGATTGTACCAGGTGGGTGTGTCACCGTCTTTAGTTTTATGATTAATTGTGGCATATCTCGCAAACTAAACAACCTATTGTGATAAAATTTGTTAAGCTGTTGCCGATTTTTTCGAGTTTTTCAACCACTTTCAACTTTTTTCAACATTTTTCATATATCATCGACCTAATCAACCTATTTCAATTGTTTTCGTCTTATTCAACCATATTCAACTTCTTTCGAGTTTTTTCAACTTTTTTCATCCTCTTTTGAGTTATCAACTTCTTTGAATTTATTTCAACATTTTCCATATTGCGTTGACCTTCACCTGTTTCAACGCCTTTCAACTTTTTTCAACACTTATATACATTATATACTTTTTCAACTTTTTTCATTATTTTCCATATTGTTTTTACTTTTTCAGCCATTTTCAGACTTTTCAACAGTTTTCAAATTTTTTCCATACTTTTTCGACTTATCCAATATCATTCAACTTTTTTAACAAATTTTTCTACCTAAAAACAAAAAATCAAACTGTGGTCGGTCTACTGTTTTCTCATTTGTTAATAATTACCATCTGTTAGGGCCTTAAAAATGAATGAGTAATTATTTCTTTATTATTTCGATCCGTAGCTTTTTCGTTTAATAATGAATCATTGTGAATTTAAACATTTGTTATTGCTAAGAACACCTCTGTATACTTAGTATGTAATTATAGCGAAAAAGTGTACTCTTATAAATTAGTTTTCTTAGTTGACCTTGTCATGAATTACGCAATTAAGCAACTGAGCCAAAAGTAACTTAACAAAAATACTTTATTTTATTTCATATCCATTCACATCCTTGAAATTGTCGTCCCCGAATAATAATTGTTATTCTATTTCTCCTTTGTGAAAACAAATTAAGATAAATGGCCTACAAACAAATTGACATACTGTCGCGACAGAGGATTCACTAGCACGCACATAGATAGGCAAAAAGAATATAGCAAATTTAGGTCAACTAAATGGTCAATCAAATTGACAACAAAATACCCTACACTTGTGTTTTTATCATTATTATCAGTGTTAAATTTTTGTTTAATTAAAAAAATCAACGTTTTGTATAAAATCATTTTTGAAAAAAACATTAGAGTTCATAAAAAAAAAAACATATGTGCTTAAATTTTGCGAGAATGCTTAAAATTCGAAAATCATACATTTTGAAGAGTACTCCTTTAAAACTCAAACGATTTGAGGAGTTGCTATGAAATACAATAATAAATTTTATTTTATTTACGTATAAGCTTTATTTTCAAAGATCAAAAATTTTCGAAAATATAATTTTTTTATAGCTACCTACTATAGAAAGAGTTTCTTAACCCTTGTGTCTACACTAGAGTACAAGTGTATTCTTCTCAAGCTTTGAATCGGATTTTTCAATATTACTCATGCTCAGGCTTGCCAAGTGGCAGTTTTTGACGTGGCCAGGCCCAGGTTATCTTGTTTTTCTTTTCCTTACAGCTACACTTATTATTATTATTTATTGTTATTATTTATTATTATTATTATTTGTTATTATTATTTATTATTATTACTTTTTATTATCAATTAATCAATATATGATAACAATTATTATATAATTAACAAAATGTACAAAATTTTTATAGTATAATATAATTCATAAATACTGCTATACAAAATGAAAAAGTAACAAGTCACATAAAAATACTAATGTACAAATTTACCAAAGCGTAGTCGTTAGAGGACCGGAAAACCAATAATCAAAAATCAATAATTTTTTGTCATTAACAAGATCTTACTACCCCCTCCCCTAATCTTCAAATGCCTCTCATTTAATACTCCCGAAACTCGGTGAAAACTCTACCATCGGGGTTGTCGGGGTTGCTGATGACAAATCTGTGGTCAGATTTGATAAGTTCACACACCCCTACTCCTCTTACACCCCTTTGCCAACTCTCCAAACAGGATTTTGGTAATCCCGGAACTCGGTAAAAAAGTGACTTTAGAGGTTTTCAAGGTTTCTGATCACAAATCTGAGATTAATTTTGAAAGATATAGTATCAATATCAATAAAAATAAATAATGTCGTTACCTCTGAGGGGGAGTTGAAAAATTAATTAAACCTCGGGAGTGCAAAAAAATAAAAAAGTCTTTGTAGCGGAGGAGCTAGAATGGGGGGTAGGGATATGGAAATTGATCAAATCTGACCCCGGATTCATAGTCAGCAACCCCCGATATATCGGCTATTAATAATAAAAATAATTAAATTTATTAAAAGTCTTTGCTGACGTTGCTGTTTTTCTACAAAAAAATTATTAAAATATTTTAATATACAATTGCGTATTGTATCAAAATTGTATACATGCGAAACTGGCAAACATTAATTAATTAAGAAAAAAAATGTAATAAAGAGAATATGTTTTCATATAGATAGAAAAAAAGGCGATTTAAGCGACATCGCTGGATTTTAAATTTTCAATATTTATACTCACTTATGTATGCAAATAAAATATAAACTCATCATCACACATACAAAAATATATAAGTATGCAATGGTAAAAAAAAATGCTTTTAATCTTTTGTCTTTGTCAACACAACACACTTTGTGCACAAAAACTCATCACCAGTTTTTGTATCATCCTTACTTTATATTAGTAAATTGTGTAGAAAGTCAAAACCCAGTGAGAAACTATGGCATACGAACGGCTAAGAAAATCTTGAAAAATTTTTATTTTTCTTGTCAGCCCTTTAGTGAAAAATTTAATAATCAAACGGTTATACATTACACTAGTCAACAGTGGTTTTGTTGCCCTGGATGTCTCTGCGGATTTCTATAGTTTCAGGCTCACAGCTTACGAATATATTCATGAAAGTGCTGGGTTGGCTCTAGTTTTTATGATATTGAGGTATTTATCTCTCATATATAAAAATCTCGTGTCACAGTGTTTGTTACCGAACTCCTCCAAAACGGTTTGACTGATTTTTACGAAATTTGGTGTGTATATTTGGTAGGTCTGAGAATAGCTCATAGGCTATAAAAATTGTATTTAGGGAAAATATTTAGGGTGGCCCTCATATAAAAATATTTTTAAGATAGCATTTTCACAAAGACCACTTCATCGATTCACATGGAATTTACACCCCGTGTCTTTTATATTTAGAGACATAGTTGAATCTATAAAACTTTTATTTAGTGTGCATATTTAGGGTGTCCCTCATACAAAAATATTTTTAAAATAGCATTTTTACGAAGACAGGTTAATCGATTCAAATGGATAAAGTCATTCATCACTCAACTTTTAAGTCGGCAACCAACTTTTGGCTTCAAGCTTTTACTAATTTAATTGATTTTACCTTAAGTCCATTTCCCAGTGGGCCTATTTGTAATTAAGTATAAGGAAATCAAGCCTGTGTGTGTGAGAAAGTGGTGCATGTGTTTAGGTCACATACGCTCAGTTAATTTTATTGTGATTAAGGCCAACCGCATACAAACAAGTAGTTAAGAGCACAAGAATTTTATTACAACAACGCAACTCATTCGTGACGCAAAAGGGGATGAGTTTGCAAAAAGTTTGACCAACAAAAACAAAATGTTTTTTTTTTTTGCAATGTTATACTCATTTTATTTCCATCTTAATTGTATTTTATTACGGTACAAATGTGGGGCGTATGCATCACGTACATACATGTGTGGTGAATGTGTGTTAGAAAATAAATTTCGTCCTTTGTATGCATATGTGTGTGACCTTTTTTTTCTGCTCTATACAATCAAGCAAATTCATAAATAAATTATTTGTGAGCTGCAAAATGGCAAATGAAAAGAATGGAGCAGTTTTATTTTTTTTTAGTTTCCGTTAAAAAGTTAAAGAGAAAATACGGTTTTAGCTTTAATTGTTCTAAGATTAAATATTTCTGCAAAAACAATTATTAAATTTTTTTTAGCTGCAATTCTATTTTCAAACACTTTCATTTGTATGTCAACATTTTTAATTTCTTTTTTTGTTATTTCCTTTATTGTTTGCAGTTCAAATATCCATTTATGAGCTGCATTATCCTCGTGCCATAATGTTATTGTCCTCAAGACAACCAAGTAAACGAAATAACAAAAACTGTAGGAAATAAAAACAAGCCGGAAGCGTGCCGAAGGACTAAAAAGTACCAAGAGCATTACATGCAAAAATGCATTCAGAGTTGCACTTAGTTTTATTGTTTCTTCTCCGCATGTTTTGTTCTTTTTTTGTTTTTGGCCTTAATCTTTTTTCAAGTTGCTTAGCAGTCGAATTGAGGAAATTCGTGCAACAGGCGCATCTGTAACACCAGAGACCTGCTGTTTTACATTTTAATTTCCGGTACAATTGCGCTTTTTCTGCCAATGTTTTCTCTCTCTCTCTCTCGCACTTGCAAGTTTTAAAATAAATTTTGTTTGCAACTAATCTTTATCTCTTTCTCTTTGTTTTCATTTGTTGTGCCGCAATAACAATTTAAAAGGGATTACAAACTTTTTACGGCAAACACAATTAAATCCGAAGTTTTTGAATACCAGCAGCATAATGCTGTGAGTTAATTCTTTAATTGTTTGTGTTATTGTGATTTAAAGGGATAACTATTTTATGCAAAATTTAACAATTTATCCTACAGAATAATTAATTGTTAGATACTATGCTGTACTATTTAGTGTTTGATGTCTGAAATATATGCTATAAGTTTACTATATTTTTTGTTTAGATTTTACAAAATCAGTTTTACAAAAAATTCCACTTACAATGCTTCTAAGTATATCTAAAATAGTTAGGTATAAGTGTGCATTAAAAGTTTACTAAGCCAAGAATGTTACATTCGGAACCTTCTGAATAACATGAAGTTTTACTTTTACCAACTCTTTCTTCTACACTGAGAAATCAATATGATTGAATGAAACAAATCTATATATGAATTTTAGGTACACTTAGGTACATACATATACAGCAATTAAATATTTATTTGAGTCAAACATATAATATATCAAACAATATTTGCCACTATTTGCTCCATTTGTTATATTCACTCCAAACGTTTTCTCAGTGCACAACAAAATCGCTGCACAGCATTTTGTATATTCAAATCAAGATTTTGTAGTACATATGTAATAAATTATATATATGATATAAGTTGATATATCACACATTCTGCTGAATTAAATAGTTTTATTGAATAATTAATATATTTGGTAATAATTATCTAATTATATTAAAACAATTAAGCTAGATCAATCATATATTTTCTGATAGTTAATAAATCATATTTGGATTGAAACAGATATTTCTTTGTTGCAAACATTCACTTCTAAAAATCACCAAATGATTTGATGGAAGAAATATTGTGTTTTTGCAAACGTATACATTTACTAATATCGATTTGTGTTAAAAACCGATGACCAACAACGATATTTTGGAAAATCGATTAATAAATAAATTGTTATTTTAATAACGTCACACTTTCATCAATACCTAAACTGCAAGCAAAAAATACATAAGTAGCGTTTTTCTTAAATATATTGTGTGTCATATTTCCATATAAATGAGAAGTGAAATCAAATAAAAATAGAAATATCAAATATATATTTTTTCGATCCAACCAAATCTCTTCAATCGACTCAAACAACTATTAAGTTTGGCCCAATAAACAACAATTTAACTTACAGTTAAAAGTTACCAAAATTTGTTGAAAGTTAATAAATATTTTAAAAATATATCAATCAAATACATTTATTTGATGGAAGCATACTTTTTTTTCAGTCTGGTGTAAGCAACAGACGAAGAAATTATGGCACCCGCGACAATACTCTGTCACTTGCTATCCTCATAAGCGTAGCTGGAAAGTTTTTTTGTGGAAATTTATTCCCGTTATCTTAAAGAGCTGAAAATTTTTTTTGTAGGAACGTACTCCCGTTGTCTTGAAGAGTTGATGTTTTATAGTCAAAGCCAGTTGTAAATATAGCATAGGTATGTAGGTACATTCTATCATTATTTATTTTGAGACCCACGAAGAAAATTCGTCGTTAAAATGGCTCGAAGTCTGAATAGGCTGTGGTATGTTTCTGTTTGTACTCTTATTTTCTACTGTAAACATCCGATACTTTTTTCACACATCAGCGAGTTTTTCTCAAATAAGTCAATGAATACATCAAGCGCCATATTCTTGCCTGACTCATCCCGAAGTTGATTGTAGGTGATGTCTAAATATTTCTATAAGCGGTGTTGCGAGCTGACAACGCATTCAATTGTACTTATTTAGAAATTGTAATCTAACATTTCATGTTTTCTTTGACAACATAAGTTACTCACACAATTGATATATCGAAAAAAATATGCCCAAGTGAAAAAAGATTTCATGCAGTACGTACTATGTGCTGGTTTACTATAGGAAATTCTGGGAAAGAAGTTCTCATTCATTCTCTAATGTGAATTTTTTTTAATACTTTATTACGACAAATTTTGTACTCGACCCTTTAGTTTTTCCCCTCTTGCTAATAAACAAGAAGAATTTTCGAAAATATTTCCGTGTGTAAGCTCTAGCTCCACCAAATTACAACAGTACACACAAGAAAAAACGTAGATAAATTTAACCGAAAACGACAGTTAAAATCGCTCCAACCCTCCAAAATAGTAAATTATACCGATATAGTATATTTATAAAAAAAAAAAAAATTTCGAAAAAGTTGTTTGTTAACTATTTTGTAGGTAAGTCTATTGAAAAGGTAGGTAAAATTAACAGATAAGGAAGGTAAATTTACCGAAAACAATGGCTGAATGGAAGAATCTTCTTTCTTTTTTTTATAAGTAGAAAGATTTTTAATAACTAATAATCTATCAATGACGGCTTTATTGATTCTTGACAATATGCTACAACTCACCCCATTGCGGAAGAGCTAGTCAAGAAAACAAATGAAGGAAAAATTTGTACCATTTATGAACATGCCAACGAACGTCACACTTCTGATCCAGCCAATGGACCAAAATGCCATACGCTTTGTCAAATTGTAGTGCAGGAGTAGTCTCGTCTCAAAAATTGTGTCCTCGGAAGTAGAAAACATTGTAGATTTCTTAAAAAACCTCAACCATTATGATAAGTTTTACCTGGACTAATTTACTAACAAGTTTTTTTATTATTTTTTACGGTTAGGTTACAAGTTTTGTAGTCAATTTGTGAGAAAAAATTCAAGTATTTATTTTGGTAAATCTAACCAACAATCGTGGTATAAATACCTATCATCTTTGTAACAATAACAACTTTTTCGGTTAAGTAAACTATTTTTTGTTGAACTTCCAGGTTTTATTTTAATTAATTTTTTTTGGACATTCTATGTACCTAACGAAATCGGTTAATATATTTGAAATTTTCATACATTTAGAAAAATAGCAAGCTTACCATTTTTTTTTTTTTTGGTTCTATTTAACCACCTTTTTTTTTGAGTGTAGGTAGATTTACACGAAGGCATAAATTTTATATCGTGTTCTTCACAATTTTAACACTGAAACTAACAATTTTCAACGGGATGAACATACATTTCAATTAAAACTCAACAAATCACACTTTCAATTGTTACGAGTATTTCGTAACAATAACTGTCAGACAACTTTGTATGGAAAAAACTAAAAACTAACAAGATTCCTTAACACAAAACTAAAAAATCAATCAGCAAAACAAAACTGTCATTGTCTCGTCATACTAAAAACAAAGAAAACAAACACAAAAATAATGCAAAAACAACAAATGACACATACCATACTCGTATATGCTAAAATAAGGCATAAAATAAAACACGGAAGGAACACAAAAACTCAAATGACAAATAGAAAATAGTAAATGAAATATCTACATAAAATGAAAAACAACAGTTTAACTTCCGCCAAAAGTCATGCCAACTGTCATAATTCCATGACAAAGAAAGACAAAAACGACACTGGAGAAAAACAAAAGCCACAATACAAAACAACAAGAAAATTAAAAAAACAAAAAAAAATAACAACAAAAAATTTGCAAACAAAATTGAAATGTCGTGTAAAAAAATTCAAAACACACACCTTTTTTGTAAATGTTCTACACAACTGAATGTGTAGTTGTAGGGTTGCCAAAAGTTCTCAAAATTAATCATATATTCATGGAAAACTTATGTTAGCCCGGCTTATTTGATTTTAATTGCGTTTTAGTTGAATGTCTCATACAAACGAATGTATCGCATGGTGACGAATGATTTTGAAACACCTCGAGATATATAAAATTGTAAAGAAAGGGTATGTTGTATGATATTGAACTGCATTAAATTGTATCGAATGATGTTGTAAGGTTTCGGCAGGAAACGGAATGATCGAAAATATGAGATGGTATAGGGACATTATCGAAAGGCTTCGGCTAATATCACAAAGTTTAGAAGCTTTTAAGATCAATGATCATATTGTTTCGTTGTTTCAATGCACTTATACGAGTACCGAAGAAGTTTCACTGCAAATTTGCAAACTTTTACATTATTTATTTCAAGAGTTGATATAACTTTTGTATTTGAATCGGAAAATGGAGACGAAAACAACGGGAAAAGTACATATTAACAACAATAACTCAAGAGCTGAAGACTAGGGTTTTCGGACGTAGGAGATCTTTGTAGAAGCTGTAAAGATCCTGACGTCGAAGAGTCTATCTTTCATTACCTTTGCGAAAGCCTAGCGCTGACAAATCGGCTTTTCAATATATTCGAATGCCATTTCTTTGACTCTTTTGAAGACATCTCTCAAAAGTGTTCAAAATCATTTTAAAGAATATCAAAATTTCGAAAGGGTTTGCCAATGTTGACACGGAAGATATTACATGCCAAAACCTAACCTAAGAATTATAACACAGCATTCTAACATTTCTAGAAATATTGTTTCGATTGAAAACTTTTTTATAATGGATTGAAAGTAATAGCAAAGTCAGCAAAATCCTTCTCTAGTCTTTACGAAGTTTGTAATTCATTTACATAAAAAGTTCTTGAATTTCAGTGAATTCTTCGTCAATTCTTTATCTCTAGCACCTGCATAGAAAAATTGTTTCTAAGTTATAATAAAGAAACTATCTAGAAAAACTACATAAAAAAAAAACTTTTGGTTTGTATTACGGAACAAATTTTGCGACTTTGATAGTTTTTCGATCTTAGCTCACAAAGTATGTATATAATTTTTTCTGTAACGGCCTTACGACCGGAGTAAAATTGAACAACTTTTTTAAACACCTAAGTCCGAAAAAGAAACTTTTCTAGTCCGGCATAAAAATTTTCATTTGACTCAGTTTTTGGGCCGCTTATTTGCAAATTGTTTCTTATTCTTTCAAATTATACTCTTTATTTTAAATACTACTTACTAGCAAAACCCGGCTACGCCTCAACAAATAAAACATAATGTGTTAGATATAATATAGATAATGATATAGATATTCACGGATCTAAAATTCATCTACGAGGAGAGGAAGGCCTTTAGTTAGAAAAAGTGAAGAAGCTGCATGATAAGAATATTATATTTAGTATACTTCATGATATTCATTATATTTACTGTGCATGAGATTCTTTCGAAATCCAATAACTACAGTTTCTAAACTTTTGTCAGCTTTTTCATACTCTTTAAACTTTTATTTACGATTCGTTCAATTTCGATTTATTCAATGCTTCTCAAGACCTTTCGAAGGCTTATCGACTTCTCGATGTAGGCATTGATGCTTTTAATTTTTTAACTCTACTCTCGATACTATTGAGCTTTTATGAGATATTTCGATGTTGTTTAATACTTTCCAGCTTCTGTCGACTTTTTCGATATCATTTGTCGTTTTTTCACCACTTTTTTGACAGTTTTCAGTACTATTTAATTATTTTATCAACTACGTTTGGTGGTAGTCGTTAATTTTCAAACGCTTTTTTATTTTGATTTACAGTTTTGTTTTAACTTTAGCTTAAATTTCATTACTGATATATGTATGTTAGACCGAGTCGAAAAAATAGATTTATCCAGACACCGACTCAAAAGTTAGAAGGACCCTTAAAAACGATATCTGCGTCATTTTTTTTTTTTTCGTTTCGAGAAAAACCAATGGAGCACTTTTGATTCTCCTGAAGGTTCTTTTTGGCTAAGAAAAAGTGTTTTTTGCTCGTAACTTTAATTTCTTCACAGAATGAAAACCCAAATTTACTCGAAAAGAAAAGATTCTGTTCTTGAAATAAATTTGACGTTAAAAAACTTTAATTTTTTTTTTCTATTATAGATAATATTCAGTCCTAAAATACGATTTCTTCACATTTTTTATATTGAAAAATCGAATTTTTGGACTAAATATTATTAATAACAGAAAAAAAAATTAAAGTTTTTAATGTCAAATTTTTTGCAAGGGTGCAATCTTTAAATTTCAAGCAAATTCAAGTATCCATTCTTGAAGAAATAAAATTTACGAGCAAAAAAATACGTTTTTTTAACCAAAAAGGAACAAAAAATAAATGACGCAGATTTCGTTTTTACTGATCCTTCTAACTTTTGAGTCGGTGTCTGGCAAATCGACCCGGTCTAATGTATGTATTTTTAAAAGGTTTCACTATTTTTAAATAATAAGCTGGCAACCCTAAGCTTTTGTCTTATGACAGCGGTGGTGGTGTCAACTTGGCCTTGTGCAAGCATTAAGTGCATAGGAACGTGTGTGCATATTTTTATTTTGTAAGTAGGTACACATGTGTACGTGCGCTTGTGTGTGTGTGTGAATTTTAATCCTATTACATTTTTAATACAACAATCTGATTTTATGTCTCTTTTTTTTTGTCCACAAAGTCAACGAAAGCAACAATTCTCGCTTTGAATATATATAATATTTTTTTTTATCAACAACTTTGTGTTTTTTTGGTTTTTTTTTTATTTGTTGACAGTTTACAGTGATGTTTTTGTTAACAACAACTGCGTCCGATTTGCATACCAAGCAGGGCACCGTATACGCCCGCAAATAAGTTTGCGTGCATAAATCGTTGTAAGGCGGCGTTTGTTTGTCATATGTGACATCGAACAGCTGTTGTTTATGCGGCGTTTGATTTGAATCAAGTTTATGACATGAAAATTTATTAAGTGTGCAATTTCTAATAAAATTTCAATAAATAATATTTGAAAAGAATTTATTTTGAAAAATAAGCATAACAATGTCGTCCATGATTTAGTAAAATTTAAAAATTGCCAATAACGAGAAAAACATTTGCAACAAATTGATGGAGAAATGCGCCAAATTAAAAGGAAAAAATTGAACAAAAAACCTTTCAAAGAAAATTGTAAAAACTTTGAAATTTAAATCATAATTTCTTATCATGAGTTACTACGAAAAATAAAATAGTTTTCATTGTACCAAAAAGTCCCTTTTCCTTGTCACTTTGCAAATTAAACGCTATTTACATATAGTCACATACAAGTTGCGCACAACTGACGTAATCATTGCAAATTGAGCGTGTTTCCGTTTCCGTAACAACAGTATTTCAAATGAAGCAACACTTGAAAGATTTCGCACTCCCTGTATACTGCACCAGCTTTCTGCTAATTTATTTTCTCTACGTCGCTGTTCACTTCTTGAGTTTTTGGTGTTGTTGTTGTTGCCATTTGATACATTTTTAAAATCAAACCATTTCTACCCTTTAACTTTGTGCAACCCGTTTAAAATTCTGAGTGGATATCCACCCGAGAGTGACGTACCAAAATCCAAAATTGAAATCGCTAAATTGCTAATAACGCTGCAAGCTTGCAATTTCTAGAGTAAAGTGCTATCGTGCATTTGAGTTTGGCGTTTTTCATTTTCTTTTTCTTAGAGTTTTAGTGTTGCATACTTTCGAGCGCAACGCCTGCAGCACATTCCGTATGGCAATATCACAAAAGTGTTGCCACATTTTGTGTATTGTCTGTGTGGGTGCCAATGGCAAGGTGTCGGTCGGTCGGTGGTGTGGTGGGAGTGTAAGTTGAAATTTGCGCACTTGAATGTGCAATACGCATTTACGATGGTGTGTGTGTGCGCTGTGCACACTCATTTGTTTGTGTCATTGTAGCGTGGTAATTGTAAATCTGCCACCTGCTGTTGCTGCAACACTTTTGTTGTTTTTTTTTTTCTTTTTCATTTCCATTTTTATGATTAAGTAACTTGTTACTATTTTTAGCATTTCTATTGAAATACTTTGTATGGCAAATTGCTTCTTGCAACATTTTGGAAAAAATATTCATTTCTTTCTTGAATGAATTTGACTTTGATTTATTCATTGTGGCGCTGAACCAGCTTATTATGAAAGGTCTTGCCATACAGAATTTCTTGTTTTTTTGTTGTACTTTGTTCACCACCCAAGAATGAGTCAGATATGATATAAAAAATGTTATCAATCGATATCATTTCATGTACATAGGTATGTGCAGCTCAAAAACGTCAAGGCTATGTATGACCTAAGGATTGTCAAGATCATGAAGTATGGACCTGAAACCGTAGAGTTCAAAATATGGCAATTTCGTTGCTATTTTGTATCGGAGTCGAAGCTTATATAATTTATTTGAATGACTAAATTATACCAAAAAAAAAATTATAGTTATTAAAATTTAATTTAGAATCTCATTTTGATAATGTTGGTTCATATTCTTTTTCATACTTTATGACGTTGACAATCGTAAGGTATAGCCTTGACGTTTTTGAGTTGCATGGAATAACATCTATTGATAACATTTCTTATCATATCTGACTAAGTCTTGGGCGGTGACCAAAATACAACAAAAACAAGAAATTGTGTATGGCAAGACCTTTCATATTAAGCTGGTTCAGCGCCGCAATGAATAAATCAAAGTCAAATTCATTCAAGAGTAATTTGTGGAAAAATTGAATAAAAGTAAGAAAATTAAATGATTCTATATAAAGTACCTTCTTATCCAGTGGAGTTTTAAGACTACTGCATTTTCTAGGGTGTATTTAATGACAAAATAATTAGTAACAAAGTAAACTCAATTTTAAAAAAAAAGTCGAGTGTGCTTTAGTCCACACAACTGAAGTATATACTTTTTAGCTCCATCTATATGCATGTATGTATATTAGGGCAGATTAAATTTTTAAGTGGTCCGGAAACTCTATTTTTCTGAAAGTTTGTCAAATTTTAAGCAAAAAAGTCCACTAAACCATATGGCTACAATGAATTTCGAGCCTGCGAGTTTTTATTTGAAGTAGTTAAAACTATTCAAACTGCTTGTAGCACCATCTGGTGGCAGTTTTCAGTACTTTACAGTTTTTCATTTTCTTCCTTAACTCATAAGCAATAAAATTACGTTTTTCTCACTCAAATCAGTCCATTAGTTTCGGAGTCATTCAAGTTTAAACAATTCATGCTTGTTTCTATAAGGCGAAACACATAAAAAGCATGCATGCATCGATGCCTGCGTCGTATACTTTTTAACACAATAGCATCTATTAAAATTTGTCACTCTCTTTTTCTATACGATTTTCTCAGCAGAAATGTATTGCTTAAAAGTTTTGTTTTTGTCACTCTTTTCCCGTACGATGCTCTCACACAAAATCTGTCATGGCTTCGATGCCCATTTCCGTAACATATCTTGTTCGCTCATTTCCGTAACGCATTCGCCAGCTTACCCCCATGTCAACGCGCATATAGAAGTATATGCTTCAAAAAAACATAGTCCAAGTAGCTTGGAACAAACGCAAATTTTCGCGATTTTTATTTCTTAAGTACTAAGTATATTGTTTAATATCACAGCATGAAAAATTCAAACTCTTTTAATATGTATCTTGGATTTCAAAAAGAAACCAACACATAAACAACTACCGTGGATAATGAGTTTTCAAGTACTTAATAAATTAAATTAAATCAAATAAAATGAATTGAAATGAAATTAAGTGCATGAAACGCATTAGGCCTATGATATAAATGAAATCCTTTTTATGTAACGAAATATCAAAATGTAAAAACAACAGTTTTTTCATTGCACATAAAACCCTCAAATTAGTTCAGCATCATAAAACAGGCAGGAAATTATCGTTCAGTGCCGGAAAAACACAACAGTTGACACCTTTTAACAGCATTTTGTTGTTTTATTAATAGTTGTTGCTGTTGCTAACAACTAAACGAGTACTATACTTTGTGCACATTGCCACACCCCTTAAAGGACCCCCTCTTACAACAGCAGACAATATGTTTTCCCAAAAGTGCAATGTTAATGCGAATTTGTTATTTATTGCGTTTTGTGTTTCTTCTTTTTTGTGTTTCATTTAATTTGGTGTTAAATTTCTATTTAAAAATCAGTGCCATTCCGTTGATTATCATGCACTTACACACTCACATAATCGTTCCAATACAAAGATCTACTTCAAATTCAGCATTTGTCACATGCAGTTGATTTTGTTTGCAATTTTGAAGTGCTGCTTCAGTGTTACGCATAGAGCGAAAGTGATTGGGATTAAGTGAAAACTTAAATTGTGTTAGACTCATGAGTACAGTAGGTTACACTTAAGTAATATCTGCTTATATTTTTTCCTACTTCTTTCGATATTTCATGATATTAGTTAGTGCTTTCAATTAGTTATGGACATTGTATGTGAAAAGTATGCGGAATTATTTATTCATTGAAATCTCTTTTTTTGCATTCAAAGTAAGCCGCACACCTTGTAATACAACTATGACAGTGCTTGCTATAGTCCTCCATACATTTTTCGTAGGCTGATTGGCAAAAGGGCTTCAACTTCTTCAGAAAATTTGCTTTTATGACTCCAACCGACTCAAAGCGCATTCCTCGAAGTGGAATGTTTCACATGTGAAACAGGTAAAAGTCAGACAGGGCAATATCTGGTGAATACGTTGATTGGTTGGAATTTTTAACTTATAGCTCTTCCACAATTAAGGGCTTCAATAGCGGAGTTAGCCTGGGAGGGTGAAGTATGCAATCACTACTGGCGCATCGGATTGGAGGCGCAAAAAGTTTTTTTAGATATTTGATGAACCATCTGTAAAGAAAATTTTGTTGAACTATTCCTTTGGTACATCTTAATTTCTTTATAAGAATTTAAGAAGTTTCCCAAGGAAAGAGACAGCAAATGTGTCGTTAATGTCGTCACTGATGGATTTAACCCATCTGTATGTGACGGGGTACCCATTTCAGTTTCAAAACAAAAGTTTTTACGTTTCAACATGATCTACAATTTTGAAACTTCACGAGAACTCCTGACATTATATCAATATTATATTTTCATATGAGTGCTTTCACCTGATCAATTCGAGAGATGTCATTATTTTGTGCAGTTCGAGCTAAAAAATTTGAAATTTTCATAAAATTTGTGAAGCGATACCCTGTCACCTGGGAAAACACAACACAACCAACCCCTACATGAGAAAGAGACAGCAGACAACCTGAACGCAAAATAGGTTCAATTAACTCACTTTTCTTAGCATCACAAGAAGAGTATGAATAGACTACGAATGTCATTAACTCCGTATTGTTGTACTAAAGCGTTCATAAGTGGTAGACAATAGACTTAATGTTTCATCATGAGGTGGAGGAAAACATACAATCTCAAAACTTGGAGTACCTGGTGATAGCGAATTTCTTGATGTGAGCAGATATGTACATCCACTATCTGCTTGGTATTGAGTCTAACCATCTGGATAGCCAAATACCCAAGCATATTGTGACAAGCAGTTATATTTCCATTATGGACCGCTTTATCCAAGAAATTCCATACCAACTTGTACCACTTCAAAGCATCCACCGAAAACAAAGGAGTGTTCATTAATTCCTGGAGGCAGTGTTGCCGGTTTGGCTTGAGTGTTTGTCCATCGTATTTTTTCCAACCTCTCAGCTACTGTAGGAGAAGGAATTAAAGACAATGATTGTTTGTCAAACATTTTATCAGAGATGACGAAATTCCGATTGTCTACTGTCAATGAACAAACCAGACCAAGAATTGCTTAAGTCATGTTTCCAATGTGCTCTCCAGTGATGTAGATTTCTCAAGGAGAAATGCTTTGATTTCTGATAAAAGTGATGGGGTTTGCGCGCCTGCTCGAGGATATTTGTGCAAGAGCCGCACTTAAGGGGACAAAGAGCCGCACTTTGCCGACCCCTGCCTTAACTGAAAGAACTCAAAATTTTCTAAAAAAAGAATAATGAAAAATAATACTAAATTTTTTTCGACGGATATATGTACTTTACTCATTTTGTCCTACTGTCAATGAAATAACATCACTGAATGCAAAGTACTTACAATCAAATGAACAACAAAGCAAAGGGACATGCCCACTTTTTTCAACAAAAAAAAACACACATTACGGCTACGCTGACATAAAGCGATAGGCTATTATTACGCATATCCTTTTAACAGGATCAACATATGCACACGAGCGCATTTATCTATATTTTTTCTTACCACTCATTTTAAACAACCTTTTTCAAGTAATTTTTGTGTAAATATCAGCTGGAAAACAAGCAAATAAAAGAACATTTACGATCATTTATAAACACTTTTATGTTGTGTGGAGTTATAGAAAAAACCAGCAACACGCAACATGACGTGCTGACATCCATCCGCATGTACATGAATGCGGTGGCTGTAATCACAGCGCAGCAACCCCTATACGCTGCTGCTTGTTATCTCTGCGCTGGCTTGGCTGAGTTGACACAAATGTGTACCGTGCCATATCATTGAATTCCATGCTGAGTTAATGGGACAAATTGAAATTTTCCACATAGTTTAATTGTTAATGCGTTGATTAATGAGATTTTCATGGTTTTTATTCATGACTCAAGAGAAGTACCGTGCGGTACAATAACCTACGTGTATGCTACAAGAGTTTTTTCGTTTAATTTTGTTTTTATGCCCCATGGACTTTTAACAGCTGTGATTCTATGTTTATGCCTCTGTACGTAAAGTTTTCTATTTTAAGTGCCTTGTGTACTAATAAAATAATTAAATGCCAAAAAGAGCAGAGCAAAAAATCTTTTTGCACGAAATCACAGCGGAGCTTTTTATCATACTTTTGATGGATTGTTGTTTTAAAATGTTTTCATTTTTTTCAAATGTCTGGGGACAGTTTTCATTTGATCAAAATTTTAATGCTTGCCATGATATAGATGCTGTTACCGCCTACATTGCAAAAACTTTCTTGAAATATGTACATACGTGAACAAAAAAAAAAGAAAAAATAAAAATTATTCCAGTATGGCTAAACTGTGCTGTAAACTGTTAATTCTTAGACCAACATTCACGCACACAAGGGTAAATTTTGTGGAACATAAATAAATTTTTGAAGTGCACCTTATTATGAGGGTCCTTTTTTCTGAGCAAAGTTAGGTTGCTTTAAGCAGACAAGAACATTCCAAGATCTTAATGGGTCGAAATGCCCGAAAGTGTGGTAAGCCTCTTTGTCGCCATACTTCCAGGAATGCTCAAAACCAACCCGATCTTCTCATGATCAAATTGCTTTAGTGCTGCATTTGCAACCGAACACTAGTCGTCCAGCATTCCATCAACGAGATAACGATAACTTTGGAATAAAGTTCTTAGCTTCACTATTCGTTGGGTACATTAATATATAGCAAACTTCCATTAAGGATAATCTCTTATCAGTGTATTTCTCGACCCTATCCAGCATAGCTGAATAAATATCGTTCAGTTATGTTGATATAGCCCTACATAGCCCATGATATTTTTCTCTTGTATCAAAACCCTGTTGAAGTCTGCATCCGTGCTTTCTAGGTACGTACAACTAAGTAATAGTCCAAGAGCCGGCTGTAGAAAAGTCGAGTGTATAAGATTACAGGATGAGATGTATGCCAAATGATAGAGCTCAATGAGCCTAAATAGAATATCTAGGGTTGCCTTGCCAAAGCCTGTCCCGATGGCCGAAAATGCCCGAATTTTAGCCAATTTTGTTGGCCTGAACATGAACCATTTTATGGAAAAAAAAATAGACGTGGAGAAGCTGAATGTGCGTTGAAAAAAAAATCGAAAGGTGGAACGTAAACAGGTCTTTCCGGTATTCGGACCATTTATGGTCACGTTCAACATTTATTTTTGACCTTTTTTCATCCATTGTTTGAAAACAGCTACTTTTAAAGTTCAAATTAATTATCGGCCTTTCCCCACTCAAGCAAAAAGATGACCCCTATAGATTTCCTGAAATCGGAATCGTAAAGTATTCATTCCTATCTACTTAGCTTTAGTTAGTGGTCATCATTTAAATTCTCCAATATGTACCAAGCCTAGCGATTTTTCCCACTAATATTTTTTTTATTGGTGCTACCCCAAATCATGATGGACCTTATATTATAGGGTTTTGTAATTTTAAAATCTTTAAAAAGAAATAAGGTCCACTCTTATGTACACATGCTCATATGTTTAGACACTCGCTTAAGAGCTTTTTACACTCACACAACGTATGTTTCGCTCAAACAACTAAAACCTTTTATCAGCTTACGTTGCAAGCAATAAAAAAACGAGGAAAAGTCGTAACACACAGAAGGGCAACGTCACAATGTTTTCTTTTACTTTTTTTAGAATTTTTACTGTTTAATTTTTAAGCTTTGTTTATTTAACTCTTTGTCTTTGTCTCCAACTCTCTTGAGTACATATGTTTGTTCTTATGGCAGCTTAATGGAGTCTGAAGTTTAACGTAAGGTATGCGAGAGACTTCATTCTGAGTTAGAGCTTTTTGTATGTTGACGACAACTGTCAAGAATTTAATTAACAATTTATATGTCGTGTTACTAAGGATATATTTCTTGACCTATAGTAACTTAAATTAAACTCTTTATATTACAACATTATATCAATGCCTCAATCAATTTTTCCATATTTGCATAATGAATGAATTTATTAAACATAACCCAAAAATGTGTGCGCACTAATTGCCTTTCATGTCCCTGTGCATATCCTGTCAATTATAATGCAGTCACCACAAAATCCGCTTTTTGATGCATACAGCAACAACACAACAACAACGCTTTACAGCATTGCATATTTTATGGCTTACGATAAATGGCATATACCAGGGCCGGATTAAGGAACTCAAAGGCTCATATGCATTGCAAGACTTGCTGCTGCTGTGTTATTTTTTTAAAAATTTTCTAAAACTCACTTTTTTAGCTTGATTTTTTTTATGTGCGCTATTTTTTTTAATGAAACAAAATTGTTATGACATAATGAATAAAGAGTAAGACGGCAATTGAATAAACAAAAATATTGAAAGGTGCAGCTCAAGAGCAATCTTGCTTTAACACAGTTTTTATAATTAAACAGCTCTGCAAATCTTAACTTGTACTCTGCTGAATGAAAGTTACGTAGTGTTTTCGAAGTGGGCTCAAAAATTACTCTTCATGTCATGCTTTGAAAAAAAAATGAGGTTTAGCCCACTGGAAAAATGCTTTCACCATTTTTGAGAAAAATAGCTTGGTAGCACAAAATATCAAGTTCTAAGCTCCCAATTCTTAACGGCATTTTTTTTTTTTTTTGCTTTCTCAAAAGAGTACCAAATAATTTGCGTGATCCTTGACAGAAAATTATCTTGGAAGCTAAACGTAGAAAAAATCGCATGAAAAGTATGTGTTGCTTTTTATACATGCAAGAGGATGTTCAACAAATTTTGGGTCCTGTAGCCAAAAATAGCTCTGTGGATGTATATACAAAGCCATCACCATACAAATTCTGATATATGGAATTCCTGTATGATGGAAGGCTTATGATAAGCAAAGTTATTTGTCAATCTTATCAAAAATTTAAAGAATGGCAGGTATTGGAACAAGCGGAACAGTAAATACTATTCTGTCTGCCGCTCTGGACACTTTACTTCATTTAGTGCCTCTTGATATTTTCAGTAAATGGACTGCAGCAAAAAGTACTATTAAACTGAGGAAAATTGATTTTTGGATATCTAACCCCTATGGTCATGGTACTATATTCGCTTAATTTCCTGGCTGCGACATACAAAGCGGAATTCATTTTATCACCCATTTTGAATTCCAAAGAAATATACACTGACTTTCAAAAATGGACGGTTTTCCGTTGCAACGCACAAAATATGGTAAGGGGTCCCAATAAAAAAAGTAGGTTTATTTTTGTGTGTAATCAAATAAAATTAAAAAACAAAGTGCTCTTGTTTCGTTTCTCCTAAAAACACCACAAGGCTCTTATCCTATCTTAAAAGTTTAACAAGTAGCTTGACATTCTGCTATTAGGGGGTCCCCTTGATCTTGGGACCCGGGGCTATAGCCCTCTTTAATCTAATGCTGTATTTCACCTAATAAAATAAGCTCCAGTACAATTTAAGCGCTTGATCCTTTGAAGCATTGAATGCATTTGTAGATTGGGGTGATGGTATAATGAGGCCAAAAGAATGATGTACTCGGAAGAAAAAATACAGTATGAGCCTATGGTATCATAATGTCCCTACCTTAATAATTTTTCTTGATTGACTGCATCATTAAATGACGCCATTACCAACATCTTTAAGTGCATCCCTTGCTTCAATGATACATACGATTATATTTTTTCTAGAGCTTATTGGAAAGGGTAAAACACATTCTTCGGTATGCCTTATTAGAAGAGTTTCTAGCATGTCGAGTTGTTGTACTATTTTCTTCAAAAATTCCAAAAAAACAAAACATTTCTCAAAACTTTGACACAGATTCGTGTTCATTCCTCCAAGAAAACTCTTCGTTTGTACGAGTAATCATCAGGAAACTGTATACTTACAATAATTCATCATTACATTTGGGAAAATTTATTGTGCTCTGTTTCCAAGAATCAGCTTTTATGATTTTTTTGTTAGCACTATTTTTTCATCATCTAAATCGAGTGTATCAAATCCAATTGGGGAATTATTTTCGCTTTATACTCTAGTTAGTTTTTCTTTTCATCAGAGCACAACGTCTTTTGCACTCCCTTTATCCTGTTGCTTCTTTCTATATATAAAGCATCATTTGATTTCATCTCGAAGTCGTCAAAGATTCTCTCTCTGGCATATAAAAACTTGTGAGATACTTATTTAAAATTATCCGTTCGAAAATCAATTGTTTCCTTCTTCAGGGATATACTAAAAGGATCTAGTACGACAGCACGGAAGACAGCTTTCTTTCTTTTTCAAAGCTCTGTTTTTTTGCTTAGCATGGCAAGTTTTCATTAAAATAACATAGAGTTTTGGAATTCAAACTTGGTAAAACGATTATCCATAAAAAAATTTCATCTACCTTGTGCTGCAGAACATATGCAATTGCCTACATTTTCCTTAGTTTAATCCGCCTCTGGCATATACGTGTACACGTAATGCATGCAAAGCCATCATAACGAAAGTGCTGTCGTCAATTTAAGTAACTATTGATGTTGCAACCAGTCAACCTACCAAGCGGCACAAGTAACTTGGTAGGAAATTTTAAGCTTGTTTCCGGTAACATTTAATGATATGCATGGATTCCACAAGTACACCACTCAGAGGTATTTAACAGCATTAAAGAGAAACTTTTGTAGGGAGTATGACCGACTGAATTGATGCAAAAAGTACGCATAAACCTTAACAACTTTAATGCCAATCGATCGATATTTTCTATACCTACCTTTGGTTGTGGTCTGTCAGGAAGGTTTATAGGCTTATAACGCCTTTAATGCAGTCCCTTTCAACGAATTTGTTGCTGCTGCTTTGTAATTAATGCAGATGATTGCAAATATGGGAATTTTAAAGTTTATTTTCTGCACATTGAGTTGTTCGAGGGCGAATTTTAGTCTTAATTTACGCATATTTGAGAGTGCCTTGTATTTAAACTAATGTTAACAACATCCTGGCAAAAAAAAATTACTTTTAATTATGTAATTCCAGGGACATAAAGCTCCCGGTCATTATTGTGATGTGTCTATTTGGTTCACGTTAATAGTTTCCTAGCAAATGCTCCATTTTATTGGATTCCAACAAAATGTGGCTTTCACGAGTAACTTTTCATAAAGACTATGAAACATTTACAGCAAATACGATATAAAAGAAAAAGCCTAAAAATATGCAAGCGCAGTAGTTTTAATTGTGATTAAAAATTTAAATTTTGAAATGGTGAACATTTGACATTGCCTACTTTTAGGCGCCAATTTAAACTTTAAAATAATCGAAATTTTTTTTATTAATAAAAAGCAAAAAAAAACTTAAATCAAAATAAAAATTAAAAAATTAACACTAACACCGCCATAAAAAGAAACTATACCGCCTACAAACGTATCAAAAACCGCCCAACTGTACCACCCAATAAAACAACATAAAATCAAACCAACTATTTACAAAACTCAAAACATCGAGCAATCCAAAAATTTACAAAAATCCACTAAAATGAGTGGCCTTGGCCCTGCTGCCTGTTGGCTTGCGCACAAACGCATTGAATCCTGGTCACGCATGGCCAAGGAACGCGTCGGTGCTGTACGTCGCGTCACAATCGATCGTCATGCTGATGGCGATACTGATGCTGCTGCGGCAGCAGCCAATGCTTGCTGTAGCAGCAACTGCAGCAGCAGTACTACACCGACGCCACCAACACCACCGTTGCCACTGCAACCGCCAATGACACCGCCACCATCTGCATCGTCGATTACTTCAACGACCAGTGGTAGTGGTGCCGGCAGTGTCAGCGACAGTTGTGATTTGCCCACTGACTCAGAGGTTTAACAAATACAAATTTGAGCCAACCGTTACAGTTGCCAGAGATTAACGAATTTTGTTTTTTTCCCTCCCTCTCTCTCTCGCTCTCTATCTCTCGTACTTGGTATTGTTTCTGTCAGGAGGTCAATGTCAGCAAAGAATCGCATCCTATACAACCACCAGCAACAGGTTCTACACACACCATCAACGCAGAGGTGCTGCAACACAGTCCGCTGCATTTGCATCATCAGAGTCGTTCGTTTCCACCACGTCTACAGCGTACGCCATCTGTATCCAGTCAAAGTAGTGTGGACAGTGCGCCTTCGCGTCATTCGGTAAGTTGTGCGCCAAGATTACACACAGCATTTATCGGGAATATTCGTATAGTGTCTCATAATGTTTTTTTTTTTTCAGTCTTCATCGTTTCAGGGACATCGTGGTTCATCGCCTCAAATACGCACTTTTGGTCCAGATGGACGCAGTTCGTTACCTTCGGAGCCAGCATTTCCACATCACGTGAGTTTTGGTTTTTTTTCCTAATAACTCGGAAAATTCAATTTATGCCGCTTTCAGCTGACACGTTCGCCCAGCCCTATGCGCACCATTTCACTTGATGCTCGCTGCACCAGTCCGGCAACCGCAGATGTCAGCGAATTGCGTACGCCCAGTCCATCACAATGTAGCCTAGCCAGTTTGGCTGCTGGTAGCGCTTCCGCCAATATGTGCATGAATTCACCTAAAGTTGGACGTTGTCTTTCACCGCTGTTAATACCACCACCTCGTCAGTCGATTAGTATAGATCCTACTGTCGGTCCGGCATCACCGTTGGGTGCATTACAACCAGATTTGTATCGTGTACAGGATGGACCCATATATTTGACAGCACCAGAATCAAGTCCTGCTTTGGGACGGCTACATTTGCGTGTTAAATATGATTATCATTTGTTTGATCTGACAGTGCACTTAATTGAAGGTGAGCATTACACAGTGTCCGTAAGCAAAAATTTCAACATGCGTCTGTTTGTATGTTCAAGTCAATTTCAAAAAGTGCTGAATGGATATTGATATAGTTTTTCTTAAAGCTTGACAGTATCTAAAATAAGCAATTGGAGAAATTCAATGAGATAAAATCAGTCAGTGTCATATTTCAAACTAATAATCTGAAATTTTTTTCTTCCCACCGCTTTCAGCTCACAATTTATGCCCCATCGAAGAAGGCGGTTTTCGTGATCCCTATGTACGTCTTATGTTAGAACCAAGCGTTGATAATCGTAAGCGTCAAACGCATATACATCGCGGTGAATCAAATCCCTATTTTGATCAACATTTTAAGTTTCCTGTTTCACGCGATCAGCTGCAAGGTAAAGAGTTAATCCTACAAGTGCTCGACTATGATCGTTATTCGCATAATGATGTGATCGGTGAAGTTCGCGTTATGATCGATGACATTGATTTGTCCAAATCTGTAGAGGTTAGTAAAATGGTGTTTAGCCTTATTTAGTCAAAGAATAATGGCAATTACTAATTGTCTTACAGATCTGGGGTGATCTGCTACGCATTAAAAAACCACAAGAAGATCGTCCTGAATTGCTCTGCTCTCTGAATTATCTACCACAAGCGGAACGTTTAACGGTTGTCATAATGAAAGCCAAAAATTTAGATACCATGCAAGAGCCTTATGTAAAGGTAGGTGTTTAATGTTTTTTTTTATTTATATTTAAATAATATCTGCCTTTGTTTCTGTTACAGGTTTATTTGATACAAAATGGCAAACGTGTCAAGAAAAAGAAGACCAGCGTTAGTAAATCTGATGATCCTACTAATCCCATATGGAATGAAGCATTCACATTTAACTTACAGTCCAACTATTTGCATAATGCAGCAGTTGAGGTGAGCTATTAATTTGGAATTAATGTGAATGAAATAAGAACATATGTAGATTCAGAGATATTGCCATGCAAAAACAGAAATTTTGGACAAATTTCGCTAGAAATCAGAAAGAAAGAAACTTAAAATAAAAATAAAAATAGCTCCAACTGAAATAGAACTATCGAGGATATTAAAAATTATAATTCTTTACAATTAATCTTGTTATCCAAGCTGATCTTAACAAATGTAGTGCCACTTATTTTATATCACCTAGAAGCCGATAACCAGCTATTAAAGTTTAAAAAGAAATACTTAAAGGGTTGCTGTAGACAAAACAGTTAATCGTTTGCCAATGTTTCTAAAACTGTTAAATCGTTTTCATTGAAATTTTATAAGGGAATAAATAGCCTCAAAGAATTGCTTCGAGAATAGCTCCAAAATATGCTGTCAACAACTGCAAACAAAATAATTAGTAGGCGACCCCGCCTACATTTTACTGCAGACAATTGGGTACATGTATCAAATTTCACAACGATAATGTTTATCGTACTTATAAACACTATATCGTACGATAAGCACTACACTATCGCCGAGAACAAGATATCGGCTAGACCTTCTCGTTCCGAGAATCAATGATTCTTTACCAAATTATTAGAACACTAAAGTGTAAAATCCGACACTAAATTGAGTATATTCACGAAAATTCTTAATGCTCTACCATTGATTCAAATGAATTTACTGCATTTATGTGGAGCTTTAAAAATTAATTTAACTTTGTAGATAGCCAATTAAAAAAATACGCTCAACTTAATCTTCCTGTTAAACTTCCACACTTAACACACAATTTCAACAACATTGAGTTTTGTCAAGACCACCCCATTTACTCTCACATATTTTACTCCACTCACGCTGACGTCAAAGCTGAATAAAAAAAAAAAAATATTACAGGTTTTTTGCACTCAGGTGCAACAATTTATAAAACTTGACCAACTGACCCTTGACCTTTTCAAGTTACTACAAACCCACACCAATATGCGCATACGATTTCAGTAAATCCAGACAACAATAGCAAAAAAAAGCATGGCAACATATCCGTTGCATTACCATGTCAGTGTCAGTCGGTTTAGTACGCTAACTACATACATATACTATACAGACATATGCTATATGTATGTGTGTGTCTGTGATTACATTTACGTACACTACGATGGGCCAAAAAATTAAATTTTCGATTTGAAACGTTTTCAGGCGCACTAATCTATAATTTTTCGAATATGAAACAATATCAATGTTTCTTCTATTTAATCGATATTATTTGCTTTTATCGACTGTTTCGATAGAATTCGATACTTTTCGATGTTTTTCGACCTTTTTACTGCAATAAAAGTTTTCAATAAACTTTGATACTATTCGACATTTTTAAATGCCATTCGATACTCTTCAACTTTATCACTTTTTTTCGATATTACTTGTTACTTTATGACTTCTATCGATATTATTCGATAGTTTTTGAATTTTTCGTGGTTTTCTCACACTCTTCAACTTTTTCATTACTAATCGATACTTATCGAGTATTGAGATCTTTTTCGATTCTCACATATGTTTTCGAACAGTTATCAATCTTTTCGATACTGAGTATACGAAACATTTTGATTTCTATTCGAAAATTCATATGCAGAGCTTTTTTTTATTCTTCGATGTTTTTCAATTTTGTTCGATATCTTTTTTAATGTTTTTCAATACATGTCTATCACTAACGATTTTTTCGAAAATTTTGGATACTTTTCGACATTTACGAAATTTTTCAATTTATGTGAATACAAACAAACCTCGACTTATAGTACATGTATCAATTCGATACTATAGAATTTTTCAAATTTTTTACTTGCTTTTCGACTTATTTTTTTGATATTTTCAATACTTTCGAACTTCATTGACCAACTCGCTTTTATGTTTTTTGTAAGAAAGAAAAAGCATGCGAACAGAACCTAATGCGCTTGGAGAATGCGAGAGTGAATAGCATACATTTGCTATCTTTATAGCATGTGATGTCCTCCCTGATATTTGATAAGATAAGATAAGATCACATGGAAATTGGGCATTATAATTCTGAATTCAATTTTCAAATATGTTTTTTTGTATTTTCGTCCTACCCCATCGTACCTACAACAGTTACCAAAAAAAAAAGGCATCAATTACTGCTGCAATCACACACATGAATTTTATAGCAATACCAGCAGCTTCATTGAAATTTTTTATATTTTTATTACACTTTGAGGTCAGCAATGAATGCTCTAGTAAGGATATAAAACGCTTATTTTTTATTAAATTCTGTTTACAGCAGAAAGTTGCACAGCATTTTATACAGTTTAGGGCATAAGTTTTGCCACACAATTAAACCAGTCAACGAGTAAACGTGTTTCAATTCATGTTACTTTTGGGATATAAAACTGACCGTGCATGGATAACAGGATGATGTAACTACAACAATCCATGAATGAAAAAAATACAACAGAATTTTGATTGCAGTTGCAAGTTTTGCCAAAAATAAACTCTACAGCGATTAAAAAATAAAAGTTCATTATTTATCATTCATTGCAAAAAAACAAAGCAACAAATGAAAATATTTAAATTGGAGTACTTTGTTTCACAACACATTTACAAATCGAAATTAAGGGTCGTTTTAGACTAAATTTTTTTTTTCATTCAAATATCACGAGAACTATCTGCTGTGTGAGTATTATTATCGTTACTTCATCAGTAGGTATGCTATAAAAGAAAACATGTAGTGTCAGAATTTATCGATAGTTCTCCCTAAAAGTTTTTCGACTCAGAGACTTTTTTTGTCATTCGGGTCGTTTTCGACCCGTACGTATTTTTCGATGTATAGGTATGTTTTCGTATTTTCTGTAGATGTAAATAGATAACCGCTACTAAACACGACTGTAGAAAATCCTTTTACTCGGCAACGATTTATTATTTTATTAGCGAAAAATTTTGTCAAAAAACACAGCCTCACAGTGGGTCATAAATCACTTTGGCCACATCAAAATGCGAGACTGTTTGACACATTCTACTGTAAATATTCTAGGAAACTATTATATGCATGACTATTCTTGCTCTGCTAATTCCTGAACGTCATTGTTCATGCCTACTATCGTTTTGGGCAATTTATCACGAAAACCAGAATCTTATACTCAGTACTAACTCAGAGCCGCTACGGGAATGATATCAGGGAGAGTGAGTGGTTTTTGATTTAATTCAGAGGCTCAAGTTGGATCAGATGTTGCTACACACAAATTCGTCAATAGTTGGCACATTGCGAAAACAAGCATTCTTTCTAAGCTACTAATCGAAAAAAAGCAGTCAATACTCGCCTTGACCGTGCAAACAGCACTGTAAATGTCTCACAGACTTATATCGAAATTTAGGCGGCGAATTTCAAAAGTTGTGAGAGCATGTACTTTATAAATTTAAATCGCAATTTCACCACAAATATTCGACAGAGCTGCAGGGTAAATAATGAACGATTTTACGCTTCATTAAAGTATGTGAAACATAAAAATTCATAAAGAGTTTTCGGCCGTCTTGCGGCACTCTTTCAACTTTTCACAAATATTTCTCTTAAAGTGTTGCAGCACTGAAACTGATGTGAAAAATTGCTTTCGTTTGGAACGCCATATTTCTTAATGTATGCGATTCACTCTCGCATTCTCCAAGCGCATTAGGTTCTGTTCGCATGCTTTTTCTTTCTTACAAAATTTGATTTGATATCCCTGATATGGGATCAAGAAAGATAGCATGGAAATTAAGCCTTATACGATCACATTGGAGGGTCGGAACCTTTCTCTCTCCACACAAATTGTTGACCGCCAGTTCCAAGAAGAATGATCTTTTATTTATCAGTAAAGATAATTTTTTCGAAAAGTCCGGTGGGTTGAATGTCCGGAAACTTGTTGCGTTGTCTTATCGATTCCTTTGATCATGTGCTAACAAATGGGACTTATTTCAACTGTTTTTGGATGTTCATCTACAATGGAGTTTGGTGTTTTTCCATAAATCGAATATTTTTTCGTTGGATTTGCAAAAATAAAATTTGTTCGATCGATCTTTCCTAATTATTTAACAAACATTGAGGTACGGTTCCTATAACACTTTTTCAATTCGTCTCGCACTTTTTAATTCGCTGGATAATTCATCATTTGATATGGCGTATCAGCTAACGTCCTAGGAGCACTACTTCTGTTTGTCTCCATCAAATTTATGAAGTCATACCACTGTGCGATGTTTTGTGTCTTCCTATTCATCAATATCCCTGCGGGTTCCACCAATGCGCTGATCGACAGGTTTCCTTAGCGTATTTCTTGATCGTGTGGTCTTATAGCCAGCATCTTTTCATAATCTCTGTTGCGATAGGAGTATGGTTGGTGGCAAAATGAAGTTCGTAATTCGAGATTGTGCGGAACCACCAATTCCTCCATACACATATACGTCTCAATCAGAAATTTTCAAAGACTTCTATTTGGATAATTCGTATGCAAAAGAGCGAAAATGTTTCGTAGGCACTACTTAAACATTTCATTTAGGTATTCGCAGTGAGGTCTGTGTTGACATTATGTTTGACTTGATTGGTTGATTTATTATGTATGTTGAAATTTGCGGGAAGAGTTCTCGTTATGTTATTAAAAGGTATAAAAGCATAATTGCTAACAGGAATAGATATATAAATAGTTTACGGATTGAATTTCATATTTTGCTGGCTTGTTTATTGAAATACAAAACTTTAATTGGCGAATTGGTTCCATGAAGTTGTTGTGCCAAATAAAATTGCAATTTTCTTAAGTTGTTTCTTACTTAAAATATTTTACTAAAACCATGCAATTTAATTCAATAATTTAAATCACAATTTCACAAAAAATATATCAGTTAAACGAGCTAAAATTGTTTGTAAATATATATGGGCATTTCCTTGATGTCGAACGGGACCGTCATACACTTTTAAAGTGAAATAAAAGACAAGGTGAAACACTTTTATTTTCTTCTGTAAAGAATATCCCTTTGTTGGCACTATGTTTAGTGGTAAAATTGACGTCAGACGTAATATTGTTTCCAAGTTAGATGCAATTCGAACGTGACGATAAACGGAAGTGCTTTGCATGGCCATCTATAGAAAAGCAGAAGTCAGCGAAAAAAAGCCAACATTTTTTAATACGACTAATTTTTAAATGTTAAGGAATAATTTCACTTTTTATTAGTTTTCGGTCGATTGAAAAATCTTATTTATTTTTTTTTCTTGCAAAGCAAAATATCATTCGAACGTGACATTGCGAACGTTGCATATTTTTCAATTATGGTTCACTTAGCCAATTTTACTAAAAACAAATTGTTCTTCTCAGGAATCAGTTTGTCCTCATACCAAATTTAATCAAAATTGGTGTAACGACTTAATCGTGGCTGCGTTTTTTCCCATTATGGGCGGTGCCACGCCCACTTCAAGAACTTAGAGTCTCTACTAACTATTCTTATGGTACAATCTATCTCCTAACCAAATTTCATTAAAATCAGTTTGTTAGATTAGCCGTGGAAAGGCATTTTCCTGTTAGGGGCGTGGCAACGCCTACTATTCGAAAGAAAATTATGTTGTGCTCTGCATTTTTTCCCAACTTTGCAAAAAAAAAATTATGCAATTATTTTGCGTTATGGCAGTTTATTAAGTATTACACTTATGTTTGCGAACGTGACCAACTACAAACAGTTCCAAAAATTTAAGTTTTTTTTTTTTGCACTCGTTGTTTTTTTTTATTTATTTACATGAAACTCTGTTTGAACAAAAATTTTGACACACTTGCTGCTGTTATCAATCACGAAATTAGAACAAATGTCGAATTTGACATTAGTACATGAACTAAAGCAAATTAAAAATTCACACTTAATAAAGATTGGCTTGATGTTTTTGCATTGTTTCTAGTTAATTTTTGTTGGAAGAGAGATTTCGCGCAAAGACTATCATCATGTATCACCTCTCTTACAGACTTAAATATTTAAGTCAAAATACTATTCAATATTACAAAAAAAGACAAACTGTATGTATGCAAGTTTGCAGGTGGTTGCCCACTGCGGTAGATGAATTCTGGTATAAATTGTTTAAATTAACAAAATGTGAATATTTTCCTTAGATAATATCAGATAGTAACGCTTTGATAATAACTTTTGATTTTTATGTCACGGTGGACCATTCTGCGAAAATGCCCATATGTATGTAGGTGCCCACGAAAAAAGCAACGTAGAACCCTAGATTCGCAATATTTGAGGGCTTAACTCGGTAATATATTTTAGTTGCAGCATATCAAACTTTAGATAATTATTTTAAATTTTTCTATTTTGGACACTTTTAAGACCTCCACATTTACCTACTACAAAAACTTACTTAACTAAACTTTCTCTGGAGCAAAGCTTGATTGAATAGTAGTCGGTCTCCTGGTACTTAAGAGAGATACCTACAGTCTAAAATATGAACCGTTTAACGCTTGATCAATTTGACTGAATAAATGAATCATGTGTTCAGACTTTACACGAAATATTTGATGTGTGAAAGAACATCTTAAGGGCGGGTACGAAAAAAAAAATGTTTACTGGAATGAATTGCTGAAAAAGTAATGCTGGTACTACGAACATAACGAAACATATCATGGCACATCACACCACAATTGCCTGCACTCACGTGCTTATTATTACCGTACAATAGACTTTCAGAAAGTAATAACTCGTGCGAAACTCTGCTTAACTCTGTCCAAGAGCCAATTCCTAACGCATTTTCCTCCTTTGATGATATTTTTCTGATTTCTGTGACTTCGTTAACCCAAATGGGAGACTGGAATTAAATTTCATTCATTGAAACCAGTTCCTTATATTTGTACGAAATGTGAATAATTAAGTCAATTCACTGGTTTTCTAGAGAGCAAAAAAGTACAGTCCGCATTAAAATTTGAGAAAATCTGGTTCTTTATTTTAATTAATTATGCTTCTTTTATTAAGTATAATGCAAAGAATGGAATGTACTAAAACAATGAATTATTTTAAAAACACACAAACATTTTTTATTATATTGCACTTTTTACATAATAATCCCTTTTTCGCTTCCAACATTAGCGGGGCGTAGTCATGGGGTACAACATTGGCGAAAACGTGCACACGCATCAGGGAAACTGCAAGGATCCGGTACGCCTTCCGAAATTACTACTGCCACCAGCACTAGAAATACAAATAGTTTACAGATTAATTTTGACATTTTGCTCAGTCAAATTTTGAAACACTTTTGAAATTATGTTTGCGAAAGTCTCATAGTTTTATACCAAAATTTAGGCGGCGATTTTCAAAAGTTTTAAGTGGAATGAGGCATTAAATTTATTGATATAAGTCGCAATTTCACGACAAATATTCGACAGAAATTCGGAAAAAAAATATACGCTTTTACGGTTCATTAAAATAAGTGAAGCATAAAAATTCATTTTATTTACTTATTTAAATATATTAGTACAAAATAAGATCTTATAATAAGATCTTATAAAAAAAATATTCAGCAATTTTTATAAATGGATATCAGCAAACGAAAATATAAGTTAATAAGTCTTATCTATATAAATAAAATGATAGCCGTTTTCGATGAACGGGATTCACGCAAAATCTACTGAATCAATTTTGATCAAAGTTTTTTATTCATCTTTCTTATACGCTTGCTCCCAACATAGAATTAAAATTATCACGATATTGCTATTAAATATCAAAATATTAAAGTTTTAAAATTGCTGAAAAAATTAATTTCTCACTTAGAAAGAAGCATGTAAGCATAACAAATCGTTTAATTTCAAGTTAGTGTGTTAGTTAGTGTGTGTGCGTTTTGCTTTTATATGGCAATGCAATGGAAGAGAATATTAAAATTTTACTCTCGCTCTCATTCTCAATTAGTCAACGCAGCAACGCGGAATTTGTGAACAATGAAAAAAAAATTACAGTACGTTCACACATAGAAAACACACATGCTGTCCTAAATGGCTTGACAACATGTGTGACTGTCAATATTGCTTTGCGTTCACATTTTCGTGCATGCCATCAAATATCAATTGCAGAACAATTTATGAGCGTCCACATCGAAGTGAACTGCATGAAATCCCTATTTAAAATGAAAAATGTTCACTAGGCTTAACATTCAGTTCACACAGGTTGTATGGTTGGACAAGCCAGCAGAAAATCAACAATTTTTGAAACCCATCCAACATGTGTGTCAAGCGGTCGTTCCTAGAGTTCACATTATCGAACATTGATGTTGGACAACATGTGTGATAATGTGTACTAGGCTAATTGAATGTGTTAGTTTGTGTGTGTGCTTTGTTTTTATCTTTCACATGGCAATGCAATGGAATATTTATGGAAGAGAAGAACTCTAGATCTGTGAAAAAGAATCCAAAATTAACTGTAGTTCTATTTAAAAAAAGTAAATTGTTTGCCTTCGCAGAAAAACAGGCTACGCGTACAAAGTCGCGGGCATCTGCTAGTCTTCTATATAATACTTACAAAAAATATCTCTTAAATCAAAATATTTAGAAAAGAGGATACTTTCTGGTGACCTTATCACTTCCAAATCGTGCGGAAGATTGTTCTACAAGCGAATTGCAGCGTTCCTGGACTAAACTTATGTGCCTAGGTACAATTAATCTAAGTCCCCTACGTAGCTGCATAAATTGTAACATATCAAATAAGTAACTTGGACAGTTGTCATGAATAATATTATGCAGCTTTATAAGATTTCTCAAACAGTAGTACTGATCCAGGTTAATGCCTACTATACTATTTTTAAGATGAAATACACTATTATATCTTGGTATGCTAAAAACAAATCTTATGCAATCATTAAAAGCCACTTTTGATTTCCTCATGCTGGCTGAATCAGGGCTTGGATAAACCGAGCAATTAAAGGTAAAAAAAACAATATTAAGCTTCTTATCAAGGTAAAGAATACGACGAAATCCTAAGGCTTCTAAGACTTGCATACATCCGCTTGATTGTTGCAGATGTTGCTTCACAGCTAATTGCATTTCCAAGATACTTAATTTGATTTTTATATGGGATAACAATATCATTTAAGGCAATTGAAGGAAAGTCTTCAACATTAATGGCTTGTTTATTACAAATCATTCCCATGCATTTCGAAGGATTAAGCCTTGTTTTGTTCCTGTAAGACCATTCTTCATTTACTCTAACTACACAGTCTTCAGACATCCCTATTCGACTTGATGTATATATTAACACGTCATTAAATGAGTGTGACAATTTGAAACAACTGCTGGCAAGTTGAGAACAAAAGTGGTTCCAACACCGAACCCTGTGAAATGCCACAATGGGCCAACAAAGGACTACTTGAGTCTTGATCAGTACTAATAGTACTATGTTGTAAATAACTGCTTAAGAAGTTTCGTCGAAAAATTTGAAAAATTAAACTGACTCTTAAACTTCGACGCAAGTGTTGAGTGGTCTGCAGAATCGAATGCCTTGGAGAAATTCCACATACCCAAAATGCAAATATTTTCGCTGTCATAGTCTTAGACGCACATCAGAAGTTACTTTGATAACAGCCAGCTACTCAACAAGTTGTTATTTTCCAGAAAATATTGGATTTGTATAGCTAGAAGTTTTTCTAAGTAGAACCTTAGATAAAAAAGAGAGTATACTCATTGGCCTATAATCAGATGGACTAGTCGGACTGCCTTTCTTAGGGATTGGTAAGACAGACTTCCAAGCAGCAGGAAATTC
Organism: Tricholauxania praeusta; assembly: GCA_949775025.1. Lineage (NCBI taxonomy): Eukaryota > Metazoa > Arthropoda > Insecta > Diptera > Lauxaniidae > Tricholauxania > Tricholauxania praeusta. The sequence continues at coordinate 55,607,486 of OX459028.1, read as the reverse complement.
GCTACTATAAGTACATGTCGGCATTTCCATGGGTCCCGTTCGACCGTCGAACACATTATTTTGACAATAGGTTTAACGCATAGCTCCTAATTAGCTTTATAATTGGTGCTAAGGTTGAATTTGGGCGATTTTTCGTTTTCAAGATAATTGCAAAAAACCAAGGTGTCGCACGGGACAAAAACTTCCGTTTTCGTGGAAATGTCTATGTATTAAATATGTCAACCAAATAAGGAAGTATAATGGGCAAGGTAATCTTTAAAAATTTAGGGCGTATCTTATCGATCCCTATCGCCTCAGACTTAATCGAACTAACAGCCTTGAGCTGACACACATAAGTGAAAAACAACCTTCAAGGTTTAACTCTAAGGAAAGAAGCACGAAAGAATAACTTTTAAGCAGATGAAGAACCAATACCAACATACACATTTCTTGAGGGTAAAAAGGTCATACAATATTAGATTTGTCTTTAATAATACCGACTGCATGTAAGCAAATGAGGAATATGTACTCTTTGTTTGACCGAGAAGACTTTACCCAAAGAGAATAAATGTGTGTGTCAAATGATTTCAAGAACTGGAAAAGAACTTATTATTTGATTAACTTTATTTTATTTTTACTTTTACTATCAATAAATGTAATAAATGCGATTTATAAATGTTATCAATAAACAAATTATTCACTAAAACATTATTTTTCTTTTAAATTCCATACAAAATATATGCGGGTCGAAAACGATCCGCCAACGTAAGATAAGTCGAAATGTTTAAAGATCAGTCTACGGTTAAATCGTTTTCTCAGTGTAAATGATGATTCAGCTTCAAGCAAAATAGCAAAGAAGGCTAAAAGCTGTAGTAGCTAAACTCCATTAATATGTTCTCATGTTGAATATATGTAATTATCTATCAAAGTTTCTCATAATAGACTCTTGTCCATGAGGTCACAGTGATCTGGTGACTTGTAGCCTTCTCTTCGACAATCTTGCTTTACAAAGCAAAGTTTTAGGGAACATACCTTATAGCATTTTTGAAATACTTCCCCATTAAAAAGGAGGCTGGAGAAGGTATTCCTTTATGTAAAATCTTAATTACAATGGAACCAATGATATTGAATAATTTAAGTAAAAATCTATTTTATTATTTAATATTTTCAGATTTTTGTTGTCGGCACTGGTGGTGAATCAAATGCAATCGGTAGCTGTGGATTGGGACCACAGGAAAATGGCACCGGCTGCCAACATTGGCACGATATGATTAACAATGCCCGCAAGCCAACGGCAATGTGGCATTTTATACGTTAAAAGTAATTGGACGATATAAAGGCAAGAAATTCCAAGACAAATTATATATAAACAGAAAAATATATGATATACAAAATCAGACTATTAACATATGCAGTGGTAAAAGTGGTCCACAGTGGAGTAACGTAAGGCATGAGGGGCTATAAAAGTACAGTACAGCAGCATTGAATACAGGTAAAGCAGCAGGAATTTAAAGGTAAAACTTATTAAAGAACTATAGATGATTTATGCAGAATAAGAGAAACTTCAATGTTTCAAAGTTAGATATATAGGTACCTATTATATAAATTGCGAAAGTTAAGAAGTCATCAAAAGCGCAACATACAGAGCGTTTTCGAATGGCAACAGTTGAGTTCGCACTGAAACAAATAAAACGATGTAAAAACAATGATTACAAAAGTAACTTAAAAGACAGACATATTTTAGTCATGTACCTATTGTATTTTTTAATGTGTATGAAATTATAAATATTTATATTAATATATTTGTGTTTGTATGTGTATATGTGCGTATCTGTAATGTAAAAACTTATTGTAATTAAAAAATGAAATGAATTTAGATAGCTAGTTACACACATTTTAAAATATTAATTATTAATCTAACAAGAATCATGCAAATTGATAACTGAAAATATTTGCTAAAAACAAATCAAAATTTTCGTAATATGGCCTGAACTGAACAAAAAAACAATTGAAATGGCTATTTAAGACAATTTTTTCAAATTCAAATTCATTCAAAAAATTTCTTAACACTTAATTAAAGTACATCTATTTACAGAGGAAGTCTCAACTTAATTCCAAACAAAATATTCAGAAAATCCATAATTTTTCATCGAAACGTATTCTATGCACAGCAACACTTTTGCTAAATGGAATATCAATTTTTGATTATTTCGAACTTTTTATCAAAAAAAGTGTACTCCTCCGATATTTTGTTAAGCATTTTTCGACTCCTTAACTATTCCCAGAAAAACATCACATTAAATGTTTCTTCTACACTATCGTAAAACTAAAAAGTTCTTGAGAAGCACTATCGCTATATGAGTTTTGAATATTTGATCAGTTCTGGCCTTAATTTTATTCTTAATTACCGGTTTATTAACCGGTTTATTATCACCACAAAACCAAGAGGCATCAAAGCTTTATACATTTTTTAATGATAATTATACTTCAGATGACAATATTTTCTGAGATTGTGCTTAACCGGTGTAGGTATAAACTTCACAGTTTTTGGTATGTGCCCCAGTGACGACATTTCGCGATTGTAATCAGTTTAAAGATGGTATTTACGTTTCGATGATTCATTGTACAAGATTTTTCCTAAAAATCAACAAAAACTTTACTTTGATCAATCTAAAGGATTTAATCTAAAAAAAAATTAATGCAATTTATTTTTAAAAATTAATGTATTAAAAATCAGTCCATTGTACGAATGTACTGATGAAAGTACAATTGTACTAAAAAAAAGTGTAATTGTACTGAAAAAAGTGCAATGTTATTGAAAAAAGTACAATTGTACTGAAAAACGTGAAATTTTATTAAAAAGTGCAATCGCACTGAAAACTGCAATTGTACTAAAAAAAGTACACAAAAAAAATACAAATGTATGGATAAAAATACGATTATATTGATTAATATACAATTGAACTTTATTAAGTACAAATGTACTTCTTAAGTACCTACTGTTCCAGTACAATTGAACTTATTTCAGTACAATTGTGCTTTATACATTACAATTGTACTATTTTCAGTACTTTTTTGTACTTTTTACAATTGTACTATATTCAGCAAAAGTACAAGCACAAATTGTAGTCAAAATGTATAAATTGTACTGAAGAAAAGTGTAAATTATATTGAAAAAAAGTACAAATTGCAATAAAAATTTGTTACAGGTAATCATAATTGAGTTCATTCGTTCAGACTGAACTTTCATAAAATTTTCTCAATCAAAAATATTCTGTACTACGACAATTTAAAAAAATTTTAAATTCTCAAGAGCGGCATATTTATGAAGCCATAGGTAGTTTCACTTCAACATGTCACTTTTCAAATGTCATTTTGACATTTTTTAATTGTGTTTGCTTCCTTTGACTTACTCTTTACACGTTTGACATTTCTTTTCTCTGATTATGAGCATTTATTTCTTTTCAATTTTGCTCATTTATGCTGGTACATATAAAAGAGCTTGGAAGTAGTTTTCTTATATTTTGCGTACTTCTACGTAAGGTATGACATTTCAATTACGTTGACTAGAAATGTCAACTTGAGTGTACAATTTCAAGTTGGTTGGCTTTAATGTTTCTTTGTTTTTTTTTTTTTTTTTTTTATATATTCATAATTTGTCATCAATCATGTAAGGGTGACACCCTGCTTAAAATGTTTGACAAAGTTTTAAATGCGTTCTTTTGCAATCGTTATGGGTTGTTTTACGAGTGTCTTAAGTGGTTTTGTTCTTTTTCTTGCCTAATAAAAGGCAATCACTCAATTCTTTAAGGGTGCTTTAACATAGTTTTTTGTTAGAAGATTTCCGGAAATTAAAGTTGAGAGTTATACTTACCCGACTAGAATTTTTCTTAGGCATGCCTAAATATACTTTTGGCCCTAACTGGGAAATAATTAGGCTAGCCAAAATTAGGAATGTGTACTAGCAGCCTAATTAGGCAATTGTAAGGCATTTCGAAATTAGTTTTGCCTATCAACTGCCTGATTAGGCCCTACTGCGGCATGCCAAAGTTTGGTTTGCCTAAAGGTTTGGTCATGGTAATAACCTAAGGAATGCCTGAATTCAGTAAATCTGGGGAATAAGTAATGTGGTAGTCGTGACTAAGTTCGAATTTACTCCTGAACTATAAGAAATGACCGATCACAGATGCAACGTTTCCTGAACTTTTAACTTTGATTTTCATCATTTCATTTAATTTTTTAATGAATATTGACCTTGATATATTTATAAATTTGGTGTTTTATTATGCGAACTCAAATTAAAAAAAAAAATTTTTAAGAACTTTTCCTGCGCTGGAGTTGAACCTGGTCATTCCGAGTTGTTAGATGCGTAGCTTGCGTAGCATAATTTTTCTAACAGTGTCATATCAGAGTTCCCAGATTTGGGTGTTTTTGTAATGTTTGATTATTTTTTTTTTTGCTGTAAATGTGTGTGGTAGCTGCCCGATAATTGGAATTAGAATATTAAAATAACACAAGCTTACTGTAGCAATGACTTTTTATTTATTTATAAAACAGTTTTGTGTCAACATATTTTTAATACAAACTGATATATGGTATAATCAAAAAAGCCTTTTCAAGAATTTAGTTATGCTAGTTGTTGTTAAATAGAATAAAAATTAGAGACGAAAGAGTGGTTATACGACTGAATTATGAAGTGCCGTATTTTTTAACAATTGCAGTTTTACTTATGGATTTAACAATAATGTCACAATTATAAAGTAAATAATTATTTGTGTAATTTGTTTTGCTCAATGTAACATTATTTGTATTTTTTATTTTTGGTAATTGAAAAAATTGTTCTTTGATAAATTTGTTGCAATGAAACCTCCCTTTTTTAGCCATTTTTGATAGGATTCCAATGCAATTTTCAAATCCGATCGTATCGAATTCATCTAAAATTTTTTTACATCACCTGCAAGATGCCGCAAATAATCTATCTTTTCGATTTGGGACTCAAAGTAGTTCAAAAGCATGTACACGTGCAGAAGTAAAAAATTGTTCTACAATTTGTTTCTAAAAACTTTTTGCAAAGCCACAAATATCCAAAATATATCAGAAGTGATCAGAATTCGGTCGCCTTCCAATATTTATGGTATATTAAAGGTCTCTGTTTCCCAAGTAAGCGTCAGCTTTGTACTATAACTGTTCATCCTAAATTAGAGCGCCAGCGTCGTTTAGCTGTCAAAACTCTCTCATGCACATACATTTTATATGAAGCCAACCGAAATAAGCAACGCTCTAACGCCAACGTATTCGATTTTCTAATTTTGACAGAGCGTTGGCAGCTAATTTTTTATTTTATTGTGATGATTTTTTTTCTGTCACAAACAGTAAACAAATAAACTCTACATGACATTTAACGCTACGCTCTTATTTAGGTTCAGCGCTCAACTCAAAAGCGTAGCGCCGGCAAAGTCAACGCCCAACGCTCTAATTTAGATTGAACAGTAAATCTGTTTTTTCTTAAAATAAAACACAGTTCATACAAAAGCATTCAAAAACAAGCTTAATAAAATTAAAGTAACTTTTCAAATCAGAAGGAACATTAATTTACATCGGTTCATTTAATTGTCAAAGAAAAATCGACCAAAATGAAAAAAATCTTAATTTCTACCAAACCAAAAATTTTCTACCAAATTTGGGGAAATCTTCCAAATGTGGCAACGCAGGTAAACATTGAATTTTTCTAATAAAATTTAAATAATTTTTTATGATTCGTTATAACTTTTTTGTTTTCATAATTTTATATATATGACATCAAATTTATAAACATAGTGATGAACTAAGTGAATGTTGCCTGGGTGACTCTTTGCTTTGATGTTGTATTAAAATGTGAATATATATGAACTCTGTGTATGAATGACGACTGACTGACAATATAAATAAATAAACGTCACACAAATAAATTCATAATAAAATAAGTCAACAAAAATATTAACGGGGAAGTGTGTGGATAATAATCATATAAAAAGTAGTATGCATTATGTGTGGCGCTGCACTGCAATGACGTGAAAAAAACAACCAATGATAAAAAATGTTTCCCCAAGACACAACAATTTTTTTTTTTTCATTTCCCCCTTGTAGAAAGGGCCCAACGAGAGCCTAATGAGGTAGGCGTTGAACAATTCTATTTGGGAAAATTTGGGGCACACCGTTACAATCCAAATTAGGTTGTCGTTGGGTTTCCAAACTTGGCCCTAACGTCTGGTTAGGCAAAACCAATGAGGACCTAATTTACGCCTAACGACATTTTCTAGTCGGGTACTATTAGCTTAAAGTAAAGTGGTATAAAGTCAATACCCTAGGAAATTAAGAAGCTCAAAATATAAACACAACAATTGTAGCATGTTTTGGGCGACGGTTTATACATTTTAAATGCTTAAAGTTTTAAACAAGAAATATGTTTTATTTTCATAAATTTTTTGGTATTTTTATTCTGATGGAGTTCAAGTTCAATCATTTCTTTTACAATTTCAAGGATTTTTATCTAATTAGAATGAAAAAAGTCCCACTATTTACACATTTACTTGTGGATATTCGGCATATTATATTCTGCAAATCATATAAGAAATAAAAGGGAATTTCTTACGGGAAATTATTAGTTAATATGAAATCTTATTGATGATTTTATGTGTCGAAAATGTAAAGCAAACACAAGAACCAAGCGAAAGCAAATACAAGAACCAAACGAAAGCAAATACAAGAACCAAATGATCTTTTGATAATTATCCGATATGAAAGAGCCTGTTAGTGCAGTGAATCTCTTTTAATAGCACAAAGTTCGATTTTTCTAAATTCCCTCAGGGAAATGTGATAAGGATGACCTCAGAAATTTTATTCTACTTATGCCAAGAGCAAAAACGATGTTTCAGTAGAATACCCATCTTAAAAGTTTGTTGTACAATCCTGGTCAGTAAACTGTATTCAATTTGAATTCAAGTTTTGTACAAGTTTGTTGTACTGTTTTGCTGCCGAAGAACTCTCAAGTATTTCATTTATGAATTTCCCCTCAACTAATATCAATACATCATCAATTCATGCTACTGCCTCGATACTTCTCTGATGAAGGGTATTTTCTCATTCAGAAATCAATTTTTTTTTTATGAAACCTCTACTGATACATTTTCATTGAAACATTTAATTTTCATTAATTAAAATAAATAATAAATAAATAAATAAATAAAATAAATAATAAATTAAATTATAAATAAAATCATATAAGAAAAAACTATTTTGTAAACTAAATAAAAATACCCATGTAAATAAACACAAATGATGTGGTTTCAAAATGATGCAAATTTAAATCAAATACAAAAGTATCAAAAAAGCATTTAGACAGATTATGAAAGGATATGTATATGACGTACATAAATTATTAAAAAAAAATAAAATATGTACTTGAAAATAAGTATAATTCATAGTAAAAAAAAAATATTTTTTAATACTATATTAGTCTATGTATGTAACTATTTAAAAATTATTTTCATTGTTAATTTTAAAAACATAAAAACAAAAAAACATTTTAGCTTTACCAGCTATGTTTTTGTACAGTCAAGTGCTAAGTTTATAAAATTTGCTCAAATCAATACATCCTACTTGAAAAGTTCCTGTAGCATTTACTTTAAGTTTGTTCCATATCGACTTAAGAATTTATATCGAAAACTTTGACTTAAATGATAAGGATTATCCTGTATGCAAAATAAGTTGGCTCCTTTTTTGCATAGCTGGAAATCAATATTTCTTATGATATATCACTTTCTTCTTTTCGCGATCTACCACATTGAAGTTGAGTTGTTCTCAATTCATATAAAAACATATGGACTTACGAGGTCCATATTTTAACGGATGATATCGCGGAAAGTACGTGTGTTATTGGAAAAGTCAATAGACTAAACTTGTAAAAAAATGATTCTTAATTTATTGCTTTCGAAAATCTTAAAAAACAAAACTTCCGGTAAGTGTGAGATATCTTCAAATATGCCACAAGACAGAGTTTTTAGCACATTCAAGCACAATTCTGATGTGATATGTTTTCGGAGTCCGGAACTGGTTTTCGCTGCTGGAATCTGGCAATCTATTGATGACGATAATAACGACAAAAAACCACTTACCAACTCATTCCGTGGATGAACATTTTCCAAAATAATCTGTAGCATTGTGTGACAGCTATTATCAAACTTTTAACGTCGCTATGATTCAAGATCCATGAATTTCTTAAAAGAGAATTCTTCATCTTAGTCATGGCTATTTAAAATTTGTATGCATTCCTTTTAATATCGGCTTACTATCCTCAGAGGCTACTCTTGCCTACTTCAGAGACTGTAGCAGCATATAAGTAACTGAGAATTTTCATGTGGATTGGCTATGCTGATTTCGGTTGTAAATTATTGCGGTGAGTCTCTTCATAATTTTATTATATATTTCGTATTATTTGTTTGCGATGAAGACAAAGTATCGACTTTTTACACGCACAGGAACGAAGGCTTTAGACTTAATTTAAGCATAGATTAGCTAGAATATGATAACTGCCTGACTTCGTCAAAACAAGAGGGGTCGTACCTTGAGGTCTGCAGTTTTGCACATTTTTTTCTTTTTTTTTAGGTGTTCTGTAAATTTTTCTTTTCGTAAAAAAAAAGTACAAAAACCTTTTCATATTAATGGAAATTAATGGAAAAAAAGTTGCCGATAGAAAAGGATTTCTGGGAAAAAACTCTTAGACAAGCAAGTCACTCTTCTTATATTTCTTTACTAATTATTAAGTTTTCGATAAATATGAGATAAGAGTCAAAGTATGCCAATATAAAATGAAAATTGTTTTATACAAAATCTTATTTATATTGAGTTTTGTGAATCAAATTTTATATTTTTAAGTAATACTAATACTATTACTTTTAAAAACGCTTAATAGAATATAATAAAGATTTCATAATAATCTAAGATATACATATATATATTAAGATATATATACATATTTATAGGCTTAGTTATATGGGATGCATTATTTAGCACATATTGATATGTTGAGCTACAACGTCCTATAAAATATTTAAATTGGAGCATATTATATAAATATATCAAAAATTAACTTAAAACAAAGTGAAATAATGACAAGCGTTTATTTAACGAAATTATTTAAAACTAAATATATGCAAAAACAAAACAACAACAACATAATCTTTTTGTTAAAAGTCCAACACAAAAGAACTTAAATAAAAATAGAATGCAACTTTTAAGGAAAAATAGAACAAACAAACTGGAAATGTAAACGACATTTTATGGGAAATTGTTAAAAACAAAAGTTTAAATGTATAATAAATGCAAATTTACTTTATATAATAATAAACTATAAATAATTAATTTAAAAACAAATTATCAAGAGATATATTTTCAAATATTAACAAATATGGAAAATCCAAAAAAATCATCCAGTTAAATTGCAATCGATGTCAGTTCATATGCAACTTAATGCAGTTAATGCAGTCACATTAACAATATGCAAAATAAAACAATACATAAACTTACGTATAAAACTACAAAATAAACATACCTACATATATGTATATTGACATAAATTATTGTAATTACTAATTTTACTTAATTGTAAAAATTTCATTAAACAAAATGTTCATAATGTAATAACTTCAAAAATACAATGAAAAAGAAAAACCATAAATCAAATTATATTATAAATTAATTTAACACATATTGTATGAAAACTATTTACAAAAACAAACACCATTATAATAATAAATGTATATTTAAATATACCTACATATATATAAATATGAAATAAATAAATAAAAATTAATAATACAAATAAAACAAAGACAAAATATTTTTTTTATTCATAAAACGATGCCCGAGAAATGCACTTAATGTGCGACACAAGATTACAAATTCCCACTAAATAAATCTCGAAAAATTAGTACAATAACGTGGCGTAGCACTAAATTAAAAACATTACGGAATGTCACCCACAAAGTTCATAGTCATAATATAATATACATTATAATACACAAACATTGCATGGTAATATTTAGCTTAGCTTAGCAACAAACATGCAAATGACATAGCAACATTCAAATAACACACAGCATTGTAGGATACCACCTGTAAAGCAGAAAAGCCGATAAAATACCAAAGCACCGTTATACGAACGTACAAGCTTGAGGAAATGTATGCATAAAAGTGCGTATTTCTGCAGCACCGTTATCAGTTCAAGTGTGACGAGCATCGATGTAAATCTTACTCAAAAATGCAAAATGTGTGAAACCCAATGCGAAACAAAGCCCTTGTACCACCCTGTGTACCAAAAAATCTCATTCAACCAATGGAGTCTGTCAAAATTGGGAGGGAGGGGTCCGGAAAAACCTTACCAAATCTCACCAAGGAGGAGGGTAAGTCAATAAAAATCTGACGTCAACTTTTTTATAAAGAGACTATACATTATTATAGCAGATTACATTTAAAAATTATAAGGCAAATCTCTCGGGGGGTCCCATCAGAACTCACCAAATCTCATCAAGGATGGCCCCTTATACTTTTCAAACATATGGCTTAATGCTCTATTTTACTACCTGCGAGAAATGTCACTAAATTCAGTAACTTCGGATTTCGACTTCTTCACTAAGTTCACTTCTTTGAATTAATTTTTGACGATAAAATTTTTCTCTGCTTGATGGTAACGCCACAGCATCGCTATCGATTTTTTCTCTCCTCCTCATCTTGAGATGTCAGCAAAGCACATGTTTTTTGTTTTGATATAAAACGATCAAAACAAAAAACTGATAAAATCTGCAACCACAACAAAATGTTTCGTCATGCCAGCTGCATTCGAACAACAACATGCAACATGTTGCTTACTCGTCGACAGCGACAACAACTCATGTGCTTCATTACGTATGCTGTTGTTGGCGCTGATTTTAAATAAAAATCATCAACGTTTTGGATACCGAGAGAGACACAAAATTCAGTATTTTACTGATAGCGAACGTGCGCGGTTTACTGACGTAAAGTAGGCGGTGTTGAAAATTTTTATTTTTTAGTTTTAAATAAAAAAAATAAAAAAAGAACTTCAAAGAAAAACCCACAAGTGTCAACTTTGTTGCTAAATAAACATAAAAAAAAAATTTAAACAAAGCCCCGATGTGGCTCCTTCCTCCACTTTGTGTTTGTTGCACTAATTAGAGCACGCAAAGTAGACAGCATCCTTAACGTGTTGTCATCATCGTTATACGGAAGCATTGCATATCCTTGCAGTTTTGTGTTTGTTTTGTGATATTGCCGACGTACAACTCTTTGATGTTATATGTAGTTGGTTTACTTATGCCTTTGCATTTACATTTTTTATTATATTTTTTCTATTATTTCATCAGCAGTTTCATCTTGTGTGTCGGTTTATTTTATCAGTAGTTGGGTGAAGAACTTTGCTTTTTTTTTTGTCTGCTCACCGTCGATTTTGCTCTTTCACATTTGCATTCATAATTAATGCAACGCGGTCTCATTTACTTTGCAGTTTTTCTCTTTCTTTTTTTTTCCTATATTGCGCGCCAGCGTACTGTCAGCGCCCTCTACCAACAACAGACCGGAAGTCAACATGTCACAACAAAACAAACAAGTTAACGTAACGGTTTTATTTCCACCCACTTACACGGTTGCATTGCATATCCTCGTGAATTGAATTAGAGATGTGTTGATTTTAGAGCAACTAATGATATTTTCATATATCGATATATTACTGTACTCGAACTTGTTTTTCCCGGATTTTTAATGATGTGTGTCTAATAAATTTATCAAAAATTCGTCAACTTAAAATTTTAACAAAAACTAAAAATCAAACGGGAAATTTCGCATGTAGACAGAGTTCCTAATAAAAATTTCTTGAAAGTTTTAGGATAAATTGCCTAAAAAAATGTTACCTCATTAAAAAGGAATATCAGCATATCATACACCCTATAAAAATATTTAAAGAAATATTTAATAGTGGTATTCACACCGTTCTCATGAGTTTGATAATTCGTTAGTTGGTAATTCGGTAAAGTTTATAACTGTGAAGACACTATTCAATATAGTACTTTGTTACTCGTTAGTTCGATAATTTTTCAAAATTAAAATGCAAATAAAAAGTAACATATAACGACTAAAGAATTAACGAGGCCGTTGTGATGAATACCACTAATATGTATCGAATTCAAAAAAGTATCGAATTAACAACACGCATCACAACCCCGACGGCGAAACATACCATTCACAAATAAGGCAATGTTGAGCGTGAGAACGACAACGAGCACAAGTAGCAGCTGGCAATACTGAAGTGTAGGCATTCATGCACTGCACCGCGCACCGCTCTAAGCTTTGATGTCAAAGTTCAAAGCGCTTTTTGGAGCAGTAGCAGCAACAAAATTGCAAAGAAAGTGCAAATTCGGTGACATCAAAGTGAATAATTCAAAGTTTCACCCATTGGGGTAACGATGATGATGTCGCATAATGCGCGGTGGTGCTGTGCAAAAAGCGGTCAATGAGTCGAGATCAAAGCTGGTTTTTTCTATTCCTTTAAACTTCTCGTATGCTTTACATTTAGAGTGTCACCTTAGAAGTGTAGTGAAGTGCGCTTTCGGAAAAATATAGAAAGCTTCAACAAATAGACAGTAGTTTTCTCTGAAGTATCATTTTTTTTTTTCATCAAGTGATAAAATGTTGCAAATTTGTGTTGCTTAGCAAAATGTAAAATATTCTAGTGAGATTTTATTATTCACCCCTTTGCACAGAAAAAGAGCAGAAGTTGTCAGACAATGATTTTGCCTAAAAATTCAAATACCGAAAGTACTGATGTTTAAATTTTCATATAACGTTGCAGAATAAATTTATTTAAGGGCATTAAATGATATTAACTAGTCACATTAGAAAAGTCAACGCCGTTGTTATATGGAATTTTCATTGCGGTAAATTGAACTGAAGCAAAAATGAAATGTTCATCAGAAAAACCTTTTTAAAACTTCGGTTGCTATCGACTTTTCAATATGTTCTAAAATTTTTCGATTTCTTCAGCCTGTTTCGACTTTTCGAATATTTATCTACTTTCAAAATTATTTTTGATTGTACTTATTGCATTAAATTTTATGGACCGATGTTCTTGTAAATTCAAAAGTTGATAGATGCTTTTTCTTAAGCAAAGTAACAAGACAGTAAGTAGATGGATGAATTGAAACTGGTAGTTGGTGACGTATGTTTCGGCAATTAAAACATACATGCATGTTTGAAAACACACATTTAAAAAGCATCTTGAGCCTTTTTTTGGTTAGTTTGTAACCTGTTAGCTTCGAATCATGCACTCTCCCGGGAGAATTCACCCTATCCTCAAATTTGAAATAAAAACAGAGGCAACAAAAGATAACATTAATAAAAAGATGGCATATAGCGTGATATGCGCTGCCCAATGCACTTTTCAATATGAGGTCTGTAAGCCAGCAGAGCTCAAGTGGTAGAGCGGTTGTTCACGTAAAATGCGTGAAATGATCTGAGTTCGATTTTCGCATGGTAAAAATAAACCAAAATTGATTTGGTGAATGTATTTAAATATGTATATGTGTGTGTGGGGATAGCCACCAATTATGAGGTTCAATTCTGATATTTGTTTAAGAAAACTGATCGATTTGTAAATTTACAAGAACGTCGGTCCTAAGGACTAACGACTGTAAGTTCGAATTTTTAAACATTTTCAATATTTTTTGACCTTTTCAACATATTTTATCTATTTTTGACTTTCGATATTATTCGACTTTTTCAGCTATATAGACTTGCACGAAACTTTTCAACCCTTTTCGATGGTATTCGACATTTAGCGAAGTACTTTTTTTTAAGTTTAAGTTGACTTATTTTTCAAACATTCGACTGCCAAATTTCTCATTCACATATTTATATTTTTCTGTTTCTCACATTAATAAAAATTAAATAAAAAAATTCAAACATTTTTTAAAGTTGAAAAATTAATGCAACGAGCCCTCATCTCTGGATTAGTTCCACAATTAATTCAGATCATTGAAAGCAACAACAAAACAAATTGATTAATTTATTAAAATTGCAGTCAATTCATCATCTCCTAAGCCAATAAATATAACAAGTGGATTAAACAAAAAAAAAAAAAGCTACATGCACATGTTTAAAAAAGCAGAAAATGCTCATTATATTCGTAATAAATGTCAACTGATATAGAAAATAAAAATTTCGAAAAAACACCACAAGCAGCAAATTTAAATATAACAACATTTTTAACATGATGAATAATTAAAAGATTAAAAAAGTGACATGTGAAGTAAAAAGAAAAAATAAAAACTGCATTAAATATGGAGTGGCAAGCAAATGAAGAATTATGAGCGCACTAACACACACAACACTGCACATTAAAACGCACATACACACACACACACAACAAAAAATAAACCCCGACCAGCAATATTTTTTTGAAAGTCAATTAAATGTAATAAAGATTAATTAAGCAGCAAACGAGTGACAAAGTGTTGAGTGAGCGACGGGTAAAATTAAAAAAAAAAAAAAAAATATTATAAAAAGCGGCAGTCGGAAAAAACAAATTGAACCAATTTAAAGAATTTATGTAAAAAATTTACAAGTGGCAAAGTCAAAAAATAGTAGTGGCTAAATAGTATTAAAAGAGTGGTGAAAAAATAGTAATTGTACAAAAAAAATATTTATCTTAAAAGAAGGAATGTAATCGAAACCGCACAAATGCATTAAAAATGCTTTTAAAGTTTTCTTTTCAAATAAAATAAAGTGATAACGCTGCACTAAAATGTTGCACATGCGCATAATTTATTTACTTTGCATTTTAATGCTTTGCGTTAATTTAACTTCCGCTCATAGTAAATCCGGACAACGCAATCAACGTCATAGCAAAAATAATTCATCGCCGCCAACTTCACGTCGATTATCAAGGCAACGTGCCGCCGACACTGCTGACTATGATGATGATGACGATGATGGTGACAATGACAACAACAACAACGACGACGATGACGACAACGCGGACGGCATAAAGGAATTTATGTCCTCTGATGTGGATTCAACGGCAGCCGGTTCTATGATTGCTACAGATGTAGCAATGGGGAATAAAAGACCCTATGGTAAGTTGCATTTATTTATTTATAAGTCATTGAAATTGTGACAAATTTGAGAATATAGCATTTAGAGATGAAATTACAATGATGCTCCAATTCAACAAACTTCCAATGCAACGAATCCTTTTTTCATACGTAAGTATGCTTCGTTTCTTTCTGAACTCGTATCTACATAATGATCAAAAAATTCAGTTAGTTTTTGTAATGTGTGGTCCCTATTTTTAAAAAAAAGGTTCAATACCTTTTGCCATCTTTCTGGCAGAAGCATAGTTCCACGCTCATAAAAGCTCTAACCTTTTCTGGTAAAAGTCTGATCCAAGTCATTTTTGACGTCCACATTTGAAGTAAAGATTTCGCCATCCAAAAAGTTTTGTAAATACCGGAACAAGTAATATGTTGAAGTGGCCCGTTCTGGATAGCATTTGGCGAGTTATCAAACTTTAATGAGATCTCACATTATCATGGTGGAACACTATACGTTTTTTTCTAGTCTTTTCTATTTGATTGCATCATTCAATTTGTCCAGTTGACGACAGTACACTTCAAAATGAATCCTGGTATTGTCCGGTAAAAAATAAAAAAAGAACCGATTCTCTTGAAACCCACCAAACAGACAGCATCACATTTTTTTACGAATGTCGACTGTGAGCCGGTTCCAAATTTTTTACACTATGTCTACTTGCGTTTAAACATTATTATAGACAACTCATTCCTCAGCTCCATTGATGCTTTGCTTAAAAAATGGATAATTTTCTTGACGTTGATTTGCTTAATCACAGACGTCAATACGACAAAGGAAACTTCGTTCTTTAAGCACATGTGGAACACATATGTTGAGTTTTGAAATTAAACTAAGGCGTTTCACGTGATCATGAACTGTCGAATTTGATAAATTTAATCTCTCAGCAATCCCTCGAGTTGAAATTCGATGGTTTGCATCAATCGGTGAAAATATTTTGTCCTCGTAAGCTTCCACACATCGATTATTTTCTTTCTAGCTTTAACAGCATTTCTACCTTTTCGATGATTTTACCGATTTAGCGAACTTTTCGGTATAACGAGCGACCCTCTTTCGTTACATTAGAGCACCACTATATTTGCTCAAATTATTCAGCCGGTTATTAAGCAATTGTCCACATTAAGAGACATTTGGTCGTTGTCTAAGATTTTCACTCAGTGAAAGTTGGATTTGGTTTTTCTCATATGTTAAAATTCGGTCAATTTTAAAATTGCAAAAGAGGTGGATAACATTTACTATAAAATTAAGTTATCGTTGGGCTTTGAGATTATATAAGTGATACCAGCGAACTTCGTTTTTGGCAATGCAAAATACTAATTTCTGTAGCATTCAAACACTTCAAATCAGAACTTAAATTAATGACTGCTCCATATGGGGAGATTATTTTGTTAAATGGTGTAAGTGAACTTGTTTTCAATCGTTTGTATAAGCTATAAGCTCTTTTTCCATACAGCCTCATATCCTACGTAGAAAGATTGATGAAGCAAACTCTATTTTTAGTTGTTTTTGGAAGCAGGCTACGAAGTTTGTGAGAGCTATAACTTGACCAGTATAACTGCGCTGCTTTCTAAACCCTCCTGCTCTTGTAATATATTACAATCTAAGTGTGGAACTATACGGTTAGTATAAGGTGCCAAAGGTGCCAATTGGGCAGTAGCTCTGAAGAAAATCATTAGTTTGAACTATTTACTCTTAGCTGAGCAATAATTTTTAATCTTTTAGGAGATGGTGGTAGATTTTCCGATACCAAGATATGTGAAAATAAGTCATAAGTCATTTGCATGACCACTGTCTTTCACGAACTCCGGGTAAATCCTATCTATTTAAGCTGCAGTAACAAGTTTAATATCTTTCAAAGCCCTTCTATGAAATGGCTGGTTTATAAGTGTGCGACACAGAGTGAAGCCTAAAAGTTTGGCCTCATTGTTAGCAAATTTTGAAAAAGTTTTAACGGGTCTTGCTTTAGAATTCACTATTTCGCAGGATACACCAAGCCTTACAGTCCACGTCATTCACTGTTTGTGATCATGTTTTTTAGCTACGTCTACTCTTTTTTCTGATAGTACTTCACGATGGTATAAGCAGATCCCTAGACTCTACAAGTCGCGGCATTCAATGGAATTTCAGTGAGCATCTAGAAGATCTGGCTTATGCTGGTGACATATGCCTCAGACATGCAAGGAAAGCTCACTGCCGTCTGGTCTTCTTCGGAAGAAGTAGGTCTGAAATTCAACATTAATACCGGTGTCAGCAATAGCTTTATGACATTGAAATTCAGCATAGATGGAGTGGATCGATATAGTTACTTAGGTAGAGTAATAACGCCTACCGGTGGTACCATTAAAGACGGAGCCGTGACATAACCCCCACGGACATAAATGTGGATTATGTCCGTGGGGATTATGTCACGGCACCTTAAAGACATCCATGCTAGAATAATCAAAATGAAATGTACCTTCTCTCAGCGACGTAATGTCTGGCAATCTTCGTTCCTGTCAACGACAACGAAGCTCAAAATGTTTGAGTTAAACGTGAGGCCAGTTGCTTTGTACGGCTGTAAGACTTAGCTTACCAATAGCGCCCTACATAAGGACTTACATATTTTCACCAACAATTGTCTTCGCCGAATCTTGAAAATTTGGTGGCCTAGAATCATTTCCAATGTCAAATTGCTCACTAGATACTGTCAAGATCCGATTTACATTCAAATCAAACAACGATAATGGAAAATCACCAACTGAAGTCTTTCGGCATGCACTGGAGTGGCATATTCATGGTAGTAGAAAACACGGCATCGCGGATCATCGTGGACACAGTCTCTAGAACAGCAAATACGTAAATCAGTAAAATGTTGGAGAGAATAAAGGACAGTTCCTCAATATCGTGCACGTTCGAAGAGTTTTGTGGAGGCCCAATTATCGGTAGAGAGATAAGGAACCCATGGAAGCTTTTTGAGCTTTTAGCTGTACGAAATTCACTACATGAGCTATTTCTAGCATGGAATAAATTCTTTGCGAATAACTTTTGGAAAACTTATTTTGAAGCACAAAGTTGTCTGTCCAGCAAAGCGATTGCAGTTGGAAGCGGACGAAGGATCTTAGCGGATAACATTCTGGAATATATTTTTTGCACTCTGACTGCAGGAAATTCATTGCCTATGTCAATAACAACCCTTTGTGAAAATTTAAGGGCGACTGTACGTGAAACAGAGAATTGGATCTGGAGAGGACTAAGTTCATTTAGCGCTAACTAGATCGCATCGTATGGAGGTGAATTATTACTTTCTATTCGATAAATTTAATTTGATGCGACACCTCTCCCACACTTTTGGTTGCCTTTCATTAAATACTTTGTTTTTCTTTACAGTATTATTTGTATCCTCCTTTCATATTATTCTTTTTTTTATTTCTTGGGTATATCGTTATATTCACTAATTCACTTGAATGGTCAATAACCGTCAGTTATTACTGAATAAATTCATTATATTGGTAATTTCTTGTAATTCAACGCTTGGCAAAAATTGCAACTTCACGTACGTAATTTGTTTTTAACATTCAAATCATTTCTAATGCCATCAATGGCTGTCAATCAAAAGCGCCGACATTATGTCAATAATTTTCAAATGATATGTAAATTTTTTTAGTTTTATATTAAAGTGTACTATTGTATTTTAGTATTTCTTTTATTAATATTTAAATGTGCGTGCGGTCTATTTGCTATGCTTGTCGCAATATCTATTATTTTTCAAATGGAAATTTCTCGCTGTTGTTTGTAAATTTCATAAAACTGATAATGTTGCAAATGTTGCGATGACAGCAAACTGACCAACACTTTTTTCTCGGCTGTGGAATGCGTGCGTGGAATTGCAATTACAACTGCAGGCATAATGCACAAATCAGCAATAAAGTTCAAAATTATTACATAAATAATTGCGATTTCTGCTGTCCTAGCATCTGTACAGTTAAAGTCAACACCATTTCAATGAATAATGCAAATGTTTAATGCACAAACCTCGTGTGTATGCAAAGTTATGTTGCATTTTATTGATTTCTGTTTTATTGCATTTCAAAAAATTTTAATTCTGTGCAGCACTTGTGCGTTTAATTGTTTGCATATTAATTTTTATAATGCATAATGCTATTTTTCTTTTTCATTTACAGAATATATTAAATTAAGTTTAAGGCGTGTAGCTAGGCAAAATTATTTACTTCAAAAATAAATTATCACAAAATAAAAGTTTCCCATTATCGCTGAAGAAATCTAATTTGGAATTAATGGAAAACTTTTTGTGTTTTCAAGGGACTTGAATTTCTTGCGATTTAAACTATTCTGAAATTGTAACAATTAAGAAATACGGTGCTTGCGAATTTCTCAGATCAATTTCTTCAGTTTATAACGCGTCTGTTAAGCAAATGTCTGCACTAGCGTTATCATTCAGAAGATGGCGTATTTTTTGTTAGTGAAAGATAATGCTTCAAAGGGCGGTTCTAGGTTATGTCATGCATATCTCGAAAACAGATGTCAAAAACAGTACTTTTTCACCGACATTAAAGTTTCCCTCAGAACGTTTAGTGAAGATATCATGATTTAGGTCTGTAGTGTGAACTTTTTATATATATGTCGGCAGCACCGAATTAAGACTTTACGGGCTAACCTTGTGATGACGCTTTTGAGCACAGCAAAAATCGCCTCACATAAAGTATATAAAGAAATTTAAGTATTATTTGAACTACTTAAATCGCTTTATTTTTTTTTACATTATTACTTTCCTTGATGTTATTATATATCTGTTTAAAAAATACACCTAAACTAAAACAACTAATTGGAATAAAATAAGTTACAAGAGAAAATTGCCGAGTGGCAACACTGCAGAAAAATCTAACGTGCTTATGATTCACAAATTGCTTATGCAAAACATTACATAAGTACGTCTTCACTGTGGCTTACGTCAAGACAGTAGTTTTGAGAGCTCGCGGAAATCATTTCGCAATATTTGTTGCTGAGGAGATCTTCAATAGGATTTCATATCAATAGTTGCAGCGGTGATCATTGTCGGCAGCTCGTCGAATGCACTTTCGCAACATAAGTGGTTAAGATACCTTTAATATGACATTACTCCAATATTGACTCAGCGCCGAATTAAACCTGGGGACGTGAACCACGTCAAAACTTTTTTCATAATAATGGTGGCTGGGATTTTTTAAGGTCTCTCTCACACACATTATCGTACCGCGTCATATCAAATTTTGCTGCATATATGTAAAAAGGGTGATCCAATACGAGGTCCCTTTTCCAACTGGGTTGTTTTGACAGCTGTCATGTGTCAAATGGCTTGTCCATATGACGTTTGTGTTCAGTATTAAATACGACTTAATCAAGAATAGACTTACTCTTGAACAACGTTTATTAATTGTGGAAACTTACTACCGAAAACAGTCATCAGTTAGAGAATGTTATAGAGTTATTCAACATCGTTTTGGTCGTTATGAGCGTCCAACTGAGCTATTGGACATTCACCATTCAACCAGAGTGCATACAGCCCGTAATTTTAAGAATATTTCTGCAGTAGCAGAGAGTGTTCGTGAAAACCGTGAAAAATCGATTCGTCGCCGATCTCAAGCTTTAGGCAACTCTTATGGATCATTGTGTCGTATCTTGAGGCGTGATCTTGGCCTGAAAGCCTATCAAATACAGCTAGTACAAGAATTCAAGCCGGCTGATATTGGTTTTAATTTCGGTTTATAGGCCTTACAACAACTTCAATTTGATCCATTATTTTATCGATAAATTGTGTTTAGCGACGAAGCTCATTTCTGATTGAACGGCTACGTTAACAAGAAAAATTGCCGTATTTGGACCGATGAACAATCAAAAGCAATCCAAGAGCTTCTAATGTATCCCGATAAATGTACTATTTGGTGTGGTTTATGGGCAGGAGGCATCATCGGACCGTATTTCTTCAAAAATGCGAATGGAGCCCTCAATGAATTGTTGTTGCCAAAAACTCAGGATATTGGTGTAGCCGACCTCAGCTCGAGAAACATTCACTTTTTCGAAGAAAATGTTCGGTGAAAACATCATCTCAAGAAATGATCCTGTCAATTAGTCACCAAGATCATATGATTTGACGACATTGGATTACTTTCTTTTGGGATATGTTAGATCACATGTTTATGTCGACTAACGCTTTGGAATCCAACATAACTCGTGTTATTCAAGGAATGCCGGCCAATATGCTCGAAGAGGTGTCGAATGAACATTTAAGAACTTGTCGTTGGCAACAATTGAACGAAATAATTTTTAAACATTGAGTTGTAGGAACCGTACTATCATTCTAAATAAAGATTTGCATCAATACATTGACTTTTATGTATTTTATTTAGAAAACAAAGTAGGAAGCTCTTATTGGATCATCCTTATATGTATATGAGCAAGAAGTTAATAAACAATGGACTAAGTGAAACAAATGCTTTTGTAACGATATCTCTAAAAAAAAGACCATGAAAACTGACAGAGGAGAACGGGCACTTTTCATACAAGACATTACTTTGACCAAAGCTCGTACCGAATTGTTCCTACCGAAAATTTCCCTAAACACGTTTTGCTGTTTTTGAAAATGGCAGTGTCAAAAGGGCTTGCCAGTAGGTTTCTGATTTATTTTGTGTTGCACTATTAATTGACAGTGTGACCAAACAAATATGTGGTAATTTTCCGTTCACAAAATATAATGGGGCTTGGGTTATATTCTCCATATATCTAACTTAATCCGACGCTGTAAGCCAGCATTAAGGGAGATATGATCGTTGTTTTAAATTCTACAAAACTCACATAGTAAAACGACTGTTGCTTGAAGTTGTAAAGCTTTGGTAGACACTCTAAATTTGTACGCAGCTTTTAAACTGAGCATCGACTAGTTTCTCTGGCAGAAATAATATATAATATCTAATAGATGCTGCAACTTTTCCTATCATGCAACTCCTGCGACAATTTTTCATGCATTTTGCTAACGTTGCAACATTTACCATGCAGTTTTATTTTTATAACATAATTTTATGCATGGACTATTAAAATAATGACTCTTTTAATGCGGTCCGTGCAAATTTCAAGGATATTAATACATATTGTTTTTTTTTTTTTGCAATGTAGACTGTTGCACGCTGTTGCTGTTCAATGTGCAACATCCGCCAGCTGTTTGCTGTGCGCGATACTTAAGCTAATCAGAAAATAATTAGACACCTATTCGTCTTGCTTGGTGTGCAACAAAACAAACAGCAAAGACACACCACACACCCGTTGGCTGAAGCATGACTTGAATTGTGACGCCACACAAAAGGGGAAGCGTAAAATAAAATTAATCCTCCACATTATGTTATGGTGACACTAAAATCAAAGGCAACAGCATCTTTGGGGACAACGTCAACAGCAACAGCAACGACAACGACGACATGTTGTCTCTTTGGGTATATTTCTGTCACTTGTCGTTGCTCTTACGTTTGTTGCATGTTGCAAAATCGTCAAAGCAGCGTGCTCCGGTTGATGTTAGTGTTTTACGTTGCTAATGCCACATAATCAAAAAAAAAAACTATTAATTAAGTGTGTAATTTTATGCCTGCTGTTGTGGGATTTGGTGAGGGAAATTTAAATTTATGATTTTTCTTTGATGTTTCAAATGGTTTGTGTTGTTTTTTTTAGCTCTTTTTTCACAGACGTTGTAGAAATTGTTTGTCGTTGCTAAAAAACAAAAGGTGCGTATTTTTGGAATGGAAAATTTTTAGTTTTTATTTTCAAACTTTTGCTAAAGTTTTCAACTGAAAGTTAAACGAAATCGTTCAAGGTTTTATCGCTATAACTTAAGTACTACAATGATATGATGATATGCGCTGGAGGCTTAATTTTGAAAATTTGCTTTCTCTGAAACATCTGACCCAAGGCTAGTGTGACTATCGGTCGACGTGCGCGATTTCCAAATACTTTTCCTATTCAGATTTTCAAGTAATGTTCTACTTCTTATCAAGTAAGCTTTAAAATTAAAGAGTGCTATATGGGAAGTTCAATAAGTCACTTTTTTTGGCATCACTCTACCTAATTCCTTGGGTGACTTTTGTGTCCAAAAGTAAGTTTATAAAATGAAATGCAGAAAATGTTCAATTGAAATAATGGCCGATACACCTTTATAGATATATGGTAATGCAAAATCTAATACTGCTATATGTGTACACGACTAAATGGCATATTATGTTCTAATATTTCGCAAAAGCAATGCACTCAAATTTTATGTTTTTCAAAGCAAATTATCCAAGTTGTATATGAAATAATTTTAACGATACGCATAAAATGTTGTTTTACGATCGGTGAGCAGCTGAAAAAGACTGTCATCAAAGGCATCAAAGTATTTCCCTCACAAATTGATGACATTCACAGTGCTCTAAAAATAAATGACGCAAAATACAGGCGACAGACAGCTAATTTTAAAAAGAAACAAGAACTGATAAACTATTAAAAGAAAATAGTATCACAAACAAGAATTATAGCATAATAGAAAAGGTTTCGAAAAAAAAAATGCTTTCATTTCAAAAATGTACAAGAATAATACTACGCTCTTGTGCGTAGATGCAAAAAGTTTAGGTACCAAGAGCCACTTATTACAAAAGCAAAAATTACAACAACAAAAAAAACCCTCACCATAAATTTGATCTCGATAGCAAAAAAAAATTCGGTAATATTCCGAAAATCCAAGAATCAAACAAGAACAACATGAGTATATAAATAAAAGTATGTACCAGGGTACGAAAGGAGAGAAGCTGTCCTCACTATGTGCATTGTTGTTTCCTTGTTCGCTCGCTTCGGTTTGAATCATGCAACCATATGGCTCATATAATAATAGCCCCAAGTGGCTCATTTTTGGTGTTTTGCCCATCGCTGTTAGTGCAGCACTTACGGCAACATTAAGTCTTGTGCCAGGTAGTAAAATTAACTTTTTTGAACTAAGACACGGAGATATAAATCCATTTTCTTGTGTGTTTTAACTCTTGACGGAGCAAGACTCTTCACAGATTTTAATAAATTTATCTGTAACGTAGTCAATACACGTATCTTCATCTTTATATATTTCTGCGTCGCAAAGAAAACTGATTCTCTTGCATGGCGCACGATTCGATGTTGTCTTGCATATTTACATCCTTGTTTGTGTGATGTACTTACGATATGTTGATTGCAAACATTTGCAACATGTTGACTGCTAAAATGGCGTACAAAGTGATAAGAAAATACAAGTACTCGTATGAGTAAGTGCATGCTAGCTAAAGTAATTCAAAATGTTGATGATGATGACGATGTTGTGGTAAAAATAAGTGATATACATAGAATCAACATAATGCGTTGCATTTGACTCTTGAAATGTTCCCCCTTTAAGTTAATCAAAGAAATACTAAATTGCATTAGACATTGCAACAAGTTTGTTATTAATTGAAAGTGAGAAAAATATGCGCGTATGCAAAGCGCACTGTATTCATAATTAGTGAGTTACATTCTAAGCGGTTAGGCACAAATGCATTAAGCAGTTACCGAAATGTGGGCGCCAGCATCTCGAACAATAAAGTGGCAGCTTCTTATGACTATAATGCGTGCGTTTCTGTAACGAAATATAATTTTCAATTTAATTTTTTGTTCTTTATTTTGAAATTTATTTTTTATCACTTAAAAGATTATTTATTTTTAGTTCGTTGCAATTAAAAAATCGTCAAGAAAATAAATACCATTACATTGAGTTCAATTGGCTATCGCCAATTTATTTAGTTTAGAAATAAAAAACAAAAGTAGTTTTAATGAAGTAGTTCTTCTAAAAATATTTTTATGACCTTGAAGTAAAATAACATAGATACATGTGTCGATCACAGTTCACAACCCAGCCAGCATTTTATGAAATTTCCGATCACATTCGAGTCTTTTTCGAGTCCTCTGTCTGATTAAAATGATCATAAATGCGCTCATTTTCTGATCATAAATGATACTTTTGTCGGGAGAAAATGGTACCTTATCTGCGACTCTTCTTGAAGAGTCGTTTATGACCCGTTTATCTGATTAGTTTCGACTCATATTTCTAATCAATTGCGAGTCTTTTTCGAGTCATATTTTGATCATATATGTTATCACTTACGAGTCTTTTTCGAGTCATATTTTAGACATATTTCTAATCATTTGCGAGTCTTATTCGAGTCATATTTTAATCATATTTCTAAGCATTTGGGAGTCTTTTTTGAGTCATATTTCTAATCATTTGCGAGTCATATGACTTAAATTTTTTCGCATTCACGTTCCTTCGCGTGTCTTTGCCGTTCTTATCATCACCATCAGCCCTATATGCATAATTTTACTTATTATAAAAGTATTTTATCTACTTTTAGTAAAGTTATTATGAACTACAAAACAGAAAATAATTCAAAATACATTTTCAAGAATAAGTTCTAAAGTCATATTCGAATCATTCATAAGTAGTAGTCAAAAATGACTCGTATAGGTGATTTAAGAAAAATTATCATCTAAATGCTAGGTGGGAAGTCAAAGCAACAGGAATTGTATGTGTGAGCAAGAATCTACAAACATATTTCCTACCTATGTATATAAAGTTAGGTAGATATGTGGGCGATTTTCCGCTGTCATTTTTATATCCCCTGATATCACAAGTTTGATTCCCAGTTATTTTAGAAGTTTTTAAATTCCTACCAGCTCACCGGCTTTCCGGGCCTGGCCGTGTCAATCCCGGTCACTTGGCAACTCTGAATAAAAAGTTGCTAAGGTTATTTTCAAAAATTATTCAAAAATAGACAACGTTATGGTCTTCGGCTGTAATTTTAACACAAAATAGTTAATTTATCAGTAACTAGTGATACCCGCGGCTTCGCACGCGCATTCTCGTAGTTTTTTTTATAATGAAATTACTCTATTAACATACCATTCTCTCTTCAAGACCTAAAAAAAAAACAATTGAATGTGAGTTTGTTCTTTGAACTTCGAAGCCTTGTACAAAATGTACAACTGGGGAAAAAAATACAACACAAAATTCAAGAAGCAGCATAAGCGACGAAAAATTAAAACGACAATTTTTGTGTGAGGTTTTGCAAAAACTTAATCCTAAAAAAAAAGGATATTTAATTTGAAAAAATAAATAAAATAAGTATGCAATAACCTTTTTTAGCATAAATATGATGTTTTTAAAAAGGAATTATTAAAACCGGTTCAGTATATTTTGCGCCAAAGTGTTACATGTTAAGTGTTCCATGTAAGCAATTTGATATGAATAGTATAGATTAACATATCACAAAATAAAAAATCAAAATGAACGAACATTGAGATAAAAAGGATAATAAAGTTTATTTGCTGTTCTTAATATGATGGCGTATTAATATTTTGGCTCGAAATTTGAAGTTTTTTGCGTTTAATTTAAAATGGTTGTCCTGGGATGCTTGTAGAAATTTTAATGAATCTGGTGAAATTTCAGTTTTTGAACCTCAATATCTCGTGAACTGAGATTCATTGAACAAAACTTTAATACCGCTTTCTTAGTGTAGTCTAGTCTTAGTCTTTCTAAGGTATACTCATGCAAAATTTGAGCTAAATCGAAGAAGAACGTGTCTTGAAAATTTTAGGTTTTGAAAAAAAAAAAGCTTTCGAATATCTTCATATAAAATAGTATGTCGCAAGAAAAAGGTGTCCATAGCGTGGAATCGATATCTTTAGTACATGTGGGCGTGGCACCCGCCATATAAGCAAAAAACGTGTATTAATAGTGTGCTATGAGAGTAATCTTCATAAAATTTGGTGTATGGATGTCAATTACTATAAGCTTTAAAAATAAATGATTCTTGATAGGATTGCATCAGTGGGCGTGGCACCTCCCATATTAACATAAATTTGTAAGCCCTGTCTTAAGTGAACTATTGCAGCAATTGCTATGAAATTTAATGAAAGTGGTTCAGTTGCTATAGAGTATATCTGAATCAAAAGTGGCTTAAATAAAACCAGTGGGCGTGGCACCTCCCATACAAATAAAATACGGTAAGTGGCATATTTATCGAAATATGTGAGCAATCATACTAAAATTTGGTGTTAGGAGTTTGCTTATGAAAAGCTATTTCTGGGTCAAATCCGGGCTGCATTGTACCAGTGGTTGTGTTACTGACCTAAATTTTAAATTTAACTACGGCATATATCGCAAACTATACAAGACATTGTGCTAAAATTTAATATGAGGGCGTCGATCACAAACATTATTTATTAAACCAAAAGTGGGCGGAATTGGAGAAGTGGGCGTGGCATATCTCAAATTTTTCATTTCTATTCGATTTTTTCAACATTTTCCATATTCTTTCGACTTTTTCAACCCTTTAACATATATCCTATATGTATTTGTTCGACTTTTCAACCTCTTTCAACTTTCTTCATAATTTTCTTTATTTTTTCGACTTTTTCATCAATTTTGAATAGTTTCAAATTTTTTGGACCTCTTTCAACTTTTTTAGAGTTTTTCAACCTCTCTCAACTTTTTTCAACATTTTGCATATATTTACGACTTTTTCAACCTCTGTCAACCTTTCTAACATTTCACATTTTTTTCGACTTATTCAACGTCTTTTAAACATTTATTGAAAGATACTTTCAGTGCGGTGTAGGGTATGTGAGTTTCGGCCTGGCCGAAGATAACACCTTAATTTGTTTTTTTTTTTTAAAACTTCGTCTTTGAATAATCCATTAATCTGTGCAGCCGGATTTTTCGCCCTTACTTATGGCAGAGAAAAAAATGCAAACTCTTGCAATCTATAAGAAATTTGACACACAGAAGTTTTATGGGCCCATAATTGCAAATTTGGTGTTAGTTTGATAAAATTCAAAATGGCGGTTAAAATCAATTTTTTAAGCCTCTTTGGAACAAATTTCTTACAGATTGGAACAGTTTGAATTTTTTCTCTGCCATTGCGACGATCAGCCGTAAAAATAATTCATTTTACGAAAAGTGAAAGTTAGCTAAAAATTAATTAAATAAATTATATAAAACATTAGAGTTGTGTCAGTAATATTTTTCCGCCAATTCGCTCCAGCATAGATTTTTTTTTATACCCGACAATAAATTTGTTTACACATCAAGAATACTATGCATTTTAATAGAACAAAAGATATTTTAAATATATGATGAAATGATAAATAAAGCATTTTTGAAATCTTAGCACAAGTGTTTCCACATTATGTGTTTATTTTCTCTTAAAAAATACAGCTAATTTTACGTTTTTTGTTAAATTGCTGCATGACGCCAAATTTCATGAGAATTTAAAATGTCATCAAAGTAAAAAAGATGAAAGGTTAAATTTAGGTCATAAGTAAAGTTAATTTTTATGGATATTTCTATGAAAACTATAAAAATGTATATTTTCTTTGCATAATGCATCTTTCTCTTTTCTAATGTCCTACTCTCTCGGTCATATTTTGTTGTTTTTTTTTTTCCTTTTTTTTGCACATAAATCATAAAGTGTTTGTTTTGTGTCCATGCTAAATTTCTATTAAAAGTTGCTACGCGTGTGTTATTTTTATGATTTGTATCTTGGAATTTTTCTACATAACGTATGAGGGTGGAGGAATTGTGTCTGCTTTGTTGTTTTTTTTTTTTTGCGCGGCGGTTTGTTTTTCATTTTTTATGAAATTCTTAATTGAAATATGTATATACATAGATATATTTTTAAATTGCTGTTGCCTTCACTATTAATTAAGTTATTTTTGAAAAAGAATAATTTTTTATTGAAATTAAGCTTTAGCTTAATTAATTAAGATATTTCATATATTCCAAAGAAATTTATTAGTTTTGAAGGTATTTTTCTTTTTTATATTCAAAATAAAATCTCTTCAAGGTAAATCAAATTTGGTGTGCCTAAAAACTTTATAATTGATTAACGTAAAATTGACTTTTTTGAACTCCGATCTATAAAATGTTTAAGTTTCGAATTTTTTTGGCGAAGTGTGAGCTTGATTTATTGGTAATAATGTCTCCTGTAAGAATATGTTGCTTTTCCTAGATCGCATTACAGTTACATTACATGTGTGCTATAGCTGAAGTTTGAAGTTCATCAATCCTAAGAATGACTTCAAGCTTTGACTATAATACTTAGTTATAGCGCCAAATTCAAAAATTCACTTTAAAATGACTTTAATAAGAGCAGAATGAAATGCATCAAGTGGCAGTAGCCACTTAATATTTTACTGATCGATTATGCAGCTCTATAAATTAAGTGCGATTGAGAAACGAAGGAAATAATAACTAATTTGGGGACATTTGAAGTCACTTAAGTTGAATATGCAAACCGCTTATTTTTTGTTTGATACTGAATTTTCAGATATTTAGTCCTTAATTATCAAAAATTCCATTTTAGAGCTTGAGTACCAGGAGACCGACCAAAGTTCGGTTTTTCGTTTTCAGGTTGAAAAAGTCGAAAAAATGTAATGCAATTGAATGAGATGTCGGAAATATTTAAAAAATATTGAATATGGTTGAAACGCCGAAAATATGCAAAATGCTGAAAAACATTGAGAGAGGTTGAAGCAGGTGAAAAAGTTTGATAAACTCGATAGTATATTAAAATGTTGAAAACGTTGAAAGAGATTGAAAAGCTCGAAAAAAGTTGAAAGTCTCGGAAAAAGATGAATGAGGTTGAAAAGTCGAAAAAACTTGAATGTGGTTGAAAAAGTCCAAAAAATATGGAACGTGTTGAAAAAAGTTGAAAAGGTTGAAAAATATTGAAAAAGTTGGAAGAGTTTGAATAGTTCGGAAAAATTTGAATAAGGTTGAAAAATTCGAAAATATATGGAAAATGTTGAAAAAAGTTGAAAGAGGTTGAAAAATGTTGAAACAGTTGAAAGAGGTTGAATAACTCGAAACAAGTTGAATAAGGTTGAAAAATTCGAAAAAATATGGAAAATGTTGAGAAAAGTTGAAAGAAGTTGAAAAATGTTGAAACAGTTGAAAGACGTTGAAAAACTCGAAAAAATATGGAAAATGTTGAGAAAAGTTGAAAGAGGTTGAGAAAGTCAGACAAATTTGGGAAATGTTATGAAAAGTTGAAAGAGGTTGAAAAATGTTGAAACAGTTGAAAGAAGTTGAAAAACTCGAAAAAAGTTGAATAAGGTTGAAAAAGTCAATCAAATATTGAAAGCGTTGAAAATATTTGAAAAATGTAGAAAATCGTTGAGAAAAGTTGAAAGAGGTTGAAAAATAATGAAGCAGTTGAAAGACGTTGAAAAACTCATTGAATGAGGCTGAATATATTGAGACCAAATTTTATTAGGATCACTCCTTCAGTTTGCTAAATATGGCATCAACTTTATAACTTTGTATGGGAGGTGCCACGCCCACTAATGAAATCCCATCAAAATTCATATAATTTCAAACCTTATAGTAACCGATACCTCTACACAAAATTTAAAGAATATTACTCCGATGGCACACTAAATATAACATTTAAAGTGTTTTGCTTATATGGGAGGTGCCACAGTCACTGATGCAATCTCGTCGATTTTCATTTAATTTCAAAGCTTATGGTACCCGACATCTCTACACCAAATTTAAAAAATTTGACTACAAGAGCACACTAAATGTAGCCTTAAACATTTTTTGCTTGTATGGGAGGTGCCACGCCCACAAATGCAATCCCGTCGAAACCCATTTAGTTTCAAAGCTTATGGTAACCGACATCTCTACACCAAATTTTAAAAAAATTACGCCCATAGCACACTAAATATAACACTTAACGTTTTTTGCATTTAAGGGAGGTGCCACGCCCACTGATGCAATCCCATCGAAATTCATTTAGTTTCAAAGCTTATAGTAACCGACATCTCTATACCAAATTTAAAAAATATTACTCTCATAGAACAATAAATGTAGCTTTTAACTGTTTTCGCTTGTATGGAAGGTGCCACGCCCACAGGTGCCGTTTCGCCCACTTTTGGTTACAAGATACCCAATAGCCAATACATTTGACATGTCAAATTTCATAACGATTGCGTTGTTAGTTCTCTTATTATAACGTTTATAAATATTGTGAGCTGTGCCACGCCTTTCAACGAGTTTTGCCAGTAAAGTGGCATAGCTTGTTATAATGACTTCATTCAGCGATATTAACTCTAAAATTTTTATGAAAATCCTCGGTGCCGTTTTCGAGTAATCAAAGTTTTCAATTATTGAAATATGCCACGCGCACTGTTCCGATTCCGCCCACTCTTGATAGCATTTTAGATATTTATGATATGCATCCGTCTTTAGAACATTACTTGTTCCCAACTTCTTGCAGAATATGAACGGTATTGGACAATGGGGCGGGGCTCCTGCCATACAAAAAAAAAACACTTAAATTGCTATTTTTGTACTTACATATATCAAGTTTTGAAATTTGGTACATGCACCCAATTGTCTGGAGAAAGACCACGTGAAATCTAGGCGGGGTTGTACAACGGAGAGTTCACGAACAATGCCGCGGATCCAGCTGATAACTGAGAAAACTCGGCGAGAACGATAGAGATTCAAAATTTCTTGTACGAGAACAAAACGATAAGCTTGAATCCACTGTAAGCACGTGTCGATAATTTTTAATTATCGTATCGTTCTCGTATCGGTGAAAAACTAGTCTTCAGGCTTGAATTGATTGCGGAGCTGAATATCTTGAATTTATTTAACATTATGCACATATTTCTTTCATATTTCAGCGAGTTTTCTTAATACCGAAACCATACAGACGCTACACTGAATTTTTGATGTAAAATTTTAAGAAATTCAATGGGCCTATTAAGTTTACCGATAACCGAAAACATAACATACACAATACTTAAATTCATAAAGTGTTCCATTAATTTTGTTAATGATTTCACATGACTTCATGTCCTTCCCTAATGGACGTTTCAAAAGAGCAGTTCAATGTATACATCATTAATGTGTTTATAAACAAACAAAGATCTGTTGTAAACAAATTCTAAACATTTGTTTATAATCAAAACATGGCAAGTGGTCGGTCGTTTATATGAGATGAAAATTCACACGTTTTGTTTGTATACAAACGTTAATGATTTTTATGGCTTATATAATATTTACAATAAGCTCCGCCCACTTTGTAAATAAACACAAGTGTTCTCGTAATAAAAAAAAATAGTAATGATAGCGTTTGAGTATATGGCAAGTATTAAAAATAATGTGGAAAATTTTGTAAGCAGATTTTAGTAGAACAATAAATTGCCAAACATTTTTATCGGTATATTTTCTAAGCAATGACAAATTTTTTCATTAAAATTTCTAATATAAATTACATTTATTTATAGTTTTATTTTTTTGTAGATTTTGAAATATTTGTATTATTAATTTTTTGCCTCTAAAGCATTTTGATTTGTGAACATCTGGCTAGTGTATAAGAAATGCTATACTGAAGTAACTTGGTGGAAAAGTAAAGCTAACACTTAAGTTCACGCAACTTTAGTGTTACATTTTAAGCTTTTCAACCTTACTCGTTATTTTTTAACTTTTTGAATATTTTTTAATTTTAACAACCATATAATCTTACAAACTTTTCAAGTGTCTGAAAAATTTTCAACATAATTTGAGTTCCTCAACTATTTCAATATAATTCAATCTTAACACTCCAACAGATATCAAGTTAAAAATAAAAATTTAAATAGAAAACCAAAATGTATGGTCATGGGGAGGATCGAACTCAATACAAATTTCTGTTTGAATACAAATAATTAACTGATAACTCAGTTGCCAAATGCCTGGTTTAAAAAATAGTAGTGCTTTTCCGATCCCGAATTTCAACGCCTTATTTAGAAACTGAATAGATTGGGGATATGGCAAACTCCTCATCAAAGGGGTAGGCTCTCTTCAGAATAAATAAGGCGATATCACAATCGCTCATATAGTGACAGCTGATCGCCTTCAGAATTATGTATTACAGCACTATTCAGTTTTAGAAAAAGTAAAATAACAGCTGTTTAAGCGAGATTAACATCAACTCTTACCACGATCAGCATACGGGACATAATTTTGCAAATGGCCAATTTTAATGCTCAAACTGGTAAACTCTGAATAGGGCTCTACTTTTATTTACAAACCCTGGGATTAAGTAATATGTTGTAGTGTACTCAATGTTTGCAAAATGAAAAGTGCAGATTTCAGTACTTATCACTTTCTTCTTAGGGCTAGACTAGCCAACCAAATAAACATTTTGCTGTGGTCATTTTATATATTAAACCATAGGAAATAATTTTCCGAATTTATTAACAGTAACGCCACCGACATCAATCAAAAATCTGAAGAAATAGTTCTGCGTTGTCGGCATCACTGCAGTCGGATAAGACCCACTGAAACAGCAGCTCAAATGGGGCTTCAACAAATAGTCCGGGAGGTAGCGTTGCATTTATCATTTTTCATTTTACTTTTCAATGGGTAATGGACAAAGATGGATTCTTAAGTTCATACTAAGAAAAATTATTTATTCGTTACTTGATACAGATCATCAAATTGTTTGTCAAATTCTCATCAAATTACATATAATTTTTTGTTCGTCAAATTGTTTGACAACAAATTTTAATAGTTGTGTAAACGAGATTGATCTGGAGTTTGCGACTTTTGTGAAACGACATGTGATGGGTGGTTTAAATAATGGCTGCTAATCGAAATAAGCGTCAGTCGCCATAATCGAAGTGGGCCTGGTTGTGAGAAACTGGCGAAAAAATGTTCGCTTAAAAACTTGGAAATTAAGCCATAAGTAGAAAAATAAGTTGGGACAAATGTTGTAGAGGAGATAAAATCACATCGATTTTAAGCAGGAAAAATCTCCATAACACAAGAGTAAAAAATATTAACAGTGTTTAATGTTATGTAAAATTCTAAAAATTAGTCATGCCGTATAATGGCTAGAAATTACAATTATCAAAACAAGTAAATTCACAAGAATGTTATTTATTGTACAGAAAATCCCATCAAAGGCTTAAGAAATTCGAAAGGTGTCAGGGTTACAGAAGTAATACTTGAAATACTGCAATTATATTTGGGCTAGTCCGAAGAGCACAGCACAAATTTGAAGAAATCTTTCAAAACATAGACAAAGGCAAGAAAATTATCATTTAATTTGACAGTACCTAATAAAGGGTTACCAGATGAAAAATCGAAGAAGTTGAGAAAAATTTAAGTTTACGCTGTTTGGCTAACAGAGTAACCTGGAACTTTTTTCCTTCACTTCGCTTACAAAATTGATGAGCAAAAAGAAACGTTTTCACTTTTCAATATTTAAAAAATTCCTAAATTTATAATCCGTTTTTCTTCCCAACTTATCTAAAATCTATGAGCAAAAGAAAGGTCTTCTCCTACTAATATATAAATTGGTGACATTTACAGGCAAAGAAAGTCAAGGACCGTTAAACATTTTTTTGAGGACACAAAGGCATTTGTGAACAAATTTGTGAACGTAAGGTTACCCTACATAATATGAACAACAAAAACTCTGTTTGCACTTGTGACAGCCTAACTATCATGTGGAAAAATATTTTTACAATATGTTTCTTGTTCACACATGGGTATTATAATTTTACTTTAAGTTCTTATCACATATAGAAACTGAAATTTTCCGAGAATTTGCATTCACCATAGGGCAAGTAAATATTTCATAACTTACGATTGAATGATTTTCGCTTGACGCTTAACATCAAAGTTAGCAATGCGATAAGCTACGGTCGGGCGTTGAATGTTGATAACTTTGTTGAACTAAAAAATTAATGTTAAATTCCAAAGTTATTCTTTTCATTACAAATTGAATATTGATTCGTTTGTATAAGAAATATTCGTAAAAATAAAAAACTTATCATCATATACTCCATGAGAGTCTCGAAAAACCAATTAAATTGAAAAATTCTGAATTAATTCGTACATACGACATCAAATTAATTTAGTGCCGCGCAGATCGCACTCGCACAGATCATACTACTACTCATACACGTCATTAATCCCACTAAAATCATGCACCACAGACAAGCAGACCAACTTTATACCATTCGTTTTAATCCATTACCAGGCAGATTTTTCATGTCATGTGTTTGTTTGCTTTTCTCAAAAATGAGGCATTACTTAAGTGACACTTGTACGCGCAGCATTTGCATGATGTAGCATTTCTAAGTTACACGCTCTACTCCTCCTTCGTATACTTGCGTATCTTTCTCCAGACACTCCATAGAAAAATCCGATATTAATCATGTCAAAAAAAATGAGAAATAAACTTTTATTTTTTTTTGCGATTTAACTTGAAGTTCCTTGTGCATTTATAGAGTACGCAATTTCATTCACCATCTGCTATAAAATAGTTCATGTTGTTATTGCGAAGTTTATCGACAATTTATGCTCGTATATATGTGCGTGAGAGCGCATTAAATGTCAAAATGACAGATTATATTTGCATAATCCGAAACATTTTTTTTTTTATTATTTATCTCTACTTATTGCTTGCTTATTTATGGAGGACTTTCTTCTTCTTTTTTCTTTGCAGATATCTTTACTTGTTGCGCGGAAGTCTTCGGTTCATGTCGTACATCATGTGAAAATGTAAGTACGAGTATAGCAATGCTTAACAGTTATTTATTTGACAGTTGAATGAAAGAGATAGAGTAGAAGTTTATGTGTGTGCTTGCGATTCGGTGCTGAAAGTTGACAACTTATGGTATGACAAAATTAGCTGCGTTTTTCCCGAATAAAAAAAAAAAAAACAATATGTAAATATTAATTTTTCGTTTATGTGAATGATGCCACGCCCACTCATGCTATGCATATGAACATTCCGTCAGTTAGGTGCTTAATATTGTTTTAAAGTACACAACTCTTTAGGTGTATATCGATTCCACTGCTGTTTTGTGTTATAATCAAAAACACACTTTTTGTTGCTTAAAAATAACTGCTTTATTCATTGTTCACAATAATTCACAAGTTTTGTTAAAACTTTTTATGCACTTTAAATTTGGTTGAGAGCATCCATGGATGCAAAATAAATCTCATTCGCTTTTAATTAAGAGCATCCATAGAGTGTTCCATAAAAGTAAGTTTTCATTCAGGGGGAGCAACCATTTATATTTATTTAAACTTTGATCACTTTTTTATGTTATGTACAATCAAAACCATACTTTTTAATTTAAATGAAAAATGACAACTATTTTGTTTATCGTTCTCATTATCTGACAAAACTGTTTGTGCACTTTAAGTTCACTACATTTTACTTGAGAAATGTTGGTTATTTCACCAGTTTTGGAAACTTAAGCTTAATAACTACTACATAGCTACTGAATTCGATCATTTTATATCAGTTGAGAGCATAAACAGTCTGTCAAGTAATTGTTTGCAAAATAAATTGTGATACACAATTTTCGCTTTCATATTGAATAAAAATAAGAAATGTATATATTTTTTGGAAATTTTTTTTTCGTACTCAATTTTCTTACTCATTGCTCGTTAGAAAACAACAAAAAAAATTATTTGATTCAATCAAAAACTAAAGTTTATGGAACAAAAATAAGAACACTAGCCATTTTATGGTGTCAAATAATTCTTTGCAAAATGTAAGGAACATATGAAGAAACTAATTAACTTATAAGAAAAAATTCAATACTTGATATGTCCACCACGAACATTAATCATGGCTTGTGTACTCCTTGGAATAAACGCAATAAATTTTTTAAATCATATTCTTCCGGTATATTTTTGTCCATTCTTCCTTAATAACTCTTATTGGAGCGTTTTTATTTGTTGGAGCCCGTTTTGCTACTTTTTTTTCAGTGTGCCCATTAATTTTCGATGGAACTCATATCGTTCCTTTGGGCCTATCACTTTACTGCAGTAATACTGCACCCAGATCCAGTATAAGACCGATTTGGGCTTAAAATTATTGATCTAATACAATTTGTATCTTCACTTTTCGACCTTTTAAGTTTCAGTGAAGCCAAAATTCTGAGCATTTTTTTTCAATTCGTGTTGCTTTCTAATAAGGAATGATAAGAGAATTGAAATATATACATTTCTTATTTTTATTCAATAAGAAAGTGCAAATTGTATTTCATAATTTATTTTGCAAACAATTACTTGACAGACTGTATGAAACGTTCCAAGGGAATATGTTGACAATATTAACCTTATTCTTCATTTTGTTCGTATTAGTTTTGAATATCATTAGTACGCATTCAGTTATATACATACATATGTTATTATCGATTTCAACTAAACATATGTTTTTCCAAACTTTTCATGTCCACTTTTAACCCATTACTTGAACGTTTAGTATAGATAAGTACTCCCACTTTATTTTTTTTATGGAATTTTAACTTAAAACTTCCCGTTGATTGTAATGGTTGCAGTAGACTGAGTTGAATTTCCGTATTATTGAAAATACTAGCGAATAGTGACTGACTGTAATCTGATCTGCGCTTTTCAAAGTTATAAATAGCTGGGGTTATCAGATGACAAATCGAAATTTTTACTGTACTCACTTTTTAATATTTAAAAAAAAAAAATCCAACATGTAGCCTGTATTGTCTTCTCATCCGATATTTCCGAAACTGATAAGCATAAAAAAGTATTCTCTTTTTCAACATTCTGAATTTTGTCTCTCAAGATATCTTAATTGCAATCTGTAGTATGAAGTAGTAAGTTTAACTCAGGCCATTTGCGCTATGTTGCCTAGTAATTACGAAATACTACAGATTGAAAGTCATATATCTCGAGAACCAAATGTCGGATCGGAACAATCGAAATGAATTTTGAAGGAAAAGACTAGTACTATCATATGC
Source organism: Tricholauxania praeusta (assembly GCA_949775025.1). Classification (NCBI taxonomy): domain Eukaryota; kingdom Metazoa; phylum Arthropoda; class Insecta; order Diptera; family Lauxaniidae; genus Tricholauxania; species Tricholauxania praeusta. The sequence goes on along the minus strand of OX459028.1, from coordinate 55,569,470 downwards.
TGCTAGTAGTTTTGTTGTGAAATTGTGTGCGATTTTTGCACTTTAAGGTTAGAATATCTCAAAAACCTGATGTGATAGAGCAATTTTGAGCTCGGTTTTGGGCTAAGCGTGCCAAAAACCTTTGGTGTCTCTGGGTTAATAGTTCAATAAAATTTTGTCAGCCTTTATAATCTTTATGAGATGATGGAAAATTTTGAATATTTTCAAAATCCGTCACACTCATCTTTCATAGAAATATTTAAGGATAGTTAAAGAAAATTAGGTTACATACATCTCAAATTACAATTTAATATCTCTTGACAATAAAAAATAGAGCATAAAAATTGAAATTAGCACAATGTTTTCAATATAAATTTCCACTTAAAATTTCACAAACAAACTTTTCCGTTTCGTTCCTTTGGTATGGTAATTCGTTCCACCTAAACTGCATTATTTACGATCGAATATATCAGTTATTTGTGATTACACTCATGGAATTCTCGAAAAACGTTCAGCTCAATATAAATGATTTCATAAATATCTCCCCAGTAGGCAAGGGCAGGAGCTAACAGTGCTTCCAAAAGGCCTTCCTTGGTAAGTATAAGGCCTTCCACCCTCCTTTCAAACGTACTTTCTTTTTTATACGAAATGTCCGAAGAAAACAGGCCTTCCTAAGCAGGCTTTCTAATACCGCTTACCGTAGAAGGACTCTCAGAAGTACTTAACAAAAATTTAATTTTAATACATCGTAAAGACTCTAAATATTAATTGCTTTTTTTTCCGCGCCATCTCTCACTTGCGTTGATATTTTTTTAATGACTTTTTTTGTGATGTTTCTTAATTTACAATTTGACAAAGAATACTCAAAAACTCTACCTCCTTAACATGAAACAACAGAAGACTAGCATGGCAATATACACACCTCTCTTAATTTCTAACCATGTGTATACTTTTCATGTCGTATATGTACAATGCATATGACAAAAAAGTTATGCCGAATCATAAAACATTGCAATACATGAAATAAAAAAGAAACAGAAAAGCGCTAAAGTAAATGGAGTCCTCCTTCTTTGCCTTCTAATATCAGGTCTGATAGCAGGTCTGTTGTGGGAAGGCATATTATGCCTTCTGTGATTGTATTTTTATTTGCATGAAAATCTAGTTTTGAGAACTCTTTATATAATCGCAGCAGTGCTAGCAGGCCTTCTCCGAGTAAGGCCTTGCTCATTTGCCTGCTGGGTCACTAAACACATTCATTCACTTGTCACAACAACATCCAGCTAGACACCCTTATCACTAACACATGCTACGCTGAAAAAAAAAAAGAAAACAAACAACACCAAGAGCAACAAACAGCGATTGCTGTCACAACCTGCAACATGTTCGACGCAGTCACAATCAAACCCTGGCGATACTGTCGCCAGCAAATAAAAATCCAAAGTGAATTTATTACACTGAATGCCACCAAACTGGTGACGAGACCAGCAATCATTGCCAGCGGTGGTGACTCTGTCTCTTCCTGGAATTTATTTCCGTCGTTATATAGAGATATTTAAAGATTTTCATAAACGATATGGAAAAAAAAAGCGTGGCTCTATCTGTGATGTGACAGGAATTTTAAGAGCTACGTCCAGTGCTAGTTATTGAATTTGATAAAAAAAAATATGAAAAAGAAACTCAGATTGCGTACGTTCATAGTCATTAATATGCAAAACGTTGAATATCGAAAAATATTTTATGATTTTTATGTTTCTCTGATAAAATCAAAAATAAGACCTATTATCAAATGCATAAAATTTTATAATTTCCTGTGAAATTTTATTATTTTTAGGAAGTTATTTTTAATTTATGAGCTGCACAAAAATTTCATATTCAAACCGAACAGATTAGAGAGTGGTTTTCATTATCAATTTTTAGATACATAATTTTCTCAAAAGTTAAAACTAAATTTAATTTAGTTTTTCCTCACCTCAAGTATATGGCTATTTTCTTTGTGCTTTTAATAAAAAAAAAAGACTGCAACACCATTAAAAAATGCAAATTAAGTTGCTAAGGTGTCGGTAGTAACACGTTCTTATCTCGCAGACAAAGCAACACCATTCGCGTTGAAGCATCAAATGTTGCATGTGACAGTGTATGTTATTAGCTGATAAAAATTATATGAATTACTTGCATAAAAACACGTTCAGTTGACGCTTTACAAACAACGATAATAACAGCAACAACACCTTACTATCAGCAACTGTAATAACAGCAACATAACACCATAGTTGCACACAATATCAACAACATGAAACGGCCAAAAGCAATTAACTTGCAACAAATTGATTTTCTTGTTGCAAGGCGATCAGCTATCTGCGGCTATGATGCATCATTTTGTGTGCACTTAATGAAGCTTAGCTGTAGGAAATCAGAGAGGAAGGGATAACAAATCGATGCACACAGTTTATCCAGGCTATGATTTTGCAGTCAAATGAAATTTCACATGCAGCACTGGATGCTGATAGAATGTTGTCTGGGGAATGAGTCAACACATTTATTAGAGTGGGTGTGGCAACCACCACCTTACATAGAAACAACATACCTTGTATGATTTGTCGCAAGTATTTTCATAGAAAATATTACAAAACTTGTGGAACGCACACTGACTGAAACTGATAACTAAAAATACTGCGCAAGAAACGAACAGGTTGTATGTTGTAGGCGTTAAAGTTTTTAAAACAAGAAGTAGAAAACGGCCATTGGAAACTAGTAACCTTGTGGACCACATCTTGAAGTTTTTTTTAAGGCCAAAGCTTTCCTATTTTTTTGCTTTTAATATGTATGGATATCTTTACTGGCGGGTATGGCATAAAATTTAGGATGAAGTAAACTATCGATGACGCTCGCGCAATGCTAGTGGCATAATGTTGACTTAAAACTTTACAACTTTTCTAACATTTTGCAACTTTTCCTGTCTTTTATTCACGGTATACTCGTTCTGTCATTCGATCTGTAACACATAGAAGAGGGCGTGGAAGGCTTAGGAGCGAATATACATCATTGATAAGCGTTACCACCCAATTCGACTATAACCGTCTGCCTGATCGTCAACTTGTTCGTTAGACCAAGTTAGACCGACTCAAAAGTTAAAAGCGATATCTGCGTCAGTTTTTTTTTTCTATCTGAGAAAAACCAATTGATTAAGGGGCCGTTCAAGTATTACGTAACGCAATTTTCGAAGATTTTTGACCCCCCCTCCCCCCTATGTAACGCGCCGTAACGTTTTCCTCTACCCCTCTACCCCTCCCCCCCCCCCCCTTAAACGTTACGTAACACCCAAGTGACCATATTTACCTAAAAGTCACAATTATGTTGCGAAAAGTACCGAAAATACATGCGTATGTTGTTTATTTTCTTTATTATACCCTACACTTTGTCATTTTGTTTGTAACGCATAGAAGAGGGCGGTGGTAGGTATGAAAAAGTATATAGATATATTCTTGATCAGCGTCACCACCTGAGTTGATTTAGCTATGTCCGTCTGTTCAAATCAGGTTCACGGAAAAACCAAGAAAGCTAATTGAATGAAATTAGCACACTCAGGTCAGACCTTCTTGCAGGCATCTTGCTATTGAAAATGGACGTAATCGGTTCATAGACACGCCTACAGCCCATACTCTATGTATATTTGCCCAATCCCATTTTGAAAAAAAATGCAGCGAGTTTGATGAAACTTGGTGATTAGGTGTACATTTGAACTAAATTAAGATTAGGCTAGGTTTCAAGTTTCCAAAGATTCGCGTGGCACGGTCCTAAATTTTAACCTCTATACCACCATATCTCGTAAGCCGTGCAAGATATTGTGATGAAATTTCTTTATTTTTTCGACTTTTTCATCGATTTTAAATTGTTTAGACTTTTTCAACCTCTCTCAACATTAACATTTTGCATATATTTACGACTTTTTCAACAGTTTTCAACCTCTTAAGCATTTCACACTTTTTTCGAATTATTTAACCTCTTCAGCGTCTTTTTTTACTGAAATATATGTATCTACTTTGAGTGCAGTGTAGGGTATGTGAGTTTCGGCTTGACTGAAGATAACACCTTAACTTGTTCATATTGTTATTTAATAAAAATCACACATAATGTAATAAACATTTGCTTAAGCTTAAAATATGTTAAAATGGCGAAAAATGAGACGAACATATTTTATTAAAATGATAAAAGTTGATGGGATCTAGAACAGCTACAGCAATAAATGAGAAAAATAGGAAATCTTTCCACGCTTACATCTCTGGTTTTAGTTTACCAATCTCGAAGATGATAGTTTTAGAACATTCTGCTTGATAAGTGCTTTAATTTAACATATCATTTATTGCTGTAAATTATCTAGATCCCATCAACTTTTATCATTATAATAAAAGTTTTTGGCTGTAGCTATTCAATAAGCATACACATAAAGAAAGCGTTTCATTATACACACCTCATTTCAAATCACCACCCGCTAAAGTAGTTTCACTTCTAAAACAATGTTACGTAACGAGTTGTTCGAACCCCCCCCCCCTCCCCTGTAACGCATCGTAACGTTTCACAAGACCCCCCCTCCCCCCCTAATTGCGTTACGTAATACTTGAACGGCCCCTAACCTGAAGGTCCTTTTGACTAAAAAACGTGCTTTTTGCTCGTAACTTTTTTTTTCTTCACAGAATGGATACCTGAAAATGGTTGAAAAATAAAGACTGCGGTTCTTGCAAAAAATTTGACGTTAAAAATTATAAATTTTTTTTCTGTTATGGATAATGTTTAGTCCCGAAATTCGATTTTTCCATACAAAAAATGTGAAGAAATCGAATTTTGGGACTAAATATTATCTATAATATTACATATCTATATCATTTTTTGCAAGAACACAATCTTTATTTTTCAAGCAAATTCAGGTATCCATTCTGTGTAGAAAAAAAGTTACAAGCAAAAAACACGTTTTTTTAGCCAAAATGGACCTTCAGAAGAATCAAAAGATCTTCATTGGATTTTCTCAGAACGAAAAAAAAAAAAAACGCAGATATCGTTTTTAAAGGTCCTTCTAACTTTTGATTCGGTGTCTGGATGAATCTAAATTTCGACTCGGTCTATTATTCGAATGATTTTCCATTTGCCTTTCCGTCTGCTGTCCGTCCAACTTTCCGTTTTTCTGCGGGATTACAGGAAAACCAAACAAGATTGGTGAACAAAATCGGTGCACAGGCTACAGATATCTAATTTAAAACTGAACGAAATCTGTTCACGTACACGCCTACATATGAAACGCTATATTGAGAGAGTTATTTGATGTTGTGTAGCCAAACTTCTCACAAGTAGGTACTAGCAATAACGCGGACAACCTCTAGATAAAAGTTGGCAAATTTTTAAATTGAGGCGTGGCACCTCCCATAGAAGTATAAACTTCAAAACGCTTTTCTGGGAGAATTATTTAAGCTAATGGAATCAAATTACACATAAGCACTAGGAAATTTTACAAGAGGGCGTGTCATTTCATATAAACGCTGTGTAAGGTATGTAAGTTTCGGCCTAGCCGAAGGTAACTACTTTACTTTTCAGCACTTGCTCAACATTTTCAATATTTTTGTGTTCTTCAACATACATAACATACAGCTGTTGACAGCTAATTGGAAACGAAATCATTCGTTGTGTTATTAATAGTTTTTCTCATTTATTTTTTCTCTGTGTAACAGAAAATTTATATATAATATAAATCTGTAGCTTTTCCAGATTTTTTTCCTTTTTTGAAAGCTTCGATAGCTTTCAAAAAAGAACAGAATTGACTTCAAATTCCTAACACAAATAAGTCTTATGAGTGATTTTCTGCTCAAACCTCAGGTTTGACTGAGTCACCTAACTGGAAACATAAAAGTAATTAGCAAAAAAATTAGGTAAAAACTGGATAAAATATTCTAGAAACGATATTGTGATATTTTCATTGCTAGTAAATACACTTTTTGATCATGGGTTGTGACATAAAGTTCTACACCGGCCATGTGTAAGTCAATTGTTGAGCTTCGAAAGACGGCCATGAGATATCAGACGATGGCAACACAGCTAAATTGCTCCAAAAAGATGGTATTCAATGCATTTGATCATTTTGATAAGTATGACCCAGCAAAAAATTTTCCTCTCGAAAAGAGACCTAGTAAGACTTCTGGATACAAGGATCGACAGATTGTGCGTAAGGCAAAATTGGATCCTCGTAAGACTGCTGCATACATCCAACATCTTTCGAACTCGTAATTTTTTTAACTTTTTCAAAATTTTTAGACTTTTTATATTTATTGGTGTTTTTCAAAACTTTAACAAAATACACCACCTAGTGCCTGATAAAGAATTTTTAATAATTGATTGTTTTAGAGCCTAAAGGCACCAAAGTACACAAAATCGTCAAAAATTCAAAAAAGCTGATTTTCGACAACTAAGGGGGTTGTTTTCGTATAAGTTGTTCTACTTTCCGATCTACTAATCATCTACATTTTTCAAAACTTTTTTAACATTTATCGACTTTTTAATATTTTTCGACTTTTTCAACATTTTCTTCACTTATTGTCTACTCAACATTTTTCAACATTTTTCGACGGATATTGACCATATCGCTAAGATATTATCGCCAAAAATAGGAATTTAGACATTTTATAAAATTTGTATGTTTAAAAAAAATTTTTTTTTTTTTGTAACTTCTAGAATTTCATGAGATTGTCGCAATCATGAAACTTTTCGAATGCCATTCTTGTAAGAAATATAAAAGTAATAATAGCAGCTGTTAATTTTTGCCAATATATTTTCACACGTATAAGAAACTATAAATTGAATCAGCCATATTTATGCTGTTCTCTTTATTTGGACAAAAGAAAAATGTATTCCCTTTATACTTTTTGAAACAACTTCCCATTTTGTCACTTTGTTGCCACCGTAATCTCTGCCTTGGCTGCATTGTGGTTTTATCAGATCGAAATAATCTTGGTTCAGCGATTAAGCGGTTTCATTTTACATACACAAAATTTTTGGTGCCTTTTAATGCCAGTATCATGTGAAGACTTTAACACGCACAGCACAAAAACAAAAAAAACTGAAACATAAATTTTGGGCAATCAAAAACAAGTGAAATATTGTGCATGAAATACGACACGACAACAATGATCGTACGTGAGAGTATCAATCGATTATGCACACATGTATGTGTGCGCAGACGTAAGATGAGGACGAACGACAAGTCTATAAATTTAGTGAGGCACAGCATGAGCTGCGCACTACTTAATAGCTCGAGAACAAAAGAAGATATTGTGTGTGTCTCGGGGTCGATCGTCGATCGCATTCAGTTTCGTTTTCCCTCTTATGTTACAACTTGCTAATGAAGTGCGACACTTTGGCATTCATACTCCAGCCGTCGGTGTTGCAACACCCACACATTTTATTGAGACGCTCGCTGATGGAGTGAAACAACTTCTTTCACTTTATTCCCAACTTGATCATCACATGTGACGATCTCTCTTCGATCTTTTTGCAATGTTTTTTGAGCTAGCGACATTAGACTGTATGTCTCGTATTGATCGTTGGTGTCTGATAACAAAGTACGCGGGCAATTATTATACGCAACGCCTTCTAGTGTCGCTAGGGGAGAGTGTTCTCCTATGATTTGATTATATTTTCACCAACAATTTATAGTGTGTATTGCGCAAATTTCTATCTGAATAAAGGTATGTCTTAAATTTTGCAATTTACAAAAGGTGTTGCTCGGCAACACCTTAAAGGAAGTTTATTAAATTGCTTTGAAAGTCTATGTCTTTATTTTCTTAAACTAAATCCTACGATTTTTGAGCTCTTTTACGACAACTCTGTTAACGAATCAACAGATTTCTTGCTGGTGTGCAACCCACGTTAACTAACTCCTTGACTAATTTAATGCAAATTAGAAATCAATGTTTGTTGTAGCCATTTGTTAGTTTACCAAACTTGTTTGCGACATTACAATTATCTCAAATAGACTGTCAATTGGATACATTAAGTGAGGGTTTATGTTAAATGATATACGCATTGACAAATTGAAATGTGTTGGAGTTGGTACAAAAAGCTTTGATGTGCAGAAGATTCAGGAATGTTAAGAGCAGAAAGTCTTATTTTGAACATCTAAAGTACGTATTTCAAAAACTTAGTAGTTTAAAGTATATGAAAATAATTGTGGAATTCTAATTCACGCACAAAAAAAAATATTAGCCGAAAAGTGGGCATGGTGCATATCCGTATTGGTACATGTCCCCGGAGTTATATATAAAATATATATAATTATAGTTATTTAGGTTAGGACTATAACTATAGTTACTTACATTAGAACTGAAATATGAAATAATTTTTAAATGGAGGCGTGGCACCTCCCACACAAGCAAATATTCAGTCACTACACTAAGAGCCATGTTGTCTATTTGAATATAGTAACGTTTCGTGAACACTGGACAAAGAGTGTACCAACTTGGAACTGTCGTGACACAAAGCATTAGAAAAGAGAGTGGAGGGACTTAGACCTTTTTCCATGGAGTTTTTGAAAAAAAGTAAAGTTTCAAACTATGCTTTCGGATGTAAGTATAGCAACTAAAGCCTAATTTCACTCTCTAAAAAAATTTTTGTATCTATCTAATTCTTATGAAAGCACATTTTTCGCCAATTTTTTAAGTTTTCAAAAGATAAAAAATATTTTCGGAATTATAAAATTTTTCTTTAAAAATCTTGAACTATGCTGGATTCACACGCTTGATGTTTTGAATGTTGTTTGATTTTCGTTGTTATACGTGCGCGATTCAACGGAGGTATGAGCAAAAAACGTGGCAATTTTCCAAGAGCCAACGAAAAAAGATCAAAGTGAGCTTGAATTATGTATATGCTGTAATTAAGTATATGCTGTCCACAAACAGGGAGACGCGGCGTATTGGATCCTTTGTTACTGCGAACAACTATACTTTCGAAGTTGTCAAGGAATTCACCTATCTTGGCACCGCTGTGAACACTCAAAACGATGTCAGCCTGGAGATAAAGCGAAGACTAACTCTTGCTAATAGGTGTTACTATGGTCTCAGTAAGCAATTGAGTAGTAGAGACCTCTCTCGCCCGACAAAACTGACACTCTACAAGACGCTCATCTTACCCGTGCTACTTTACGGCGCAAAAGCATGGGTTGTGTCGCAGACTGATGCAGCCACGCTTGGGGTGTTTGAGAGAAAAATTCTTCGCAAAATCTTCGGTCCTGTTCACGTCGGCGACGACTACCGTATTCGAATGAACCACGAACTGTACGAGCTCTACGCTGACATTGACATAGTCAAGCGCATCACTATTCAACGTCTGCGCTGGCTGGGACATGTTGTGCGTATGGACGAAGAAGCTCCGGCGAAAAAGGTGTTTGATGCGGAAGCCGCTGGGCGACGACGAAGAGGAAGACCATGCCTCCGATGGAAAGACCAAGCCGAGGAAACCCTATCCACGCTTGGTGTGAATGATTGGAGAAGGCGTGCGCAAAGCAGAGGCGCCTGGAGAGAGCTTTTGAGGTCGGCCGTAACCCGGTAACGGGTTGTTATGGCCACCCAAGTAAGTAAGTAAGTAGAGCTTGAATTATTGCCTCGTTGTTTTGACATATTATCAACGAACAACGTGTGTTTAAACGTACGTTGTTTTTCATTTTGAAGCAAACACCGAGCTAAATTTAAAAACGTATGTATGTGCAAATGCTTTCTTCATGTTCGTTGTTCTTCATGTACATATGTACGTTCATCGAACAACGAATAAATCAACAATCGTGTAAGTTCAGCATTAAACAAGAAAATTATAAATGCAATGGTTGCTCGTAAAGTTATGAATTTTATTGCAAGTCTTTGAGTAAAACATATGCTTATGGATTTATATGCATTCTTTTTATCCATTCCACGTGTTTACAAATTCCAAAAGAAAACTTACTGCAACATCAAATCAGCGTCTTAAGTACTTATGCCAAATTCACTCAACTGCAGCTTTGACAGTTACAACCGCTTGACACCCACTTAAGGAACCTTTCTTTTCAAATTGTTGGTTGCATTTGTGCTCAATTCAAGTTGAAAGCAATTAACAAGCCTGAGCTTCTTTCAATACTCAGCGTCTTTTTGCATTGTGGTAATTTTTCAATTTGCAACATTCGCGCAGGTTGCAATAGCCAGCAGCAACTTCAAAACTCTTTTTCATTTACTTAAGCTGACATTGACATTGCCACAGCGTAGCGTGTTGCACAGCAGGTGATCAGCTGTAGCCGGATGTTGCATTGCTGCAAAAAAAAAAGAAACTTTTCTTATATTTCGAAATGTACCCTCTGACCATAAGCGTGGCTGATGTTGTAGCTTAACAGAGTTTATGACTTGAGGCGTAGTTTTCGGCACAAAGAATGCTGTGATGATTTTTTAATTAACAGAATGTTTATTGAAGATATTAAAAAAAAAACTGCAATATAACTTAAATTTGGTACAATCTATTGGATTTTTTATTGCTATTATTGGAAAAAAATTTTTTATTATCATATTCAAAAAAAATAGTAGCTATTTGTTCTGGCGCTTAAAACGAAAGACTTAAGCTGCAAACTTGTTTATGTGAAAGTTTGTTGCATTTGCATTGGCAAATAACTTTTGTAATTAGCAATAACTTAATAAAACTGTTTATAAATTATTTTTAATGAATATTTATTATAACTAATAGGTTGTTAGTTAAATGGAACTGCTTTTGCATGTTAATGCCACTTATTAATACTTTTATTATTTTGCTATTAATGCAATTAAAATTATTGACAAGTTTACAAACTTTTATCAAATAAATATACTTAAAATATGGGATAGTTTTTGCAGTGATTATGCAAGAAATAACTAGCAAATTATCGATAAAATGTACGTGGTAAAATTGGTATTTACTTAGTAGAGTGGTCCTAAATCATCTGGTAGAGATTTAACGAATTCAGCTACGTCAAAAACAGAAAAGTTTATTTAATTCAAAGAAAAGGTCAGATTGAACATTTTTTCACGTTAAAAAAAGAGCTCATGTTCTAGAATTCTTCGGGAACGCTTAAAATTTATTCATATTTAAGTATATCTCTTTCGGAATTTGAGTAAAAAAAGTTATGAAAATTGCACTGTTTTCTTCTTTAAGTTTATAATTCTAGTAAATTTACGAATTTTAAGCGTTACCGAAGAATTCTGCAACATGAGTTTTTTTTTTTTTTAACCTCTCCAATATCTATTGAAAAAACTAAATTCTTACCTGCAGTCGTTTGGATGTTGTACTCAAACGAAAAAAGAATGGAGGATCATCGACTTGGCAATGGTTTTCGATTAAAAAATTTACCCACCCTTTCACAAAGTGATTAAAAAATTTGGGCATTTGTACTGTTGATAAATTTTTAAAAGAGTTCACGCTGATTGCAGTAAGAATAATGATATGACCAAATTAGATAAAGTTCAGCTTCTCTAGAGAAAGAACTGCACGAACTGAATTATCAACCTTTTCATTACCCAATAGCTTTTGTTCAAATTAGAGCCTTCTTTAAGCTGGCGCTCTAGTCTGAATGTCCTTTATTTTAATTTTACGATTGTCGAATTCAAAGCTTTGATAATGGTATGACTTACTAAGTAGTTTCGAGCTACTCATGTTTATATTAAGTAACTACTGGACTAGTGACTTCTCATGTATCTCATATCTCTTCACAGAGCATGAAGCTTCCATAAAACACTTCGAACGAGTACGATCAGCACCGAGTGCCTACTATTCATTTCAACATTTCCCCAATTCACGTATTTGCTGCTATAGCGATTTTTCACGTTGATGTAGAATGGTCGCTTTTTTCGCAACCCTAAGGATTATACTCCAGTGCTTACCGACGGACTTTGGTTAATGATTTCCGCAACGTTCCTATTTTAGTTTTCGCCATTTGATTTGAATGTAAATCGGATCTTGGCGATATTTGGTATGCAGTTCATTATTGGAAATGGTCTTTGGTCATCAGACTTTCAGAATTTGGCGAAGACAATTGCTGGTGAACATTTGTAAATTATGTAGCAAAGTGCTGTTGGTTAACCAAGGCTTCACAGCCGTACAGAAGTCTACATAATTGACTCAAAAGTTTGCATACCAAGAATTTGCGAGCCCATTACTCAATGCAAGAACTGCGCACTCTTCCTTAACAGTTCACTCTTTAAACAACTTGAATTGAAGTAAAAATATGCCAAAGTATGCATTTATTTTATCCTTAACTTTTGCAACAAAATGTAAAATCATAAAACTCAATTAAGCGCTACGTACCGCCCACTTTCTTTTATTTTGCTGTCGCATTTGTCAACCGTAGCCAAAACATCTTAACTAATTATTAATTATTGCCCACAGACAACTAATTGCTTTGGCGAGATAAGAATTTTCTCATTACCACAACAGCAGCAGCAGCAAGTTATGTTGGCTGTCTGACCGCCTGGTTAGTGGTACGACCAACAAACATACATAGCAGGCAAAATCAGGTTACAGACAGTTAACTGAGCACTAACGAATGTATGCGCTACGCTATGCTGCGACACTGCAGGTAGGTCGTTGCAGTAAATGCTGCATTAATATTTTATGCTTAATAACTTAATGCAGTAAACTGTTAAAGATTGCAGTAGCAAAAAGTTGCACGTATTTAAAAAAATTTGAATGGAAATATGAAAACTAGTTGAACATCAATTTGGCTTTAAAGCAGATGGCCTAAAGGATGCCGGCAAATTTTTTTTTTGTCTCATAAAATGTAACTGTTGTTGCGCTACTGTGGAAATACCGTAAAATGTTGCATACCGTGCGCTTAATTAGAAATAAAAATTATTGCTAATTGAATTTCTGCATTTAATATGACTTCGACCATACAACTGAACTTGCTCTGTGCTAATACAAAAGTTAAGTTTTTACATAAAAACATTTAAAATATAAAAACTAACTGACGTAAAGTTTTTTTTAAAAAAATACTAACGAATAACCAAAAAAAAAAATGTGGAAACACACTGAGCAGCTTTATGTCCTCAATCTCGTTTCTACAAATGCAATTTTTTTCGTAGATTTTTCTTGAAACTTTTTTGAGTCTAGTTGCTTAGCGCTTATAAATTAATTGTTGTACTACTTTATATAATTTGTGTGTCACAATGGCAACACTTTCTGTCAAAATGTCACTACTTGCTATATACCTACATTCATATGTATGTTAACAAATGGAAATGTAAAAACGCTTGCCCGCTGGCAACTTACTAAACTTCAAAGTTAAACCAATTCGCAAAGTGGACTAAAACTAAAACAGGGACATGAAAAATAGGGTGGGTTGAAAAATTATATTTTATTTAATAAGTAGATCTTTGTATTAGTAATATAAAATTATTAAAATTATAAAAAATAAAATTATATACTACTACTACTAAAAGTTTTGTAACATTTCTTTGAGCTGACGTCCTCAGCTGAAAACGACTTAAGGTTCGATTGTTACTTTTTATTTTATTTTATTAAATTTCGAAAATTATATTCAAAATAAAAACTCTTTTTCTTTCTTTAGGTCTGACCTAAAGCCAGAAAAAGTGTTTTTATTTTGTAATAAAAAAAAGGTCGAATAAAACTCTTAAAATGTATGAAAATTATATTCTTCATGTTCACCGGTGGCGAAAAATTCAGATCTTTGACAAAAACTAAGATTTTCAAAAAGGTGTCAAGTTTGACGTTTGTCAAAATATTTCCCATGTTCCACAATTCATTAATCAGAATAATATCGGCGAACAATGATCCCAATTCTGTAATAAGCACTCTGATCAAAATATATTGCATATTTTTCAGAACATATAAAACAATTTTCTTGACATTTGTGTAAACGAAACAATTAATTAATTATGAAATAAAATTGGTCCTTAATATAGCTATACATTCTTGCAGACATCAAGATAAAACTTTGACTAAAATAAATGAAAAAATTCTTTAAAAAGTCAGATTTTTATAAATTATTTCCAAAAGCATATTGCGCAAAATTTAATATCGATTTTCTTTTTTTTATTTTTGCTTAGTAAAATAAAAAGCAGCCCAAAAATCAAAATCTAGCATCAGCCCAAAATATTATTGGTCAAAAAAAGATATGCCAAAAATCACTCTATATTAATTTTGCTCTTTTTGTGATGCCATATTTTAAATCATATCATATAGTAATCTCTCAAAAGACTTTTTTTGGGTTTCTCTTATTAAGAGAGAGATTTTGAGTTCGTGTTCTGAAAATGCATGATATGGCAAATTTTTTTAAAAAGTGTTCTTTTTGCGCACAGCATGTTGTTCCCGAAATTATAATTGAAAATTATGGGAAATTCAAGTGACAACATTTCAGTGATTGAAAAACAGAAGATTTGTGTAAAATCGCAGTTTCACCAATTTCAATTTGGTAATCTGATATCGAAAAGTTCTGAAAAAATCGTTAGTATATACATATGTATGTACATCTCGAATATATCCCTAAAACAATGCGAAAACAAAAAATTTCCAGTCCACACTCTCCATGGATCTTACCACACGGTGGACTTCAACGAAGCTTAAATGAAAGTTGCAGCAAAATTTTCAATGCGGAAGTTCTTGGATTATAGTTTAGAGTCGATAAACATACATCAAAATAAAAAAAATCAAAAACAAAACGCTATTTTTACGAAAACTAATAACTAATATCTCTGGGTCTGATCAACCATTTTCACTGTGCCGTATATCATTTAAAAGGGTAAAAAAAAAACAAACCAAGACCTGTCTTAAGTATTATCAATAAGACTTCGATTTGAGGCACCACATTCAAAGTTCATATATTTTACTATGTCTATTTCACTTCATCGCAAAAAAAGATATTACAGTTTAGAGTAACGTGACCATGTGATCCGCGATTCGCGGGACAAGTCCACGTTTTTGATTCTCCGCCCCGCTCCGTCTGCGTTTTCATTTTATGAAATATATCTCATTTTGCTAGGATTTTCGGAATGTAAAAGTGAGGACCTTTTATTTTTAGTAAGTATTTATATATACTGAAATCTCATTGTTGAAATATATCTGAATGTGAAAATGAGAACCTTAAAAAAAAGGTCATCGATTTTTCGATTTTCAAGGAGACTTAAAATTTTTTTTGTTTACATACATACATAGTAGATGCGATAATAAAAAAAAAGTTATATTTATAGCTTAAAATGTGGATTTGAAGGCTTTTAGAACGAAAACTTTTAAAGCGGACTAAAAACGACTATTTTTAGACCAAAATATGTGTCTCAGAACTCCGATGGAATGTTTTTTAAATAAATATGGAAATATGGTTTCGGGGAAAAGGCCACGTGAATTTCGAAAGCCCTTGACTTTACGAAAATTTTAAGCCCTCAATCGATATTCTAGGTGGCTAACATTTTTGGACTCGGCGGTGGGCCAGTTGACGTGGAATGTCACATGTGTAAATTATAGTGGAGTGAACAACATCTTATACTCGCCACCCTGGGGAACTAAGAAGCTGGTATCATTAAATAACTTAACGATTCCGGATACTTCTAATACAGAAATGACGATAGTATTTCAAAGAGAATTTAGATTAAAGCAAATTTTTTTACGTGAACGTTATAGCGATTCGGCTGATAGTTTTGTCAATTTTTGTTGATGATTTTCTGATATAGATCTTTAATGGTGATATGGTCTCACTTAAATGAAAACCAAGTAAATTTGAAAAACGTAATTTTACAATCCGCCCCACTCAACACTCCCTTTTTCTACTACTATTTCTTAATTTGTTTTATGCTGCTGCTTGCAGCTAAAACATTTCTGCGCTATCCAAAAAAATGCTCATAAAACTTTATTGCGAATTTTTTTTTTTCGCTGTTATTTTTAAATTTTTAGTTTTTTTTTCAACTTTCAATGCAATTTCTTAGCATATGATTTTATGTTATTGCATTTAACTTTGCTTTGATCTCTGCTTGTGATCGAGATGTAAAAAAAACCGTAAAAAATCGAATTTTATTAATGTTTTCACTTTAAATTTCTTAATTGCTAAACGAGTGAAACTAGCGCACACACACACATAGGTACATACATGCACATTTGGACTTTAAAATCTAAAATGCATTTTTTCACAAGGGGCGCAAATTAATTGCAGGTGTTCGATAGACAGTCCAATGTATGAACTGGCATTGCTGTATGGAAATTTGATCGCATTAATTGTGTGGTCAAGTTGACAGTTGAATGTAGCTGGTTGTGTCTCAGATTTCATTAAGCGCCTTAAATTAAGTCGCTGATTTCTTTAGCACCAATAAATTTTTACTTTTGGTTGGAAAATGTAACGGTAGCAATGAATTGAATTTTGTATGGAATTTTTATTTATTGGCACAGATAGACCAGATAGCCACCACAGCATATAGTAGTACGAAATTGTGTCTCAATTGGTGACCACAGACTTTATCTTCATGGTACGTCTGAACTTTGACAGCTGATAAATTGAGTTGACATCGTTGTCGTTCTGCGACTTTTGCGTTCTCGAATAGTTTTTTTTTTCAATCATGATTATAGGCTTCAATATTTTCTAAGTTCTTCAAAATTTCAATTTTTAATTAATTCACGGGCAGCAACTTATGACCTGAATAACAGTATCATTGGGATTGCTGAGAACTCGGACAAATTTGTGCCGAAAAGTCATCTGAAATCATCTCAAATTGGCTTGGAGAGTCTTAGAGAACATACGAACTATTTTATCTATAAGACATAATGTCATTATTTTGTACTTCAATTTTGAAATAAAGATTACCGCCGTACTTCACGTAGAACTCATTTATTTTATTAGGTCTGGCGCTTTTATGAGATGATCCAAGCAATACTTCGTACTAAGTTGGTTTGGTTTGAGTATGCAAAATATTTTGTGTAACTTTTTCTTAATTTGTTCACTTTTCTTTTTGTTACTTCGCCTACATCCGTAGAAATAACATTTCAGTTATTACAGACAAAACATTTTCACACCATGTCTTTAACAACCTAATGTTCCAAACAGATCTACGCATTGATCTTGATCCTTAATCTTTAACTTAATGAAACTGACAGCCGTAAGCATCATTAAATGTTCCAACACTTGACGTTTTGCTCATGTTGCTGTTGTTATTTTGATTTTGCAGTCTTCTTTAATCCTTTGCTGTTCATCATTTTTTTTTTTTTTTAATTTTTATTTCTGCCAAAAACACAAAAATCGTGAGTGAGTTCTTAAAGCGCCCTCGCGCCAATATTAAAAAATCAAAATACAAAAAGAAAAAATTACAACAAAAAATCCAACTACACCAAGATCAACATGTCGTGCACACATGCGTGTGTTTATTTTAACTCCAACGACAACCAAATTGGAAATTATTGCCAAGTAAAACAAACATAACACCAACATCAACAGCAGAGAGCAGCAACAACTGGAACAACAGCAACATCCACGTACATTAGAGTTGACCTTAGCTATATGAGCAAAATGAAAATGCGGCAATTAATAGAAAGCTTTGGATTGAAAAATACCACGCAAATTTCAAATCTGAATTAAAAATGCTTATCACTTAAACCGTTTTCGAGATACAGTGAAAACTCCTTTAAGCCGAACCACTATAAGTCGAAATCCTCCCAAGCTCCCTTCAAGCCCCAAAACCTCCATTGCTCGAAATCTGACCCCTCTATAAGTCGAAATAATAAGTGAGTCCCTACAAGTAATTGCAATATTTGATTTTATAACTCGATTATTTGAAACGATTTACCTCTTTCCTCAGCTCGAAGAAAAATAAGATACCGACTTTAAGAATGTGCCGATAATGTACATCATTGTATCTTAGAAATCATGTAAAAGCCTACTTATAGAATAAACTAATTCTATGAAATGATAAAGGAACTTATGACTAACGTTAACACGTGATTTTATTTGAGCTTTAGCGAAGTTACTTTATTGCTGTTGATTGAGAAATTATCAGAAATAGTTTGGTCCTACTGCAATAAACACCAATGTTTAATACCTCTATAACTAGGATTTTTATTTATTTCACTCACTAACTCAAAATTAGTTGGAATAAATTTTAACCTCTACAACCCCAACATTTCCTGACAAAATTGGCTTCAGGCGAAGTCCTCCATAAGTCGAAAACTCTATAACTCGAATTTGTTGGCGTCTTCCTTCAACTTCGACTTACAGAGGTTCTACTGTATTAGATTTTGAAATTACGGGTGTGAAACTGCGGTGCTTGAGTTTTAGCTTTTTTACATTTTTTGACTTAGCTTAAAATGTTTTTCTAAAAATTTTTAAGTATACCTTAATTTTGTTCAGTTATATTAACAAACTTCCAAATGAGCTATTACTCACCTCAATGCAGTTATGTGCCACTAAGATATAGAAGGTCAAACTTCAACTTTATTGTACTTTTCCCAAAGTTGTAATGTGCTTTAGCGTTTGGTGTAGCGCCATCTAAAGTTGAAAACTTGAGATATCAGTACAAATTATATCTACAAATTGTGGGACTTACAAATAGTCTATATGCACAATATAGAGGGTTACATACTTTGAAACGCAAAAATGGAAAAATTAGGCCCACTCTAATGAACATGCATATGTGGCACAACTTCCACGCTGATCTCCTCTTTTTATTGCTGCAGTACAACTGATCCTCTGTCAGACTGACTGTGTGTTCCCTTAGCCATAAAAATTTTGTATTTTTTTTATTTTGCTGTATTTCCTCATTTCTTAATTTTAATTTGAAAAATTTTACTTAAATCGTAATAAACATAGTAGTAAAAAAATGTAGTAAAAAGGGAGCAAAAAGAGGCCCGAAACAAAAATGACATTGTCACACGCTTATGGCGCAAATGTAATAAATGGCATTATAAAACAACAATTTTTTTGCGATTATTTTTTTTTTTTTTGCTTTAATTTTTGTTGTAGTGCCATTTTTTATGCAACTTTTTTTGTGCTCTTTTACTACTTTTATTTTGTTTTAAGTACACTGTTCTGCTCATTAAGCTGTTGAATATGTTTTATAGGCGGGCCCTTATTCCCATGATGGTGACACTTTAAGTTTTATGGTTTTGACGGTAAATTGTTGTAGGGCAGCGAAAAAAAAAGTAGATATTTTAAATTTTACATTTTCTTGAAGATCGTGAATTGAAGTGCATGTTTAGAATAAGTTTGATCAATAAACTCTAATGCTAAAAAATACTCAAAAATGTTTGATTTCTTAAACCATATATTTCCAAATAAATAAAAGCTATGTTTAAGTTGCTTATGATTTCCAAAAACTCGAGTCTAGCTTAATCACTAACTAGTTATAACTTAGAAGCAAACATCTTTGCGTAAGCACCTTAGTATTTACTTTGTAAATACAAAAATGCATTAAAATTTTAATTAAAATTGCAGCTCAAAAATTAATCTTGCAAAATCAATTTTTCACATGTTGATGTTGTGCCTACACCAGCTGTCATAAACAACGTAAAGATTGATTGTCAAAAATGACAAATGTGTTGTTGGCTGAAAAAAAAAAAAAAACAAAAGTGGCAACCCACAGTGAACAGCTGCAATTTTTTCGCGATGAAAAATCCCTGTATTTTAATTGCTACAAAAATGCAAATAAAGTGGATATGTGAGAAAAGCGTAGACCACCCAATGTGAAAAACATGATCACTTGCGAAAATCTGGTACCGGCAATTTAAAAGTAGTAGTACTTAGTAGCAAATTTTTGCAATAGTAGCAATGCGTTACAATTTTACAGTAGTAGATTTACCACTAGATAAAGAGAGTTTTTTGATCAAAAAACTAAAATTTTTGATTTGAAAAAAGTTTATTTGTCAACAGTTTTAACAGGCAGCGAAAAAAGCACACAACAGCAACATGATATTCCATAAATAACTGCTAACTAAATGCAAATCCGAAGGTGAATCGAAATTCAATGTAAGCCAGGAAGTTTTCTGGATACTCCTGAATTTAGGTATTTGCTAGGGGTGTAGATAGGATTAGGGCTTGGACCCCGAGGATTACAAGGGGTTATGTGATTAGGTAGATGTTTTGTGGTAAACGAAACCATGGCGCCATTTTTTTGTCACACCGTCAATATATTTACATAAAATACCATTGGCCTCATTTCGATTTTGTAACTTGCAGTGAAGAAAAACATTACAATTTTATGAGTGAATGAAATTTCTAGAAAATTTAGTTATAAGGGTTGCTTTTCAGTTCTTAGCCCCGCAAAAGTCTTTACCCAGCTAAGTGGAATATTTCTCATACTTAAATCTTACCATCGCACTTTGCATTTTAGCGCACCTTAAGTGTTGGCGCTCGTTTCGATTCTCCTATCGCTGTTAATTCTTTTAGCTTCGCGTCTCTCCTGAACAAACGTTGCTGCATTTTACTGTGCAAAGTTAATTTAATCTATCCTTGTAATAACTATAGACAAATGTGTAGCATCCAACATTAATTTGGTACTTAAAAAGTTCAATGATAAAGAATAATGTACACATTACTGATAAATTTAACCAAAATATTTTGTTCTAGACTTAAGAGCTCAAAAAAATAGTTCATTAAATCTTAAAAGAATTAAATTTTCCTTGATGATTCAGGAAATTTTCACATTCTTTTCTAAGCATTATGGCGTTAAGGGCAACTAACGTAACCAAGAACTTACTCTGTAAAGATCAGATGATCTAGAGCATATGTCATTACATGACTCTCCCAAGTTTGAATGTTTTCTAAGGAATTTTAATTGCATGTGTGGAGAAGAATACGAAATGTTCGGCACTAACCGAGAAGAAGTGTGATAATGAATCAATCTGTACACAGCACTGCACCACAGGAATACCATGTACAACTAGAAAACTGAAGAAGGGATCTACATAACTAATCAGGGATGGTTCACCACGTCAAGCTCTCCCAATCGCTGTGGCCAACTTCAAATAGAAAAGCACCAATGAGGCTTTAAAAGGCTTAAAAACTTAGCCATTTTTTTTTTCAAAAAAAAAGAAATGCAATTAGTAGCTCGGCTATGATTCCTAATGAGTTGTGTCTAAAAAGTGAAACTGGCATAATATCTATTAGCTCGGGTTCGAGAGATTAGTTAATCAACGTCAAAGATTGACGAGATGATATGTATGAAGTATAGTTGATTTGATTGAGCTTTTTAACAAAATCCTCACATATCTTTTGAACAATGAGCAATTAGGGTTCATTTTAAACAGAACTACTTAATAATTATTGGTAAATATTGTATAAAGTTTTATTTTGTCGTCAATTATATGTAGCTCATTTGATAAGTCAACATTTCCTAAGAGACTATATAAGTAATACTTGAAAGACACAATTGGTCTGCTTTTGGTGGCATAACCCAAAGACCCGCACATGCAACAAGAAAAAATGAATTTATGTTGCATTGATTTATGTACTTGGTCTATTTGTTGTTAGTTTTGTTCTTGTTGTAATTGACTTCTTTTTTTTTTTTTCTTGTTGTAGCCAAACACACCCCAGGGTTTCTTCATAAATTTACAATTTATTACATATTTCAAGTGTTGTTGCTATTGCTGTTGTTGTTGCACTGCTTTAATTACAAACTCGTTCAATTGCAAATTGACTGAATTCACGCATGCGTTGAAAGCTGCTCGCAGTTTGCGTTATTCGCATCACGATAAACGCGAACGAAATCACATGAATTATGTTTGCAACTTTGAGCTGTCATTAATTTATTTGGATTTTTTTTTCGTTTTATTTCTTTTTGTATGAAAGTGTCATAAATGCTTATTTATTGAAATCGCCCATTTTTCTATGTCTCTATAAATTTTACTACACCTGCTCTCTCTTTCTGCGCTTCTATTGCAGTTATATCTGGTGCAACTGGCCGCTGCAGATGCAAATGAACGCAGCTTTCGCATGGAATTGAAGAAATATTGCCCATCAATGCAATTGGAATTTTGGAGTTGCATGAATCATACGCTGGAAGGTTAGTAAGCGATTTTTTAGATGAGAAAATAAACTAAGAAATAACGTCATGAATCGAGGAATATTTTCATTAGACTCAAAAGAATCTAACGAAGTTAAGCAGCTTCAATGAGAAAAGAATATGCTTCTGTCAAATAAATGTATTTGATTGATAGATTTTTAAAATATTTATTAACTGTCAACAAATTTTGGAAGATATTACTGTGCCTTTAGTTGAAATTAAAATTTTTGTTTAATGGGCCATACATAATATTTGTTTGAGTCAATTGCACTTACTTGGTTGGGTTGCAAATATATTAGATAATCCTATTTTTATTTGATTTTACTTCGCAGTAATATGGAAACTATATAATTCTCAACATATTTTAGTGAAACACTTCTAAAGTATCTTCTGCTTGGTATGCCATTCAGGTATTTATGAATGTGTAAATACCAAAGGCATAAAATGTAAGGATGTGGCGATATTGGAAACATCAATTTATTTATGATACGATGTAAAATGTCATTTTTGGTCATCATAAAAGTAAACGTTTGCGAAAATAAAAACTTTCTTCCATCAAATACATTATTTGATGATTATTAACAAGTGAAAGTATGCAACAAAGAATATTTGTTTGAATCAAAATATGATTTAATAATTTTTACCAAATATATGATTGATCCAATAATAATATTCAATTCAGTGGAATATGTGACATGTTAACTTATATCGAAAATTTATTTCGCCTGTATCAAATATATTATTTGTTTATTATTAAAAAATCTCGATACATACAAATAAATCATTTTCTCTGTGTTTGAGTGAAATATGTTCCAAAAGGAACATAGATTTATAAGTTATAAGTTATAACACATCAAAATTATTGCAAATCGTAATACTTTAATGACAAATTTTCTAAAACTGAAAACGTTTCGCTTATAACTCTTCACTTAGTTTTCAATTTAATTGCAATATTTCACAAACTGCATACAGCATAACAGCAATACCGGAGTAGAATGCCTATAATTGAACACTTTTGATTTGCTCAGCACACATTAGTAATAGTTCCCCATCAAATGCTCCATCTATTCAACCAACCCTATGCATTGGCTTCGATCCAATTGATGATGCGCACTTAATATGACTAATGATTAACGCATTTGTAGAACTTTCTTTTACCGCTAGCGGCAGGCTGGTAGATATGGAGATAGGCATTTCGCAAAAATTCTTACTTTGTGTGCTTTATCTCTTTGTGTGTCTTTGACACTTCATGGCAGACGCACACAAATGGCGTTCAAGGAATTTAATAGCAGATCAAAGTGGTTTCGCTGCGTTTGAAGTGGCAACATTTGAGGGAACTATTTTTATACATCTGTATATTCCCCTCAAAGTTGTTGACATTTCAAAGTGTTCTTAAGTGTTTTACAAGATTGATGAGTACTATTGCAATACAAGGAGGAATCAATTTGTCATAGCGGAATGCGAATAGTATTTTGAAGAAAGTAAAACTTCAAGTCATAGAGAAGTAGTTTATCTCTGATAGGATATCTTCCACTGATCTGAAAAATGACATAATTATATTACTAATCCAACCTGTTTCTCCAAATAGACGGTTTTGATGGTTGCGCAGTCGAATATCTACTACACCTATTTTGAATTGAATCAGAAATGTCGCATTGTCTTTATATTCTCCTCGCCAGAGGAAGCATAAGCTGCTTTTTTCACTGGCCTGAATATAGAAAGCACGATGATGAATTACATTTGATAGCATGACACTCAAGGCTAGAGAAATCACATTCTCAAATGTTTTGAAATCCAATATAGAAAAGGGATTCGTTTGTCAACAATAATTATCTTAGAATTAGCAGAGCAGGGCTTTGTAGCTGCTTCATTGTCAACTCATGCTTCTAATCTGACTCATTTTTCTTACATAGTTATTCATATTGACCTGCCAATTGAACTGATTTTATAGGAAATATCAGTCTAACCTTTGATTCAAGTGACCGTAATCATTTGTCTCATTTTACAGATTTAACGATATTACTGATCTTTAAAGTTTATAAAGTGTTAGTTAAAGTTTTAGGTAAAAGAACATAAGAACTTCCTTCATTATTGCATAAGTACACTTGATAATCCCAATTTTTAAGGCCATCATTAACATTTTAAATGATCACTCCACTTTAATTGGGATCAATGAAAACTAATCATAAGTCAAGTAATAACACGTGATCCAGATTAAAATCCAGTCCCCATTATGAACACTTTCAAGTTGACACACTACCCACACCAAGTGCAATTAATTAAAAATCCATAAACGTCAATTTGAGCTGAACACTAAAAGATCTAACAAATATTTTCTCTATTCCCCCTTTTAGCTGTGGCACGCGGCTCTCAATGGTGGGGTCGCCGCTGTTGTACATTGGGTTTGTCACCGTTGTGTCGGAATGCATGTGCAACATCAACATCAACGGATGAATTGATCGATGCATGCCGACAAAGTGATGAGCAACACATGTTCGCTTGTTTCGAAAGACAAGAGGCGGGTGATCGTTGCTGCAGCAATGCACGCACATCGGAATGTTTGCTGGTGAGTTGAAACGAATTGGATTGTAAGACTGTAGCAAATGGCTGGGTGTTTGGCTAATTACATTGCACGGGCAATAAATGCAAGTGGGAGGTGCTAATTATAAGCGTCATTGGACAATTTGATTTTCATTCGATGATTTATTACTGGGTGTTAACTTAGGCAATGCAACGAAACGACTTGAGCGCTTGGGAAATGTTTGAATTAATTTTTAACCTTTTTCCGCTTTGCAGACTTGTCGCGACATCTTCAAGCCGCACACGCTGCACAAACGCAGCAACGGCAGACGCCTTCACGAGCTGTGTGGTGAGAAAAACTCCGATGTCATACAATGTGTGCGCAACGTAACTGACTTGACGCCAGTGGCAAATTCACACAAATGTAAGTAGTCAGCGATGTCTTTGAACTCCGCTCATATCGCGTCGCTTTGCAAAGGTTAATTGATAAATGTTGACCTCATTTTTTGGTTTATTTTTTATAGATTTACCCTGTTGTGAGTTTGCTACACTGGAAGCATGCCGCAATACCTGTCGCACCCTCTTGAACACAACTGAAAGCAGTGACATCATTATAGGTGAACTTGAAGCAGGCGGTTGTGGCACGCCGCTACCACATTTACCACTCTGGCAATGCTTTTTTACCGCAGAACGCAAGATGTTTGTGCCTGCCGCAGCAGCATCGAGCAGCAAAAATGAGGTATCACAAATCAATGAGATTGGTATCGATTCGGCGAAGTTGCACTGCTGTCAAAAGGCGTTAATATCTAAGTGTCGGCGTCTGTGTACACAAACCTACTCCACAGACTGGACAGAGACGTTCTCTGACTTTCAAATGCAATGTCTTACGCAGCCAAATGAGTTGGCTTTGCGCCAATGCATCGACGATGTTGATGAATCCTGTGAGTTGGGTTGTGACGGTCTCAGTTTCTGCACTAATTTTAACAATCGCCCAACGGAACTCTTTCGCAGTTGCAATACCCAGGCGGATGTTGCAGCACGTTCTGATCTTAAAATGTGGCAGCAACGTGGCTTTGTTAGCTTACCCGGCCTGGAGTTGCCCATCAAGAATATGACACGCTGTGCGCCCGAGAAGTGGCAAGCGATTGCTTGTGCTGTGCAATTAAGACCGTGCACACGTGTGGCGCACTATAATCATATTTGCCGCGAGGATTGCTATGATATTTTAAACGAATGTATGGATTGGACGCGTCTCAGCACTTCGGTAAATGCAGCATCGATTTGTGCTCGTCTTCATCCGGAGGGTGACGACATACCGTGCGTTTCGCTGTTGCCATTTTTGGAAGCCAGTGATGTACCGCGTGAGACTGGTGGCCATCAGCGTATTACAGCACCATGTAAAGGCCACCCATGTAATGCAAGTGAGGTTTGTCTCTCACGCCGTAATGAGAGTAGCGGGTACATTTGTGTGCCGGGCTGCAGTTTGGGAGAGACTTCTGCCTACTTAGTGCCCTTTGGTGCCTATGTGCGAATTCCTGTTTCGACTCAACATCGTGGTGGTTTTAAAGTTTGCCGTTGCGGTGAGCATGGACGTATCGAATATTGTCAACCTCTGCCGAGTTTTTCCTATGATAACTGCAAGCTACCAGGTGGTCGTAGCTTTAGGCATGGCACCTCATTCTATTTGGAATGTAATGTTTGTAGCTGCTTTGCGGAGGAGATCACGTGTACGAAAAAGCAATGCAAATTTCCGGGTAAGTTGGACGGAGAAATTGAGTAAATGGAGAATAATTATTGTTGCTAGCCCCTAAGAGTACATTTCTTACACACCATCCTACAGCAGAAGTTTGAAAATGTTCGTTGATCTTCATCAGTGCTCTCATTGAGCTCCGTAATAGTCCTTTTTGAAAGTTTTAATGTCGAAATGAACTTCGGACATTATCAGGGGCAGTTTTTATTTTTATTTTTTCTTTCTTTGCAGGTATTTCGGATGACTCCTACACTAGTCTGCCATGCAACTGCCCGACTCACTATGTACCGGTATGTGGACTCAATGGCAATACTTATCACTCGGCATGCATTGCCAAATGTTTGGGACTGCAGGATAATGAAATTCAGTATGGTGCCTGCCTGACGGCGAGTGCCTGTCGCGAAGGTGCCTACAGCTGTTCAGCGGGAATGCAGTGTCTAGAGCAACGACAAATTTGTCTGTCAACAATGCACCGCCCTTGCCTGCAATACCAATGTGGTAGGTATACACTTTTTTAACACTTAACATCCAATGCAGTCATTTTCTCTTTTTACTCTCCACAGTCAATCAAACGTCGCACTGTACACCCACTCAACAGCCAGTTTGTGACAGCAAGGGCATTACTTATGCTTCAGCTTGTGGCTTACTTAACGCAAAAGCGCAACTTGCACACTGGGGTCCGTGTTATAGTGCCTGCTCCTGGAAAGGTCCCGTTTGTGGCATCAATGGAAACAGCTATCGACATGAATGCGCCGCCTGGGCTGATTATGCTTTGGTAGACTATCGCGGTCGTTGCCGTGAGGTAGGACTACTCGTACATGATATGGGACGTCGCTGTCGCACTGTCAAGTGTCCTAATCCACCTTCAGCTTATTGCAAGACCATAGTGCCGCCCGGTGCGTGCTGTCCCATATGCGCCGGTGGTGCCTTCCGTGTCATTTACTCGCGTAAACAAATCGATCGCGCACTCTATGCGTTACGCGGCAAAAATAAGCAACTGCTGACGTTGCACAGCGTGCTTAGTGAATTGGAGGCGCTTGTGCAGATTGCTGAATGTCAGCTGACTGGTTTCCTTACCATGGAGGTGGGAATTTTTGTGGCTATAGTGCCACGTACCGGTGATGCAGCACCAACACGCATCGGTATCGAAGCTTGCACTCGAGAGGCAGAGAAAATCGCCAATTTAATTGAGGCGCAGGGTCATCGTATTACAACCAATTTGGTGCTTTCTGGACTGACAATGGCACATATGATTGAACCCACTGTGGAAAGTGGCTGTAGGTCGATATCGAACTCTTCCTTAGGTGTGGAAGTGCTGTTGTCAATAATGTTGCTGACTGTCGTGAGTTTTTGTTGCAGGTTGAATTTGTAAAATGTTGTTTGGTTCAGTAAAGTTTGTAAGGAATCGATAGCGGTCATGGTTTTGTACCGCAACTTTGATCCAATTAGCTGAACTCTAAGAAGTTTGTAGATTTGTTTTAAGATTTTTGTTATATAGCAAAAAACAATCAAGTGAATTCTTGGTGCCAAATTAGATGTAGTTGTTTATTCTATACTCATAGTATATTGTAGTATTTCAATTGCACCAGTCAACGTGCCTTTTAAAGTCTTCATAACCCAATCAACTGCTAATGAACCGTTAGTGGGAAATCTGTTGTTATATATCTTATATATAATTTGATGTGATATTAGATTTAATAAAATGTTATGTAAATTAAAAGACATCATAGTTGTAAAGTAAGTAAAAAATAATATTGTTATTGTATGTATGTATATATATATTGAGAATTAATGCTTCTAAGTTAAAATACCCGATATAAACTATGTTACACCTAATCTCGACCTCTACATTAGTTTATAATTTTTAAATAAAATAATCTGGCAATCCTAAAATTGTGTAACAACAACCGGTTCGCGTCATTCTCCGATTTGGTTCTAAATTTGCATATCATTAGACAAGGCTAAGAAACATGAGTTATAGTCTGATCCAATGAATATTATTTCTAGAGATATCGATTTAAAAACTGAAACTTCATCAAATTCATCAAAACTCAGACAAAACTGGAACAACACGATTTGAAGTAGTAGATATCAGAATTTTACAAAAGTTTTGAAATTAAGAAATGTCCAAGGCCACTATATTATCCGTTTTATCTCTTTTTGCGTCCCTTTGGATTATCTATATTTTTTGATATGTTTATAATTAGGAAATTATCTACTATTTTGAAAAATTTCAGACAGTAACTACGACGCTTGGCCCACTTATGGGAAATCGTGATGACTTACACTTTAAGTCACGGGTAGGGGGAATATTATCCGCGTGGAGAGTCGTTGCTAACGATGGACATTTCCCAGTGAATGATGCAGGTTTAATATAGGCCTCAGCTCTTACCATTTGAATGACTTAAGCACGATGTCTTCAGGAGTTTCGCCCGTGTGAAGAGGGGGTTGAGGTTAATCACCATAATCATTCTACATTAGTATAAAGACATACACTACAGTTTAAATAGAACTGTTATGACTATTTTTAAAGAATATTTATAAACAGTAGATGCTGTTGCTCCAAACTGATATGTTTAAAGAATGAGGATGAGATAAAAATATTAGATTTTAGAGCTAATTGGCTTCTCTTTATGTTCTTGTAATTTTTTTTTTATTGTTAATGAATCAACGAAATCTGGATGGTTCAATGAGAGGGTATAGTCAAGTACCCTGTGGTATCACAATGGACCAAACTTGGTCTAAGTGAGTCGGTTTTTGTAACTGACTGCCACTCCTACCTAACCTAATGAATCAATGAACTTTCAAAATATATTGGCTTTGATGAAATTTTAATTTTTGAGCCACAATATCTCGGGAGAAAATTTTCGTAGTATTTTTGCAAAAAAGCTTAGCATCTGAAATAAAATCACGCACTTTTCTACAAAAAAAAGTACCTTGAACCTACGACACAAGCTATGAGAATTATTTTACATTGAGATTTAAGAACTTTCAAACGATATATGTACATATAAGCATATCATTTGTCACAAGAGCATAATTCTGTAGAAAAATCTTAAACAAATTGTTGAAAAAGTGTAGAATGGCAATATATTTCAAGCTGACACTCGATCAAGGATACATATTGTTTAGTGCGGAATAAAAAAATAAGCTTCACCTTTTAAATGATGTATACATATGATTGAAAAAAAATATAGCTATACATATTATATATAACCATATTTCAATTTCTTGAACCCTTGGTAAACAACTTGTTCTCCCAGTAAGAATTTTTTGGCATGTTATGTTTGGCAATGTTATATAAAATATGTTATACTCTCTTGTGCTAGGGTTTTGCTATGGGTCTTTTTCGACACCTTCCAATTTGAAAATACCTCGAACGATTTATTTTTTATTTGTTCTTACTAAGTTTAAAGTGCTTAACATGATTCATCAAACAAAAATTAAAAAATCTTAAAAATGTCGCTTTGTACGTTGCTTTCAAACTATTTGTCTGCATATCCTTGTTTAATCCAAATGTACAACTTTTTTCAAAAACTTTTTTCGAGAAATGGTTCCAAGCAATATTAGTATTTGTTTATATATTAAGTCTTGATAAGAGAACCTGGACCCTTTTGTTAAATATGATCATTGGCAAAAATATCTACAAATTTTATATTAAAAACAAATCTTAAGTCATATAAATGATTTTGAGAAAAGCTCGGAAGATTTGGAAAAAACTCAAATATATACTTTCTAGTACATATATGTTTTGCAGTTCTTCAGATTAACAAAAAATTGTCAGACAAGAATATCTATTATAACTTATTTTTAAATAATATTAAAAACACCCGATGAATAGTTTTTTTTTAACGAAAAAAATATCAGTTTTTGGAATGTTCATCGAATTGTGCCATTCTTTAATATTTTTATCCACTATACGCCGTGCAAATACAGTCAATGTATTATTTAAGTACTGATTTATAAAAATCGCTGTTAATCCAATTGAAATTTTTGGAGCCGTCTTTTAAGAGTGTAGATAAAATTTTGTTATAAAATATTTTGAGAAGAAAACAGATTCTATATTAGACCAAAAATTTATCAAACTGTTTAGCTTAAACCACAAAAAGTGTCATTTTTAAAATAAGTGTCATATTGAGCAAATATGTAATAGTACCAAAGCACAATTTTATATTTATAAATTTAGCTATCTAATAAAATAACTTGTTTTATTTTGCACTTGTACATATGTATGTGAATCGCTTAATGCAAGACTTATCTTTAGAAAGACAATTGTTATTAAGGATGCTTGTGTAAGTCTAGTCTACAAAAATTAACGCAACTATATAAATATTATAATATTTACTCATCAATAAAATAATATTCATAAAAACCAACTGTATTTTAAATTTCCTCGCTTCGCATATGTAATGTGTACTACTTGGGTCGTTCCATCTTTAATTTGCCTATTTTTACCCTGACATGTTTTAAATTGGCTGACATTTTTTTGAGTGATTAAGACATTATCTAATAGAAAGAAAAAAATTATATCAAACTTCTGTTCAGAATATAAACAAACAAACACAATTCAAATTCGCTTTCATATTATTTTTAGGTAGCTGTGTGCTAGTAGATGACAAAAAAACTGCAATTCTGGAAAAATTAACGCCTAAGCGTTATATATATGCTGAAAGAAAAAAAAAATTACGTTTCAAGAAAACATCGATATCTCAAATACTCCAAAAATCGATTTCAGCTTTTTCATGCTCAAAATGTTTAGAACATATAGAAGTACCATCCTTTAAACTTTCATTCATGTTTCTGCACCCTATTTGATTTGACAAGCATTTTAGTAAGGATTTATGAAACTTAAAAATAAAATTTGGATATTCCATTGTTCATTTTTCGACGTTTTTTTGAATGTATTTGTACACACAATATATAGTATACAAAGTTATACAGAAATTTACAAACTTATGATTGTGAATTCACTCACTTAATCGATATTTTCTTAAATTCTTCAAACTTCAGTGCTTGTGATATTTGTTACTTACATTGTACAGGGTGTTTTTTTTAGAGGTATAGAGCTTCGAATTGAAATAAAACACAAGAAAATCGTTTTAATGTCCATCAATTTGGCTTTATTGGAAGGATAATTTTATGCCATTAATGCTTAAATATGATTTCGGGCATGTGGCCGCCGCGGCTGGCTCGAATAAAGCCAATTCTACAGGTCCAATTTTGAACCACTTTTTCGAACATATGGGGCCGTATGTCGGCAATAACACCACGAATGTTGGCTTCCAAGTCCCCTAACGTTTCTGGTTTGTTGGCGTAGACAAGCGACTTCACATATCCCCAAAGAAAATAATCCAATGGTGTCAAATCACACGATCTTGGTGGCCAATTGACAGGTCCATTCCGCGAAATTATGCGCTCATCGAATGTTTCCTTCAATAAATTGATTGTAACGTGCGCTGTGTGGCATGTAGCGCCGTCTTGTTGGAACCACAACTCATCCACATTCATGCCATCCAATTCGGGAACAAAATAGTCGGTTATCATGGCTCTATACCGGTCTCCATTAACGGTAACTGACTCTCCAGCATTATTTCGGAAGAAGTATGGCCCAATGACTCCACCAGCCCATAGAGCACACCAAACAGTCAGTTTTTGTGGATGTAATGGCGTCTCAAGGGTCTCAAGGGTGGATTCTCTTCACTCCAAATGCGGCAATTTTGCTTGTTGACGTAGCCATTCAACCAAAAATGAGCCTCATCACTGAACAAAATTTTGCGATGAAAATCAGCATCGAGATCAATCTCATTTTCGGCCCATACACCAAAATCACGACGCATTGCATGGTCTCGCGGCTTTAATTCTTACACAAGCTGGATCTTGTAAGGTCGCAAGCCAAGATCTTTGCGCAAAATCTTCCATAAAGTTGATGGACAAAGCTCCAATTGCTGTGCACGGTGGCGAATCGATTCATTCGGGTCCTCTTCAACATTTTGCTCTACAGCGGCAATTGTTTCTTCGGTGCGCACTGTTCGACGTCTCTGCGGATGCGTATTATCACATAGAGTAAACGTAGTGCGAAAACGACCCATGGTTAACCGAATTAATTGCTCTGATGGACGATTATGTCGACCATAAAATGGACGGAGCTTGCGGTAAACTTCGCGAACTGAACCATTATTTTCGAAATAAATTTGCACGATTTGCAAGCGTTGTTCTTTTGTCAACGTGTTCATGATGAAATGGCAAACCAAACTGAACATAATTGACATTAGAGTTGCCAGATTTGACCATAAAATGCCAGTTTTATCTCTATTCGAAAAACAAACCTCTAAAAAAAACAGCCAATACATGTACGACATCGTAAAATAGGCAATGAACGTTTTATTTATGTGGTCATTTACAATGATGAAAAATTGTATAAAAAATATCAGAAAAATAAACAAAAAACTTTTAAAGTGAAACTATGTGCATAACCCAGGTCTAATGACGCTTTAAAGTTTAGTAACAGATCAATTGAAAACCCCATTATGATGTTATGTACACTTAAGACTTAATTCACGCTTTATCTTCG
Source organism: Tricholauxania praeusta (assembly GCA_949775025.1). Lineage (NCBI taxonomy): Eukaryota > Metazoa > Arthropoda > Insecta > Diptera > Lauxaniidae > Tricholauxania > Tricholauxania praeusta. Next base: position 55,536,637 of record OX459028.1, on the reverse strand, counting down.
AAACGATTGACACGACGAAAAAATTAACAAAACTTTGTTGTGTAGAGTCTTATGAGCTAAAATTTTAATCACAACTTATTTTCTCGAAAAAATTTAGAGTTTGTGAGAAACTATTTCATTTCCAAAACAGTGCACTTTCCAGCATCAAAACAAAGGTATGTCTTTTAAATCTGCTTTCATTGGACTTTACACACATTCAAAGAAATGTTTGGAAACTAACTTTTTACCTTTAAGTTCTACAGAAATAGATAAAGTGTATCGTTATGTATCTCGAGTTGCTTCGTTTCGTTTCAAATTTTGAGGGCCTAAGAACATGGTAGCATATTTTATGTGCTTTTAGTCATAGGCAATATGTTATTGTTTTAATGTAAAAAATCGAGATATTACCATACGTTAAGTGCCTTTAAAAATAATTAAAAACCCAATTAACATTCAAATGCGTCGAATGGATAAAATAAGGTCGTTATGGAAAAGCCTCACATTACAGTCAAATATTTTTAGAATTATCTTACATTGATGGAATAAATTTTTCTAAAAAGATAGATAAAAAATATGTATGTACTTCTTCATATTAACAGAATTTCGAAAGGTTCGAGTATTTCTGACAATTTTATTTACATAATTTAATGCTAATTTTCCATTATGTTAACTCTCTGTTAATGCTCTTTTGTTTTTATCAACATTTTTAACACATACCGGCATTTCGACACACAATCGAAAGCAAAATACGAGTGAGTACATAAGCTCTTTAATACATTGCTATATCTTTGTTTCCCGCCACGTAAATCGCTCACAATACCACCTTTGAATATACATAAAATCCCAAAAAAACACTCATTCTCAGCCAGACTAGACACTCAACCTTCCAGAGAGCAATCTTTTGAGTTAAACAAAATCAACAAAGAAGCATCGAGACCGTGATGTAAACAACGCGTAAAAAAACAAAGGCCAATGCGTTTAGGGCATAAACGACTGCAAAGTGACCTACATCTTTTACAACATTTACAAGAAATTCGAAAGAATTGAAAATCTGTGCATAAAATTAAACTCTTTTGAACTGACTATATTCGTTCGCTGAAATGCGGGAGCAAATATCCGCAACTGAGGGCGAGAGAATGAATTGGAGAGGAAAAGACTTTTGTGAAGCGAAGACCGTTTTTCTTAAAGCACATTGTACCTGCGTACCTTAGAAATTTGTGAAATATTGAAAAATCAATTATTGACTATCGTAGTCTTTAGTGACGCCACGAAATAGCTTTTGATACAAAAAATGTCCAAGATATAAATCAATTTTTCATGGATCGGATATATTATGAGGATTTATTGTCAGAATCGTGACTACAATAACAGAAAATTTTCTCAATTTTTCACATTTTTTTTTTTAAATAAGCAAAAAAAGAATTCTCGCTTCTCATTTCACACAAAAATTACATTTCGCTTTTTAAAACAAGTTCAATGTATATCCTCGACAAAAGAGCTAATCCATTATCAAAATAATTCAATAAAATAATTTTTGTTTCATGCATCGAAAGACGTGTTTATAGATAGTAAAATTTGATAGAATCGGATACCAAAAGTTTTTGAAAATTATGGGAAAGAGTAGATATTGCAACAATACCGAAAAAATAAATTCTCAAAAGGAAATACCCGCAAAAAAGACCCCATGGGGATACATCACAATGCATTGAACTCTCATAAGGTATGATCCACGCAATTATAAAATATTAACTAAATGACAAAATTTGAATTGGTAAATGGTATTCCACGCAAATAAGTGGACCCTAAATTAAACTATCGGGCATTTCACGCGAAGCGGACAGGTAAAAGGGGGTCCTGTTTCCAATTTCAGATATATTTGAATATGTTGTACCTGTATATGACCTCGACACAGAACCAAAATATTTTTAGAATAGCAACACTGGTTTACAAAATATGGGTCCTTGAAAATTTGAGAAATCGTAAGGTACATATGTACTACTTCAAGTGCCATTATTCAGCTTAAAAAAGTCTGGTAAAATGAATTAACAACTGGATTTTATACTTCATTTATTGGCCTTTTTAACCTCATAATTAGATTTTAAAAATAATAAAAAAATACACTGAAAAAAATGAGAAATATTTTATCATATCAAATGCTCCGACTCGGGTTTCGGCATTGCAATGTATATAGCTCTAAAACGGCTGGGCGGACCACTATCAAACTTGGCACGAAGTATAAACATAGTCTAAGCTTTTTTTAAAAACACTTAGAAAAAAAATTTGTGTTACGCGAACATTGTAAAAAATGATAAAGAAAAATATTTCTCATTTTTTTCAGTGTATTTTTTTATTATTTTTAAAATCTAATTATGAGGTTAAAAAGGCCTATAAATGATGAATAAAATTCAGTAGTTAGTTCATTCTACCAGACTTTTTTAAGCTGAATAATGGCATTTGGAGTAGTACATACCTTATGATTTCTCAAATTTCAATGACGCATATTTTGTAAGCCATTCCATTCTAAAAATATTTTGTTTCTGTGTCAAGGTCATATTTTGGAAACATGACCCCATTTTCCCTGTCCGCTTCGCGTGAAATGCCCGCTATGTTAAATATTACACTGTGCTAAGCTCACACATTTTACTAGTAAAAAGGGAGCCATGGAATTTTACTAGTACTTTGATTTTAAACTTAAGCACATTACTCGTTTACTGTATAACTTAACTTTCCTGCACATTTTTTTACCAGTGTATGTTCAACAGTAGCCGGTGGCGAACGTTACAATGAGTCACCGATGACAAATGGTGTTAAATCATAGGTGACAAACGGCGACATTTGTTCGAAGTCATGCAGTGGCATTGACAATTTTAGGTTATAGTGTATTAAAGTGAATGCAGTAAAAACAACAAAGGATTTGAGCTGTAACACAAGAAACACCAAAGCTCTACTCAGTTTTTCACCGTATGTATAGGCTTAAAAAATAGCCGCAAGTTTTTTTTCGATACTTTCTTATGTGTACATAAGGAAAATCGAAAAAATATTTTTAAAAAAATATTATAAATAAGAAAAAAATCAAATTTTCATCATTTTTTGGCCAAATTCCAAAAAATGAAAATTTTGCAGCTCTGGTAGCAGCTATAGAATTATTTTTTTTATTTTTTTAAATGAGGAAATAATCGAATATGAATAAATTTTCGAAAATCGAATGTTCTTGAAGTATTCTAGAACATGACTTATTTTTAAACATGTCTAATATACATACATAAACACATCGAGAGATTACTGTTTTTTTTTTTTCAATAATTTTTAATGTTGACAAAAAGGTCAAAAATCGAATTTCAGCATCGCCACAAGAGTTCACAATGAGCCAAAATATTCAACATTGCAACCAAGCCGATTTGATATATTGCTCTGTAACTAAGAAATTGCTATGTTGCAAAAGTTTGTACCAAATTAATATGACCCATAAGCTAAAGTGTAGGGTTAAAGAACTGATTATGAGTGAATTCACCACTTTTTGCTCGCTCGTAAAGTTCTACGTTAATTCGAAATGACAATTGTAAAATTTAGTAGCTAGCTATCTAGCGAGCGTAAAGGTTCATAATTTTTTTTAAGTTAAAGCTAAAAATTATTTTTGGTAAAAAAAATAAAATTACTACACATATATATTTCGGCAAAAAAAAAAAAGAAAGGTGTAACCAACAAATTAATTCGTTGTGAATAATTTTTCTGAGCTTCGCTCATTTTCTGCATTAAAATGAAATTTGCGCTGATTTTGATCGCGCTATGCGGCTTGGCAGCGACAGGTAATTAAATTAAATTAAGTAATTGGAATTTTTAAATTATGGAATTTTCATATATTAGATGAACAAAATTATAGACGGCTGATATTGTTTGTTAGCAATGTTAGCACATATTGCGATTTAATCTGTTTTATTTTTATAAAATTATCTCTAAAAACAAAACAATAAGTTAATTAAAAAAATTAAAGAGATTAGAATACGTGGTGAGTTCATTATTTTAGACATATGATTTTCATGCAACTAAGGAGAACCGTGAAAGCAATGACAGCAAGTTGGTCAAGTGCTTTCTGAGGATAGGGAGAAGAGTGGCGTAAACAAAAACTGGCACAACAGAAGTAAGCGGTCTTACAAAGAAATTAATATTTTGTAAAAACGCCATTTTATGTGTTCACGTATAAAAAGGTGCAAAGTTTTTTAGAACATTATCTCTAAGAAAAACCTTGAAATTCTTACGAAGTTTATTTCTAGGTAATCCATATCGATGTCAAGTAAAAATGCTTTGGTGTAATCGAAATATTTCTCATAATATGCCGGTTAACCAATTTTGACTTTCTCATTTAAAGAAGTACATATCTTGAATTTTCTAAAAATCAAAAATGTCGAAAGTTGCAGAATTTATGGTAGCTTTGCTCTCATTCGACTGTCTCGTGCTGGAGCCATAATTTATTTAAAAGTTTACTTCGACATTGAAGTTTTCCCGTAGTATCCAATTCTGGCAATGTGATGTCACTCCGTCATTGAAATGCGTTTTAAGTACATACCTCCATAAAAAGGAAAGCATACAACGTGACCCTAAAAAATGAACCAATTTTAATGAGCATTTATTTTTAAGTGTTTATTAGGTTGCACTAGCTACTATATATTCGCGGCTTTGACTTAGAAATGTGCAAAAACGAATCCCTTGAAGTTCAGATTAAAAATTAGATTAAGAGAAAAAACTTGTAAAAAGGCTTAAAAACCTAACTTGTTTTTGCACACACTGAAACCTAAATTCGTGTTCGAATGCCCTAACGGCATTATTTTTCAAACAATTGAGGATTTTTTGTGTTTCAGATTTTTTAGATTTTAGAAGACACCAAGAGGTCTGGACCTCCCTAAGAAGTATTCAGGGTCAATCCTTAGAGAAAAATTTAACTTCAGCAATTGATGAGAGCATCGAAAATTAATTTTAAAAGATATCAGGGGGTTCCCAACGGCCTTTTAAAGGGTTTTTAGTAGGAAAAAATTCGAATATGAATTTTGGAAGTTATCAAAAAGACTTCATTTATGTAATAAAACTTTACTGTACAAGACGATGAGATCCACATTTAGTGCTATTTGACTTACCAAAAGCTATTCAGACGCATTTGGCTCTTATAAAATGCATTTTTTGCAGTTCAAATTTCGAACAGATTTAGCTAGCATCATTTAATTTTATGTCGCTGCTCCGCCATTGTGAGTAAATTCCTTTCTTCCTCAGCAGATTCTTGTGTGAATAATATCATCGACCGCGGAAGCGTCCCTATGCTCACATTAAGACTTTAATCCATTTTATTATCCTTTGAAGCTTAAAGTAATGATATTTTAATAATATAAGAAATCCATTTTGTTTTTTTGATTCAGCTCTTGCCACTAATCCGCCAAAATGGGATCCCAATTATATTGTCAAGGGTACCTTGTACATACCGTATGCGGAAATAGCTGAACCATTTTACGCATGGTATGACAAAAATACACGGCGTTCACGTATCGATTACTATGGTGGAATGGTGAAAACATATCAACTAGCGGGAGAAGGCGACTTTGGTACTAGCTTAAAATTGGCACCAGTGTCGAATCACGAAGCAATGAATAAAGTCACTTGCTTGCAATTGAATGGTACCGCCGATAATAAGGTCAAAATACAAGCTATACTCCCTGATGCTAAGGAGTTTTCTCTGATCGGCACTGAATCGTTCTTGGGCTTCACATGTGATAAATTTCAATTGGAAGAAACTATTGGACAGAAGAAAAACGTTTTCACACTGTGGGTGCGTTATAAGAAATCACCTAAATATCCATCTTCGCGTATGCCCATACCAGTGCGTTATGAAATGCGTGGTTATAACACATTGCTGGGTTCACACTTCGATCATTATTATTTGGATTACGATAGCTACGAACATGATGATATACCCAATGAAGTCTTTGAAATCGATGAAGGTAAGAAATGCAGAGAAAAACTCGATCGGTTAAAGCTTTATTTGCTGAAATCTTCCCTCATTTATTTATTTTCCAGATATGCCCTGTATTGGTTTTCCCGGTCCTGGCACTGGGCATTATGTTACATTCAATCCAATGCAAGAGTTTGTGCATCCAGCCGCTGAACATCATTTGAATCATGAGTTCCATCGTTTCAAAGGCAAACATGGCATTACATATAAGTCCCAAAATGAACATGAATATCGCAAAAATGTCTTCAGACAAAATCTACGTTACATACATTCTATTAATCGTGCCAAACTTAGCTATAAATTGGCAGTAAATCACTTGGCCGACAAAACTGATGATGAATTGCGTGCACGTCGTGGTTACAGATATTCAGGTGGCTACAACACTGGTAAGCCATTCCCTTATGATGTGGAAAAGCTAAGCGATAAGCTGCCTGAACAGTACGATTGGCGTTTATATGGAGCGGTAACACCAGTTAAAGGTAAATACTATTGATTTATTAAAATACGAGAGCTTAAAGCTAGAGCTGGGTAGGGAATGTATACTTTTCGATTCTAATTTCAAAAATTTTTTAATTCCATGACAAAATAAATTGATTCGATTGTCGATTCCATTTCAGGAATCAAAATTTGTAATCGAAAAAGAATTAATTTAATCCCAAAGGATTCGTGTTTGGAATCGAGTTTTTGAAAAACTCGATTGAAATTCGGAATCACCTTTTTCATTTCAATAATAATATGATAGTGGATTGGATGGAAATTTGAAATTGACAAAAGAATCAATTCCCTTTGCCATGGAATTTGAAAAGTGAATTTCGAATTTTAATTTCTTGGAGTGGAATTAGAATTTTTCAATTCCAAATTTTGATTCCTGAAATGAAATTGAACAATGAATCAATCTTTTTGCGATAGAATTGAAAAAATCCATTTCAAATTCGTAGTCTCAGGAATTGAGGTTTTTGAGGAATTCGATTCCAAAAAAATAATACCTACACAGCTTTACTTAAAAGCATGCAACCTAATTTTTCACAACCTATTTTTCTTTTTCCTCATAACAGATCAATCAGTATGTGGTTCCTGTTGGTCCTTCGGTACCATTGGCCATATTGAGGGTGCATATTTCCTGAAAAACGGCGGTAATTTAGTGCGCCTCTCACAACAAGCGCTCATTGATTGTTCTTGGCAATATGGCAACAATGGCTGTGATGGTGGCGAAGATTACCGTGTGTATCAATGGATGATGGAAGTTGGTGGTGTCCCAACCGAAGAAGAATATGGTCCATATTTAGGACAAGATGGCTATTGTCATGTACAGAATTTAACACTTGTAGCACCTATCAAAGGTTTTGTCAATATAACCTCTGGTGATACGAATGCATTTAAAATTGCCTTATTGAAGCATGGTCCAATTTCTGTTGCCATTGATGCCTCACCGAAGTCATTTAGTTTTTATTCCCATGGAGTTTACTATGAACCGACCTGTAAGAATGGGCCAGATGAGTTAGATCATGCAGTCCTGGCTGTTGGCTATGGTACTATTAACGGCGAGGATTACTGGTTGGTCAAGAATTCCTGGTCAACATACTGGGGTAATGATGGTTATATTTTAATGGCAGCACGTGATAATAATTGTGGTGTTATGACTACGGCAACTTATGTGGAAATGGAATAAGCAGCAATAAAAGAGCTGTACTGTTTAAATAATTATTTTTTATGAATCGCTATTTTGTACATTATAATCCTAAACTGAATAATATAAATACGAACAAATAAAATGAGTGTTCTTTACTATGGAATTTTTAGTTTCAATTATTTTTAAATTTCAAGATAATTACGTTATTGATTTATCTATATCTTAAGCGACCAAAGCCAAACCAATTCTATCCTAGTTTTAGCTTAAGCCAATTGATAGTAACTCGAAAGACTTCTCACGATTTGCTGATTTTCTTAGAAATTTTGTTTAGGTCTCTTTTTCTTACTAAGGCAGGCATCCTAACATCTTAAGAAACAGCCAAATAATAGCAGCAAATTTGTTGGTGTTATAGCCTTAAAACAAGAAACTTTTGAAATATTTAAATAAGAGAAAAAGATCTGCTTTCAATTCCAATTTATAACAACTTGCCAATAAATTTTTAGCATTGCATAGAGAGTGCTCTTCAAGCGACTTAGCTCTACGCAATGCAACTATTATTTCGATGTTCAGCGCCTTCAGTAAGAATTTGATTGTTAATAAATATTAAAAATCTGCGTTCTGCAGAATTGACAGGTTAATGCGTCTGAAATGATGTTCAGAAGGGGGCAAGTTTATGCTTCGATTTCATGCAATATAGCTTAGACCAGGAATGAGAGACTGTTTTTGGACTGAGTTAATAGATTTTTACGTGGCATGGTGTGCTCAAAAATAAAATTATTCAAAATTTCAGAATCAGATAAAAGCTCATTTGACGAGCGTGAAAAAAACCCAAAAACACACTTTTGGTATTATTTTTTATTGGGTTACGTTTCTTAATACAACCTGACTGTTTATAAACATTCATAGTTGAATATGCCACATATGTTCCTTTCTCCACAGATTTCTTATCATCTAAGAAATCATGGTTCAAAACATATTTTTAAATTCACTATAATTAGCAAATCATAGGTTATCACTGCTTATCGTTCACTTAAAGAGCCGCTCAACTGCAGTGTAATGAAAGATTAAGCAGAAAATGCATTTATCAATAATATAAACAGAGTAAACAATTGTAGTTATAAATCAATAAGTCTTTCAAACTACTCACCGAAGGGTGTTCAATGAACAAATAGCAATCATCTGTAGACAACTTCTTAACTTGCGATAAGAAATAAAGTCAGTGACCATATGGATAGAAAATTATAAATGAACTTTATGATGTTGATCACTTAAACTGCAAATTATTAAGTATTTAAGTAGCTTGAACATCGGCACCTTTTACTTTTTAAACAATTGATATATTTCTTACTTCAACTTTAACTAATAAATAGTATTATCTTAAATTAGCGTTTAGTTTGAAAACTAATGAAATTTTGTTTTGAATAAACTATGCCATTTTTCGCTCCTTATCATTGATGCTACTCGTAAAAGCGTGATCTTCGAAACGTTCATTTGGCAGATGAGCAGGGTTCTAAATATAGAACAGAATGTCTTTAATAAAGGATTATTTTTGATTAAATTATTGAAATTTACCATTTTCTTGGCACGATTCTCCAGCGTGCTCCATGCAATATGATTTAAGATTAGGCCAGTAGGAAGCGCAACTCCTTGTATTCTGTAGTAAGCATTTTGTTCATTCTCATTGGCCACTTTTATCGCCGTCGCAACTGTGCACTTGCCCAAAAAGCTTGTCGAAGCTACCATCGGGCCACGTGATATATCAATATGTTCACCAACTCGATAGAGTGCTACACGCCCTTGAAATTGTTGTGAAATGCTGGGCAACTGTTCACATTTATAACGTGAATCTTTAAACATTTCCAATGCCAAGTCTTGTTGTACTTCAAGTCGTTCGATTTTTAAGTCTTTAGCAGCGAGTTTAACCATTTCTGCGGATATGGCGCGTAATTCAGATGGTGTTGGTTGCCACTGTTGTGAACTCAATACGATGTCGTGCACAAAACTGCCTGATTTTACTAGAATTAAAATATACATTAAGAAATTGCGAAGCTTTTGTGCATAAACCTTTTAATATTATTGAAAAATTCAATTATATAAAAAATGTTATTGAGTTAAAAAGTTTATGGTGCACCGAAAAGTTTTATTTTCCGTATGCCAAATTCTTATCTTTGAGTTTTGTAGAACTGGATTTTCAAGATATTCGATATTAAACTTTTAAGTGCTATTATTGATTTAACATTTATCAGAAGAATTTATCGAATTTAATTAGTTCCTAATGCTTACTTAAAACTATCATTAAATTTCTATTTACCATTTGGTCCAGGGAAGCTGTGCAACTGCAGCTTGGCTTCATCTTTAAAACAATTTTGCAATGCGGCTCCAAGCATAAAAGAGCAGGTGCGCCAGAAAGCTCTTAAACATATAACATTATAAAAACTTGAATGACAAATAAAAAACTTAGTCTTCCACTCACTTATTAACCACATGTGGATCTGAAATTGTAAAGTTGAGTAACTGAAGTGTACAAGACTCCTGCAACGGTCGATGCATATCCCATGGCAAATTACCATCGATTAGTGCTAGCGCGGAACGTTTGCAGTGACCCTCTGTTAAGTGTTGTGCACAGTTGAAAGGAGTAGATATACCGCGATTCATTATCAGCGTCACATCTTCCGGCAAGCCCAGGTAACGAACTTCAATTTTTTCAACGCGTCCAACAGCTTCGCGTTGACGCCGCTGTTCTTGATTGAAGAGTTCGTTGCGTATAGCAATAGCCGTTGCATTAGTTTGGAAGCCTAAGATTTAGTGGAATTAAATAATGTGGATTTCCTTTTTTTTTTGGTTAGTATCCACTTACGGATCTGTGTGAACTTTTGCAGCGCGATCATTGTTTTCCATGGCATTTGTATCAGCTTTGTTATCGCAGTCATTTTAAATAGGTTTTAGCTATGTTTTAATACTTTTTACTATTGAATAACTTGATTTTTAATAATTCAATGGTCAGAATGCAATTTTTATGAAAACTTTGACAGTTGCTTTGGCTACTCTCGAACAGCTGATTTGCCGCATGCAATACAAATGGTGTTTAATTTAAATTAGATTAACGTTTAGACTTTTCTAACTTTTCTATTCCAAACTTGAGCTTTACTTGAGTTTTTACTTAAGTTTTTCTTCTAATTTAAATCAATTCACTATTTCAATTCATCAATTTAAATTTATTGCTTTTATTTATGTTATTTGTTATTGACACACTGACAGTCGCCTGAGAAAAATCGCATGTTTACGGCTTGATTTTTAAATCGTACGGATCTTGCGTCAAAATGCATACAAAATTGTTGAAAACTATGAAATATCTAAATTTTTAAATTTTTGCTGAAGTTCCGTTCTTTTTCTGTTCGACAGTCGAAGTGACATTTACTACAGGGCTACCCATTCATGAGTTTTTATAAACACAAAAAAAAAATTATACATATGATGTTTATTAGCATTATAAATGTCGCAGGATATTTTTTGGATAAAAAATAAATTTGAGTATATGAAAACTCCCACAAATTAAATCCTTTGCATAAACGAACTTTGAAAACAGTACAGTTGACGAACATAGCTCTGTTCGATTAGGGCAGTTTACATTTTCCCTCATGCTGTCCAACATGGCTTGACAACATATTTGACTATCAATATTGTTTCGCGTTGATAAGTTGCAGAACAATTTATAAGCTTCCACATCGAAGTTATCTGCATGATATCCAGCTGAAAAACCAAAAAATTTTGAAATTCGTACAACAGAGTGTCATGCGGAGTGTCTCTTGGTTGTTTCTGGAGTTAACATTATCGAGCATTGATGATGGACAGCATGAGAGATTATCTAAACTGCCATATTCGCAAGCGAGCGAACAAAGCTAATTCAAAATTGGTACATGGTGAAACTATCATTTCAAACTCAAACAATACAACCATGAAATTGCCTATCATGTATGCAAGACTAAACAAAACCTGAGTACACAAGAAATCTGACAACACCATCTTTTAGCTATTAATGTGTAATTTGTAAATTTTTAGTATCTTTTCTAAGCTGATTTTGACAGAAAAGGTAGGCATATAAAGGCATATAAATAAAAAAAAGGAGCTGTCACTCAGAATTGCTGCTACTATGATAATTGTACCATGATTTAATTATATGTTGCTAACACGGTATTACGGCGGTATTTCGATCAACCGTCTCCGTATTCTGTTTACCGCATCACACAAGAAAAAACTACTACATACGCCGGCGCCCAAATTCGGTGTGTGTGAATAGATAAATAGTTAAATCATGGTTTTCACCACTCTATACCGTGACAGTAGAAGCTGACAGATGGATTTCTCTAATTTTAGTGTTGTTGGTATGGTGAAAAAATAAATTTGTGTTTGTCATTGCAAGCAGAGCCGCTCGAAGCGAATAATTGTGCATATTCATTTTACAATTTACTTTTAAACAAAATTATTCAATTTAATAAAAATGACTTTGGAACTAGCGCGTGCTATACCCAGTTCTGGCTTTAACTTCGAGAACTGCAAAAGGTAAGTAAAACACGGTGTATGTTTTTCGGTCAAGACTCCGCTGAACGCACATAACCTCATGTGAGCAGAATATTAAATTGTTTTTTTTTTTTTAATTTATAGAAATGCAGAGCTTCTGAAGACTGGTTTCCAACCACCAAAGACCGTAAAAACAGGTACAACAATTGCGGGTATCATTTTCAAGGATGGTGTTATATTGGGTGCTGATACCAGAGCCACTGAGGGTCCTATTGTCTCGGATAAAAATTGCGCAAAAATACATTATTTGGCTAAAAATATGTAGTGAGTAAAATTTAGCCTTAACATAGAAGAAAAGTTTTTTCAAATCCTACTTAATTTTTTCGTCTATTTTATTGAATCCTATCCACATCTTATTTGAAAAATATCCAATAGTGTCCCCGAATTATTGATTTGGAGCAAAGCCAGCTATTTACTTAGTATGGTTCAATTCCTACTTTAATTATTTTCAAAATTTTGCAGTAGAACCTGCTATTTCAATTGCAAGCTTTTTGGTCAAATAGTTTAAGTTAAATAAATCCATTTGAATTGAGAACCTATTAAGCTATAGAGTAAATAAATGAATTAATAAGTAACAAACAAACACAAATTGAAAAGAAAAAAATTTTTATTTGAGTGAATGTTGTTGAATTTTGAATAGGATTTAAGAAAGCACACCTTATATACATATAACTAGACGTACTTTAATTTCGTTATTTAAATTTTAGTTGCTGTGGCGCTGGCACTGCTGCAGATACTGAAATGACCACTGATATGATTTCGTCCCAGTTGGAACTTCATCGTCTCAATACCGGACGTCAAGTGCCTATTGTAGCAGCAAATACGCTACTCAAACAAATGCTGTTCCGTTATCAAGGACACATCAGTGCTGCTCTAGTGTTGGGAGGCGTTGACAAAACTGGCGCTTACATCTATTCTATACATCCACATGGCTCAACAGATAAACTGCCATATGTCACGATGGGTTCGGGTAGTTTAGCTGCTATGTCTGTATTTGAAGCTCGTTGGAAACCTGATATGACCGAGGAAGAAGGCAAGAAGTTGGTTCGTGATGCTATTGCTGGTGGTGTCTTCAATGATTTGGGCTCTGGTTCGAATATTGATTTATGTGTGATTCGCAAGGATTCCACAGAGTATTTGCGTAACTATGAATTGGCCAACAAGAAGGGAGAGCGACAGGTAAGTTCGAAATGAAGTGAAGAAGGATAGTCTTAGATGTCGAATGTCTATTAATGTTTACCTAAAACATAGGACTTTTTTCCATTGATCATGATGAAATTTTGATTTTGAATAATATTTTATTTGAGCTCAATTTTTTGGTCTAGTCCTATTTCTCTATTTCACCCCTAGTGAAACTGAAATGAGATACGACCTAGGTGCTATTTTTGTTAAAGAAAACGTATACGAATAGGGTCGAAATCAGGGCTTATTTTGTGCGTTTCCATTCTTGGTAGACTGCACCAAAAAAAAAAAAATTAAAAAAGTAGCTAATTTTTTTTATCTATAGAGAACAAGTGAATAATCGAATAATTAACTGAATTTTTTGATCTTGTGTAAAATTACTAAACTAACGTGTCATTTGAATTTCTTTGCAGCTAAACTACACCTTCAAACTTGGCACCACCGCCGTACTTGATACAAAAATTAAAAACTTTGATCTTACTGAGGAGGTGCGTATAATACCCATGGAGACAGCTTAAGGTTTGGAAAACCGTCTCCGTTTGAGTTGTAAAATTTAATAGATTTTGGTGTTTATGCAGTTTTATAATAATAAAAAAATATTCCAAAAAAAGCCACAATTTCATTTCTTATTTCGTTTTAAAAGTTTCAAAGAGAATTGCAAAGTTCTTGCCTAAAAGCAAACGAGAAAGTAGATCAAAAATTTTGCATTTTCTAATAAAAGATTAGAAATCTAGTGATTAAGAGAACTGCACCAAAATAATATCTACGCAACAAACTAATGGAAACGATGTCAGTGACAAAATTATTTTTTTTTTACTTCTTTGGACAAAACTATGGGGAATTGGATGAAAAATCATATAATCATTTTTGTTTGATAGGGCTTTAATTTTATAAATAAAAAATTTTAAATAAATTATTTTAAACATTAATTTTTTTATTCATAAAAATGTTTCTCAAATATCTTAGATATTAAATATTTGTTTTTTTTATTTTTTTTTTTGTTATTCTTCAATCCTAAGAATGTATCTGCTTTCAAATTGATGTTCTCGACACTACATTGGAAAATATCATACAATCAGACTGGGGACAAAGTAATGTCGGGAATTTTGATTGAAGAGGATTAATTCCAAATTCTTAAAATTGATTGAAGAATAACATGAGAAACATAGCTCATAACTTTTTTGAAAATAAAAATTTTGAAATTTAAATTTGTTCAAAATTCATATTCAGATAAGCACTAAGTACCTAATATATAAAAATCAAAAATATCGCAGAAAAAATTCAAAAAGTTTACAGTAACCCATAAAAAAGTATTTGCTTGTTAATCGTGACACAAACATGAGCCGTTCAGTGCACAAGTCGATTAACTCCACATAACATAAAGTCAAGAAAAACGTAAAAACCAATTGAAGCTTCCATACATTGTGTGTGGCTAACGAATAATAAATGTTCACATTTGTGATGTTCAACCAATTTTTTTAGCCAAATTTATAACAAATACGAAAAGAAGTGTTCTCTGCAGCGTATGAAAATTAAAAATTTTTAATCGATTTGTGCACTGAACGGCTCATATGTGTTTCTGAAAATTTTGGTAGCATGAAATAAAAACATTTAAACAATCTGCTTTACAACTCTCAAAGAAAAGCTTTAGAAAATGCTTAACTTTAATCACCAACGCATCTTAAGCCGCGTCTCGCATAGTTCAGAGCAGCTTCACTAACTTCGCAGCATCACCTATACTTTAATACAGAATCAATATTGCAAGCCAATTCGATGTTGGGAATAACATCGGATGCAAGTTGTGAGCCGCCATATTTTCCAGTTTCAAATTTTTTTTGAAATTAAAATAAAACTGACTAAAAATATGTAAGCTCATTATATAAAGAAAAACAGTAATTTCCTTACAGAATCGAAATTTCAATTGAAAATTATTATGTTAAAACTTGTGATCCAACCGATATTGATGCGATATCGTATCATTATTTATATTTCGGAATATCCCGAAATATCGATACTGGCGATATTTATTTGCCGACACGCCGATATATACACAAAAAAGTTTTCGGTATCTTGTGTCCTTAGGAGTCAAAATCAATTAAAAATAC
The DNA here is from genome assembly GCA_949775025.1 of Tricholauxania praeusta. Lineage (NCBI taxonomy): Eukaryota > Metazoa > Arthropoda > Insecta > Diptera > Lauxaniidae > Tricholauxania > Tricholauxania praeusta. The sequence continues at coordinate 55,521,168 of OX459028.1, read as the reverse complement.
TTATCAACACTATAGGTGCCAAGACGATCAAGGAACTGTTCAGAAAAAAAGAAAAATCTTCTGGTAGCAGCGAATTTAAGTGATATTTCTACTTTATATTAAGTTCTGCCTTACCTGTCAAAATCAGCTAAGATAAGGCACATAATTTCCAAATTACATACATAAAACTAAAAGCGCGCGCTGTCAGAATTTTTGTGTTAACTGCGATAATTTTTTATAAATATTGGCCAAAACGCGTATTGTTGTATCTCTAATAAAAACCGAATTTCATACAAATAAGGGGTTCCTTAGGGGCCGTCCATAAATTACGTGAGTCAAAATAGGTGGGAAGGGGTCCGGCAAAATCTCACCATGGAGGAGGGGGGTCAACAAAACTCTCACGTCGACTTTTTATGCAGAGAGTATACATTGTTATAGCAGATTACATCTAAAAATAATGAGGAAAGTCTCAAGGAAGGGAGGGGGGGGGGGGGGGGGGAAGTAGTCCAAATTTTCAAAAAAAAACCTCACGTAATTTTTGGACGTCCCCTTAAATTTGTCTATGGCACTTTCCTCAAGTTTTGATATATATTTATATTACTTATGATTCAAAGGATAACATCGAGAAATTATTTTTTTCTTAATATAAATTAATTTCTTATTTATTTACAAAATAGCAACTTTGCACGGTCTTGCAATCAAATATGCATTTAAATAAATTTTAGTCGTTCATCGAATAATTTCAGTTATACTGCATTTCTACGCACATTTGCTTTTATCATTGAAAAACCTTACAATCGTAATTCCGATTAAACAGGTGGCAACGCTGTCACGCGTCAACTGTCATCCGTTAGTATTAATTTCGTTTCCAAAATGCGCGTAATTTCTTAAGTCCAAATTTGCATTTTCGTTATTATTAATGCTAATAAAAGTGAAAAAAATAGTGAAATATGTGTCCAAATGAGTTCTTAGTGTTAAATCCAACAAAATATTGTCATGAATTTGCTTTAAAATCGAGATTCTTAATTGAAGCGGCGCCATAGTCAGTGCAGCCGCTGCAGGTGCTTCGTTTTGTTGTTTTTGTAATTTCATTGAAAATTTCCCTTCGATTTAAAAAGCCACAACTGTAAGAAATTAAAATTAAATTTTTGAAAAATTTGCGAATGCAAGTGCAAGTGTTAGTTTTGTTTATTAAAAATAATATGTTGATAAAGATAAATATTTTAAAATTAATTTGTTCAATCAGTAAATGAAAGAAGCGTAGCGCCGTTGCTGCTACGGTGCAGCATCTGCTGTTGTTTTTTCAAAGGTTTTTTTTTCAGTGCGTCGAATATGTAGCTTTTGAATTGCGTCAGAACATTTAAGGTTCCATGGGTAAGTGTTTTTCTTTATTATGTATTACCAAGTATTTATTTGAAAGAAAATGTACTACTTCTCTTATTGTAAAATCTCATTGTTCATAATTTGATTGGGTAAACATCCTGGAACAATCGCAAATGGCGTACTAACTTCCGAACATAGCGGCTCCATCTCTGGAGCTAAAATGACAGCAACGCCAAAATGTGAAATGTTTGAGCGCAATAACGAGCCAAATAGAAATGTTACTTTTTTCCACTGGCAGTGGGCTAAAGGTAAAGCCAGTCTGGATAAAACCCAAAGTCTCTTCTTATTGTTCGTTGTTAACGAAACTTATATCCTTAAAAATTTTCACCGCATTGAAAGTAGTGAGCAAAAATGTTTCTCACTTCCCAGTAAACAACCCTATGAAATGAATGCCACATTTCAATTGAAAAACAAATCAATTAAAAACACTTTACTATAATTCTCGCAATTTTTAATAAAGAAGTTCCAAGTCCAGTTTCGGAGTATAGTCATCATTATGATTGTTCCATGAGCATTTTCTGAGTTTCATATCGTTAAGATCTAAAGCGCTCTTATTTTGAAGTGTTTTATATCGGCGAAAGGTTATTATTTATTGAAATGCTTAAAAATAAATATATTTTACATACTTTGAAAATACTTTGCATATACCTGAGTAACCCAGCTGAGATTAATTATAATATAAAAAATAGTTCGCGCCTTTATTTTCATCAATAAGTTTTTAGAAAACATAACCTAATATATTAATGTACATAGAATTGTCATTGGTAACTAGTTACCCTTAACTAATAAAATTTCTATGAAGATCTCATTACAGTTTAGCTGTCAGTAAAGCAAATGGTAACGGAAACATTGACGCACTTATTACAGAACCAATGTTCTAGCAATCTAATCCTAAAAACATGCGGATTTTAAAAATAATTGATAAATTTCTGAGCGCAAAGTATTCAAAAAGTTGTGCCCAAGAGCAAACACGTGTCCCACATAAATCGGAAGAAAAGCACACGCCAATAACTATAGAAAAATTTAGTTTTTGATTCTAAAAAAAAATAAAACATAGATTTTACACTTGATTCGCTTATTACAAGATACATGTTTTGATTTTGTCTGAATGCACGTCTTAGATCAAAAAATATAACCAATTTAAGCTATAACTTTCATTTGACAGAGTAACAACCAAAATCCACGAAATTTACTTCACACTAAAGCGGTTTTTATATATTTCACAAGCTTAGTCTTGATAAATTTTTAAACTTAAGGCATATTTAAGTATAAGTTCATATAAGTTCACAAAAAATGAAAACACTGTAGGAAAAAATAAAATTTTTATGAAAAGTCAAAAATGTTATTAATCACGTTCAGGCCTGTTCTGATTCCGTTTCGGGATTGCTTCGGAAACGGAATTAAAATTCGAAGTTTATTTCAGGATCATCTAAAAAAGTATATCAGAACTATAACAGCTCAAATTCAAAAAATATTTCATAGCAAATTCCAACCACTAGACTTAGAACCAATTAACTTTCAACTTCGGCCTTCAATTCCACTTCCGAACCATATTAGAATCAGAACAGGCATGATTCTTTAGTTTTTTTATGGTTTCTCGGTGTATTTGGGACACATTACTTCAACTATATTTGTAACAAATTCATAAAAGTTTCTAAACAAACCAGAACTTTATCTAAACATGGTATACTTGAAACCCTCTATTCACTCTAAAGCAGTGAAGGGCACTTAGTGGCTCTATTTGCTCACATTGCTCTAACCGTTATTCGACGCACAAGCAAGCGAAAAAAAATTCGCAGAATTTCAACACTATCGAGGCACAAAATTCGCAGAATTTCAACGCTATCGAGGCACAGCGTTGACTTGAGTTCAGGGCCGGCGCTAGAGCTTTTGGCGCCCAATAAAAAGTTTTATTCATGAACACATTTTTATTCAAGTTTCGTGCATTTTGAGATGGGCGATAACATATACTCGATACAGGCCCGTGCGCAAGGGAAGGGGGTTTGGGGGTTCAAACCCCCCCCATTGGGAATTTTCGCACAAAGGTTTTTATTGACATTTGAATGAAAAATCAAAAAGACACAACAAATTTTTTTTTTAAATGAAAGAACTAAAATGCCAATAAATCTTCGGAGCCCGAGTATTTCATTTTCGACAAAATTTGCGTTCTCTAGCTATTTTTGAACCAAAAAACACGATTTGGGGCCACTGTGCGTCGCTTAGGCTAAGTAATACAAGCGTTTTTTCAATGCACGTTTAAGCATAGCTTCGGCATAAATAAAATCAGCTTCAATGAAAATTCATGCACAAATCTATTCGCGCCATATACAGTGAAATTCCTCATAGCCGGACACCCACCGTCGCAGTATTGTTGTCCGGTTATTGGAGCGTCCGGCTATCGGAATGCATTTTGTATGGAAAAGTTAGTGAGTGTCGCTGAAATATGTTCGGTTATGGAAGCTGTCACTGTATTTCAATGACAGTTCACGTGACATGTGGATAAATTAAGTTCAACTTTGGCGTCAACGCATTGTCGGGCAAGACATCAAAAATGCTTCGTGTTAAGGCAACTTTGACAACAGCAACAAATGAACGCTCCTTTTCAGTGCTACGTTGTCTAAAGACATACCTCAGATAACTATGTCCGAAGATCGGCTGAACGGCTTAGCCTCGCTAAGTATACATCGCGAGATCAAAATCAATGTGGAAAAAGTTTTGGACGAGTTTTTTCAAGTACCTCGCAGAATTAGTTACTTACGTAATGATAACTGAATATCGAATCATAACATAAGCAGATGTACATATGTACTATGTGTTTTATTATAATTAAATGTCTATTAGACCGGGTCGAAACTTAGATTAAAAGCGATATCTGCGTCATTTTGTTTTCGTTCCGAGAAAAACCAATGCAGCACTTTTGATTCTCCTGAAGGTCCTTTTTGACTTAAAAAACGTGTTATTTGCTCGTAACTTTTATTCCTTCACAGCTTGGATACCCGAACTTAGTCGAAAAATAAAAATTGCCTTCTTGCAAAAAATTTGACGCTAAAAAATTTTAAATAATTTTTCTATTATAGATAATATTCAGTCCCAAAATTCGATTTTTTCACATTTTTTATATGGAAAAAACAAAATGACACAGATAGCGTTTTTAAGGGTTCTTCTAACGTTTGAGTCGGTGTCTGGCTGACTTTATTTTGCTTCATACAAATCCACAGGGTCTAATGTCTGTATTAAAAGTAAACCGTTTTTTGACGTTTTTTATGAACATGAAATAATATGAAATGTCCGAGTTAAAAATCCCTCCACCCCCCCCCCCCCCCCCCTGGATGATTCCTGCGCACGGGTCTGACTCGATACAAAGATGTATGAGCAAAGATTAAGTGAATTTATAATTAAGAAAAGTTACATATGTATTCTATAATAAAATCGTCTATTTTGTGCACTCTAAGTACATATAAGAACTTAAATTGTTTATGAAAAATGAGATCATATTTCCGCAGTCAACTTTCGGTTCCTTAGAAAGGTAACAAAACATAAAGATTTAGTTTAGAAACTAGTACTAGAATGCTAGTTTTATTAAATTTCACTTGATATGAAAAAGTGACTAAAAATCCTTTCAAAACTGAACAAAATAACATTTTTGCGATTTTCAGTGAAGCGATAGTTTAAACCTGGCTTGCACTTAGAAACTTCTAAAATTTTATTGCTTTGGCTTCTGCAAAGGGTTTTATGAGATTATCGTAATCAATTTTTTGACAAATGTCGCTTTCTATGGCCAGCATAGCCAGACCGAACAACCTTTTTTGTGACATCGTAGATCGTAAATAAGTTTTTATTAATTTTAATTTTGATAAGCTGCGTTCCGCAAGTAGTATTCGCAAAGCAATAGCTACGTTTGTAGCGAAAAATTTTAGGCTAGATATAAATTCCAATGCTTTTAATGGAGTAGTTTTTGGATCTATTGACTCAGATAGCAAACATTTCGCAAGGGTCGATATCATTGACACTTTTCGTGTATGACATTTTTAATTTTTAGGGATCCGATGTCATATAAAATAGAAAACGAGTTCTCATGATTCCTTAATTGCTGCATCTAACACTGTATAGTATCATTCTAGCATTAACTTTGTTTTCGGATCCGAAATTGGCTCATCTTCAAGTTCGTAATATCGAAAATATTTGGTTTTTGTACGAGATCTTATGGATGGATCTACCTGAAAGGTAGTTTCAGTGTCAATTTCTCCCGCCAAGTCTTTTGTAAATTCAAGCATGCTCTCGAAGTTTACTTCTTTACCTTAATAACGCACAACAATTGACATTTGCTCAACTTTGCTCTTATCTTGTGTACAATCAACCACTATACAATAGTACTTATTTAGCAGAATTCAATTATGTTACAATTATATTTTTAGCTCTTTCAGCTACTAGATCAATCTTTTATGAAAAAATGTGAGCAACTTGGGCTGGTAACTGCCTTATTCAAGTGAAGTGTTTCTTCACCACAGTGTCAAATTTTGCCAGCAGCCCCACTACTATCAAAAAACTTCTATTTCCTTTTTTGTGAGGTGTGTCAGACGAATCTCTAAAAGATAAGCATTCCCCTCCAAGAAATATGATGACGGCGAGCAGTCTTTCGACAACATTCCGCCAATGGTTTATTTTCGATCGTTATGCATTTTGTTGAGCCGAGTCACTTGTTCAATTACAACGCAATCTATTAGAAAGCTCTAGCCAAGCAGAGCAAGTGCGCAAATAGAATACACTGCACTCACACGATTTTAATCCTTCCAATATTTAAAAGAGCTAAGGACCATGCAGCCAAAGGCCAAAGCCAACCATGACCGTTCTTTTCACACATGTTGGTGCAAATCGGCGACAGTCTTTATTTAAGGGACACTGTCGGTTCACTTTTAACTTTGAAGGCTCACGTTTTACAAAAAACACACATATTTTATCAGAAATCCTTTTTGGCCAATCCTCTGGGTCAACAGTAATGCATTCCAATGGCGAATTACTTGTAATCTCTATTGAATGAAGAATAAAAATATACTAATGGAACATTTTTGTTATCCACTTCAAAATTACCTTCAGAGTCAACAGAATTTTTACATGAGACTGAGTCTGGAGCATCTTCAGCGTTATTATTAAAATCGGCAACAGCATCATCGCACTTAGCATTGGAAGACTTATTTGGAAAACTTTTTTTATCTGCACGTGCAGACATTAAAAAAAATTCAATAAAACTTTTTAGGCACTCAAATTGCACAACTATTTTGTCTGGTCCTTAAAATTTATAAGCCGACTTCTTCAACGTGTGAAGGATATTAGTTCCCCATAAATTTTCAAAACCTTGTATATCTTTCATGTTTAAAAACTTGGCGCCCCATCAGAGCGGCGCCCTGGGCACCGCATTGTGTTTCAACGAATGTAGCAATTGTTTTTGTTTGTAGTGTAATTTGGTTTTTTTTGTGCTAATGGCAATTTTGGAAATGAAAGTAAAAAAAACTTTAAAATTTCGTTTGTTGTTGCTTGATGTTGTTGTTTTGCTCTTTTGTTAGATTTTTGTGCCCACCGCTGCTCTAAAGTATAATTTTATTAGGATGAGAAATAAAATTATCACATTTAGATCCTAAACAGAAATAATTCAATTAATTTCATAGTATATTACTGAGTTTGAATATTTCTTATCACTTATCGAACATTTCGTGAGAAGCGGACAACGAAAATAAAAGAAATTCTGACATTTGTTCATATTCGGCTCAATTGTACTTCTAAAAGGCGTAAACACAAATTTTCTTAAAAGATTTTATTGTAAATTTGTTTAATTCAAGAAACTGCTTCCAAAAGATCATTACTTCATTTACGTTAAGTCTTTAGAAGGCCATAACTTGTCAACTAAGCCATGTGCAAAATAAACTTAATACTTTCTAGAAGTAAAATTAGGCCAAATGTGAACGAATTTCAGAATGTCCATTTTTTTTCCTGTCCACTTATTTTGAAAAATAAATTTTGCTATCCGAGGCTGAACCAAGTGTCCAAATGGACACGAAATTGTACAATAGGTAACTGTTGTTCGAATAAGCTCTTTTGAGCATAAAAAATTTTGAAAAAAACTCAAAAGAGAGTCAATTATGGCTCATATCAAAAGCTCTTAATAATGAAATAGTTTAGTTCAAAAAGAAGAATATTCGTGAGCATTTCAAGATTGCTCAATAGAGTTATGTGATCTCTTTATGAGGTTGAAATTTCCGAAAAAAAGGGTTGTTTTTTGAAATTGAAGTCTGTGAATTAAAAATGTACAATAAAGAAATACTTACCTATAAATGTAAGATACATCTTACATTGTGGAGACTTTTCAACTGCTATGCTCCCGGAAACATCAGCCTTCAACTATTTGAATGTCACATGTGTAACTCTGAAAATGTATGTGATATGATGAGGCTAATATTTTCAGGCAATGCACTGTCAGCATAGAGGTATAATGAAAGTCTCTACAAGGTAGGAGTTTCTGACTATATGTTGACTATTGCTACGTTACCCACGTTTTTCCACGTGATTTAGCGATGGAAAGTAATACATTTTTGTTTTGGCAGGGAGTAATAATTTTTCTTGTGAGATTCACTTTTATTTATTCATTTGTTAAATTATTTCTTAACTACTGATATCTCTAAAAATAATACAACAATTATAATTATGTAACAGCTAAAATATTAAAACATATTTTATTACTATTTAATCGTAATACAAATAATCATTGCAATACTTCACAATAATACTTTTTTTCACTTGATACTCGTATTTTCTACTTTCTTTTTATAAAGTCTTGTAAGCAATAGTACGATGCTAATTAAAAATTTATAACGAAAATTCTATAATGCAGTACTTGCAATTATTTTACCTACAAATCTGCTATATATTAACGTTTACCGAACTTAATACAGGTTTACTGAATATTTTATACAAAAAATCTCAAACTAATCTTGATTAAGTCTTAAATGTAAACGCTATACAAGACCAGATCTTGTAATTGCCCACACTTTCTATAGGTCACATGAGAACTATTTGAATAATTGTTCCAAGTCTTCCTCATAAAGTGCAATCGTTATCATTATAGCGCCTCCTGTGAGTATACCCGAAATTTGTATCACCATTGTTTTTAAACTTCGCTTAACACCATCCTGCCCAATAGCCATGGCTGGTATTAAAGTGGCAAATGCTATATAAAGGAATGATCCAGCAGTGGCAGCATAAATCCAACGCGCCATATTGCCATGTAAGCCTGCAAGCAACAGGCCAATGGCCATGCCTACAAAACTCAACACTGAACTAACGATATTCAAACAGACTGCGCGAGTAATGCTCACACCGGTCTGCAAAAGTAGCGCGAAATCGCCCAATTCATGTGGCAACTCATGGCAGAGTACGGCAAAAGCTGTGGCCATACCAGTGACTGGATCGGTGCCAAATGCTGCACCAATTGCTAAGCCATCAGTTAAGTTGTGCATTCCATCACCTATAACGACCATAAAGGCGACTGGCGTTAGAGGTTGTTGCTGAACTTTTTTATCCCTCTTTAGCTCATCCAGCATTGTATTGTCTTCTGGCGCATGTTCAACATTTTTCCTAACAGTTGAAGGAGATGCAGGTGATGACGACGGCGTTGCATCTATTGGATTAGCTGGCTGTGGGTTATGGCTATGCCTATAGTTTCCATGATTACCACCATGTTTGTGAATTTGTTCGTGGGTGTGAGTTACATCTTGACCATGAGTTTGACCATGACCATGACCATGACCACGACTATGATGAGAATGATCATGCTGTTGCTCACCCTTCAGTAATGGGAGCAAACTTTCCAGAATGTACATTAAGCAGGCAGTGAAAAAGGCACATGCGCAAATCCAAATCGGGCCCGTGTCATGCTTATGGTGATTTGAATGACTTAGCGCAAGACCCTGTTCGTGATCATCATCGAAACTTTGTTCCGTTCCTAATGCATGCGGCAATAAATGCATTAGTGCATCACCAGCGAGTGTACCGACAGCAATAGCTACAAGAAAGTTTAATATTTCGTCATAAGCCACCGATTTCATTAATGGTACAAGTAATATGCCAACAAGGCCGCTGGCAGAAAGTATAAAGATAGAGCCGCTGGCGTAAATCCAAGCTAGAAAAGATAAAGAAAATTTTTATTAAGAGCGTGTTGTACGTAGGAATAAACTTTCAAAGAGAGAATTAATCTTTTAATTTTTTTGATAACGTTTTTCCGACTTGGACCAGTTTTTCTTTTTAAAAATTTACTGTATGAAAGATGTTTAATCAGTTCTGCTGTAGGCACTTGCGGACCTTCAAGTTTTTGAAAAGCCAAATATATATCTAAATTTTTCTAAACTTCACAAAGGTTTTAAGTCTCCAAAGTTCTTGATTTCTTAATAGGCTCTCAGCTCCGAAAGCATTCCATTTGTCTTATTACGACCCCAATATCTAGGGAAGTTCGGGCCTTAGGCAACACCAAGCCGTATACGAAATATAAGGCCTTTACACTTATGAATTCAAGATAGGCACTAATGTCTTGAAATTCTTTACCACCAAAATTTTGTACTCTAAACGAACTTTTTACTAAAGATTTTAGTAAACATTTAACTTTTTTCTACGCTTAAAATACCCCCGTTAAAATGACCCCATATGCACCCATAAGATCCCAACCTTCTCCTCATCGCTATCTCTCTTCAATCTTATTGGGCAGGCTATTAACAAGACCAAGTCTTTAAGAGAACACTCTGTCCATCAGATCAATATTCGCTGAGTTGGGACTGTCGTAGACAGTTTTAATTTCCACGTAGTTATGAAGTTAATCAACAATAATCCCAATTTAGTTTTGGGATTATATAAGCAATTAAACTCAAAACTCTTTTATCAAAAAAACTTATGGGAAACCGTGTTCTGAAAAGAAACTTGCATCGTATAGAACTCTTAAGTTTCGTAAGAAAAACCCAGCCAGGAACTTTTGTAGATGTTGTTCGAAAGTTGAGAGTATGTTAACGATAAAATTAAAAAATTTCGATTGCGTCTAATGTCCAAAATAAGTTCATTGTTACAAAAAAGGTAGAAGCATCGATATACCGGAATTATAAAAAATACTTTGTCCAGTCCGTTTGCACCGAAAAATTACTAGATAAAAAAACCAATCGCCTAAAACCATGCAATGTAAAATTTAAAAATTCAATATAGATGAAAAACAAATTAAACAGCATCAAACACTGCATAGTCTTATGCACTCGGTTAGGCTTCAGAGTAAAAAAAATGTTAAATAGAAAATAAAATATTTTTCAACTCACCATTCCATAGTTTATCTTTGGGATCTTCACCATTAGATATAGGCGCCGCCCGCTTGCAAACCTGCTGATCCAATTGAGCCAAAAGTGCGGGACACAATTTCATAAAAGCAACTGGTGTCAATTGCAAATTGTTCAGAAATTCATCGTACTCCTCCACTTCGTCGTGTTCATTTTTAAATCCAGTTGCAAAAGTTTTATAAAACTTACGCTTGTGTAAATCATTATGATCGACGAGCAATTGCAGCAGCGATTTAGGTGAAAGGCAAACATTTGCGGACGGTGGCGGCAGATTGAAAGTGGCATCTGTTGGCAAGAATTCAAAATTAAGGCAATTTAATGAATGAAATTAGATTTTTATTGCTAAATTTGTAAAACGTGTGGAATTTTTATATTTTGTAATTGAAAAAAAAATAAAATATAAAAGTTAAGAAATTCCCCAATACGAGGTTCAGTTGGCTAAGAACGTGCGCTGAATGTTTCAAACGATAAAAAATTTCTATAGAGTTTTTAATTTCTGAATTCGATATTCAAATAACGTTATGTTAACGTTACACGTGTGCCGTAAGAACGTGCAAATATTTTTAACGCTTTGTTACTCAATTGTTCACCATAATTTTGGACATATTTTTCTTTGTCCAAGAAAATGTAGTCATTATTCGGAATTGTCATAAAATAAATATGTAAATAAAAAACATGCCGGCAGTACTTTTTCATTCGTATATCATATATGTGTCATAAATTAATCGCTTGTCAGCATCTTGATTTCCGTCAGATGTTTTTATCAGGAGTCTAGATCAGTGGTTCTTAAACTTTGATAAGAAAGTTTTACATCATTAATGTTCATGTCTCGTCAGGCAGGCCTAGATCCGTGAGTCGGTTGAAAAAGCAGTTGTGTCAGGTCAACACTTTCGAAAATGTTTTTCTCTTAAAACTCTCGTTTGACCTTTGGTTCATAGATTAAGAACAACTGACGTAGACTGACAACTGTAAAGACAACTTGTGACTGGTGCAAGTAACCGTTGTAATTGTTTATCTTTCGGCTTAAACTCATTAGTAAACAATGCGCTTCTAAACAATTGCAATAGTCAATTAGAGCTTTCTTCAGATGCAAACTGCCGGATATCTAGATAACATTCCATAGTATAAAAATGAAATCTAACAAATTGTTGACATATTTCAACTAAGAATTTCAATTATGTACGTGTTTGTAAATTTTTTGAAAAAAAAAAAATATTAAAAATTGTAATATGCAATTTCTTGTATTAAAAAAATTATGGGAACGTTTCTAGCGGCCATTCGTAAAATATGCATATTATTTTAGAGCAACAAATTGTCGAAAAATAATTTCAATATAAGCATTTTAAGTATCATCGAAATTTTAATATTTGTACATAAGCTCAAACTTTGTTTAACATAAGAATATAACGTTACTCATATATCATGATAGAAAAAAAAAAAAAACAAATTTCCTCAAAAAAAAAGTGATTGAAACATTTTTAACTTTTTTAAACTACAAAACTGTTCTGAGATGTATTTAATAGCTTAAAAAGAGAAGGCATTTTTTAACTTTCTTAAACTACAAAAAACGTAGTAATGACTGTCATATCCCTAGTATCTCAGATTCGTTTTCAGAGCCTAGTTAGTCAGACGATGGCGTAACAGGCAATATCAATGTTTGATAAAAAAAAATGACACCTAAAGTTAATTTATTCTGGAGAATTGTTTTCGCTAGAATATTTTATTAATACATTATCATTTAATCTCGCAAATTTGGTGATAATTCAAGTTTCATCCAAACGTTAGTATTTGCTTTCATAAAACATCATGTTGACAGTAAGATACTGCGTAATATTGTAAGAAAATGTCACTGACTTTTAGCTAAAAATTTCACGAGCAAGAATTATTAAATGCAAAAATAAAAAAGATATACATTCTATGCTTTAAATTAACTTTATCTGATATAATTTATAGCTCAGACGAAACAAGTGCGACTAAATAAGTACATACATTAATAGTTTCTAGATAACACCAGCAGGCATCTAGTCAATAATAAAAAGAAAGCAAGCGTGGGGTAAATATTGATATTTCAAAGACATTAGTTCAAAGCACTGCAAAAATATAAAAAATAAATACCACCAATGCATATCTCCACACATAAAGATAAAAATAAAGTAATGAAAGAAAGTACTTTAACAGTTTATATACAAAGTCCAAGGGACCGTGCATGAAAAAGTGACATTATCTTCAATTTTTACACACTCTATAAGTGATTTATAGGAAAGAATCTTTCATGCGCGTACACAATTTTTCAAGAGTTTTCAATTCGTTTTAAATTAATGACTTCAATGAATAAATTCACAAAAACCTGAAAAAGCCATAGTACTGGAAATCTTGGTTTTTTTTCTGCACTTTGTTCAACAAAATTGAAAAAGAATTGTTTATGCTACGATAGCTTGATCTTTGAAAATTGTTTTTTTATACATTCTTAGTTCGTTAAATGTTCATAAAAAGAATTTATTAAAAAAAATTTACAACGAATTGAAAAAACTCGGTTTAGTAGCTTTTACATGGTATTGAAAGCAGTTTTGTCACAAAGAAAAAAAAAATGCTGTTCATTTTCGGAATCGACCTCGTGTCATCCTGTGTAGTACATATAGTATGTATATCACAAAATAGACGATAATATATTGAAAAACAGGCCACTGAATTCAAAACTACATTCGGGAATCAAACGATAGCATGCCAAAAAGTTCAGTCTTATATTTCTTTGATTTTTGGCTCCCTTGAGAAATTTTGCCCGAACGGTCACATATACATAGGTTAGGTTAGGTAGGAGTAGCAGTCAGTTACAAAACCGACTCACTTAGACCAAGTTTGGTCCATTGTGATACCACAGGGTACTTGACTATACCCTCTCATTGAACCATCCAGATTTCGTAATGAAACTAAATAACTGACCTATGCTAACATGTCTAAGGTCCTCCAGGTCATCAAACAAAAACGAACCAAGTGTTTTGTGGCGTTTTCTAGCAAGTACAGGGCAGGAGCAAAGAAAATGTTTAATGTTTTCCTCCTCCTCCACATCCCCACAACTTCTACAGTAGTCAAAAGACCGAATACCTAATCTCTCCGCATGTCTGCCGATAAGCCAGTGGCCAGTTATTACTGCAACAACTGACGAGACACTGTGTCTAGTGCGGGATATCAGTTCTAGAGATCGCTTAGCGTTCCATTCCGGCCAGATTTGCCTTGTTATATTGCAAGTTAACCATTGGGTCCATCTTATTTTAGCCTTTTTTATCATGTCTTCTTTAAGCAGTAACTTGCAGGTAGCAAGTGGCTTGCCAACACCTTCCTTGTCTTGAGGAATTTGTGCAGTAGTCCCCTGCCTAACAAGTTTATCAGCTTTGTAATTGCCATCAATGTTCCTATGCCCACCCAGATGAGGTGAATGTTAAAATGCTGAGCCATCTCATTTAGAGACGAGCGGCATTGTTGGGCCACTAGTGAGTTTAGGAAGACTGATTCTACGGATTTAATATACATATGTACATGTAGATAATATTTTCCCAAAGTTACACCCAAGCTTTCCATTCCTTAGTCGATATAGAAGTTTAAAAATGTTCAAGTCATCAGAAAAATGCTTTAAGACTAAGTATGCCTGGAGCACAAGTTGCGGCCTGTAAAGGAACACCTTAAAAAAAAAGTTTCTTTTGTTAAATGTCTTTTTAACCTTACATGAAAATGTAATAATATCAGCCCTATTTTTGAAACAGTTTCCTATGGCTTTAAACATGATGACAAAATAGTTTTCTGTGGTCGAAAGTCGAAATATCTCCAATATAATTTAAGTGTACTGTGAACAAATTGGTAATTTAGTAATCAGTTATTTTTGTCACATTGATATACATATATCAACAATATTTATTATTTGAAAAAAAAAAATGGACTTACAAGAATATTTCAAGACTAAAAAAGAGCTGATCTGATCTGAACCCAAAAAGTCTTTCTAAAAAAATTGGAATGTAGGAAAAATTTTGAAACAGACGAAAAATGATGAAAAATCGAAAGATAATGAAATAGTTGAAAAAATCAAAAATCTGGAAAAAAGTAAAAGAAGTTTAAAATCATTGTGCAGCGTAAGCCTTAACAGATTTTCATTTCCCACCCGTCTTCTAAAAGTTTGCAGCTTCAGTCTTTCATGAAAAATTTACCCATCACTTGAAATTCTGTCAACAGTAATGACCGTAATATTTTCTTTGTAAAATTTATGCAAGCAATAATTTAAATTAAATCTCATTAAATTGATAGTGGCATTGAAAAATAAAAATTGTCAACAAATAAAAATTTCTCAAGCTCATTAGTTCGGCTTTTGTAACTTTGCTTAAACAAAATTAATTATATGGAAGTTATATTATACTGGGTGGCGCAAAGAAATCTTTAAGGTTTGAATTCATCACAATTTTTTTATTAAGAGTAAACTATATAGATATAGATAATAACATTTATAATATTTTTTTTAAGTTTCTATGTACAGTATAAGAAAAGAGAAATCTATTCACCTAAGAGTTAAAAATAACGTCTAGCAGTTGGTGGTTATTTTCTGCTGAGCACATTTGAGATTTGTTTTTCCCACAAAAAAAAAATGTTTTTTTCAGTTGAAGGACGGTCGCTGACTTTACGATGTACACTCATTTCAAATTGGCCGATGAAAAACACTCACGAGTGATTAAGTACGTTGAACTTGGCAGCTAATTGAATGGGCGAAATAATGCCTTCATCAAAGCTATCCCATTAAAGAGCCATAGTGTGCCTTGTAGTATGCACTATGGCTCCATCCCTTTGGAGTCTCAGTTCGAATGGTTGTATACAGCTGAACTTAAAACATGATCATAGTTACGGCGGCAAAGGCTTCATTTACGAAGAAATAAAGGACAATGAACCAATTGGAAACTACACCATACCAAAAAGTCATGCATTTTCCGTAGCTCATATCCTGTAGTTTTGCTTCTTAACGAAGTCATAAACGCTGCGACAAAATAATGGAAAATCCATTTTAAAAATAAAATTCGATGATGCTTGGTCGTTTTTTTGGTCTGTACGTGACTTTAATTCTCCAAGTCTTGTTTGCAAAATCAAAAAAAAAAAAAAAAAAAAATTAAAATAAAGATGTTAAAGCAAGTTTAAACCTTAAAGGTAATTTTGTACCACTCTGTACGCGGCAAATAATAGAAAACCACTTACAAAACAATTAAAACTTAGAATTTATTTCGCTTTCTATTGAGTAGTAATTAGCGAAAATTATTATTTCAGTCATAAGAAGATATGTTTAGTGCTAAGGTTACCTATGTACATTACGGTGTTTATTTTGAAAATTTTGTTAGTTTTTTTTTTGTTTTTTTTGCGTGTTTCAGTATGGGGCTTAAAAATAATTGTTAATTTCTAGATCAAATTTGTAAACGGCGCGGACAGAGTTTGTGTCCGATTTTGTGAAAACTTTACGAAAAAAACGACTTGCTTAAACTTACAAAAAGTCTGCCGTAGTTGCCAAGCTATAGCGTTTTAGGTATTTTAGTTATATGGAAGTTGCCACACACTGTAGTCAAACCACGCCCACATTTTATGTGTGGCTGAAAATGCAGAAAAAATACAGCCGAAGGAGTTTTTTTTTTGCGGTCCTATAGGCGTATATTATAGAATCGGGTTCGATGAAAATTCTCCCAAAGTCTTAGTTTCCTTGTTCAAACCTGTGAATGGCGCAAACAGTTTGTTTCTTATTTTTTTATCCAAATAAATACGTTTTTACTAAAAAATCTACCATTTGTTATTCTGCTTTTTCCATATGAATAGGAAACTAACAGTTTGCGCCGTTTGATCTATGAAGCTGAAATTTGAGAGAATTTTTATTAAAAAATTAAAACGATTCTACCCAGCGGCAAATATGTTACACACAACATCGATGAATAGCTATACTCATTGTAGACAGTAATATTCACAACCCCAGCCACAACTGTAAATGCTTTTTACAAAAGGATGGCCGCTTTGTAGGCAGCTTGCCTACATCTCTATAAACAATGTGTAGCAAGGGAAAAGCAGATTGCTTTAAAACATCGTTTACCAAGTGCCTGTATAGTTTATCGAGTTGCCTACATCACACACATACACACACCACATACAAAGTATGCAGCCCTTACATCTCCATATACAAATCAGACAGCAAACAGACATACTGCCTACAACTCCATATACAATGCAGGCAGCCAACAATCAGACTGCCTATAACTCTATATAAAAAGGAGGCAGCCAGCAAGCGGACTGCCTACAGCTCCATATACAAAGCAGGCAGACAGCAAACAAATAAACAAAATATCACAGTAACAATTTCATTTGTGAAACATACAACACAAAGGGTATAGCTTTTCATATATGGAAATTCAGAGTACTTCATCGATTTGCCGCTGGGTATCAACAACGGTTCCATTAACTTCATAATTTAGAAAATAATACTTAAATCCTATTGAGACAATAGTTTTCATGCAATATTAATAGGATTTGTACTAATGTTGAGCCAAGACTGCGTCTACTATAAAGTGAATCTGTGATCAGTCAAGCAACATGAGTGTCCAGCGGTTGTTTCAAGCGTTTACATGATTAAGCATTGATATTATCATGCCATGTCGTACAACATGAGGAATCATGTGAACTACCCTAATCACGTACGGTAACCACGGTAAACACGCGCCTTGTCAACATAAAAGCGGCCTTACTTGAAATAAGGAAACGTAATAAGTTTTTTATTTCGTTTTTATTTTATAAAAATTTAGTGCAAGGTCTTTTTTTAAGTATTTTTTATGAGATTTTCTTTGTCAATAAATGCCAATATGAACGTCAATGACAGCTCATTGCATTCTGCGTAAGGCCTTTGTTATGATAAATGTTTTGAAGGCTTCGTAACAGTGCAAAAACTTTGTAGGGGGAATTTCTTATTCTTTTTACGAGCTAAAGTTATTCCACACAAATATTTTCAATTGCGCACAAGGTTTCGAGTTTTCAAGCGTAAAGATGCAAATTTTGTTGTGGTTTTGATTTTACAATTGATACAAAAACCATATTTAAATTAAATTCGTGTGTAGAAAATTATAAAACGTAAATTGGCAGGTACACATTAATTAAATACGTAAATAATGTTGTTATTAAATGGTGACATTACGCATGCCACATTTGCAAAACATATTTATTTGCTATAATTATAGTAAATATTTTTTTTGTTAATTTAAGCACCAACCTACCATTTTCTCGTGGATGCCTATGCTTTGGATCATGCATTTCTCTAAAATCTAACATCAACTTTGAACCCGGTACATGCTGTTCACCACCGTTGTTAGTATCTTCTGTTTCACCGTTATTAGTATCTTCTGTTTCACCGTTGCTTCGCTTCAATGCTGCTACTTGCACATCCGGATCGTCATTTGTCAACAGCTTAATGGATTGCTGTTCAAAATATTGTTTCAATTGCTTATCATTTTCGACATCCTTCTGTTTGTAACCATTCGGCCGATGTTCATCAATGGTGTGGGTAGGTTCGAATTCGATTTGCCCCAAGCCTAAGCTATTCATTAAATGCTCGAGACCCTGTAAAAATAAGAGCGTTTAAAAAATTTAATTAAAGAAAGTTAAATTTAATAATTGAACAATAAAAGTTTTAGTAACTGTTACTTTTGTATGTATTTTAAAGTGGGTCAAATACCGAAGATTTGCAATAAAACAGCTGTTCTTTTTCATTGGCAATGTGTATGGTGTGTGCATACATGAGGCTATATTAGTTGTTTCACAAGTTTCTTAAATTAAAGAGCAGTTTTGATGCTTATAAACTTTTATTTTGCCCAGCACAAGAAAACTTTTATGTTTATTAGTTAATTGCCTTTTAAGAGAAAAAGTTATAAAAAGATTCCTTAAATGAAATTATTTTTCTTCAGTATATATATGTGATTCTTAAAAAATCTATAATAATGATAAGTTAACTAGTTTTCTGTTAAAAAATATAAACGTTACTTGCTTGGTGGCAAGCTATACTGGGCTCAAATATATATTTTTCTTATTTACAAAACATGACTATATCCAGCTCCTACATTAAAAACTTAGGAAATAACGTGCAGTCTACTTATTAAACATTTTACTGCAGGAAAAATGAAAATAAGTTTAGCATAAGTCAAAAGAACTTCTTTTTATTCGATTCCAAGAGTTCTTAGGATAACTCTTAACATATTCCCTAATAGGCCTAACAAACAGGATATAAATTTTTTTTTAGTTTCGAATATTCAGGAGATGGAAAAGGATGGAAAAGGAAGATATATGAGCTGTTAGTTTTGAAAGTATACCAGAAGTCAACTTTTTAAAAAAATTAGTTAAGGGTTGTCTTAGTGAGACATAGACATAGACATCTCCTACCGGACAAAACCGAAATATTAAGCTCGCAGCGATGTGGTTAAGGATTGTTCAATCAGCTGATAATTACATAAATGTTAGTGACCACACATTTTTACTATCCGGCCATTCATTTCTTCCAAACGACAGAGATTTTAGAGAATGAACTAGTACGACTTTCAAAAATAACAGCTCATATGTTGTTTTTATACATAAGTATTAGGGTGATTCAAATTTTTTATTTTTTTGCTTCAAACAGGTTCAGAAGTTGCAAGTACACGAAAGGAAAATTCTGGTGCAATTATAGCTCATAATATTTATATTTACTGGTGGCTCATCGAGCTTTTTAGGAGAAAATGCTTTCTTAGACAGTTTCATCCAGACTTGGGTATTTTTGGATTAAATTTTTTTCAATTACAATTACTAGTAATCATTTACTTGTAATTGAAAAAAAACAAATTAAAAGTAAGTGTAATTGAAATTTTTTCAATTACATCATTGTCAATTGCATGTAATTTAAGATTACAAATACATGCAATTCTAATTTCTTTTGAAATTGGACTAGTAATCCGTGAAAATGTAATCCATTAGAGAATTGTAATCCATTACTTTTGCTAAGTATTTTGAAATAAAAATGTAATTAATTACATATTTTTGTGCAATTACATTTATTAAAATTTGAAACAAAATTTTTTTTTTAAGCGATAAAATTTTATAAAATTCACAAAAAATATTTATGTTATTGCATATGATTTATATGGGAATCTAAAAAAAGAACTTTCGCGTGACTCATTGAGTCAATGATGTCGACCTCAGATTCCTCAAGCTATCGTAAAAAATATTTGGCTTGTGGGCTCATCTTATAACGTAGAGGTGCAAACAAACAGTAATATGTATTTATATGAATGCATTTATGTATTTGTATTTAGTATTAATTGATAATGTCTTGTAATTGATTTCTTGAAATATTGGAAATTACAACTAAAAGTAATTCATTACAAATTTCGTTCAATTACTTCACTTTTCAATTACATATTTTGGATTAAAGTAATTTCCGTCGAAAATATTATATCAATATTCATTTACAAAATTACAAGTAATTGTAATTGCTTATGTAATTAATTACCAAATGTAATTGATTACGTCCAAGTCTGGTTTCATCTATATCTCGTGAAAAAAAATCTTACATATCATTTTCTTATTTCAAGCCCGAGACATCAGCATTTTTTCTAAATTAACAGTAAAGCTTATTCTAAGTTATCACACGTATAGACAATGGTCCAAATACAATAGTTGTTGATGTGGTGATTGCAACAGTTCACTTGAAAAATTGAGAGATTTTTGGCAAAACCAAGGTATTTACGGTGGTTTCAATAATCCAAAATTCTTAAAGGATAACAATTTTGTAAGGATGCAAGCCCAAGATCAACCGTAAAATACGCCAGGCAGATAGTTCTAATTATTGAGAAAGTCTTGGAACCGATAAATTTGGGTACCCATAAACACATGCCTGAATTGCAGCAATACTTTCGTCACTTCGAACGGCTCTTTGTCTTACTGGCAGGGGAACATTTTGCAAACTACGTTCAAAACTATGCACAATAAATTTTGATATGGTGATTGCAACAGTTCACAAAATAAAATTAAAATATATTTTGTCAGCTTATAACGATTTGGCTCCACAGTGAACTCTGTTACAGCTCTATTAATTCTTTGCCAGAGGGTAAAAAGTTAATTGTTTAAATTAGGGTGCAGCACTCAAGTCGTGAGCATAAAGGTTTTTTTTTTTTTGTATTACGAATACGATTCAAAGTATTACCAATTTGTAAATACCATAGAGTCATACCAAATTATAAATTTACATAAAATTATAGCAAGCTAGCATTTTTATTTCACAAATGTTAAAGCATAAAATTTTAATTATTTCAACTTCTGAAATAATTAATCTGGTATTATAACAATGCATTATTTCTCCCATAAAAGTAAAATTAATTTTTTTATTGCACATTACAAGTCAGGATTTGTGTAAGTACATAGACATACATTGTAATCAATGATATTGACTTCGAATTTAATCAACAGTTTTCTCCATTTGTTTCTAACATTTTTTTTATTTATCTGCATTTAATTCTCATTAGTGTAAAAGTTTCAGTTAGAGTGCGAATTGAAATTCGCCATAAGAAAATAAAAATCCAAGATAATATGAATGAATACATTTCAAAAAATACAGGTTAAATCATTTAATTGAAATTTATTTGCTTTAAAAATGTCGCTTCAATACAAAGTGTAAGCAAGTTATGAAAAGTTTATTAAAATTATTAAGTTATTATGAGTAAACATCGAAATGGCAGTTCTGACAGCGTAATTATAGCAACTTTTATCAACTGCTTACTGTTTGAAAAAATACACCATAAATTATAGCTACCGAAAATAAATTGTAGTTTTTACAGCGTTTTGTTGAGTTGTTAGAATTTTTTAATTTATTTTTATTAAAATTATGATAATTAAATTGAAACATTTTAGTTTAAACGGTATTTTTGTTTTGAATATTAACTTCAAAGTAGATAGGAAGTTAATTAGTCATATAAAAATGATTTCAAGTCAGCACATCACGTTTTGAATGTTTCGCTGTAGTCGCAAATTGAAAGCCCAATTATTGCATGCCATACTGCGTAGCACAAAGTTACAACTTAGTTGTATGCAATTTTTTTTTCTAATTTTTTTTAGCTAAAACGACATTTTAGTATAAAAAATTTAATTAATTTTACCAGGTTTATTGGGAAATTTTAATGTTTTTCCATTTGTCTAGCAGCGTGTTAAATGTGTACTTACAAGCGTATAATTTATTGCCGGCTATAAATTATAGTTCTTTTCATATAAATGTCATGTTATTAATAGGATTTGAAATATGATGCCAACCGACTCTTAAAAGTGCTTAGTAATATATAATAAAAGTTTTATTAAGCTTTTTTGGTTCTTAGTTATGTTTTATTTTTAAAATTATTGTAATTTTATAAAATATAATTTGCCGACGTTTCGTCGCTATTTGGCGACCTCTTCAGGGCACTGTTTAACATAAAACGAAAAACAGAAAAATATTAAAAAATCACAAGCAAAGAAATAATAAAATTAACAAAGAAAAACAGATACATTATCTAACACAATAATCAAAACACTTACTTAAATTAAGTTAAATTATAAAATTTACTAAAAAACCACTTTGTTTGCTGCTCTTTGCTTTTTCACGTCTTTTTTTCCACTAAGGCTAGGTTATAGAGACAGCTAATATTCTCCGAATCTTCTTTTTTGTTAATTGTAATGTCTTGGTGTCTTTTAATATGAAGGCTCTCTAACATTAGTCTTCTGTTTGTTTTCTTTTCTCTTTCTAAGATTGTAACCGTGTCAAAATTTGCAATATGACTATTCTCATTTATGTGCTGAGCCAAAGCTGTTGTCGATTTGTTTTGTTCTATGGATTTTTTGTGCTCTTTTAATCTTATGTTTAAATCCCTTTTTGTTTGTCCAATATATATTTTATTGCAGTTTTCATTATTGTTGCCCGTACACTCAATTTTGTAGACAACGTTAAAATTTTTGTTTTTTGTTTTAGCTTTATGTTTAGTAAATAGAGAGTTAGTTGTTCTGTTTGTTTTGTAAGCTGTGCTTATGTTATTTTCAAAAATGTTTTTTATATTTTCTCTGTTTGTTAGAGAAGGAATATATGGTAAAGAGCAATATTTTTTGTCAACTCTATTTGTTGCTGGTTCCGAACGATTGCTATTTTTTTCTATTTCATTTATTACTTGTTTTATTAGTGATTTTATTATGTTGGCGGGAAAACTATTTTTTTGTAAGATATTTGTTAATTTTAGAATGTTGTTACTGTGGAAATGTGTTTCACTTAGACTTAATGCATTTTTTATGAGATTTTTTGCTGTATTGTATTTTTGTTGAGGATGGTGGTTTGAGAGAAAATTTATTATTCTGCCTGAAGCTATGTCTTTGGTGTACCAGTTAGTTTTTATGCTATTGTTATTATTATAAATGGTCATGTTTAGGAAATTTAATTTTTTATTATTTTCACGTTCAGATGTAAAATTAAGTTTGTTGTGAAATGAGTTTAGTTCTTTAAGTATTGTGTGTTCATCTTTAGATTTTATGATAGCGAAACAATCGTCAACATATTTTACTATGAAGGGAATTTCTACATTAAGTAAACCCAGATTTGTTATCGTAGTGTTTAGCAATTCATCTAAAACTATGTCTGCAATAGTGGGAGAAATTGGGTTTCCCATTGGCATTCCATAATTCTGTAGATATAAGTTTTTGTCATATAGGAAATAGTTATTTTCTTTAAGACAGAATTCAAGAATATTTAAAAAACTTTTTTTCGGCATTGGAGTAGATTGTTGAACTATATTCCATTTCATCATAATAATTTTAATTGCTAGATGCGTCGGTAGGTTTGTGAAAAGTGACACCACATCAAACGAAATCATTATTTCATCAGGTTTAATTGAAATTTTTTCCGTTAACTTTTTGAATTCATGAGAGTTTTTAATGTTTAGTTTGTCTGAGACTAAATTTTTGAGAATTTTTCCAATGTATTTTGAAAGACTATAACATGGAACTTCATATGATGAAACTATTGGACGTAAGGGTATATCATTTTTGTGAGTTTTTGGTAAGCCGTATAGTTTTGGTGCGTTAGACGCAGAGCATAAAAGTTTGTAACGTTGGTAAATGTCGATGTAGTTATTCTTAAAAAGATCGTTGATGATGTAATTATTCTTCTTTTGCAGGGTATCCGTTGGGTCACTTCTAGTGATTTTGTAAGTGTTTTTGTCGTCTAGTAGTAGTTTAATTTTGTTACTATATTCATCTCTGTACATAACCACAGTTTTATTACATTTGTCTGATCGTGTTATTATGATGTTGTCGTGTTTTTTCAAAAAGTTTTGTGTATTTTTATATACTTTCAAAATGTATTTTTCAATAGGCTTATTGGTTGTTTGTCTTTTGTACGATGAAATCTGTTGAGCTATTTTAGACCTAGCTATTTCTTTTTGTTTTTCATCTTTTAAGTGATAAAGTCCATTTTCAAAGTCAGCAATTATGTGTAGGCCGTTTACGTTACTTTTGTTAGTCGGCAATGCAAATTTTGGACCAAGAGAAAGTATCCATTTTGACTCCTCTGGAATTTCTAGGTTTGTTAAATTAATCAGCCAAGTTTGATTAAAAATTATGCCCGCACGTTTTCTTAAATTATTTGTTAGGACTCTGACTTTATTGTAATGTGTTACTTTATTGATGTTTTTAATTGCTATATAGTTGTTTTTTTGTTTTTCTATGAAAGAACTATAGTCATCATCACTTATAGAGTTTTTTAATCTGTTTTTTAATGCTTTTAGTTGTTTTCTGGTTTTTATTATTGATTTATTTGTGTCAGTTATTTCTAATTTTAAAATTTTGTTATGAAAAGTATTCAGAATATTAGTGAGTTTTTTAGTTGACGAATTATTTAAAACTGATTGTTTAAAGTTGGACGTTTTGTTTGTTATGTGCTTAGGAATAATTCCATATTGCTTACATGTTAGTAAGAATTTAAGTTGCGATTGTTGGTTGGCAATTTTTCTGTTATTGTTCATATGATTCTTTAGATTGATAGCTGTTTTTATGTTGTATTTGTATTTCATATGTGTTAAATAACCTTCCATTTTCGTTGCGTATTTATTGTTGGTTTATGATTTATTAGGCGGCGAGCTTTCCCCAATTTTATAATAATAGAATTTTTTATATATATGTAGACCAATTTAGTTATTATAATTTATAATAAAAGTTTTATTATATTTTATAAAATTACAATAATTTTAAAAATAAAACATAACTAAGAACCAAAAAAGCTTAATAAAACTTTTATTATAAATTATAATAACTAAATTGGTCTACATATATATAAAAAAGTGCTTAGTAATAGTTTAAAGCTTAATATCAGTTAAGAGAAAACTATTAGTGGAAATTGTAAAATTTCATGACAAAAATTTAGAGTGGGCGTTCAGAACGTTACATAGTTTTTTTTTTTACTTTTCACAGCAGAAGTAATAGTTAATTAATTTTTATTTTATTTTTTTATATTTGATTTGTAAGAAATCCTGCACGTTCGCTAGCTCTGCTGAAATTTTAATGTATGCATAACATTAAAGTTAAAGGGTTTTCCAATAAGGGTACTATGTTTTTTTAATCGAAATGAAATCAACAATCTATATTTTATTTTGAAGTACATGCGATGCAATTATACATGTTCTAAAAATAAATATTGTTCAAATGGTCGCCTCTGAGGCGTATACATTGAATCCAAAACTACTTTCTTCAACTAATCAGGCCATCGTCATTCAATATTCAATTTTAATGCATCAATTGAGTTACAAGTATTTTTTTTAGTAATTATTTTTTTTTTTAGAGACGTAACCAAAAATTCGTCAAGTAAAAATTAAAACTCTGCACTTGTAGTCCTCTGGTTCTAAGGTCGTCAATCGCAAGAGGTACATAATACTTAGATTGCAATGAAAGAACGATTATTTGATGATTAAGTTGCAAGATTATTAAATGCAACTGCAAGTGATACGAGATTTTACCATTTTAAATAAGGACCTTTTTTTTTGGTCAAAAGACTGTCGATTTGAGAACATATCACCACTATTGGAAAACCCTTTATGTGGAAGCCTATAAATTGTTCTGCAATTGATTTTTGATAGCATGCTCTATAAAGTGAACACAAAGATATATGGACAGTCACACATGTCGTCAAGCCATGTTGAACAACATGAGGGATAATGTGAACTGCCCTATTGAATCTATCAATATCAAAATTGCAGTGTTCACAGATGATTATTTCGAAAGGTTTGAAAAATATTTTTCCAATTTTTCAATAACTTTTACAAAAACAAAACTTTCTCGTTATTTAACCCAGCCAGCATTTTTTGAAATTTCCGATCACATTCGAGTCTTTTTCGAGTCCTTTGTCTGATTAAAATGATCATAAATGCGCTCATTTTCTGATCATAAATGATACTTTTGTCTGGAGAAAATGGTACCCTATCCGCGACTCTTCTTGAAGAGTCGTTTATGACCCGTTTTTCTGGTCAGTTGCGACTCATTTTCGAGTCATATTTCGAATCATTTGCGAGTCTTTTTCGAGTCATATATCTTATCACTTGCGAGTCTTTTTCGAGCCATATTTTAGTCATATATCTTATCACTTGCGAGTCTTTTTTGAGTCATATGCGAGTCTTTTTCGAGTCATATTTTAGTCATATTTCTAATAATTTGCGAGTCTTTTTCGAGTCATTTTCGAGTCATATTTCTAAGCATTTGCGAGTCATATGACTTAAATTTTTTCGCATTCACGTTCCTTCGCGTGTCCTTTCCGTTCTTTTCATCACGATCACAATAATTTTACTTATTGTAAAAGTATTTATATATTATCTACTTCTAGTAAAGTAACTATGAATTATAAAACAGAACACAATTCAAAATACATTTTCAAAAATAAGTTTTAAAGTCATATTCGAATCATTGCGTAGATCAAAAAGTGATAATATTGTTACTGTTTTCCTGTGCAATCAGTTTTAGATCATTGGGTAGATCGGAATGTGATTTTTGGAACTTTTTTTTTTTTTTCTCAGTTATTACTTGTAATTACTTTTTGGTCATAAATAAAATAGTAGTCAAATATGACTCGTATAGGTGATTTAAAAAAAAAATGATCATCTAAATGCTAGGTGGGTTAGAGCGGTTCAAAATAAAAACTTTTTGATTTTTTCACGATGTGTGTCCGTGGATTACAATAATCTTATCTGTCTGGACAAAGCTTATTACTAGGATTAAGGTTAATATTAAAAACTGGATTGGCGCCCTCTGTTTTAAGTAGACAATCCATTTTCAAAAATATTGATTTAAAAAATGGTGCAAGTTACAGAGGTTATCAAATTTTCCAACAAAGTGGGTATGATTTTCGGGCAATTATCGATCGGGGAGTTCGAATCCGTGATTAGTTTTTCTTCATCTTCTTTCTTTCTTACAAAAAAACTGACAATTGACCGGACCACTTTCTAATTGCAACACCTCAAATATTATTTTGCCGCCGATCCCGTGGTACATCATTTTTTATATACTGTTATATGCTTAAAAGAATGCCGAAACCGTATATCATTATCTTATTTCAAAACAAAGATATCTACATTTTTCTACATTAACAGACTTTACATTAAGGTGACTCAATTTTTTTTTTATTTCAAACATATATTGTTGATCGAGGAATTCGAATCCGTGATTAGTTTTTCTTCTTCTTCTTTTTTTCTTATAAAAAATTAAAAATTGACCGGAAAAAATTAAAAAATTTCATATTATTTTGCTCGTGTTACATCATTTTTAATGTATTATCATTTGCTTAAAAGAATGCCATAAACCGCATATCATTTTTTTATTTTGAACCCGAGATATCTGCATTTTTCTAAGTTAACAGAGATGGCATAATTTAAACTATTCCATAGATTTTTCTACCATTTTCAAAATTTTAATATTATTTTTATTGAAATTTATAGATGTTTTATTGAAATTTGTTTACAAAAAAGCAAAAATTGCTTAAAGTCAGATTTTCTTTTGCGAAAATTGCGTGAGTGTTTGCTTTCTTTGTTCAATATTCGTTTCAAATTGCTTTAGTTTGAGTGTATTGCAGTTGCTGCTAACGTGCAGCAGTCATTGCCATTTTTCAGTGCTTTCAAAATGTTTTGTAACGGATTATGTGCTTTGCTGTTTCAGATCTATAAAGAAATTTAAGGTCACAATGAGTGAGTTATTTCTGTACGTTTTTTCTATGGATTGCATTTAAGTAATTGATTGAGCGGTGAATTATGAGCTTCATTTTAATACGTTAGCGGCATTCTATTTAGTTTCAAAAAAAATCAAATTTAATTGAAATTTGAGTATCAATAAAATCGCGGGGAACAGTGAGTGATGAATATTAGATATTGAACTTCGCTAGGGCTACCAGATGACCTGCCTACAAAAGTAGTGTATGTTAAAAACTTCGAATTTTGGAATGAAAACCAAAAATTTTTTTAGTCCAATAAAAATATTTTTGATGAGCAAAAAAAAAAATGTCCTCGTTTCTTACGAAAAACCCCAGCAAAATTAAAAGAATATTTGAAATAACTTTTATTTTACAATGCAAACATCGAAAGTAGCAAAAAAAGTAGTGCATTTCAAGTGAAAAGTAGCAAAGTAGCAAAGCCTTGCAAAAGTAGCACATTTGTTACTAAAGTATGCCATCTGGTAGCCCTAAACTTTGCTAACCATTGTATTACTTTAAAAGCTGATAAAGGGCGTGCCATTCCCACGCTGGTACATGCATAGGATGTTTTCTTATGACATTTTTTTTTATAATATGTACTCCTGAATAATTTTTAGTATATAGTAGTAGTAAAAACAAATTCCATTCCCAAAAAACTTCTAAATTCAAACATTTAGACGTAGCCTCGGGGGGGGGGGGGAGTTGGGGAAATAACAAACTCTAACACATTTTTATTATCATCAGCACGTGCGTGAACATCTTCTTGTGAAGATGCGCATTTCGCTATAATTATCAGAAGCAGTATACATATATTATTATGGTATCTTAATAATATTTATATAGTAATGTATGCAATAAAAAATGTGTTTTATGGGAATGATAATTTCACTAGAACTTTTAGCTGTTTTACAATTTAACTTAAGATTAAATGATCATTTATAATCTTATCAGTTTGACATAAAAATGTATTTATCTTACAAATATTGCTGTAACTGTGTCAAAAAGATGACGATTCTTAAGAAAAAACCATTTTCCACGGTGTACTTATGTAGGTACTAAATATTACGCCAGACATAAATGGGTATAAAACTTTATTTAGAATTTGCAGTGACTCGCAATGTTAATATAGTTGTATAACCATTACAAAAATGATCAATCAGAGGGTGCGCATGGAGTGTGAAAAATTTTCTTTTAAATTGAAATTGCCTATTAAATTCCGATAATGGACATTACACAACTTTTGTGCATAGCTGTAGCTGAAGCGTAGTAATGACAACAAAGAGTAAGAGCGCGTGAAATATATCTTGTACGTGTTGCATGCTAAGGGACCGTCCATTAATTATGTCAGGTATTTTTTTTTTTGAAAATTCGAATCACCCCCCCCCCCCCCCCCCCCACCCCTTGGTGAGATTTGGTGAGTTCTGACGGGACCCTCCCACCCTTCCGTGATTCTTGCCTTATTAGCATTAAAAAGTTGACGTGAGATTTTTATGAACCCCCCTTCGCCTTAGTGAGATTTTTCTAAACCCCCCTATTTTGACTTAGGGGCGCCGAACTTAGGTTTTGTATCAAACATCATAATTATAGGAAAAGTAACAACATTTTTTTATTTTATTGTAAAGTAAAAATCTTGTGACTATGTAAGGACAAAAGTACTGTGCTGGAACATTTTTGCTCTTTTGATGAAATTTTCGATGACTTTGTGGCTCGTTTGCAGTAATATTACGTTGAATCACCGCTTAAGACTACGGCTTATTGGCTTAGTCTTATAACTTCAAAAGATCTCAGATTTTGTTGTGCATTTTTTGAGATTACACGACATGAAAACTTTTCTCGCGCACCTCGTGTCCTGCTGCACCCATATGCCTTCAGGATCCAAGTCGATCAATTTAAAAAAAAAAAAATCTTCTGTAACCGCACTTTCTGCAAAATTTTCAACAACAAGCAGTGACATCTGGTGGGTGGGACATCTGGGTTTCTTCGCATCGAAAAATTAACAATTTTCCGAACATACTACATAATTCAAAAAGTCCCAGCAATTTTAGTGGGATGGCACTACCACTCTAAAATCGATATAATTTTTCGGAAGAGGCAATTTTTTAAAGAGGAATGTCAAATATTGATGACATTTCATCAAGTAGTTTTGAAGTTATTGCTGTATGAGTGACGCTACTTTTGGCATTTAATTTACAGATGGTTTGCTGAATTTAAAATGGGTCGTACCATCCATCTGATCGTTTTGAGAGACCGCAAAGTGAAAGTGAGAGGGTTAGCAGACATAATGAAGTTGTCGATCGGCAGTATTTTCAATATTTTGCATGAGCATTTGAAAATGAAAAAGCTGTGCGCGCGATGGGTGCCGCGTTTTCTGACAATTGATCAAAAGCAACATCGTGTCGATGATTCGGAGGCCAATTTGGAGCTGTTTCGGCGTAATCCGAAAGAGTTTTTGCGTCGATTCGTAACAATAGATGAAACATGGATACATTACTAGACACCGAAGGCCAATAAACATTCGGCAACATGGTTAGAAAAGGGTGAGAATCGTTCGAAGCTGCCAAAAACCCAAAAGTCGGCTGGGAAGGTGATGGCCAGCATATTTTGGAATGCACATGGCAATAATCCTCATTGACTTTCTTGAGAAAGGCAGAACCATCATGGGCGACTATTACGTAGCGTTATTGGACCGTTTGAACAATGAAATGAAGACAAAACGGCCGCATATGGCAAAAAAAAAATTGCAGTTTTACCTCGACAATGCACCGGCTCATTCATCGCTCAAAGTAATGGCAAAATTGAACGAATTGCGATACGAATTGCTGCCCCACCCACCATATTCTCCAGACTTGGCCCCCAGCGACTATTATATGTTTCCAAACTTGAAAAGATGAGAGGTTGAGATCGAAACTGATGCCTATTTTGAAAGCCTCGACGTCGACTACTATAAAAAAGGTATCGAAATGTTGGATGATCATTGGATGAAGTGCATCTCCCTCGAAGGGAAGTGTGTTGAAGAATAAAATCGATTTTTATCAAAAAGTTTGTGTTTTCATCATTTTTCCCGGGACTTTTTGAAGCATGTAGTAACCATTGAGTTGGAATTCTACAAAGCTTGCATACTTTTCAGAAAAACTTTCGCCACTTGTGCAAGCAAACAACTAATGAAAATGCTAAAAGCATAAATGAAATCTTATATTTTGGTCAATGATGCACATCGTTTTTTCGTAAATAACAAACATTTTCAGAGTATGTACTCACATACCTTATTTTTCTTTCAATTAATCCGTCAAATTTGAAATTTAGGTGCTCAACCCAATGTGCGCCTAAGAAACATTTTATACTGCGTTACGCAAGGTATAAAGCGCAAACAATTTCGCAACCATGTCATAGATTTGAATCATAATTTTGAAATTGTTGGCTTAGTCGTGTGGTCAAAGAGACTGAATAAATTATTTTCCTAAAAATAGTAAAGTTGCCATAATGCTAACTTTTAAAAGCTACAACTTTTGCTTCAAAAAAAGTTTAAATACTCACACGTACAGTTGGTGTCTATGAAACATTATCTACCATTAATTTTGCACGTTGAAGATTGTTTAAAATATAGGAGAATTACTGGAAACTTACGCTGTTTTCACTAAATACTATAAAAATTCTTTGGTATTTTACATGACTTTTGTATGCCATGCACGTTTGCTGCTATAATTGGTCTTCTCATTCACATAAACAATGCAATAAAGTGCCGGTTGCTGTGTTAGAGACAAGAATTTCAAATAGTTTTAATGAAACTAAAGTTCTTTGTACTGATATTCAAATTAAATCACGTCAATATTTTATAATGTGAAAAAATATGGCATAGTTGAATTTGAAAAAAAAAAAAAATTTAAGTAACACATGGGCTTAGCATGAATCAAAATTGAATAAGAACAAATTAAGGTACTATCCTCGGCCAGGCCGAAACTCACATGCCCTACACTGCACTGAAAGTTCCTTTTAACTAAATGTTAAAAAGATAGCAAGTTTACGTACCTCATTAAATTTAAAAACGATTACGTTGTTAGTTCTCTTAATATAACGTTTATAAATACTGTGGGCTGTGCCACGCCCTTCATCGAGTTTTTTCAGTAAAGTGGCTGAGCTTGTATTGATGACTCTTTCAGCGGCATCATCTCCAAAATTTTTATGAAAATCGTTTAGGCCTCTTTTGAGATATATGGAATCAAAATTTTTAACAGTTGAAAAGTGCCACGCCCACTTTTACGATTCTGCCCACTTTTATCACAATTCAAGATATAAATGAAATGTACCAGTTTACCAAATTTCATAACAATATCTTGCACGGCTTACAAGATATGGTGGTATAAAGGTTAAAATTTAAGGCTGTGCCACGCCCCTGTAGCTTTGAAAGCTTTAAACCTAACCTAATCCTAATCTTGTTCACATGTGCTTCAAATCACCAATTTTCATCAAAATGAATTTTTTTCAAAATTGACCTGCGTATGTATACATAGGGTATAGGCGGTAGGCGTGTCAGTTAACCGCTTTCGCCCATTTTCAATAGCAAGATGCCTGCAAGAAGATGTGAACTGTGTGTGAAAGTTTCATTCAATTACCTCTCTTGGTTTTCCCGTTAACCTGATTTCAACAGACAGACAGACAGACGGACATCGCTAAATCAACTCAGGTGGTGACGCTGATCAAGAATATATATACTTTTCCATACCTGCCACGCCTCCTTCTATGTGTTACAAACGGATGGACAAAGTGAATATACCTTCGGTGTAGAGTATAAAAAATAAACAGCTTCATTCGACACTTTTATATCTATATGCACATATGTAGACATACTTTACTTTGCTTAAAAAATTTAATAAAGTTGCCAAAAGCTTTTTCTCGAGTGTGAAATATAAAAGTCAATAGTAAATTTATTGTTTTTGCACGATTTCATTTGATAAGATCTTTGAAGATTAACAAACTGTCTTCAATAACATTGACCCAGACAGTGGATTTTATTGCCCCGTAAAAGTTTGGAATGGAATGGACAATCATTTTTGTGTGAACTTGTTTAGTCCATACATTTTGCCTGTTGCAAATCAGTATCCAATTAATAACTAGTGAATATGTTATATTGGCAGACATTCGCACAAATTCTTGTCCAGAGCTTAATCGAATTATTTCTATTGTTTGTGTGAAACTTGTTATCATTATCTATATAAATAAAATAATAGCTGTTTTCGATGTTCGCATATCACGCAAAAACTGCTTGACCAATTTCAATTAAATTTATTTAGGATTATTTCTTAGACACTTGGTCTCAATCTCCAATTAAAAGGGTCACGATATTTTTGTCTTGAATTGTTCTCTTAATATAGCGTTTTGTAGTTTTTGCTTGTTCCTACGCCCTCTATTCGAAATTTGCCAACATTTTGGTTTTGAGCTTTTCTGCATTATTTTTAATATTCATCAAAAAACTTACACTTATTGGAGCAATACATGATCGAAAGTAATTCAGCATTCCTCTTGTATTGCCCCGAGCTTACCTCTTTCCAATTGGGTATGCTATAAGTTTGAGGATGTATGCCTTTTATAAAAGCATTTGACGACAAACTTTATTTATCACTAAGCAAAAAAATATCTAAATTGTTCTCCATTTTTCCAGATGCTATATAATAATTTTTGCATCTTTTAGCTAAATGCTCTTACGATAATCAACGTCTTGTTTATGATAATACTGACTGACAATAAAATTATCTTATGTACTTTGTTGCCTTACGTTTATTTTTATTTTTTTTTGTGTCTCTTTATGTTTGTCGCTTTTATTGTTATAAATTTAATAATAATCTTATTTTATCAGACAGTTCAGATGTACAAGTGCACACACATGAACGCATTTACCCAATTGGAAAAGAGTTTATTAGTGACAAAATTGATGTAAGCATTTTATTAACACCATTGGTGTGATGTTGCTAAGTAAAAATTTATAGTTTTTCAAAACAATCGTCTGACATTTTTTTAATTTTTTTTTTTTTTTTTTTGTTATACCAAAGTCTGTGTTCATAATGTTCAGAACACACTAATGCAATCAATGAAAAAGTTTTGGCACATTAAAGTTAGTTAGAATTTTCTATTTTTTTCTGCTGGGTTTCTTTTATAGACTTAAATCTTAAATAGTACTGTCTGTATTCACTTTATTCAAATATATTTGTCGTTTTGTTGCCATAAGCACAGGGCCGCAATGAGGTATATCAAAATACAAAAAAATCACTAACATAAGGGCGAAAAATCATACTTGTGCCATGCTACAATTAACTGAGACTTTTTATATTTTTCCTATCAAAAACAAGCACGAAATTTTTAAAAATGTACTTACGAAATTCGCTACAAAATTAAAGGGGGCGGCAAAATTTGATTTCACGCTTCCGCTCAGGTGACTAGCGGTGCTTGCTATAAGCTAAAAGCATGAATATCAGATTATGCATCAGATACTCGTTACTCTTGTAAGCAACGCGAGAGATAAAGTGCAACGGTGCAAATGTATATTCGTATTTACACAGCTTAAGTGTCGTTACAAGACAAATTATTCGTAAGAAAAGCAGACCTTACAAATCAACATGCACTTCCTCTAAATTTATTAGATTGATGTTAATGAATGTTGTAATTGAAATGTAGCTTAAATAGTACTGTAATGACTTAATATTACTACGCCTCAAGCCATGTTAATCTCAGCTCAGTTATATTAAGGTAGGTTCAAATTAATGAGCAGCATAATAATTGTAAGCTTACCAAAAATAGTTAGAGTAAAAACTACGTGATATCGAACTTAAATTAATTTGAAATCAAAACATAATTATGCCCCAAAACAGTTTTATTCTTATGTAGATATTGTGTGTCAAATGACAATTAAGAATATTTACGATGTAAGAAAGTTAATTATAAAAATCAATAAATGTAATGAAATTATTAACACGTAAAAATAAATAGTTTATATGAAAAATATTGTTGAAAACAACGTTCACTGTGAAAATATTAGTACTGTGACACATGTTAGTTAGTTATACCCCATTCATAAACACATTACGGGCAAATATCAAAAAAGTCTGCCTATCAAATTTACAAAGTGATTGTGCAATGCGTTGCAAAATTTTGTTGCTATTAAAATAAGAGAGTGTCAATTAGTTTCATGCCTAAATGGCTTACATAATATCAACACAATTAAGATGTTCAACTATATTTGAAGAGCTGAGATGCAAAACCCGCCAAGTTCATATTTTGCGTTTTTGAGAAAAACGAAAAAACTGTATTCCACTGAAATTTAAGTATAGTAAAAAAGTTAATTGATCCATTGTAATAGTTGTCATAAGTTATTAAAATCCTGATTTTTCATTACATTTTATGACGTAATCTATAGGGAATATAATAAAAAAACGTTTGGACTTGGCGGGTTTTGAAATTGAAAACGTGGACTTTGCTGGGTTCTGAAATTGAAAACGTGGACTTGGCTAGCTTTGAAAGTGAAATCTCAGGACTTGGACGATTTCGAAAAATAATAATAGTAAAAGGTTTCGAAATCATTTTTTAAAAATGGCTAAGCTTAAATTCATTTCAAAACAATGTGTATTCATACAATACTTCTGCACTTTGTGATTTTAATATTTTTAAGGTGGTTTT
This sequence comes from Tricholauxania praeusta, assembly GCA_949775025.1. NCBI lineage: Eukaryota > Metazoa > Arthropoda > Insecta > Diptera > Lauxaniidae > Tricholauxania > Tricholauxania praeusta. The sequence continues at coordinate 55,485,525 of OX459028.1, read as the reverse complement.
ATGATTTATATACTCTCATATCATATTAACAAGGATTTATTACTTTTAATTTGGATTACTTCTCACAGTTTTTGGAATACCAATAATTTTTTCACAAAAGAATGTTTCGCTCCAAATAACAAATAAAATTGGACTTGGCGGGTTTTGATTTTCAGAAATGTGGACTTGGCGGGTTTTGATAAAAAGAATTTATCAGAAATTATTGCTATCAAAAACTTGTGAGGGGAAATTTTTTTTACAAATTAGAGTATGTACTTCTCGACATAAACCTACAATATCAGATATTTTCATTTTTTTGGACTTTGCGTCTTTATTTTGCATCTCAGCTCTACATATAGTAATGAACAAATTAACTTCTAATAACAATTTATTTTGTCTGCGAAGGTCTTTTATATACTAGACACAGGTTATGTTCATTTTGTTATACCATTTGTAACGAATAGAAGTAGGCGTGGCAGACATAGAAAATTACATATTAACTTTGTGTCAATACCCAGACAAAATTAATTGTTTTCTTAAGGTCTTTTTAAAAAAAAAAATTTTTTTGTTTGAAAATCAACTCCTTGTAGGCGTGGGACATTGTATAAAATTGCAATTCGTTTATATATTACATTATATGTATGGTCACTAAGGGACATAAAAAGTACGCGGAATTAGCAGTATTTAAATTACTCGTACTATATCAAAGAGCATTCCAAAGAAAGTTAATGAAATTTTGTAAAATGGTACGTGAGGCATAGGCGCTTTAAGAACGAAAAGTAGATGAAACTCGACAACTACTGATCGAAGTAAATACTTAAGTTATCACATGTGCCTACTTAAAGCGACCTATTGTCCGAAAAATCGATTTTCACATTTTTGGCGATTCGTATGTATGTAATATGTTGAATGTGTAAACATTTTGTACAACGCGTCGTATGAGTGATATTTAATACAGAAGAAATATGACATAATTTGAATATGATGCAAATCGAAATAATTGTTCCCATGTACATATCATGAAGATGTTAAAAATTTTTTTTAAATCGTACCGCACTTTATTCTTTTCTATACACTCTTCAAACATCAACGTAAAAAAAACTACAACGACTCTACTTTCAAAACACGACGTAATTCGAAATGACGCATATCGGGGACGACGCAAATCGAGGCCGCGGCGTATATAATAATAATACTTAGTAAGTTGAAGGAAGGCGTTATTTTCAACCGCTTTTGCTTTCGTAAATACAACGGTATTAATATATTTAAAATGATTATTTAACTTTAAAACTATCTATTAATCAAAATAAAGTGTTTAAATCTAAGCCGCTGAATTAAATTGGCTCAAATAAAAGCTTTAACTTTACCTTAACCATGGCCGCAGTGCGGTGTACCATTCTGCTTGATTTTTGTACTATGCCACATAAGAGACACGTAGAAAAATTATTGAAATGAAATGTGGAAGTTGAAGTGCATTAATTCTTACGGTCAACTGTTAATGATATTTTTTCCTCTATGAAGCAATAATTCAAATGCCACTAGGCACTGGTTTTAATCATCCTTCGACGTGCATTCAGTACGATTTTGACGAATAAAAGTAATATAAATGATAACTGAGTGCAAGTCATGCGACATAGTCAAAGGGCGCCAAATAATAGTATCGTAAAAGGCTGAAAATCAATCATCATATACATGGCATCTTTTATAGATAGTTTTTTTTCTCGAAACTTAAAGGGCCGCAATATGATAATATGAACGCAGGCGCTCAGTTGGTTGACGACACCCCTGCATTAAATTAACTAATTTTTGTGAAATACAATTTTTTACGGAGTTTAATTTTAGACACAAGGTATAATCAGATTGCAATCTTCTCAGCTAAGTGGACCATGACTCCAACAAAAGCCCAATTTACTTAGCGTTTCAACACCGAGAAAAAATAACTTTTGTTATTTACAAAAAATATTTTTGGATACCTTCTTTGTTTTTGTTTTGTTATTCATTTACCAAAATTCACATTCGGATAATTATAAAAATTAAGGTCATTGCTGGAGTTATAGTAAGCATAGCAATTTTAGTAGCTACATGGTAACAATAATGATAAAGAAATACTCTAACGATAATGTATGTTTGTTGTTGTTGACGGTTACTAACCTCGAATGACATGGTACCACCGCTGCCATATTTATTGAAAATATGCGCCAAATAACGATTGTATTCCGTAGATGCGGCAGCGGGCGCCACATGCAGAGCGACACATGTTAGCAAACAAATGCAAAAGCACTGCACTGAAAATTTTGGAAACATTTCGAAAAATGACGAAAAGTAATTCTGAATTTAAAGTATTTTTTTTATATAAGTTTTTTTTTTCTTAAAAACAATTTAAGTAATTCGTTGAGTTTTTAATAAAGAACTTATGCGCGTATTGAATGTTATTTTGAAATCTTTTATCTCACATTTTTGTTGATTTTTTTTTTTTTAATTTTCAAATTATTCATGCGCTAACTTTGTGTCGTTACTATCAAAACGTTTATTTACTAATTTTCGTTTTTTTAAATTTTTCACACCAACACCGTTGCGTGTACTGTCTGTTTTTACCGTCTTTACCGAAGATCGTCGTTCCTCGCGCAACACCGGCTTAATGATCGTTAGCGCTATCCAACACACAGTTTTGTAGTGAAATATTGAAAGTTTTCGTATTTGTTTTGATTTCGCTGCCATGATCAGTGATAAGCGAGAGTCAGCGCATGTGAGAGAGCATATAAAAGTAAAGCTTTCACACAGCTTTATATTCCGTTTACTGCCCTGTTGGGTGGTGCAGTCTCAGACTAAGCAAAGCTGTTATACGGAAATGTGCTGGCGACCATGTTTTCACATTGGATGCTGCTGTTAATCTTTTTATGGTGTTTTCATGTGAAGCATCAAGTTGATTCCTGATTCTTTGTTATCGTTATGCCTAATGTGTGATCAGTGATAAGAGTGCGAATATAGCAGTGATGTGTTTATTTGTTTACTGCGTTAGTTGTGTGTTTTATTTTATGTGTTGTTTGCAGTTTTATCGTTGGATACTAAGAAACAGTAGATTAACTTAGATTGAGTAAATAATTTTGATTTATTATGTTTTTAAAAATGATTTTCATGTCGATATCTTCGCGAAACTTGTGTCATGTACCGAAAAGTTGTATTAAAATAAAACTTTATTACTTAACACAACAAATACCATTTCTTTTTTTTTTGCACTAAGACAGCCACTTGAAAACTGTGGCAAGTTTGTTTTCATTCCTTACAAAATTATGAAGTTCGTCAAAGTTCTTCAAAAGAAATACTTAATAACATGTACCGGCCAATTAAATAATGGAAATTTTCCAGTTCTTGCATTTATAAGAAATTTGTTTTCATAGAATTTTATCTAAAAATGTAATTTATTTTAAATATTTTCAGACCTAACCAATCAAATTTAGTTTATTATTATATATTACATATTTAATAAATATGTACATGTTTGTAAGAAATATTAAATCGATATAAAAGTCTTCTATGAGAGCCTTAATAACAAAGTATCGATTTTTTGATTTAAAAAAAAACAATATTTTTTTGCTTTTTTATTTTAATTAATATGTGTAGTTATGGCATTTTAAGTATATTTGTACATTTGCGTCGTATAAAATCGTTGTCAGTACATTCGATAAGTTTTCACTACATTTGGCACACTTGCAGAACAATTCGGCGCATTTTCAGTATATTCAACAATTTTTTAAAGTAAATTTAGGTGAAATATGCGTAAAAATCGACCGTACTGTTGGCTGAACTTTTTTTGTTTAGCCTAGATATACCGACGGGCGCGTTAATGCAGAAACCTTCGTAATTTTTCATAATATTTTTTTTTCTGACAGAATAACTTACAAAACTGAAGAAAAAATTTAAAAAAATTATTTTAATTTGGATTTTGAGTACGTACTAAATGTAGTACGCTCGGCACATATGAGTAGTAAAGGCAGTATTTTTTTTAATTCAAATTGTTTATTATTCAGCAATGTTCATGTACTTAACTCATTTTCGGCCACTGGTCGATTTTTCGACAGGTTACGCAGAAATGTATTACGCTCGGCATATCCGGGATAGTAAAAAGTTAAAAATTTGTTTGAATTCTCGACATTTTAAGTAACTTTTTCATCTTTATAACGAAAAAGTACATTCTGCATCTAAAAAGTATATTTGAATGTCTAATACATTTTCACAAAACCCAAAATGCCATTACTGTGTAGAATACTGTTACGAAATTCCTGTCTCTTAGACGATAATTTCGATCTCTTACACTTTTCTGAGTTCGATCACTGGATCAAAAACACACAAACTTATTTAATTATAAAATGGTTTATTTAAATCACAAAAGTCAGTTTTTACACGGTACAATTTTTTATTTCATTACCATTCAAACTCTAATATTAAGCTGGCACTGTATAGACCACTGTTTTACTTATTTACTTAAAATCCACTGTGGTAAAATCAAATTTCTTACTTTACTTCTTAAAGTCAACTGTATTACTTTATTGCTTAAATTCAACTACTTTTCGACAACTCAGATGACCTTTTATACTACAGTCATCACTTTCTCGAATAATCCAGTACCTTCTAGATGGCGTATCGGCTGGAATTCACAATTATCTAGAATGTTACTAGTACCTTCTAGAGGGCGTATCGGCGTGGAATCCACAATTATCTAGAATATTACTACTTAGTACCTTCTAGATGGCGTATCAGCGTGGATAATTTCTCTCGGCTGTCGACTTTTATAGTGTACTGCAGCGCCTTTTCGGTTTATCATTTTTAGTACAAAAACTGCACTTGGCCGCTAGATGGTGTAAAACTATTTATGCAGCCAGTGATGCTAGCTAGTATCGTTTAGTTTTCTTTTGTTGGTTTTTATTTCGAGAATTTTCTGGCATTAACCAAATTTCGCTACAATACGTTTCGAAATTCTTCTTTATTAAAAATTATACATAAGTACATATATATGTACATTTCGGTCATTCATTTAGTAACTGCACAATTTTTTTTTTTTGGGGTTTTTTGAACATTTTTTGAAACGGAATATCTCAAAAACTATAGTAGATAGGAAAAAAATTACTGAATCATTTTTGTTAAGCAAGACTAAGCTTTTTAAAAAAAGTTAAAAAAATTTAAATAATTTTGTTAAAACACTAATTTTCTTAATTAAAAAAATTTTTCTCAAAATATTTTCAATCTGTATAATATATTTTTTTTGTTTTGATTTTTTTATATTATATTCCTCAATCAATCCTTAGAATGCATGTGCTTTCATATCGAATTTGCAGCCATAACTTTAGAACTACGAATTTTTTACTGATGCTCAACATGTTTTTTCAACATAAAATGGAAAATAGCATACATACAATTCATACAATTAGACTGATGCGCGCCTTTATAAAACCTCATATTTTCCAAAGTTATGTCGGGAATTTTGACATACAAAAAAAAATTTAAAAAAAATGTTATGTCGAATTTTATGTGAAGTAAAGGGCATGATTTTTAACGAGACCGTTTGTGATTTTTATGTTTCAGACCAATAGGGACGGCATTGGAACTGGAACCGTTTTTAAACTACAGTGTGTGCTTCATATTTTTTTTTTCTGAACCTTAAGAGTTACCTATTGCTTTGTAAAAAGTTTTGCATATAAAAATAATAAAGGTTTCCCAAAAAGAATTTCAAAAATATTCAATTTTTTGCCTCAAAACCCCTTAATGAAAAGTAATATAGTTATTTGGCCTGTACAATTCTAAATGGGACATACTATTTGAAGTGTAAGTTTCAGGGTCATTTAGAGCACATTGTCCTTGCACTATTATGTTCCACAATATTTTTACCCAGGCATGAGATAATGTAGGTTTGATAGATTCTTGTGTGATACACAAACCATGTTTCAGTTTACGTCACACGTCAAAATTTTGATATATCCATGTTCGAAAGTTCAAAGACCTTTATTTTCTATGGTATCAGATATCAACCAAATTCTTCTTCAAATATATTTTTTGACTCTTTCAATAGGATGCTTTGTTGTCGAGATATAATACATTAAAATTAAGATGTTTCTACTTCATACAAACAAAGCTAAGTCCATTGCATGGCGTATGGAGGCTTATATTTCAATAAAAAATATCTCGGAAAAGAAGCTGTATTTTTGCATAAGAAAATATTCACAAAACTACTTGCAGTAAATTTGAAATATGTAATTTCAAATATGGTGTAACTGTTTGCGCTAATTTTTTCAGACTTCACCATTCTGAAAATTTACATTTTGCAGCCATAAAACCTAGAAAGATTGGTTAGCAAAACGACACATCTCACAAAGATTCCGTCAGACAAACAAAGTAATTTCAGCTTGTCGACATAATCTTTCTAAAGATTTCCCCTCATCGAAATGTTGTATTTATAATCCTATATTTCTCAATTTAAATTGTTTGATTGTTTCAGTCAAATCAATCAATCAAATGAGAAATCCGAAAGCTCAGCGTGTTTATGTCAGAAAGCTGTTAAAAGTATTCGTGATAGTTTGACGAAGCTGTCAAACATATTTTGGTAAGCACTAATAATACAACGTATGTCTTGAACCATTTACAAGATATAATAGTACAAAGGATAGAATTTAGGGCTGTACCACGCCCCTGTAAGAAGTTTTAAAAACTTGAAACCTAGCCTTATCCTAATCTTGTTCACATATGCGCAGTACCGGATTAAGACATTTCGATGCCCTAAGCAATCCACGCCTGTGGTGCCCCCTATCCTAGCTAGTAGACTAGTATTGGTCCTTAAAATTTTTTAACGTTTTTATCATAACGGTACTTATACATACCTATTATTATTATTATTACGAGATACATACGTGGAGTAGTTAAGTATTATAATAAAAACCAAAGCATAATTTTTTTTATTATTTGAAATGCGACTTCCGACTTTTACGGGCATTAAATTCGCAGACAATAGTTTTTATGTTCAACGTTTTTAGCATATCTGGCTCTATACATATATAATATTGATAAAGCATCGAGCCTTCCCTGTAGCATCGTCGTTCTTTTCTCATTTTTTATAATTTTCAATTTCGAAAAAGATCGTTCCGCTGTGCAGTTCGATATCATCAGGCATAAAAATATGCGTAAGGCTGTATCCACATTAGGGAAAGCTGATTCAATTTTATCATCATGCATTATTTTGTACAATTGTGCGTGAGTTTGATATGAGCTTGTGCAAGGAAAATCACTGAAACTTATTTTATTTACAACATATGAATGAAACTTCTGAATTTCGGTCTGTAAATCGGTATTAAGATCTTGTGGATATTCGTCTACTAAGTTTCTACAATGCTGACTGTATTCTGATGTTTAATCGGGGCACATATCTTTATCGGCATCGGGTACTTTAGTCAGGAATGAGAATTTGTCTGCTATTTCTTCATATATTTCTCCTCTTCTTCGCACCTCTACATTCATCAGCTTATCAAGGATACTTTAAATTGTTCTCTCAGGCTGAGACATACTTCAGGAACTGGACCGTCATTGGGCATTTTTTCCTTCGTCTTTGACGCGTGTCTTTAAAATCCACATCTGGTAGCTTTTCTTTTGTGCGAGCTTCCAAATCATCAAAGTCGCCTCGTAATTTTTCTAAAAATTCGTCGAGTGATTTGTAAAGATTGGCGCACGTCTCTAGAGTAATTTTCGGGTCTTGTAATACCTTGCTGACTCTTTGGAAGGTTTGCAAAATTTCGTCCCACATGACCAACATAAGTTCGAACTCTAATTCCTGTAGCTCATCTGACAAATTAGCTGCTTCTCTCCTGGATTCTCCTTTTTGCATTTCATCCACAGAAATGACGTCTTACTATCTATAATTTTACTATATGTCTCTGAAATACTAGCAGATATCGCTTTAGCGTGTGAGATTTCAATGCACGCTTATTTTCCAGGCGATTTTTTAATATCCGCCACCTTATGATCAAAGCAGAAAAAAAAATTTTATAGATTTTGGACTATTGAAAAAAAATTTACAGCTATTAGGCAACAGTCGACGGTGCTTCGGCCTACTAGATTGAGAGAATGAGCTGCACATGGGACATATATTGCAAATGGATGCACCTCTAGAATTTTTTGCTGCATTCCATTGTAACGCCCAGACATATTTGAGGCATTGGCATATGACTGGCCTCTGCATTTTGAAAAGTCTAATCCACATTGTTCCACAAGGTATTGGAGTGTTTGCTTTGCCAGATTATCACCTGTGTGATGCGTTTTCAACTCAATAAATGTAAGAAAACGCTCCAGCAAATTTGCTACACTAAAGAAAAAATAGCACATTTGCGACTTTGCTACCCACTCTCATCAAATGTATCAATTTTGCTACACTTTTCCCATTTCCATATAATAATTCATATAATTTTTCTTACTTTTTCTCCAGCGATATTTTTAATTAAACACATTTTCCAAACAGCCATGTTTTTCATGCGCGAGCAAATATTTTTTCGGAGCTGTTTATGGTGCCCCCCGAGACGTGATGCCCTAAGCAATTGCTTAATTTGCTTATGGGATAATCCAGGACTGCATATGCATCAAATCACCAAGTTTCATCAAAATCGCTGAAACTTTTTTCAAAATAAGCCTAGGTAATTATACATAGATTATGGGCGGTAGGCGTTTCCATAAACCGATTTCGCCCATTTTCAATAGCAAGATGCCTGCAAGAAGATGTGATCTGTATGTGAAAGTTTCATTCAATTAGCTTTCTTGGTTTTCCCGTAAACCTGATTTCAACAGACGGACAGACAGACACACAGACGGACGGACATCGCTAAATCGACTCAGGTGGTGACGCTGATCAAGAATATATACACTTTTTCATACCTTCCACGCCCCCTTTTATGTGTTACAAACGGAGAGGCAAAGTGAATATACCCTCGGTGTAGGGTATAAAAATAATTTCCTTCCAATAAATTTATAAAAGCTTTAACTTTTTTATTCATAAAAATGTTTCTCAAAATATCTTCGACATAACATTTCATTAACTTACCACTGCAATAGATTAGAATATGTTACCACTGAACAACTTATTTATTTACATTCAGTTTTTTAAAAGATTTCAGATCTTATTGAGATGTTCATAAAAGAAGTTATAAATTTTCCCATAGCTAAAGATCTTAAGTTTTTACCATTCTACTTTCATTAAACACCTACATAAACCAGGGACCCAACCAGTTATAACTTTTATAATAAGAGTTTCGAAAAAAAAGTTATTAACTGTGATAGCATTAACCTCAAAAATCTTGAAGAGGTAGAATGAACTTAGCAAAGTAATCATTAGCGTGCAATAGATGTGATGCCAGACCATAGAATATTTATTCTTATAACATCTCACGTTGTAACTTCTCTAGAATCGAACGTCTAGTTAAAGAAAAAAAAAAAAAACTTTTTTGACGGCAATGGCAAGTATTTAAGACACATTCACTAAAGAAAAAATTTTGATTAACTAAAAACGTATTTAGAAAACCCTTCGTGAAGAAAATGGAAGAAGTATGCATTCATTCAAAACTAAATTTCTCAAACGGCTTAGTAAACATCTATTTTGTTATTAATTCCTCAGTAAATTACACCCATCTGTCGAAATCTAGTAGTTTTAGTATCTACTGGAATAATTAAAGTAAATTCGTATCACAAATCAAACTTTACATTTTTGAAATAAACTAGTTAAACTAAGGGAAGTTCTCGGTTGTACTAATTGTTATTTTATAATCTATTTGATAATGAGCTCGGTTGGAGTAGTGCACTTGAGTCTTTTCGGTTGTGCTGTTCCATCGACTGATAATTTTCTTATATCTTGATTATTGTAACACAATAACCGACTCATGTGATTAATGCTGCTCTGACGAATAGTTTCTTCAATGGTGCTGATTTGAAGACCACAATGGAGGTCTTCCTCTAAGTGTCTGAAGTGTCTGTCAAATAACTTTTTAGCAGTAATTTAGTAAAAATATGTTCTTAATAGTATATAAAAATATGCATTAAAATTTATTTAAAATATTTTAAAATTTTAACAATTTAGTGATGTATTTTTTTCCAGTTTACATGTTTAAAACAATGAAACTTCTAATATCATACGTACTTTATTTTAGTGGTTACCTTACATATTTATATATAAATAGGCTCAAATTATTCAGATTTTACTATAGTTGTCTTTTCTGTGCTCAATTGTACTTTTAAATTCATAACAAAATGTTTTGTAAAGTTTTTTCTTTTATTAATAAACTACTTATATACAATTCAACGAAGTTTTTATATAATTCTTTGTAAAAGAAAACAAGGCTGCTTGAACATAATTTAAATTAATTAAATTAATTATTATTTAACTTATGAACTAAAAACTAATGTCTTATGTTTTATGCAGCACAATCGATTCTAGTGCATCTTTTTACAAATCTTTTGCTTTGATTCCTTGAGACATTAGTAATTTTTAGGTTGACATTGTAAAAAATGTAGGTGTGCCTCATTCGCAAAACACAATTTAGACACCAGCTAAAGTAATTGTTCGAGTAAAAACAAGGCACACTTTGTTGTTGGCTACACCACAGCAAACGCTTAGCAGTAGACGTAGAAAGAGCAGCAGCAGCGATCAGTCGAATTTTTCCTGGTTGGGCATACAAATAAAGAATTTGGAACACCATAAGTTAAAGGCTTGTGACGCCTTCGTCAGCCACTTGACAGGACGATATATGGTTAAGCCGTAGACTGGAATGCCTGAAAGTATTATGGCAGTACCCACGCCAACCTCAACTGGTGACTGAAACACTGAGGAAACGACCAGGAAGATGCATGTGACTAAATAAATTACAGGCAATGCTAAACTGACACGTATGGGACGTTCAGTTTTGGGTTGTTTGTATCGCAACCACAGTAGACCCGCTACGGACAAGAGCGTGAAAAGTGCCTCGACATAGCTAACGTAATTTATGAGCGAGTAAACATCTTTAATGAATAGCAAAACCAATGTTAAAACGCACTGTAAAAAAATAATGGAACATTTTGTTTTATTAGATAAACTGCAGTATTTGAAAATCTTACCATGAATATCAGTGATGGCACTGGTGTCAGACAATTCACATTGATCAGCGATATCGCTGCGGGCAAATGACCATTTCGTGCGCCCACAAAGAAAAGACGTGATGATGCAAATATGGCGCCATTGAGTGAACCAAACGTTGAACAGGCCACAAACAAAGGCATAACCCACGACATGAAACCAAGCATTTTATCGCCAAAAGTAACAGCAACTGCCTCTGACGACAGTATTTCATCCGATGAAAGCACCGAAAAGTATGCAACATTCGTTATCACATAAATAACAGTGACTACAGGCATTGAAATACAAATTGCTTTTGGTAAGTTTTTGTAAGGGTCCTTTAACTCCTCCGTGACAAAATTCAAATAATTCCAACCCGAATATGAGAACAGACCATTATAGAAGGCCAACGCTATAAGTCCAGGTGCTGTCAAAGTGCCACGCATTGGCTCATCCCAATGATCGGTATTTCCACTAAACAAATACCAAACGCCAGCGGCAACGATGACAAGTAGCGCAAAAACCTTAGTGCCGGTAAAAATATCAGTGACACGTGTTACCCATTTAACATTGTAACAATTGATGACCGTTAGCACACCTGGGAAGCAAAAAATTAAAGTAAAGTTTGCACTTAGAAGAGTTTAACTAAAGAAACTTACATGTTATTACCGCTGCCAGCAGCTGTATGGCCTCTACGGGTGCTTCACAACTTGGCCAAAATGGTTTCAGCAGATACTGTGCAAACGTTAGTGCTGTTATCGCATTACCCGTTGGTACAAGTACTAGCAGTGCTACCCAAAGGTATAGAAATGCTGGTAAGGGTCCAAAAGCAACGCCAATATAGGCATAATCACCGCCAGATTTTGGTATCATTGTACCTAAAAGAAAGAGAGAAAAAAAAATACTTTTAATAAAAAAAAAATAAAAAAGATTTAAATTTGAAAATGTAAATTGTTTCGGAATTTTGTACATGTCGTATGGCGTATTTCAGGCGAGATCTTAATTTTGAAAAACAGCCCCTTTTGAATTTTTTTTAAAATTTTGTAATGTTATATTTTTGTATGGCAACTTTTGTTCATTTTATGGTATGATAAATTTTAAGAACTTTCTAAAACTTTGAAAGCTATCTACGTTTTTTACTCAAAAAGAAGTTGGCATACAGAAAAAGTGTTCAAAATATGATTCATTTCCTAAAATATGTAATTAAAATATGCAATTTTTAGGAATCACTGAAAGCAAATGATAAAAATCTGATGTGTTTTTTTAACAAAAAAATATTGGAGATGGCGCTCCTTAGAGCAAATTAACTTTAGCACATTATTAATTTGTTAATAAAAGTGTTAATTAGCTGAGTTTGTTTTACCACATGGTCTTCTCAATGGACGATAATACTTTGTTAATGAGAATATGCAGGTAAGAGAACATCAATATCTAAACAAATACTCTTAAATGTTATTTAAAGTCACGTACTCTTATTTGCCGCCTGAGCGCTCTTTAAATAACGTCTGTTCGGGGAGACTGCTATGACAGTCGACATTAAGTTTTATCACGCTTTGTTTCAACATGCTGTGCAAATAGTACGGATTATGATAAAATGAACCAACTGAATTCTCGACAAGTGTATAGAACACAATTTGAAAGAGAAATTAGCGATAAATAAGCAATTTTTATGTACTCCCATAACTTTTTAAAATCATAACTTCCGGTTATTATTAGTGAGATTTTCCTGCATAATTTATTTTAAGCTTTCACTATAATTTCGTTATGAATCCATTAAGGGACAAATGTACATCATTGCAATGAATATAGATATGTATCGATATCTAACTATCCAAACAACATTTTTGTTTGTAGTGGCTTCTCTAATTTCACGCGTTTATGCAAACATTAAAATACAGTATTTAACGATATCTACAAGTATTTAGACACGCACCTTATGTAAGCATAACAATTCTAGTAGTTTGAACATAAATTTTGCACTACCTTAATTGATAAAGAACATTTCTATTTTTACATTGCTATGACAAGTCTTCTAACAATTTAGCCTTGGTGCAATGCTGCAAACTTAATTCATGATACTAAAGTTTATTAGTAAAGAAAAATTATAAGGAAAACACACTAGTGACAGCCACAAATGTACACCAATAAATTAATGAACAACCAACCCCAAAAGGTAAGAGACCTACTCTAAAATAACCCTAGCAGCATACTACGCTGTGTGTAGTAGACTCAGTTTCGTTATCTACGCTTTGAAGAGGTCACTTGACATGATTTGTATGTTACTTACAGACGGCTGTCCATCGTTAGATGACACACTTTTTACCTCTTAACACAAGGTGAAAATGGTTCAAATTTTAATAGCATGAAGATTACACTAGTTAACAGAGTTAGTGAGTAAATTTGCAGCGGATATGGAAAAAAGTATAGCTTTTATGTACAATTTTTCAGATATTTTAATAAAAATAGTTAGATGTAACAAGCAATCTGAGGCAGTGATATACCTAGCTTGACATTCTCACCATAATGATATTATATGTAAATTAGTTTTGCAGCATGTAAAGTAGTAGCACTAATTATGCTCTCGAGAGAGGGCACCGTATAGTAAAGATTTCCTTACTTATATAGTTTTGTAGCCGCTGAAAATTGACGCCAGTCTGGCGAGCTTAAATAGCTGACACTTTACGACCGAGTTCTTAATATTCTGAGCGTAACTTTGAGCTTTTTACCAGTAGTAGATATTAGTGGCAAAAACATTACTGATGCGGTCGCAGAGAAGCTAGAGCAATATGTCATTGTTAGAAGCACATCCTTAGCAGTACCTTTAGATTTTGCACGAAGCAGAAGCATGCAAGCACAATAGATGTTGTGGGGAATCACATGATATATGTATGTACATTTTTAGCAAATTTGATAAAATGTAGTTTAATTTATTTACATAAATTAAGGCTACAGTTTTGCGGTTAATTTAATAAATTGATTTATGCAAGCTTCAAACCATGTTCCTAGGAAGCTTACTGTATAATAATCTTTATAGAATTAGAAGTCGAGGACAAATGAAGCAGACTTTTACATTTCACCAGTATGATTTTTTCAAACCGGATAAATGCAAATTTGCGAGTATCAAAATCGAAAAAAAAACCTTCTTCAATCTACTCCAAATGCCACGTATTAAGTTTTATTAAAATAGAGTATTAATTACAAAATTATTAATTTTTTATTCAGCATCGAAAGAGTTCAAAAACTCTGTAGTTGAGAATTTGAAGCAGCATTCTTACAACTTCTCTTTTTCTTTTACTTTCTTCAGCGAAGTTACATATGACGTAATTGTGTTTAAGGTATTTCATCAGCCGTTTTATTTCTTTCTCCCCTTTATTTTTGTTTTGCTGGCAAAAAAAACAAACATTTGATGCATTCTAAATTCTATAGCAGTCTAATAGTCTACTGTACTTTATGATCTTTTAAAATTTCATGATTTCTTTTGTTTTGTGTTTTGTGGTTATTTTAGCATAATAAAGTTTTGGCGCCAAATATAAAACTTGTTTTATCTTTAATATACCTTTACCTTCTGGTATCTACACATAAACGCGCTGTTAGTCAGTAATTCTTTAGATAGTTCTAAGTGTTTTTTTTTTAATATTTTAATTATTATTACCGCTTGAAAAGATTTTATATGAGACACGGTTTCCACTTTCATTTTATTGTTATCATTTAGCGATTAGTAAATAAATTTGTCTGATTAGCTAATTAGTTTACAATGCACTAATTAAACTTTCGCTTAGTTGAGTGGGTTGTATTAAAATAAAAGTGAAGTGGTTTTTATTATGAGAATTAAACTTAATATTGTTTTTAATTGCTATGTACAAAGTAGTTTCATGTGAGTATAGGATAGAAAGTTTGATCTTTGATGATAAGTTAGCGAATTTTGAGTAAATCAAAAAATATTTCGTTACTATATTTTAGTATCTATATAACAACAAAGAAAAAAAAATTACAAACAATTGTTCCCATTATTGAAAGTATGGCATCAAAAAATTACCAAAAATTAAAAAAGTCAAATAAGATTATTAGGTTGTTGATTTTTAGTTCACTCTGTAAGTGTTGGCTTCTTTTTTGGTGTCATGTCTTTATTCATATTGCAATCCGTCATAAATGGATGCAAATCATCATAAATATGTATTTTAAAAAGAATTGAAATGTTTATTGATTTGATCCCATTCGGGCCGGTCTAAATGAAACATTTTATGAGTGCAGAAAATTTGACTAGGCAAGATTTTTTTTTCTCGGAAAGTCCATATTTTGAGGTGCGGAAAAAATTCATTGTGACCTAACCCTCTGTTTTTGTAAATCCAATCTAGAAAGGTGTATTTTCGACAACTACATTTCTTTTCAGACATTTTATTTAAAAAATCATTAAGGAACTATCCTATAGTAACCACATTTCGACACACTCTGTGATTGGAAAATAGGCCGTTAGAAGAAAATTCCATTTTTAATTCATTTAAAATTTAGAACAATGGAATAGCAGATGGTAAAAAATTCTGAAAGTGAATATTTCACACACATATGCACAAAGTTTCGACGAAAACATTTTTTTGCAGTTCGTTCATCTTGAAAATATTTTCTATTTATTTACTTGTTTAAACAATAGAAATATTTAGTATTGAATATTTGCACAAATTCCTAAGTTTTATTAAACTTCAATAACATAGCTGTTGCATTGATTAACTTTAAATTGTTATTCTAATAGTTCTTTGTTGTCGTATCATATTAACAATTGAGCACAGTTGAAGATTTGCTCATCTCATTATCAAATCACGTACTTAGCACTTACAATAAATAAAATTAAATAGTTTATAACAAGTTGAATCAACTTCTCAAACATGTGTTCAATTGTCGTATGCCAAAAATCTTTATCTCTTTGTGTTAAATAATTGTATTTTAATAAATCTTCAAAATTTGCGCACTGCCGATATTGTTGTTTTTCTGTTTGACTTTTTTTCTGTGGCAGGTTATCAGTATTGGATTTTTTTTTTTTTTTTGTTAAATTTGCCAAAATTAAATGGCAAAACTTAGATTTGAGAATGTTTCACTGTATTACCACACGGGAAGTACAGTTGAGATAAGATTGAATATACATATCTTTATGGAGGATGTTCTTATTATTGTATGTACTTACTACGTACATATCAACAATCTCTATAATGGACTTTTAAGGCACTGCCACATTATCATCTACCATCAACATTGTCTACTAAAGAAAATATCAGTAATGTAATAAAAAAGAAAATGGGTTCAGGATACGGACATGTTTTTTGAGTCTCGAGTACTTAGTTGACGAATTAGGCATTAGATCTATCGCACGTTCGGCCTTTCCGCCAAGTAAACATTTCCCTTGAGGTTGTACAATCTCTATGTTATTTGTCAGTCTCCGTGCCATATTTATTTGTTTCAATTTCTCTCGTACTCGATCATTTTTATGACTTGAAGTATAGTAATATATCTTATATGAAAACAAAAAAGATGAATACTGATTGACTTTAATTAGATTAAAATAATAATAAATAATAAATGAGAGTAAAATTATCATCATTTTCAATATTTTTTGTATGAAAATATTTTTCACAATAATTGCTTAAAATTATGCAACAAAACTTCCAGCCAAAAATTTTGTTTTACTTTATTTTCATAGGGGTCTTCACACGTAGTTTTGTTTCTGTCTTAAAGTGTTGAATTGCACATTAAACACCCCAGCAAACATTTTTATGACGGAAGAGTCATATTTCAAATGCCGAGATGTTGGTTTCGTTCACGCGGAAGTTCATATTCAGATGCCAAACCATAATTTATTTGGGAGAAACTGTCTAGGGGATAAGCGACTCGCCCCAAAGCGTACGCGTATGAAACATATGGAGGAGTTTCAAGCGATTGTTATTGAAAGGAAAATAAATACAAACATTTTGTAACGTTATCGGACTTGGCCTCTGAATTTTTTTTTTTTATAACCGCGTCACTCTTGTGATAGTTAGTGCTTGTGACTTTTCACAATTTATAATTGTAAATGATTACACACGGTCCTCAACTTCTAAACAATTATATACAAACATTTCGTATTTGTATAATGCGGATAGAAAAAAAGTACCCAACGGGAAATTTGGAAGCAGCTTCCAAGGGGAGCACGTCAGATGTGCTTCCCAACGTGAAATTTGGAAGCAGCTTCCAAGTGGAGCGCGTCAGATGTGCTTTTTCGGATGCATTGAATTTGCAATTCAATTTAATTTATAAAAAGCTTTTTTATTCCGAATCCACTAGGGTTCGAACATTTCATGTTGACAGAAGACTTTTGCAGTTTTAGTCTCCTTCACATTAATAATAAGAGTAGCTCAGTCGGTTGAGATGTGCGCATTTCAGAACACTACGAGTAGCATGTCGCAGGAGGCCTAGGTTCGAATCTGATCGGAGACAAATTAAAAAAATTAGTTGAATTTTTTTTTTTCAATTTAAGCTTAATATGCTTCTACTCATCATCCAAGGAAGCGTATTTCATATGTTTCCAAAGATGTGCTTCTACTCAACATCCAAGGAAGCGCATCAAATATGCTTCCAAAGATGTGCATCGTCGCAATGACATCGTATGTTAAAAAAGATAAGCAGTGAAAAGCGCATTGGAAGCAGTTTCCACTTCCCTTGAAGCACATCTGAAGCCCTTCGAACGCGCTTCCGTTTCCCGTTGGGTAATATCTTATCATAAAACATTGTAATATATGAAATAATAAAAAAAATTAAAAGCCAATTTAACTTTTAGTTATAAATTCATGTCTTCAAAGATGGAATCATTGCATGAATGATTCAAAATCGTATTTTTTTTTTTGGCTATTTTCTATTATAACTTCCAGAAAAGTTTTAAAAAGTTTTCTTATGAATCACGCTGAAGTTTGATCGCGTAATATTATTCTGAAAAAGTTAAAAGTTGATCGCTATAATGCGGAAATTCGAAATAAAATCAAATGAGTTTTTGGGAGTATGAGAAACACGGATTGTTGCTATTTCCATATATTACTTGACTCTTTTTGTAATAAAATTGTAGTTTTAGGAATGAAATAAAGAACGACCTTGAGCTATAAATATAAGCTGAAGGTGTTAAAAATACCAAACGCAGTATAATAAGATAACAATTTACATAAGGTCACTGCCACAATGTACAGTGGTGCAAACTTCATAAAAAATGAGTTGAAGAATTTTACACGAATATATGCGTAGAACAAAAAAAAAATTAAATCTACTTGAAACTATCGAGATCTCAACAAATATGATTTCATATATAAAATTTGCAAGTTCACTTGAATGGTTTGAAATTAATAAAAAATATATTATGGAACTCACCCAATTCTGCATAGCATAACGCACCGACCATGCTCAGCACACCGCATAGCACCCATACAATAAGCGATTGCCCAATAGAGCCCGAATAGAGCAGCACACCCTTGGGACTAACGAAAATTCCAGCGCCTACAATTACGCCCACTATAATTGCAACACCATCCAGCAGGCCAATGCGTTGTTTCAATTTAACACCAGAGCCCTGTGATGAATTATCTGATGCTGCGTCGGAAATTTGTTGTTGCTGTGCGTCATGTTGTTGCTGTTTGGCCATCGGTGTTATGATAAGCTCTCCAAAGGACTGTTTAGGTATGAGAGTATCACCGGGTTGTACGCGTGCCATTTTTAATGTGATATGATGTGATAATTTTTTTTAAGCTTAAACTTCAGTTTGCAATTTTAATTTTGTTGATTTCAATTTTAAGTTGAATTTAAATTTTTAATTGCAAGCAGGATTGTTGTTTGTTATTATGGGTTTCTTTTATATGAAAAATGCTTTTACAGGTTTTTCGTTTTATTTTTAAACTTAATTTATTTAAATTTTTATTAGACAAATTAACATAAAATAATGATCTTCTTTTATATTTTTTTTCTTTCTAAAAGATTGCATCAGCATATGCACACAGCTGTCTACCTTCACTTGTTTTATTTTGACAATTGCGGTACGCGGTTTTTTTCTGATTTTTTGTTTTTTGTTGTTAATATTTTTTATCAGTTGATTTAATTTTATGCCACCTCAACGTTAAACTTGTTCCACGCATACATTTCTATATAGTACATTGGCTCTGAGACTTTTTGCTGGTTCATTCCAGCGTTCACCATAGTCACTAAGCTCAGTGGAAGCTTCACGGAGCACTTATTATTATTGTGGCTGTTTTGTGTTTTTATAGATAGGTAAAGTAGATTTTAGTGTCGTACTCGTCCCGCTCTCTTTGAGAGTTTAAAAATAAAAGTACTGTGTTTTTTTTTTACTTAAAATTTATTCTTACAAATTACTACGTATTCAGCTGTAATTCATGCACGTGTTACTTTTTTAGTCATAGTTCTTACTCTTTTTAGTTTAAACTTTGCTTTTGAGTTAAGCTACTTAGTAAATATATTTCATTTTAAGTTTCTGAAAAACTTCTTATGATTCCTAACATGTGCAACGGAACTTAAAAAAAATGTTAATATCAAACTCTACTCAAATTCCCAGCCGTCTTCACCATGTGCGTGTTAAAACCATACTGAAATCAAGTTGTCGTTGTCGTCAGCCTTAACAGCTGCATGGCGCGCTGTCGCCTTATTTAGCTTCCACTTCCAAATCTATACTTCATTTCAATGTTAGTTTGTTGAATGGGTTTGATATTCTTTTTTATGTTGTAGTCTGTTCTAAATTTCCACATGGTATTTGTTTTTTGCTGTTTTATTTTATCTTAACTATAGTACGGCCGAGAGTAGCAGTAGTATGTTTTTTGCATTAGTCTCGTGTTGCCAGATATTTTGGATTTTCAAAAAAAAAATGTTGAACTATTAAAGAATGCGAGAGGAAGGAGGTTTATCGCGCTTCTGGTGATGTCCAAAGATCAGTTTAGTAAAGTTTTCCAATTTTGTTACTGTAGACTTTATCTTCTGTCGAAGCATAGAACCTTTTTTCGTGCATAAATAAATACATTTCATCGATTGGTGAAACATTTTTTTTGGAAGGAAATGAGTCTGGAGCGTCCCCTAATGTTACCATAACATCAAATACAAAAGTAAATCTTCAGTGCCATTATTCGAAAAAATTTTAATGCAAAAAGCACGTTCTAAGGAAAGACAAATTCGTCTCAACTATTATTTTTTTTTTACAAAAAACCCTAGTGGAGTCGGGAGTCGTTCCTCAATTTTCCCATATCTGTAGAATTATTGTGAAAGTATTCTTGGTCTTCTATCGATTGGTACTGAATTTTTCCGATAAATTATTTTATACTCAACTAAATTGATCCCATCGATTGTGGTAATATAAATTTTTTCTTAGCTGAGTTCTTAAAATCACGCTAACATATTCGATCGATTTTTTGAAATAAACGAGAATTAGACGATTTTGGTGATATGGACTTCAAAGTTTTGTAGAAGGAGCGAAAAAAAACGCCATCAAATTTTCAAAAAAAAAAAAAAAAAAATCGGCCTTGACAACCCTGCCCGTTACATAAAAATGATTCTACTCCAAAAATCTTAAAGTATTAAAAGTAATTAGCGTACACAACAAATTAATATTTTGAAAACTTTAAGCATATGTGTTAAGTACGTAAAATCGCTCCTTTATGATAATCAAAGCTTCGTTTCAGAGGTTCTCCCACCAGTCTTACTAACATCTGTTTTAGAAAATTGATGCCAGAGGACTGACGGTCTTTTAATAAATTTCGAATACCACAAAATCTCAATTAGGAGAATGAGAGCAGAAGACTGAGGGCCCTGAAATAAGTTCTTATATCACAAAATCTTGGAATACTTATATCCACTCGTTAGGCCTCTCCTATAAAACCAATAGCATTTCAAATGGGATGGGGATGTGTGATGGCTAAGGATTGACGAGAATATAACAACGATTCAATCGTTTTTTTTAGAAAAACAGCATCGAAAGCTCATTTACCTCCAGGACACTTTTAATCTGTGTCTAGCCACAGAATAAATTTTAGCTTCTTTTGATTACATGCATAGATCGTTTAGTGACTTAAATATGTCATTTAAATTGGAAACATAGCTTGAGTTTTTTAATTGTAAGAGTTTAGTATATGACCGCATTCAACCTTCTGTGCCTTATTTTATAAAGTGCCCAAAGATAATTTCAGAAAAATTTTATATGAGAACAAACCTTGTCAGTGACATTTATTTGGGGCTTGGTATTAAACACAATATTGGAAATTAAGTACTCTCGGACTTAGTTATAAAGAATAAACAACTGGCATAAGCGTTCTGATCCTATTATATTTATTACTATTTTTAAAGTAATTCCATTCAAAAGACACAAAACTCGCTTTATTTTTTTATTATTTTTATTGTTTTATTCCCTGGGTAATGTTTTCTTTCTCGGATTTTTTTGAAAAATAAATCTTTTCTTATATATTTTCAGACTGTAAAAGCATAAGCGCATGAATTTCCATTCAGAAATTTCCAAAAAAATTAATTAATTTTTCAAATATTAATGAAAACGTTTTCCTCTAATCTGAGAAATTAATAAAAAGTGAGATAATTGTTTTCTGCTTATTCATTTTGGGAGTCCCAAATTACTCACATAAAGCTCTCTTTCTTCAAAGTCGACTTTATAGGCAAAAGAGGAAAAGGGGACGGGTATACTTTGTTGTACTAGAAAGTTTTCATTTGTTATATTAATGTTTTTATTCGCCACTCACGTTGCAAATTTGTTGTGCGACTTAAATTGAAACTTCACAAACTTGAAAAAATAAAAGATAGCTTATGAAAATCATTTTGATTATTTTTTTCTTGTAAGAAAAATGTTTGTTCAGACCTCTAGCAAAAACGTGAAAGAGAAAAAATTTGAAATAGCAATCTTTTTGTGTAAGCGCGGAGTAAAAGGGAACAAGGAAAAGTTTTCAAAAAAAAATATGAATTTTCGTGCGTAAATTGGTACAAATTGCGTTAAAATTAAATCATTTCAAACTTCTGAATATCAATGCTTACAGAAATTCCTCCAATGTGAGAGAACATCACCAAGAGTGGCAACGCGTTAGGTATTCACAGAGGCAAAATACAACAGCATGGCGCAAATAAGCGAACAATGCGCGGTTTTTGATCAAAGCACTAACTAAAAAGTCGCTCTTTTTTTTGGAATTCAAAGAGAAATTAATATAAAGAAATAATTTTCAATTTAAGAGAGTGTTATGGGTGAGAAAATTTATCATTTCATCTAATTTGATCAGTTCTGTTTTAGATAAGGCTTAAGTGTTTTTGAATGAACAATCTTGAAGGAAATTTTCATTTTGAATGCAATGTTCGATTTTTGGAAAAAATAAGGGACTTAGAATTTTCAGAAAAATGTTCTGCAAATTTTAGTCATACTTAGTACATAGTAAGTAGCACATTTTATCAGTGAACGCCTCGTGATTCATTAGTTTGATAGCGAGTAGCTTAGTGTCGCAAAATGTTGATACCTTAAAGTATGTAAGATAAAATGTGAGAAAATTAAAAGTAGGTGGCGTTCATACCTCATAAAATGTTCGCTTATCATTTGAAGCAATGCGCTTTAGAACAATAACAACAAACGATATTGGGGTAGCGTTCCCAAATACACAGAATTCTTATCTATGGCGATAATGACTATCTTCGTTATTCGCAGTGTAGAGGAGGGTTTCATTTGTATACTTTTGCTGATGATCTTGATTTATCGAATTACATCAGTTATTTACATTCATTTATATGTTGAAGTTTTTGGTAATCAAGAGAATAATCGATATATATAATTAATCGGTAAATTTTCAATTAAAATTCAATTTCAAGTAATTTTGACGAAGGTTTATACAATGAATATTTGGTAATTTGGCCACTTTGTGGTACAACCTCAGACTTTGTATTTTTCGACTTCATTGAAAAGAAATATCACAAAAACTATAGGGAATAATATAAAAAAATATATCATTTTTGTTTAGAAATGCTTTTTATATATAAAAATGTTTCTCAAAATTTGTCGACATAACATATTTTTTTATTTTTTTATATGTTATACATACATATTAGGGTGTTTTTTTTAAACTTTAGGACAGGGATTTTGTTTATTTTTTCCTATATTATAGCTTGAGGAATAAAAATAATTGTCCCAACATTTGAGCTTCCTAGCTCTAACCTGAAGACTGCGCGGACAGAGTTTATGTCAAATTCCGTTGATATTTAACGAAAAATCCGACTTTTTCGAAAAAAACCGAATTTTCTTCAAACTCGATTCTATTATATAGGCACACAGGACCGCAAATTTTTTAAAAAAAAAAATACCTCATTTGGGTGTATTTTTTCCGCATTTTTAGTCACACGAAAAATGTGGGCGTGGCTGTACAACAGTGGGTGGCGACCCCCATTCAACTAAAAAACCCAAAACGCTATATCTTGGCCCATAAAGCAGACTTTTTCTACGTTTTAGTAAGTCGGTTTTTTCGTTAAATTTCAACGGAATTGGACATAAACTCTGTCCGCGCAGTTTTCAGGTTAGAGCTAGGAAGCTCAAATGTTGGGACAATTATTTTTATTCCTTAAGCTATAATATAGGAAAAAATAAACAAAATCCCTGTCCTAAAGTTTGAAAAAAAACACCCTAATGCATATAGGGTGTTTTTTTAGGGTGTTTTTTTAGACTTTTTTTTTTAACTTGACAACACTGTATCTGGATAGTCAATAAGACAGCAGACAGACGATTTGTGCTCAGTATGATTTTTCATTTTAGTAAGTAAGTACTCTATTGCTTGAGAAGATGATCGAAATTGACCTTCAGACTTCGCTAAATATTGGTCAGTTGCGGCGCTCATAAGTTCAAAGTCATATATAATTGCAAAATAGCATAAAATTATCTGGCTAATACAGTTACAAATTTGGTCATTTAAACAATTTTTTGGGTTTTTTATTTCAATTAGAAACTACAATAATCTCAAATATATATGTATGTAGTTAAAGGTATTTCTTTTTTTAAAATACAATTTTTTTTTTGTTCTCTTATTTTTTAAGGATGTTCCATTAAAAAAATCAAAGCATTTTCAATCATTATTCTTCTTTCATGAAGTCTTATACATACATATGTATATTACTTTATATACTATGTTTGCAAACCAAAAAAGAGAAAACTTTCATAGTTTTTGGAAGGAATGTGATTTGAGTCAACTTAAAATCTTGTAAATTATGCCTGAGTTTTGAACTGTGTGCATATGTTTATAAAAGTACCAACCCTGTGAGGCAGTGGTAGAGTACTGCGCACACAACTCAGAGGTCTCTGGGTTCGATTTCCGTTCCAGACATGGCAATACACTTCCCATATTTCCTAATTTTCCTTTGTTAACAATTATTTAGTTTTTTGCTCACTTTAAATATCTGAAGGTTTTTTCGAGCTCTTATAAAATTAGCACCACATTGAGCTTTCCAGCTGTGATAAGAAAGTAAACTATATATGTAAGTTAACATAAGTTCAAAGGAATGACACTTGCCTCAGATACCTTTCATTCTTAATGTTGCGCCAGAATAACCTCATTCTGTATTTCCTTTCGAAGCTAACACACCACGTGTCAAAGCATTATCTCCTACATTTTTTTTTTTTAAAAAAAAAAATAACAAAATTTAAATGATATTTTAGATATGATGATTTGTTGTTTTGTACTTATTAGATATAAAAGTTATTTCTTAATTTGTTTTTTTTTTTTTTTTATTTAAAATTTATTAGCATTAGAAAATAATGGAGCGAAACTGAAGTGTCAAAGCGCATTATTATTGCATGTCAGCTTATAAAATGTTCTGCATCATCAAAGTATATGCAATGCAATTAGAAATAATTGAATTATTATTTGATATAAATCTATTTATTTGATACACAATTTTTCATTAAAAATTTTTTTTTTTTGTATTTTTAACGCAACAATAAGAATGAAAGTGATCTGAAGCAAGTGTCATTCCTTTGAACTTCAATTACACTAGCTTACAGAAAAAATTATTTGGTTTCTCATATGCTTTTTTCTATGTATTTTGGGGCGTGGATTTCAAAAATGCCAACCATTTTTTTTTTTCTTAAGAACCGTTTTCGCGATTTCCCGTTTTTTTGAACTTTTTTCATTTCCTATTTCCATCGATCAAATTCGAAAAAAAGTGATTTTTTTTTGTCATTATTAAACGTCACAAAACTTCAATTGCTCCGTTAAAATCCAAAATCTTTTTTTTTTGTATTTTAAGATCAATGATGAAAGCCTATTTGTTTACAAATATTTCAAGTAAATGTAAAAGTTATTAAAAAACAATAAATAAAGCTAATGCTCATACATATCTCCACGCATTCCATATATACATATTACAATATTCCTATGACATGGTTCTAAAAACTCTATCAGTAGAAACTCTATGGAAAAGTTTTGTTTTGCTTGTGACACATGTATTTGGAATTGGGACAAAGCGAAAGGATCGACAAAAATACAAAGACAACAGTTTTGCATCAACGAAAGGAGGTACACAACACTGATTGGACGAAAATTTAAATCGGGTCTCGAAAACGATTCTCAAGGAAAAAAAAAATGGTTGGCATTTTTGGAATCTACGCTCGAAAATACATAGAAAAAAGTCTATGAGAAACCTAATCTCGAGATGAGATCCAAATTTGTAAACTAGTGTAATAGAAGTTTAAAGGAATGGCACTTGCTTCAGATCATTTTCATTGTTATTGTTGCGCTAGGATAATTAAAATCACTTTCATAAAAAAACACATTGTTCTAAAACTTAGCCACATGCTGTATCGCCTTTCGAAGCTAACACACCACGTGTCAAAGCGTTATCCTCTTACATTTAAAAAAAAAAAAAAATAAATGAAAAATTATGTGTCAAATCAATTGATTTATATCAAATAATAATTCAATTATTTCTAATTGCATTGAATGTACTTCGATGTTGCAGAACATTTTATAAGCTGACAATCAAAAACAATGCGCTTTGACATTTCTGTTGCACACCTTTTTTTCCTAATGTTAATAAATTTTAAATTAAAAAAAAAAAAAAACAAATTAAGTAATGACGCTCATCTCTAGTATAACAAGCTTTATTAGCTGAAAAAAAGGCTAAAATAACATATGTATGTAAGCGTCTTTAAAAGTTGCCTGCCTTGTGCTAACAAGTTCTTAACGGTCTGCTGATAATTTGGTATGAGCTGCTATTGCGCAGTGTTGACGCTTTAAACGTCTTAAAAACTGACATTTCTTTAAATTCGATTTTATCACAAAGTTTTTTTTTTACACACACATTCTCCACTGACATCTCTAACGAAGTATCACAAGCGATCATTAGCAGTTGTGGTGTGTGTGTATTATGACCACTCAATTAATTAGTGATTTTATTTATTGCATTTTCACAGTCTGATTAGTTTTCATTTTAATAAGGCTCGTGTTTTATAACTTTTAAATATGCATATCTGTAGTGTGACAGTTTAATGAGCTTTTCGACATTTGCACAAAGAAAAAATAATGGTATGCAATGTATACAAAATTCATTATCAACTTTATCTCATCTATTGGCGTAGTATTTTTTTTTTTTTCGCCATAATGTCTCCCTACGCTACAAACTGAAGTATTTTCGAGTTTTTTAACTCTTTAAAAAAAATCACTGGATATTAAAAAACTTTTTTCCATGCTTATGAAAGCTTACAAAGCTGTTGCTCATTCGAATTTCTTATGAACATCTACTGATGGCAGAAGCACATCTGTGTCAGAAAAAAAATTCATAAAATTGTCTAACTCCACTTTATGTTTCGAATGAAGGTTTTGCTGTTAGGACTTACTAGAACATGGGATTCGGGACTTTAGCCCATACCTTAATAAAGTGCTGACTATGCACCAATATTTTATGTAGTAGTTTCAAAACTTTGAATCAAAAAAAAAAAAAAACTCTCAGTCCATTACAATCCTTGGGCGATTATTGAGATATAAGTTTTTGCTGAATTTTGAGCACTCGATAATCATAGTCATTAAGTCAAGACATGCGATAATAAAGTGGAAATATTTCCCTTGAATCGTCAATTACTTGAACCATATTGCACAATTACTTGAACCATATTGCACAATTATATTGTATATCATTTAACGTTACGCATCTTAGCTCTTGCTAAATAAATGTTATCAACATGAAAATAAATGCAATAAAATTAACTTTTAAACTTATCACAAGGTAATTTTATTGTATAGTCATGTTTAAAAGAGCGCTTCATGTATGCCATTGTTATTTAATAAAAAATATTTTAAAATCTCTGCTCACTTAGAATTCACTTTTCATTCATATTTCATTAAAGAATATCACTTCATTTGTTGGCTTTTGTAAATCAATAGAAAACAATTTGTACTTAATGCGAACAACCGCTGACATATGCGAGAAGTATCACTGTGACACTAAATGCCGCTATTAGGTTAAATTAGCTTCTTTTTTTTTTGTTTATAAATGTCACATACTGTCTTTATTTATTTGCGCTAGTATCACTAATACTTAGATTATCACCAACACCATATGACATGACACGATGTCCACATGTGTCCATCGGCGTAAAAATCAACACCCCCACTGTTTTTGTTGATGATAAAAGTGTTGCTACTGCCGGGAATGAAGTGAATAGCGGTGGTTAATAAAATTATTAAAGCGTCTCATTTTCAATATTTATATGATTTTTTTTCTCTTGTTTTATCACACTAGACAACACTGATTTTAGTAAATATAAATTTTTTCTATTTTTACATGCTTACGAGTTCAATGACATCTGACTGTCACAGGAAGTTTGCAAACAACAAAATCAATTTTTCTTAATTGCATTAAAGTTATTTCGTTGTGATTGATGTCCCTTAAGCGAAAAATATCACAAATCGATTATTCTGTTTTTAGGTCAAATTTTGCTGAACAGTATCCTAGTAGTTGTTGTTGTTTTGAAACGAACTACTTTGAACTATGCCTGTTTTTACGTAGGTACATATGCATGTCGTTGAATGTGTGCTAAATTTGTTTGCTTGGTGTGATAATCTAATTCTATGCCTACGCTAAATCACAACAAAACAAAATATCGCATTTTGTTTTTATACCCTACACGCAGTGTACATTTGTTTTGTAATTCAGTTTGTAACGCATAGAAAGGGGCGTGGCAGGCATAGAAAAGTATATTTGTTTGCATATTCTTGACTAGCGTCACCTAATAAGTCGAGTTAGCCATGTCCGCCTGTATCAAGCAAGATAGTTCATTGAAATTTGTTACACATAACTATTGGGATTGAAGATGAACGAATTCAAATAAAACTTCTAAAACGATATACTGAGGAAGTTACTGAACGCATTGCAGCCGAATTGCGCACATACGAAGTATGTTCGAAATAGCAGCACACAAAAAATAATTGTATACTAACAAGAAGGTGTGGCACCACCCACACAAACAATAAAATGTTGATGGAAGAGAATTAATCAGGGTAATGTACCCAAATTTCACACAAAGATAAGAAACTGTTTGGCCTGTCACCAGACACAAACTATGTAAATTTTTACAAAAGGGCGTGGCATCTTCAAAACACTACACTGAGAGCTACTTAAGTAAATATTGCCAAATTAAATTTGGGAGCGTTTGGTCAAACCAGGCAGCAAGTGTTATCGTGAAAGGAATTCCATTTTAATAAAAATTTAAGACTCTCATGCGCACTTTTGCTGTTAATGTGGTGTAGGGTATTTAATTCTTGGTGTGGCGAAAGATAACACCCTTACTAGCTCTTATTATTTTGAATTCTTTTTTTTTGTATGTTTCTGATACTTATTAGCTCAAAGTGTTGCTGCCCTGTGTGAAGTGTTGCTTGCAATGTGAGCAGCTATAAAATCAGTGATGGATCACTTCCCATTGTAAAAAAACGTACAAGTATAGCGAGCATTTTGTTTTATTCCAACTTGCAGTTACTTTTTTTAATGAGCAAAACTTTAATGTTTAATTTTTCGTATGAAAAATAATATTGTCATTTTTTTTTATTTATATTTTAATGATATTTGGCTAGTAAATCGAAAATTTGACGCTTGGGTTTTGTAGGAGTATAAATGATTTTAATTTAAAATAATTAATAGTGTAAATTTTCTTTGGTACATGCAATACATACAAACATACATTTAGAAGCTATAAAGCGTAGTGGCGTAGCTGGCAATTTTGAATGTGCTATTCCTGAAATTTTCCTCATAACTTTCGCTTATCCCATATGGGTTCTCGCATGCCTTTGAGTATTTGATAAGAAGAGCCGGTTAAAATCTTAACCACTCAAGGTTATTGGGAAGGGGGCTTTTAAAAATCTATTGTCAATCCTTAAACTAAGCATTTGCCAAAGGTAAAAAGCATCGAAATGGAATAAAATTTCAGGATAGGCTATATACGGCGCACACTTTTACTTAAAATTTAAAAATTACTGAGCTTTCCAATCTGAAAGCATTTTTCTTAAAAACCATTTTCTGAAAAAATATTTCGCGGTTTCTTCGATAAGGGGCCGCACAGTGGCTCCTTTTTCAAAAAGTGATTGCTAAAATCAAATTTTCGATTTTTGATTTTTGAAACTTTTTTTTTTTATTTAAAAGATAATTGACCAAAGGTTCTAAAACCGAAAACTTTTTTGATTTATGACAAGTATTTTGGTTTTTATGGGTGCTCAAAGTTGGATAACTTTTTATCGTTCATTAAAATAGCATTTTTTTTACATTTTGCGCAATATTAAAAATGGAAAATTTCAAAAGTTTGAAAAAACATGGGAATTTGAAGTACGCTCTCTGATTTTATGGTATTTTAAAATAAATAATTTTTACAAGATGTTTAGTTTAGTTTTAGTTAGTAATTTTCATGAATTTTTCAAAAAAGGTCGTTTTTAGCATAGTTTTTCAAATTTACCTTGGCCTATGATCCACAAATCAATGTCAATCAAGGATTGGTGAATGAGAAATTATAGTTGACATATCTGCTAACAAAAATTATGTAGGTCTTACCTGCCAATATTTGCCAGGTAAGAAGTTATAGCTACTTATGTGACATGATATGCATAAAACTGAATTTGTTGTGTGATGACGATTTTCAGTCTATGATATTTTGACTTGGAAATTGTTAATCTGAATTTGATAGAAAGTTTTTAGCGAATATAGACATCACTCAAAATAAATTAAAAATTGTAAATATGAACGTTACCACGCCCCTTTCTTAATTTATTCTTCCTATTTCCAAAACTATTTGACGCAAATAGATGCATACGTAAAGAGTGCCTAGAAAGCTTCTGTCCATATAATATGGGCTTTACCCCACCTCCAAAACGCTTGATTTGTCACTTTTTCCAAATCATTTCACTCTTTTTAAAAAAATTCGCTTTTGTACAGCGAAATAGTAATACTTGCCTCAGATATTTATATCTAAGTTTTTAATTTTAATTTAATTTTAATTTAAAAATATCTAGTACTCGTAATGTCAAATATAATAAAGCTGTATTTTTTGTATAGAATACAGGTAGATGCACTTCTAATAACATTGAACTCTAGTGCAGGCCAACTTTATAGACACCTGTTTTATTACGGTAGATATCATACAAGGAATTTAGCTTATTAGGTAGTTAAATTTTTTCGCTAAACAAGTATTATGTTTGAGGTTTGTAGCATAATATTTTGTACCTGTATTTGTATAAAAGTCAAATTTTAAGGCTCAATAACTCAGTCCAAAAGTTAAGAAAAAAATAATACAAGATCAATTTCGAGAAAAATTGGGTATTATAGTAGATATGACGGAAACACAGCAAGGCGATTTTTTGAGAAACCAGAAACCACTTCAGAAATAACGGAAGTCGATGAGGACGTGATAAAAAGATTACAAGTTATTTTAAACGTACTATCATATAGAGAACCCGTTAAAGTAGAAAAATTTGAAAAGTATACCAAGGAAACTGCAGACATATTAGAACATAAATACAGCCAAAAATTACTGACCCTCTCTGTCCATAATACCTTAGCTCATAGTGGACAAATTATCAATTATCAAGCCTTACCCATAGGAGAATTATCAGAAGAAGCCCAAGAGTCTAAAAACAAAGATTATAAGAAGTACAGATATAGCAGTACATGTAAAATTTCACGTATTCGACAGAATGAGGACTTGTTCAATATACTTTCAGCATCTTTAGATCCTTTGATTTCATCACTTAGGCACGTTAGGTCACGAAAAGAACTGACTGATAAATTCTGTAGTACTGTTTTAAGTTCCTTAGATATCCAAAATAATGATGATATTTTTATAGAATTGTAGATCGTTGTTGATTTATTAAGGAAATTACCTAATTTATTACTGTAACCCTTTTTTTAAAACTTTTCTAGCCTTTGAGAAAGACTGTTTATAAATTATGTTAAGAGATAAAAAAAATAATTGCATATGAATGAATTAGTAAAAATTAAATTTTTTTTTTTATTAAAGAAGTCTTTAAAAAATTTTTAGATTATTTAAAGTTCATTAATTGAATAAAGCGCACTAAAATTTATACAAAAAAAAAATTTTTTTATGAATTCATACCACTAAAAACCAAAAATTTCGAAATTTGGACTTTCACCTCTTTTTAAAAGTATTTATAGCTAAGCCTCAAACCTGAATCTTATATATGTCATATCTGCAGAAATTAACAACCAAAATCAAAAAACTTTACTCAAATATCTTTACCCGTTCAAAAGTTATGATTTTAGCAACGCGAAATCGCAAAAGGCGCCACTGTGGGCCGTTCATAAATCACGATTAAAGTTTTAGCACTATCTTTTTTTCCACATGCTTACACAGAACCATCGAGACTCAAGACACTGTATCATCGTCAGTTTTACTCCAATCGACCTAAAATTTCAACAGGATACTTTTGAAGAGTTATACTATTAAATAAAACAACAATAAAAAAAAAAATGGAAAAACAAAATTTGGTAAAACCCTACCTCACCCTTAAGGGAAATGTTTTCAGATCATTGTGTACAAGGAAATATTTTGTATAAATATTGCATACAAATTAATCAAAATAAAATGTTACAAGAATGTCGATTTGACCAATTGACCATTCAACTTCCAAAATTTTGGATGATTTTTCATTCTGAGCGATCGCTCAATCTAAAACATGACAAAACACCCAAACACAATGCGTTGCCGTTTTTTGGCAATTATTCACTCAGCCCACAAACTCACTGTATTGTGTACTCAGCAGTGATGGCATTTTCTGTAGATTTGTACTTTTTTCAGTACATTTTCGTCGTGAAAAATCGTCGTCAGTACATTCAACAAGTTTTCAGTACATTTGACCCCTATTTAGTACTTTCGGCACATTTTCAGTACATTTCGACAATTATTATTTATCGCGAATAATGCCTGGACTAAAATATGGTCACATTTTTTTTTTTTAATTTAAGTAATATTTTCATGTTCATGTCGAAAAAAGTACATTCAAATGCTATCATTAACTGAGAATACTTCCTAACGATTTATGCCTTAAGTGAAAGTTCAAATCTTTAAATTGATGTTCCTAGAAATATAAGAAAAGTTTTCTTCTATCATATCACATGAATTTTTAAGAGAAATTCTGAGTCTAAAAATAACACTAAAATAAGGTACACTATGATTGGGAAAATTTAAAATTTTACACCATGAGTGTATTGTAACTTCTAAGTGTTATTACTCTGGACCGATACGTTTTCTTTGCAAAATACGGTGGCGACTTGTTGCAAATTTAAAATGCAGATTTAAGGATTTCTAAAAATTTATTTTTTCTTTCGCTAGAAATGACTATACATATTTTGTTAACTTTTATTTTTAAGAGCCCATATTTTTTTATTTGAAATCATCTCAGCATTTTTTGAATTGTTTTCAAAAGATTCTTGCAGTAGAAGTTGTAATTCTTGCTCTTCTTGTACCAAACTCTCGATTTGTTCATATTGACTATTTTCCATTTCTAATGCTGCTATCATTATCGAATTCTATATTAAATATTTTATATTCAATGAATTATTTAACGTGGTAATTTATGGATAGATATACCTCTAGAAAAATTTTCTTTAAATGTGAAACTTCTGTTTCAAGGTGATCAAGATCATCTGCTGTGTATTTCTTCGAAAGTTCAAAGTCTTGTGGTAGCAGCACACATTGAGGAATTGTAAAGTTACTTTTGTCGCAGAATTCAATCTCTTGCATTTTATCCTTGAAATCTTCTAGAATCATGCTTAATATTTCAGATTTCTTTGCAATTAAAAGTGGATATGTGCCTTCAGACGCTCCCAAGTTATCTAATACTTCTTGAAGTAATTCTTCCAAAAATTGTTTCAGCATGTACTTTCCTGAAGTGGACAAAAAAACCTGTGAATCTCAAGGCATTACAACAATCCAAAGGGCTTACTTTCAATAGTCATTTGTTCTGGTGTGAACCCAAAATGTTGAATTTCATACAAATGAGTAGACATTTTAACCAAATTAATCAATTTCTTTTTAACTAAACAGCAGTTTTGCAACAGTAACAGATGAAAACAATGGTTTTTTCCTTAAAAAAAAAAAAAAAAACACTTCGAATTAATGCGCGAAACTAACTTTGGTATTTTGAACAAACCAACGAAAATCATATGACATTAGTATTTTGTTTTGGTGCGCTTGACACAACTGTTTTAAGACAGAGCTGTGTTTAATTGAATTCAAGTTCTTTTCGTTTTTGAGTCTACGATGGTTTACTTATTATGGGGATGCGATGCCGAATGCTTCTTCTTTCTCAGAATTTTATTTGCTGGCAAATATCAAAATTCGATTATAAATACCAACAAAAAGCGATAATTTTGATATTTAATATGTAAAAATTCACTTAGGGTATGAGTTTGAAAGATTGCGTAAGAAATTATTGTTGAAATGTTAATCCCAATGTATGCGAGTGCGAGGAAAAACAAAACGAAACAACATAATTTTTCCTATACGTTAGAGCAGAATACGCAATAGAGCTTTTTTTTAGCAGAATTGCAAAATTTCTCGCAGTGCGTTTGAGGAAATTCTATTTTTGGTGCTATTTTTTGGTAAGAAGAAGAAGACAGCCACAATGATATGACAACCAGATGTTGTCCGTGTAATTGTTTTGTAATTTGTAATTTGCGCCAAAAGTATTAATTGTGAAAATAAAACTTAAAATAAATGTGCAATAAAAATAAAAAGTGTGATAGTGCTACACAACAACAGTGTATGATGATTAAATAGTTTATCATCTGCTTGAAAGCAATAGTGGTACACAACCACAGATATTCACAATATTCCAACGCTGGAGACAGTAATCCTACATAAAAGTAAGCGCAAGTGGAAGGCTTTTTTGGCCGCAGATCAGAGTTTTCATCCTTTAGCTTATGAAACACCGTCTTCTCTACTTTACCACCGCTGCTCAGGGTTTAATTTTTGGCATAATTCTTAGTCAAATGATCTGAAAGCCCAAGAGTAAAGCTTTTCCCAATGAAGACTTAACTCAAGGTATGGGCAGTTAGTTAAGATTTTGTTAACTTAATGAAACGCAATTTTTACAATATTCTGACGATTTTGTACGATTATGACTCAACCGCACATTGTGAAAATGTATCAAAGTATATGATATAAAAACATGGAATTCCTTTTGTAATTCTTTGAAACCTTTTCATTTTGTATGGATTTAAATTTTTTTGTAGATTAATTTTATACTTAAAAAAATACCCTATACACTGATACTCAGGGTTGCAAAGTGGTCGAATTTTACCAGGCCTATCCCGGAATTTCATGTCAAAGCCGGGATTCGGTAGAAATTGAAAAATTTCTGAAATAGCAGGGACTTAAAAGATTTTTGTTATATGTACATAACTTTTTTAAACAATCAAAAAAAGATAAGACCCAATTGTTTCCAAAAAAAATTACTTTTGAACATTTCAAGGAAAAATTATTTTATTTTGAAAAGGCCGGGAATTGCTGATATGCACAACTTGTTTTGTTTAGATCACTAAATGTATAGCCAAGTTATTGCTTTTTATATTTTCTATACATCTGCTTTGTTTTATTTATTTCTGTTTTAACTCGAAAGTTATTTAACCGGTTTGTTGACCTTTGAAAGTTTTTTTTTATTGTATATCAAACTACCTCATATTTTTTAAATCGATTTTACAGCGATTTTTATTTTATTTTTTAAACCTCTTCTTAATTTCCCTGATTTTTTTTTCATCAGCTGTTACTGTTTTGATACTTACAACTTTTGTTTTAAATAAATTATCTGGATAAACTTAAGTAACTGGTTGTTTGGAAAGGCAATGATCTGCTGCCTGTTTCACTCATTTTTGCAATTTTATTTGACATAGTTTTGGGGTACTGGAACAGGACTTAGTGAACTACGTAGCTATTTTATCCATGATAGGGCACCTTTCTAAGAATTTTTTCATGATAAAAACAATTAAACAGTTCATCACTTTTAATGAAGACAGGGATCAGCAATGCTATCTATGTTCTTAAAATAGCATTATTTGCGGTTATATTGAATTAATTTTTTTTTTGCAGACATTTAAAATTGTTGATAGTTTTTCTAAGTTAACACAATTGAATAGATCTAGATGTAGAATCAATATGGGTCCTTACATCTACATCAAACTTAATGCGGAATATAACACTTTGAAAAAAAAAAAACAAAAACTGTATGATTATGTTGCTGTTTAAAAAAAGTTTTATCTCTTCATTGCTTAAATTCATTTGTTTGTTTTTGAAAAATCGATATTAATGATAATTATTATCTATCTCAAAGTT
Source organism: Tricholauxania praeusta (assembly GCA_949775025.1). NCBI lineage: Eukaryota > Metazoa > Arthropoda > Insecta > Diptera > Lauxaniidae > Tricholauxania > Tricholauxania praeusta. The sequence goes on along the minus strand of OX459028.1, from coordinate 55,449,574 downwards.
ATAGCCATAAATTTATCATCTGAAAGTTAATTCAAAAAACTATAAGCACATCGTAAATTTTATTATTAAAAAAATCCTTTTTCGCAAGCTAATAGAGCTCATTTTATTCCCTCAACATTAGTAATAATCAAAAATCAATCTTCGGTAAAATGGATAAAATTTTAATGTTCAATATTCCTTTCTTTGTCAGTTGTTTTGCTTTAAAGGGAAGAAAAAAATATACTGTTTTTTTTATATAAAAATTACTATAAATGGCATCTTTTTAGAGAAAATCTAAGATATACAAAAGATAAGTACATAAATATTTTTAGAAATAAATTAATAAGGATTTATTATTTTACTAATTGAAGGATAACCCATGATTAATACGCTCTTTCCAAAAATAATAAAACAAAATTTCAAAAAATTGGTTGAAACTCAAAAACTACTAAATCTATTTAAAAATTTTGAATACCAATATTTAAAGTATCTTCCTCAGATGATATCAAATTTGTGAAATAAATTTTCTGATGTTCAACCAATACGAAAAGTAAAGTTCTATAGATTATTGTAGCGCAGGGGTGCACAAAGTGCGGTTTGAAAGGTTTCAGAAACGTTTCATGTCGAGTGGGTATGTAGATGAAAGCTTTAATGAAATATTTTTACTTTAAAGATATGCTGAAGTTTCATCTAAGAGTTCTATCAAAACTTAAACAATTCAATCCTCGGAAAGATTGAATTCCGCTCTCCTCCTCGTACAACATGCATTTTATGAGTGGGGTCTGATCCTTCCGCGGATTAAATTTTACTGCTTAGTATGCCATCTACCAACATACGTACATACATTGTTTCTGACGCTTTGTAGAACATTATTTTTTTTTTAAAGAGTGGATGGTACTACTACAATAAAATATTTTTTATTTACTCCACGCTTGTTGCAGTATTCTTTTGGAGTGATTTCAAAATTTTAAATTTGATGGAATTTTCGTTTTCTGCAGCATACACTTTTAAGACTCAGTGGTATGACACTTAAGGTTCAATTAACTATTTTCAGAAAATTTGATACACTTAAGCAATTGATTGCAGAAAGTGTGGAGCAGCAACATTGCACTCTGACCACTTAAGAGCAAAATAAAGCAACCCAACGCGATACCGCACTACAAAAAAACGCACAACAACCGCACACTTTCGTTTATTTAAAACAACTGACTTCAATGAATGAATAAGTGACTGAAAATGATTTTTCAACTTAAGCGCTGCAACTGAAATGGAATTGAATTGAAATCAACACATTAACATGTTAATGTTTGTGCCACAAGTAAAGCGCAAAAATAAAATTAAATTAAATTTTGTACTAAAATGAGAGAATATAAATAATATGAGAAATAATAAAAATATATAATAAATACATGTGTAATGCGACATGTCGACAAATTTTATCAAATAAACAAATGAAAATTTGAAATAAAAACGTTCATAAATAAAACCATCACTCATCACTATATGCCCTATGCGGCAGTGAAAGAAATCTCCCGCCAAATAAAGTGCGCATGGAAAAGTAAAAGCAACCCTCTTTTTGTTTTTTTTTTCTATGTTTCATTGACTTTTTGCGTTTATCTACTACCCATTATTATCCAATGTTTTGTTTTTATGTTACAGCACGTTACGTTTTCAAGCAACACGTGCTTGGTTCGGAACATTTTTTTTTTATAGTTGCCTGCCACTTGTCTGTCGTACTTTCGATTTTATTTTGCAGCGCATTGACAACAAATTGAGCGATGCACACTGGGGTCTTTTTAAGATGTGACTGCTCAAAATTCTAAAATTGAGATGGGTATTTTTTTGAGAATGTTTTCCATTACATGAATACTAATTTCTGGCGTGAATCCTTTTCTTTAAAAATGTTCTTCAAGAGCCAAACTTTCTCTTGCAGTGGTCAAATATCACTGGTACCACAGCTGCAGATCTCAACAACAGCTAATCTCAAAAAATCCATTATTTAAAAATAACGCAATCATACTACACATTTTGCTGAATGAATAGCTTTTGTATTTTACTGGCTAATATTCTGAAGTTTTTCTTGTTAATAAATCCGTATGTATGAATATAGCTCCATTACTCATTATCAGCTTATGAATGAATTCATTTTGCTATCTAGTGGGTTTTTCCTCGTTGAGTGAAGATAATCAACCAACAATTTAGAGAATTCAAGCATTTCAGTGAAAGGAAGAAAATATTAGAAAATAAAAAAATATAACAAATTAATTAATGATTTATGTGCCAACGTACATAGTAGATTTCAATGCAAAGTAATGTTTCCCTTTGTTTTTTTTTATTCGTTTTTACAAAAGCATAACTTTGAATGTAACTAATATGTATTAACTAGATTTCCATTTCAATTCCTCCAAAAATTTATCTGTTACATTTTTAAATGTAAAAAATATGTAAAAGGTTTTGTTTTGTTAGAAAACAAAAATTAAAATTAATAGAATATAAAAAAGTACAAATTAAATAAAACATTTTAAATTAATTTCAAAAACAAAAAAAAAAGCGTTAACTTTAATCGCCCAATTGAGGAACCTTAAATATTTTTGCTGATTGATCTTCAGATACGCTCAACAAAATGCTTTCCTGTGGATCATATTGCATTTCGTAAACATCAGCCATATGACCGGAGAGTGTAAATTTACGTACTCCTGAACGTGCATCGTAACCATAAATGTTACCTTGTATTGTGGCTACAAGCAGTGTGTAGTCACTGATCCATTTCATTCTGAATTTATAAATTTCATTATAAAATGTTATTATTATTTTAAATATTTATTATACTTTGTAATGCCATCATCCAACTCAGGATGTTCACAAACTGTGCGCAACGTATATTTGGCAAAATCCCATATGGCAATTTGACCATGAAGTGTACCACTAGCAGCCATTTTCAGTTCAGTTGAGGGTGAAAAGGCAACACATTCCACTGGACCGGAGGCCATAACATGACCCGATGGCCCATGGTTAGAGCAAAATACAATTTTTCCTGCAATATAAAAACTTGATTAACACTGGATAGCAAGTTGCTAGCTAAGTAGTACAACAAAGTTATAATTACTGACTAAGCTAAACTCTTATTAATAAACCCTGGCAAGTTTTGTTTGAGGTTAGAGAGCGGCTTAATATTTAGACAATGTATAAAAAAATGTGATTTAATGAGTGTATAAAAATGCCAAAGTATGTATGCTTCGTCGAAGGATATAAAAAAATAGTTCATGTCACAACAAAATTTTGTGTTGTTCAAAATATGTCATTCTTTTTTACAACATGGAAATAGTAAATCAAGGTTTATATTTTTGAATAATTTAGATTACCTACTTAAATTATATGACTTATATCGGTCATATACGAAGAATTTGCATAGTTTTATTGTAAAATAATAAACTTTTTTAACTTTGACTCCTTGACTTAACATTGTCAACCTAGACAAAACATTTCGAAATTTTTAAAAATTTCAAGATAGATTTTGTACTCTTTTGAGCAATGACTTCATATAGTAATATAAGTGTATTTTAAAGACCTTGAAATGCTGTTTGTCAGAGCCAAACATTCTTTGTAAAATAGTGCCACGTTATGATAACAATTAGTATTCGAGTACAGATTTTCGATAACATCATACTTCTGATTACCTAAACAAACTTTTTACATACAGGTGGAGAG